>OU342734.1:365125521-365725521 GCA_910589765.1 Avena atlantica | reverse complement strand
GCGTTGCTAACTAGAAACTATGGGAAATTAGAAGAAAGTCATGTTAAGCTCTCAAGCTCGCATGAGGATCTTCTAGTCTCCCATGGTAGGCTAAAGTTAGCTCATGAGGCCATCGTGTCAAAGGTAACATCTAGTGGGCCTCATGTGGACATTAGCACTACATCTACTCCAAATGTTATATTGTCATGTGCTAGTCCTTGTAATTCATCCTCTCACAACCATGCTATATCTCATGATGAATTACATTCCATGCCTTGTTGCTCTAACAATGTAGCATCTACTTCCTCTAGTACTTGTGTTGAAACTAACCATGTAGAGGAAATCAAAGAGCTCAAGGCTCAAGTCACTTCTTTGAGAAATGACTTGAAAAAGGGTCATCAAGGGAAGGTCACACTCAACAAAATCTTGAGTGTGCAAAAATCCCCCAATGACAAGAGTGGGCTTGGATTCAACTCCAATGTCAAGAACAAGTCCACTATCATGTTGAAACACAAGGACAACAAGAAGAATGGCCAAGATCAAGTCAAGAATCCGGCCAACATTGTTTGCTTCAAGTGCAAGGAAGAAGGGCATCATGTCAAACATTGCCCATTAAAGAAGAAGTCCCTTGGCAAGAAGCAACAAGGGAAGCGGCCTCAAGCTCTACATATTGTTAGAGATGGGCCTCCTCCCAAGAAGACTCAAGCTCTTCCTCAAGCTGTTTCTTCATCCAAGAAGAAAGATGGCAAGAGTAGAACTTGCTACATATGCCGCGAGAAGGGGCATATTTCTTCCTCATGCACTATCGGTATCTCCTCATCCAACCCTATCTTGATTGATGATGCTTATTCACTTCGTAAGGATGAGGTTGGCAATGTGTTTGCCAAATTTGTTGGTGCTCAATGTGGTGTCAAGAAAAGAACCATTTGGGTTGCCAAGCCTATTGTGACTAACTTCTTAGGACCCAACTTGGTTGGGGACCAACAAGCCAAAACTTGATCAATAGGTGTGTTTTGGAGGGCATTGGAGTCTTGGCTACATCATGAAGAATTAAGGGATCTTCATTATTATTTTTGTCAAGCCAAGTCATGTGGATTATATTGCTCCTATTATATTCCAATGTTCCTCCTTGCGGTAACATATGCTTAACTCATTTCATTGAAAGTTACTCGCCCCCTTGTGCATGTGTTGGTTTTGTATCTTCCATGCTTTTGTACATGTTGTGTTTTCCACCTAATTATCTTGAGGTATCAAACATATTTGTGTATGATTACGTGGCACACCATGTATGTGTGTTCCTTGTATTGGAGCCTTACTTGTTTATATTTGGTATCTTATTTGGCTCTTGTGAGAGGTTAATGGACTATCCCATTTTGGGGGAGTGTTATGCTTAGGCATTCCACAATCCTAAAAATGTGTGTACATGAGGATTACCACCTAGTATTTATATTGGATTGTTGTCTAGTCTCTATGTGGTATAATTCTCATGAGAAATTTAATTTTATAATGTCCACTAATTATCTCTATTTGTATCATTTTCTCTCGTGTTGGTTTTATGGTAGTATCACATTATGGGGGAGTCATATGCTTAGTGCATATTACAATCCTAGAAATTGTGAATATTTGAGGTTGTGTCACTTAGAATTGATATTGATAATTATCTAGCACCTATGTGACACATTTGCTCATACAAGTTCCAATTTGATTGAATGGCTTTATTGATCTTATGTTGGATCTTGTATATGAGAATGGTTCTTGATATGTGTTTCCTCATATTTAGATATTTATATTCGCATGGAAACCATTTGCTTCAAGTTACTGTAATCACTAGTGATTGTGTGACTATTGGAAGCTACCAAGAATCTTGTTTAAAGTATCATGCTCAATTCTTATATTTAGTTATATGCTTCTTGTTGTGACTATGATCTTGGATATCCATGCAAGCTACCTTGGGAAAATTATTCCCAATATTTCTTGTCCTTGGACAATGAGCACCCAACTTATGGTAGAATTTATTGATCATATTCACTTTGGCCCTTGCTTAATTTTATCCTATCTTTGGCCAAGAAAATGTTTTGTGTTGTCTCCCAAGCCTTCCTTGCTTCTTGTGGATCTTCTTATTTTATTGATATCCTCTTGTGCTTTACTTATTATAGGTACTAGTGATGATCCCATTTGTGTGCATTTTGCATCTAAAAGGAAAATCCTACATAATGCACTATCTATGGGGGAGCTCTCCTATTTTATTTAGAACACTCATATTTATGCTTCTTTGTTTGGTCCATATCAGGTTTTATGTGCTTGGAACCTCAATCTTTTCGTTTTGGTATTTGTGCCATCATGAGAAGTTTGGGGAGTTTGGTTTCTTGTTAGAACCTTGGTCTTTTTGGGAGTTGGTTTTGTCTCATTCATTGCTTCTTGATTTGACCATTTTAGAATGAGATAAATCCTTGAGCATTTTTATTTCTATCTATTTTTGCTCTTTTGGCCTTAGCCTAGTTCATTTGTTGAACTTGTGATCTTTCATGTGTTGAATTGGTTCGTGGATACAATTTGGACATCGTTTGTCATGTCACACTCTTGTGTGTGCAATCTCCATTTACTTGGTGTTTTGTTCAAATTGTATCTCCTTTTTGGTTCTTGAAAGCTTCATGCATGCATATTTACTATATGATTATATTATGGCATGCTTGCTTTCTTTGATCCAATATATAGGGGAAACTCCACCAATTCCCATCGGCTAAGTTGTGCATGAAATTCAATTTCATATCAATGTGCACATAATTATGTGGAGTCTCTCCTATGTATTGTAGTTTCTCTAACTACTTTGGACCCAATAAGTTTGGGGGCCATTTTGTACTTAATTGTGTTTTAGATACATTGGAGATATATTGGATGCTTGTCTTTCTATTTTGAAGAAGTGGTGCGTACATGAAAAGTTGAGTCAAGCTATAGGATGATCAACGAATTCATATACTCTACATCCTACCAATTATATCTCGGTAACAAGTATCTCTTTCTCATGCTCATATATCTTGATTCCAACCGTTTGTCGGTTTCCTTCTAGCATGAATTCATGTATTTGTAATTGTTGTAGTTCTAGCCATGGCTTTAAGAGAACTCTCTATTGTAAATATGTATAAGTTTAGATGGGTACATATAGTTGGGACTATACAAAATCATGCATATGATCCTCCAATCCCAAATATATCAATCTAGCAATTTTATTGCCTATCATCTCCTCAACTTCTCTCATATGCAATAGTGAGATTTTGCTAGTCTATTTTCTCTTATGATACTTGTTGCCTTTCTTCATATATTTCAACTTTCAACTTTTCCCTTGGTGATAGTTGTAATATATGTAGTGTGTTTGTGTTTGAAGTCCATTATGTACAATAAGATATATGTGAGCCTTTGGCCATGCTTTGAAGCAAAAAATCTTATTGATATATGTTATGACTTCATTTTTTGCCTTTCATGTGCTTTCTTGTATAATCTTCTTGATGTGTGCATTTTTCTTCTTTGGAATATGTCTTTGTGATATTTTCCACTTAGATACATATACACATATGAGAATATAATTTTAGTTGATTTTTAATCCTTGGAGACCACCTTTCTATTCCTTTTGATTCTTCGGTGGCTTCCAAATTTATTTTCCTATGAGTGCTTGTTCCTCTTGTTTGCATCTTCAGACACTCATATTTGTTCTTTCATGTCTTGTATTGTTAAATGAATTTGGATGAGTGAGGAGTCCATGACTAAGCACCTCGTTCCCAAATGCAATTATCATAATTGGTGCATTCTCTTTGGGGAGCTCATCTAATTCATTTAATAATACTCATTTGCATTCTTTCACATTTGTTGTGTTTTAAATGCTTATGGGGGAGCAAGGATTCCATATTTGTGCATTATGTATTCCAATACATTTATTTTGAATTATGCACAAACCTTGGGGAGCTTCTCTATTTGTTATTTAAAACACTCTTTTGTTCATATCATAATATCGTGTTGTTTCCATTTGGACTCATTTGTTGTTTTCAAATTGGTTTGTCGGACCTTGTAGTTGCTTGCATCATTTGACTTTATTTTTGCAATCTTCGGGTCCTCGATATAGTTCTACTCCCTTCCAAGTATTCATCATTGGATATGTGCGAAGACACACCTTTGGAGGAATTATTACTATATTTGCCTTCTAGAACTTGTCACCCATTTCGGCAATTGATGCCAATGGGGGAGAAGTTTTAGAGGGTTTAAGGGAAGTTGGTTTATGCATTGAGTTTGTTCTTGTGCATTTGCTTCTCATGCTCTTGCATCTTTGTTGTTGCTTAGCATGTGGTACATAGAGGAAACTCCACCAATGATAATGATTGGCAATATATGCAATGAAATTCAAGTTCATCACACATGCATAGATTGTGGGGGAGTTTGCTCTATATATGATGGTGGTACCAATATCACATACTTTTGTAGTATTTGATATTGGTATTACCATTTTATTCATTAAAATTCCTTATATAAACCCTCTTAAGGGGATTGTCATCAATTACCAAAATGGGGGAGATTGAAAGAACATGTTGGGCCCCCATGTGTGGTTTTGGTAATTAATGACAATCTTTATGGACTAATGTGTGTATTAAGTTGTACTTGTAGGAATTGTCCATTGGCATTGCTTGGAGCATGTGTTGACTTCAAGATAGATGAAATGAGAAGAAGATGTGTTGTGCAAGCTCAAAATGCGCCATATATAGAAGATCTCATGTTTGATGCTTGCCATCCTCGGTGATCATGGATCGATGATGAGGAATCAAGAAAGGTGTCCATCTTGAGAAGGACAAGATCGTCTACATCGATCTCAAGTGGATTGCTCAAGGCAAAGGTATAATATTGATAGGTTTTTCCTTTTGCCGGTCTCATGTTTGTTGGGAGACCGGGTTTAGGATAGATAACCGTACTATCAAGAGGGGCTCTCGAATGAGTAACTCGGTCACATCGTTCGGAGAGAGATCAAACCTTTGCATACTTGCATCATCATATTTGGTTGTTATTTGGTCTTATCCATGTGAGGATATAGAGCTTGTGGTAATCTCCATAACAAGCTCTAGTCCATCAAAAACGGATTTCCCTTTTATATCTTATTGCGTTTTGATCTTGGAGGTTTTACCGGTTTGTATTTTAGAGATAGGTAAAACCTTCCATTATTTGGTTCTTACTCATGTGAGGATTTAGAGCTTGTGTTAATCTCCATGACAAGCTCTCGTTCATCGAAAACGAATTTCATATGCATTTTCTATTACGTTTTTGATGTTGAAGGTTTTATCGGTTCATCTTTTTGATAGAGGTTAAACCTTTCGTCATTTGGATCCTTCCTAACTTGCTGGACTATAATGTTTCTTTGCATTATCTTTTAGAGCTTGTTGTCCTCTTCGAAACGAGCCCAAGATCATCAAAATCGGAGTCCGGATGCAAAAGTTATGGCCGTTTTCGTTCAGGGATGACCGGTAGGGTCCGGTAGTACCGGAGGTCCGGTAGTACCGCTTCGTAGTACCGGTCGGTACTGAAAAAGGTGCGTTTGGCGACCTGGGATCCCCAGGGATTGTCCGGTAGTACCGGGATTGTCCGGTAGTACCGGGAATGTCCGGTAGTACCGGGATTCGCGCTTTTTTGGCTTCAACGGTTGGATTTTCGGGGAACCTATTTAAGGGGCCTTCTTCCCCAATGGTTCCCTAACCATTCTTGCAAGTTTTCCCCTCCATTGTTGACCTTCTTGAGCTTGCTTTCTCCCAATCCCTCCAATGATTCTTGCATATTCTTGAGGGATTTGAAAGAGGAGATCTAGATCTACAATCCCACCAATCAATCTCTCCTCTAAGTGAGGGGAACATATTGGGATCTAGATCTTGGAGTCTTTTGTGGATTTCCTCCATTGCTCTTCCTCTCTTATTCCCCCATAAGCTTTTGTAGCTTTGGTGGAATTTGGGAGAGAGGGATTTGAGCACCTTTGTGGTGTTCTTGCCTTTTGCATTTGGTGCATCGGTTTGAGTTCTCTTTGGAGGATTTAATTTGAGTTACTCATTGGAGCTTGTCCCTCTTGGGTTCTTGGAACCCTAGACGGTTTGTGGCCTTGGTGGCATTGTGGCCTTGGTGGCGTTTGTTGGGAGCCTCCAATTAAATTGTGGAGAAGTGCCCCAACCTTGTGAGAGGTTCCGGTTGCCACCGACAAGTGCACCGATAGTGGAAGCGTGGATCGATCCCGTTGGGGTGAGATTCACCGGAGAATAAGGGAGGCCTTTTGTGGCGTTGGTGGTTTGATACCACCCCCTCTCCAAACGAGACGTACTCCATGTTGGGAGGAACTCGGTAAAATATCGGTCTCCCCGTGTGCCTCGGTTATCTCTATACCCGAGCTCTTTACTTATGCACTTTACATTGTGATAGCCTTCGTGCTTGAAGTATTATATATCTTGCTATCACTTTGTTGCTTGTATTGCTTAGCATAAGTTGTTGGTGCACATAGGTGAACCTTAGTTGTTCTAGGTTGTGCTTAAAAAAGTAAACACTAGTTTTATTCCGCCTTTGTTGAGCCACTCTAGGAAAAGTTTTAATCGCCTATTCACCCCCCCTCTAGGCGACATCCGTATCCTTTCATATGTTGTATATTCTTGCACTTATAAGTTGGGAATTAGCAGAACCATGCTGTCATGGGGAACGCTTTCAACACATGTACATATTACCCAGTTGATATCATGATTTTTTGTTTACGGATGTCGGCGGTGTGAAATAAAAGGGGATCTTGTAAGTCCATGGAGTTATGTCTATGTGTTAGAGAAATGCCTGGGCGGATAGCCAAAGCCATGCCTAATCATGGTAGAAACTTGCAGCATAACCATAATGAGAAATCTATGAAGCATCCTCAGAAAAAAATATAAAAGAAAAAAATATATGCACCATGCTCATGGTAAAAAAGGATCACTGAGATGCTCAATGTCCATTGCCATGTCATTTTGATACGGGATAGCTCATGTATCATGAGGCAAGGGGTACCCTGTTGGCGGTTCTCTATGATACACATATATTTACAATGACAAGAACTTACTGATGACTAAAGTTGAGTAGCATGAGGAACAACCCTCGTACTCAAGGGACACGAGATTGCCAACTTATGATTTGTCAAGCATATACTCCATATTTGTTCACTTTAACCTTAATCACCTCAAGATGCTTATGATAGGGGCAATGAGAGATCAAAGATAGTAAGTACCATAATCTTTTGGAAGCTCTTTATAAAACTTGAAATCCCTGCTTCCCTCTATGAAGGGCATGTATTTCACTTCTTAGTTGAGTTAGTAAACCTATTCCTCTCTATCTCCAGGAAGCATTTGAGTTGTTGTGATTCAATCATTCATCTGATGATCTATTCAATCATGTTTCTTATCTTCCTTGTTTTGCACATTGCTCTTATCTGAATGAATATTACTTTGAAAGCTATCGTTGTGAAAAGCCCTTTATGTTTGAGCAAAATATTCCTGTTTTATAAACTCCGTTATAAAAGATTTGCTTGAAAACTAAGTATGATTTGTCAACTGTTCTCTGACCAAGAACAAAGTTTGCCATTACTAATTATGATTTTTCTTTATGCATATTTATTGTGGCCCCCATACTATTTGCAAGTTAAGTTATATAATGGTGAGTTGCTTTCTATTATGACCTGTGTATTGGTGAATATGATGCTTCCTGTTCGTATTCTTTTTATCGACACTTCACTCCATAAACCTGAAGCCATGTTTATTGAGCTCAGCTTTCGCTTGGGGACAAGCAAGGTCAAGCCTGGGGGAGTTGATACGTCCATTTTGCATCACTATTTTATATCATAATCTACTGCTATTCATTGATATATTTCATATTAAGAGGTGATACTTATGTTATTTTCATCTATTCTGCATGTTGGATGACTTTTGGAGGATGAACTCCCGGAGTCAGGATTCTGATGGAAAAAGCGGTGTCCAGATGCAATATTCGCGAAGATCAAAAAATTCCAAAAAATATATGGAAGTCCCTGTTTTTCCAGAACACGAAGGAAGCCAGAAGGGAAGATAGAGATGGGCCATAGGGGGCCCACACTACCCCCTAGCGTGGGCCCCCCTAGGCCACGCCACCAGGTGGTGTGGCCACCCTGGCCCACCTCTGGCTTCGCCTTTTCGCCTATAACTTCCCCTGAAACCCTAAGACTCGGGGAGCGACCACATAAAGATTTCGCCGCCTCTGCGGGGCGGAAACTACAGAGAGAGAAAGAGCTCTTTGGCAGACAGATTTCTGCCAGAAAATTCCTTCCCGAAGAGGGGAGATCGTCGCCATCAACACCGTCATCAAGCTAGACTTCATCGGGATCATCATCATAATCATCATCCTCACCATCATCTCCACCAGCACCATCATCACCACTCCATCCCGCTATACAATTTGGTTGAATCTTGCATAGTTCTTAGGGGAAACTTTCCCGGTGTTGATTACTTATTGTAGTTGATGCTATCAAGTGGAACCATTGGATTATTGTTTTATGTTCAGATTGTTACTTATCATTATATCATCTCTGATCTTGATCCATATAATGTCTCGTGAGTAGTTTGTTTAATTCTTGAGGACATGTGAGAAGTCATGTTGTTATTAGTGGAATTGTGTTGAGAAATATTCAATGGTTTGATATTTAAGTTGTGGTGCTATTCTTCTAGTGGTGTCATGTGAACATCAACTACATGATACTTCACATTTATGAGCCTAGGGGAATGCATTGTGTATTTAGCTACTAATTGTAGGGTTGTCGGAGTGCAGAAACCTGAACTCCCGTTAGGAAACCTTTGCACAAGGGAATGTAGGATCTCAGAGTTTAATGTTGTGGTTAGGTTTTTATCTTAATTACTTACTTGTAGTTGCGGATGCTTGCAAGGGGTTTAATCACAAGTATGTATTAATCCAAGTAAGGTCGATACATTAGCATAGGTTCACCCACACAACACTTGTCAAACCAAAGAAGATTGATCAACTATATGAAGCAAAAGCACTTGACAATATTCCCACGTGTCCTCGAGAACGTTTGGTCCTCATAAGTAATACGACCGGTTTGTCCTTTGCTAAAAAAAGGATTGGGCCACTTGTTGCAATTATTATTATTGTATTTTATTTACCTGCACTTTATTCCTTTGCTTTATCAAAAAACCCTAAAAATCCGTTTGCTAAGTATTTATAGTGAATTCTTGATCCAAACCACTAGTCAACACCTTCTGCTCCTCATTGGGATCGACACTCCTATTTATCGAAAGTACTACGATACACCCAATACACTTGTGGGTCATCACTGTGCCGACGCGAGGCGACTGGGCTGGCGCCGATCCATACGAGCCCAATGCTGAGGCCGAGGAGGAGGAGCTGAGGCCTCCCATCCTCCTCGGCAGCCAGTTGGCCGCCAAGTGGCGCCGAGCGGCTGATGGTGGCGACCAAGGAGGGTAACCGAGCTTGGGGCGGTCCCCGGCGGCGATGTGCTCGAGGACGTCCACGAGCGTTTGGCCTGGAGCGCTCCACCATCGACGACATGCCATGGAGGTGTGCCACTTCGGCGGCGTGTCGGTGCCATCGTGGGCGGCCAGCCGCTAGTTCTATCGCGCGACGAAGAAGTCTTCCTAGTATGAAAGGTTGTCGGGGTCTTCAGCGAGCTCCGGATCCTCCATGGTCGCGATGGCAGGTTGGATCTCCTCGACCATGTCGGCGCCCTCAGGCACTGGCGGCACCGGCACGCCGCTGACGCTGAGCCTCTAGGTCGGCGGGCACCGGAAGTATGGTGACGCCATGTAGCCGGCGTCGTGCAGCATCTGCGCCTCCCAGGGCTGCAGAGCCCATGGCCAAAGCCTTTCCCCGCGGCCGGGTCATTGGGTACCTCTCTTCCATTGCTTACGTCGAGGTCTTCTTCTCGTCGCCGAAGGAGGAGTGTGTGGTTGGGGAATGGGAGGTGTGAGGGTGTGTGCTTTGGACCGGCGAGGGCGCCGACATTTATAGCCGAAAGAGGAAAGAGCGGTGAAGACAGGAATGGTGTAGCGGCGTGGACGGAAAAAGGAGAAACGGTGGGAAGGCGAGCCGGTGATGGAGCGCCATTACAGCGACGCGTGGCTGACGCGATGTGCGGTCATTAATAGACGGTCCGTCGCGGAAGCCGAGGCGACAGGATGAGGACGAATCGACTTCACACGCTGACAGGGCGAGCCTACGGGTGGGAGTTTTTTTTTTTTTGCCGATTCTGCTGTGTCCGGTGTTCCCGGGCAGTTCGCAGCACACCGGGTTCGGCCTGAAAACGCCGGATAAAAGTTGGGTCAAATCCGACGCATTTTAGCATCTTGAGAACGCGACTAGTCGAATTTTCATCATCTGACTAAAAAATAGGCTTGAAAATGCTCTTCTAGAAACCGCGGGCGAAAATGCTCTTAGTCTTAGTTTCTTCTCCGTTAATCTGCCGTGCCTTTTCTAGACCTCGTTTTATCTGGAAAAATGCAGCTCGCCACCTGCGAGTATGAAATAAGAAAATAAAAAGGGGGGGGTACACAAACATTACAAAGGTAGTACTAGTACTAATTCAAAGGACGTTGCTATATAGTGCGCGGTCACCATATGGTCTTACGCGGTGCCCCCTTGTCCGAAACTGAATATTTCCTGAAATAGAAAACAGTTGCAGAGCTGAAAGCGACATGTTCCTAAAATAGAAACGCAACCACGGTTCCCTTTTCCCACTAGCTTTACGTGTCGGAGCATGCCCCAGGCAAATTACAGGTCAGGCACAGTCACAACCACAACCTGCATGGAACAAACACGCCTAGAACCCTTCCCTGCTCCCTCTTCTTCCTGAATCAGCTGGTGGATGGAAACTCCATGTGGCCTAGGCATATCTTGGGACAGAAATCACAAGCAACTAGGGAGCAAACAACCCAGAAAAAAGGAGAAGCAGGACATTTGTCCCCTATTCCTCATGTTGTGCAAGAACCAGACCATAAAGTTGAGATTACTTCTACACGTCTAGATCTGTGGTTCTATAACCCTAGTTAGATGTAAAAAATGGTGGGTGGTTGATGCATCAAGATCACCTACCAGCCTTTTTGGAAAAACGAATCACAGGCATGGTTCATATGAAATGTAGATTTATCCAGGCTAGGAAAACGAAACTCATGGTAAAAATCGTAGTAGCATCTAGCTTTCTGTGCATACTAGGTAGTAGAAAATTGTTTGTTGTGGGAACTATGAACAAAAACATCTTGGTTTTCCTAAGGTTATAAGGTCCAAACTTTGAACCACCACTCCAACATGGAATGAGCCAAAGCCAATAGTAGCGGAAAACTGAAGCAACAACACATATGTATGAGACTTGACTTGAAGGGGCGGCATAAGATCTTCATATCGACTTGTTTTGCATGAATTGTACAAAAGAGTCAGGAAATAAAGAAGTTACAAACTGTAACTTTGCTGTTTTCTTAGAGATGAATGGATGTATAGAAGTGTTTATACCACAGAAGTGTTCATACCTTTAATGCAATAACTTCGAATACAAAAGTTGACGGCGTTGTAGCTTTCAGATGTAATACCCCCTATAAAAAAGTTGGCAACTATGATTCTGAACTTGTATATGCTCTCCTCTCCATACATAATTCATATCCATATATTGCACAAAAACCAAAACATTCATATATGGCACAATTAGTCATACCGAAGGTACTACTGGAATCATTTATATGATTGGAGAATGGTGGGGTTTTTGCTTTAGAGTGCTTCAAATATTATGCAAAAAAGAGAACCTGCAACAAGCATAAAAATGCTATTACTACATCTTGATACTATTAGCGGATCCTAATGAAATTACTCTTATCCAACTAGCTGCACACACTAATTATATTCGAGAAAGTGCATCTAGTACTAGTGATTTATGGTTTTGTTACATAATGAAATACATCCCATCTTAACAGGATGTACAAATGATAATTTTTTTGCATCCTACGATAAAAACAATAACCTGCCGATGTATGAAATATCCTAAAACTCCAGGTGTGAAGAGGTACATTTGATTAGGTAAAACCAGACAACCATATTAACATGGGACGTATGTATGATCAGAAATTTGCATCCTATGATAATACATTAACCTGCCAGCTGTATAAATAAGATCTAAAACTTCAGGTGTATACATTTTAACACAGGATATATACATTTAAGCATGAAAAATATACATCCCAACTGAGCTATTGATACTATCTAGATGCAAAAAGTTACATGCTATATATAAAAAGTTACAGTCCATATGCATTTATTACCGTAAAGTTACAACCTAGATACTATCCATATGCAAAAAAGTTACAGTCTAGATATTATCCATATGCAAAAATTTACTTGCTAGTTACAGTCCGTATGTATAAAAAGGTTGTCCGTATACATTTTATGCGGTCCATATGCAAAAAGTTACAGAAAAAACAAACATGACTATATGAGATTGACCCTGAGATCGCTGTGAGAGTGGTTGTGTGCGTTTCCTCTCCCAATCAACCCAATTCTCTCATTGCACTGGGCCTTTACAACTGCAACTTTTTATCCCAAAACAAAAAAAGGCGGGGTATAAAGCAGGATGCGTTCATGCCCCCTACCAGGCGTGGGTCCTAGGGCGTCACCCATGCTGGCCATGGGTCAGAGCCGGCCATGTCCACAAGAAAAAAGTAGCAGCCTAGGTGTATAAAAATGTTACAGTCGATACAAACTCCATGACCACCCTAATGTACATGAGTAATCATAATGTTAGTGCCGCCCTTCATCTACAGTGCCCCAAAAATAGTGCTAATTTCAACAAAAAAGTTACACCCTAATATGAATTTGAGATGAATTAGTTTGCTTACTGTAACAGCACAAACATACCATCAACAGCATCATCCATAAAGACAGAAAAATCACATTCATAGCAAAACTCCCATGCAAGTAACAAATGCGCCTAGTGACTAAAATCTAAACACAGCTTATGTGCATGCAAGTATGGCTTTTGTTGTACATGACTAAGCAAACTAGAACCCAAGAAGTTTGATTTCAGGGGATCTACACGCCGGTAACCCCCTTCTGTAACCTATAACACTGATATAATAAAAAATATCTAAAACTTCAGGTGTAAAATATACATCTAATTAACCAAATGCTCATCTTAACACATGATGTATACATTTTAAGAGAAGAAAAAATACATCCCAACTGATGTATAGATATTATCCATATGCAAAAAAGTTACAGGCTATGTATCTAAAAAGTTATGGTCCATATTCATTTAGATACCATAAAAGTTACAGGCTATGTATCTAAAGTTACGGTCCACATGCAAAAAAAGTTACAGGCTATGTATCTAAAAAAGTTACAGCCTAGATACTATCCATATGCAAAAAGTTACATGCTAGTTACAATCCATATGTATAAAATATTACAAGTCCATATACATTTAATACCGTCCATATACAAAAAGTTACAATCCAAAAAACAAAGTAGCAGCCTAGGTGTATAAAAAATGATGCAATCTATACACCTCCATAACCCTCCTGATGTACATGAGTAAACATCATGTCAGTGCCCCTCCCCCTACATCTATAGTGCCCATTTCAACATAAAAATTACACCCATGATACCAATTTGCGTTGAAATTAGTTTGCTTACTGTAAGTGCACAAACAAAATATCAACAAACACCATACCATAAAAAGACAAGAAAAAATCAGAGAACATAGAAAAACTCCCGTGCATGTAACAAAAATGTCTACTGACTAAAATATAACAAAGCTTATCTGCATTTTAGTATGACTTCTGTTGTATGCGACTAAGAAAATTAGTAGTGACAAAATATTTGATTTCAGGAAAGAGATCTATACACAAGGAACCCCATGACACACCTGCTGTAGGTGAGCAAGAACTAGTACTGGCAGTTTTGGTTCCAGAGGATCCACACACCCATGGCATACCTGCTGTATGTGGGAAAGAAATTAATCCCACCCTGAGTTAAAATTCACTGTATATACACCATGACCCAGCTGTAGATGAGCAAAACAAGCGGGGGAGAAATTTCACTCCGATTTTAGGAGATCTACACATCCATGCCCCCGTTGTATACACGAGCAGCTAGCTAGAGCTACGAGTGAACTTCAGCTCAACTAAAACAAGTGCGCGGCTAGGCATCTCCGGCTCTGATACACCAGGCGCAACTACGGGCGGAGGTAGAAATAGATAGGAGATGGAGAGGTAAGTACTCACCGCACAGAATCAAGACGTGACGCCGAAATCTGGGACGCAGTACGTCGCCGACGAGTCTCTTCGACGTACTCTGCTATCAGCCCGGCCCAATCGACCGCATCACTCCTTCCGTGACGACGGCGGAGCCCTGATTAGCGACGTCGATGCAGCACCGCAGCTCCAGACCACTAGAACGAGCCATCGCTTGCGCCCGATGCTTATTCCGCCGGACAGCTCGCTGGCGATGAGAGAGATTAGCAAGATGAGGTGCGAGGGGAGGGAAATCGCTGTGGGAGAGAAGACGAGGTGGGATGGGGAATTTTGGACCGGGGGCGGTCCTGTACTCCTGTGGCGTCGTTTCGTTTGGAAAGGAATGGACCGCGCGATCACGATCAGACGGACGACGAGAGGGAGCACTCTGTAAGACCAGACAATGCCTAGGCAATTGTTAGATTTCACGTAATTCAAATGGATCCTGTTGTATTCAATGTTGGGGTCTGTAATGATACTGCAACATTAACGAGTTTTTTGTAGCATAGCCAAATTAATAAGTTTTTTTTTTTGAGACACAAAGCGAGCCAAATTAACAATTGTCCACGCCACGGGGATACCAAGCAAGTTAAACTGTTCGAGCACATGGTAATTGCAGCTGGACTATCTGTTGGGCGGACAATGCCATGACCTGATGCAACGGCCAAACTATGGGCCTTCCCCGCACCCAAGGTGGCCTCGCAAGCCGGAGATACGTAGGCTCGCGTAACCTCTCAAGCGGTATGGCTAAGCCCAATGAATATGGACGATTTTGTTTTTTGCAATTTATATTCTTGCTTCGAAATTCACTTTTCTACCTTTCTATTTCAATCATTGTTCACTATTTTTTGAAGATTTCAATTATGTATTTTATCCTTCCGACTATTTCTTCACATGTCCGGAAATAGACAAACATCTCTTTGAAATACAAAAATATTTCTTTCTAATAATTAAGATTTTTCTTTGACACACATGAATATTCCCCGTCTCTTTGAAAAAACTCTAGCCACCGCAACTCCGACTGCTCTAGCCAGCCTTGTCAGTGTCAGGAGACGCGAGGAACTTGATCTTTCGGTGGAGTTTTTAAATTAAAACTACCTTTTTAGGAGATTAGTTTCAGGTTTGGTGGCCGGCTTTGTATTGGCATTTGTGCCGATGCATGCAGAAGACAATCTCTTCAATAATTGCTCTCTGGCCCTTCCTTCGGCAATGAGAGTTCATTCCTGACGTCAATGGTGGGGTTGAAATAGTCTTTCGGTCTTACGTTGGATTGATTTTGGATTATTTGTCATGAGAAAGTTTGTGCTTGCAATTTTTTTGTGAGCTCCTATGTCCTCGACGATGGTAATTCATACCCTCGGCATGTTGGTGCTCTTGTCGATGTGTTGGTTGATTGTTTTAATGGTTGCCGCTCGCGTAGCCTTGGCATTGCGGTTTAAAATAAAATATGGGAGAACTCTCGTTCGTATTTACATGTCTGTATTTCAATATCTATGTCGTTTTCCTGCCTTGATAGTTTGCTAGTTTTTATTATACTTATTTTAATTGGTGAATACAGATCATGTGTATTTATCATGTATTTATTCGCAACTAGAAAAATGTCACTTTTAAAAAGTATGTACACATATTGTGTAGAAGTCTTATGTAATTTTATTGAATATTTTTCATAGATGGATAGCATTTTTCTTAATATACATAAAAACTCACAAACTATATAAGAAATATTAACTAGTATAATCAATGTATTTTTTAAACTAATGTTTCATTTTTATTGAAGTGAGCTTTATTACTCCCTCCGATACAAATTCCTTGTCGCGGTTTTCGGTAAAAATGTTGTCTAAAATCTATCCAGGTTTAATGAACTTGAGAAAAGTTAGTTGGATTAGAGGAGTAATATATTTTTAAGATATACATTCAAAAATAAAAAAAGCATGCATAAATGGGCAACATTAGTGGTAGCCAATTTGGTCGTGTTTGATGCAACGCTTCTGTTCGTATATCAAGAGTGTGGAATTTGGTACTTCTAAGCCTTGTTTCTTTTTTTAGGGAAAAGGTTGGACTGCATGCGTCCTACTGCGATGCTTTGTTAATATCAAACAATAGTTACATCGTTTACGAGTTTATCAAAAATAAAGCTAAGGGGCTCCTCGACCCAATTACAAGAAAGTTTATCAATAAAACAAGACCTAGACAGCTTATGAGCAACTCCGTTTGATTCCTTCGGACATACTGAAAGTGAAATATACCAAGAAATGTAGTACTCTCTCCAACTCTAAATACATGGTATATAAATTAGTCGAGATCGATTGGGATCAATGCTCTCTAAGTTTAAGCAAGAACATATACAAAAACATGAAGATCTAAAGTACCAAATCAAATACAAATAGTATTTATAATCCCTTCCATATGCATGGTAAAACTTTGTAGTTGACTTAATTTATATGCTATATATGTTGGGATGAAGGTACTAGACTCTGAGAAGTGGCGACTGCACAAATTATGACCTCTACAGAGAACACACAATTCATTACGGACGTGTTTGCTAGCTTGCAGACAATTTTGGGCTTAGTTGGCAGTGGGTTGGTGGATAGGACCAGAAAAAAATGTCTTTGGGGCCATATTGTGCAATCCGTTTGGTAGGTTACATGTCCATTTTTTGCACCTTGCTAACAAAGGTTTGCTGCTATTTTTTCATGCATGCATCTTTATACAAAAGGATAATACAACTAGCATAGTGTTTAGTTGGCTACAACAATGCTAGTATGGTAACCCCTTTTAAAAAAAGGTGAAGTTACCAACCACTTGAAACAACAAGTAAGAAAAATAACAAGCAAAGTTATTACGATTGTAGCATGCTATCAGACGGACAAGTAGTTCACGACACTATGACACAACTGAGTTCACGATAGGACATGACACAAGTAGAGTTCACGATGATCAGTAATACTTACTAACAACGAAATTGATAATGAACAACAAGTGAACACACGTAATTCGCTCCTCATCGACGATCCTCTCCAATGCTTTTGTGTGTTTAGGGAACCTCTCCACCACCTCAGCACAAGTGTAGTCAAAGATGACCACTTTTTACACCTTTGGTGAGAGATTCTTGAAGGTAAGGAAGTACTCAATCTCCAGGTCATGAGATATGGAAACTGCTACCCTCCCCTGATCCATACAGGCTTTTCCATTGACACCCTTGAAGTTGAAGTCCCATCTGCAGCCAATGGTCGTCTTAACAGTGATCGTGTATGAGACGTTTTTCAAATATTATCGGAATGCATATGTAATAGGAAGCATTCCCAACCTAGGTAATGTCAACACCCTGCAGAAGTGGGTTGTGGACACTTCCTCATCCAGTGGCCAACATTGGTCGGCATTCCTTTTCTTTCAGCCATTTTGTTCAAGCCCCCGTGAGCTACCTCCAGGGGGGCACCAATCCGCGAAGCCTGCAAAGATAATAACATGCATGGCGAGCAATGCAAACACAATCAAATGCAATGGTAGCAACAATGCATAAGCCATAAAACAGACAATCATACAAAAGAAGTACAGACAAAGCACCCAAATGCAAGGTAGCATAGGATCATGAAAACAGAACAATGTGCTTGCCTCATAGACTGATTATCCCTTGTATTGTTGATTAGTGAACTGTTATGTCGAGAATGTTATATGTTGATCAAAATTCTATAAAGTATAGGCCAACTACTGACGAGTGGAGCGAGGCCCGTCACCGGAAGCTTGGGCCGAGTGGAAAGTTATGGTTTTAAATTGCGGCCTTATCTTCCGAAGCATAAATCTGATATTTTTGATGTTTTTAAGAAGTGGAAAGTTATGGTTGAAAGACAAATTGAGAAGAAGGTAAATGTACTACGTACTTACAATGGTATGAAATTCTGTTCTAATGAGTTTGAGGAGTTTTGCAGTAACGATGGCATGATCAGGCATCACACCATCCCATATACTCCTCAGCAGAATAGCGTCGCTGAGCGCATGAACAGAACCATTATCTCGAGGGCTCGTTATATGTTGTCTAATGCAGGTATGCATATGCGTTTCTAGGCTGAAGCAGCCGCCAACAGAGCGTGTTATCTCATCAACAGGTCACCTTCTATTTCACTTGAGAAGAAAATTCCCATTAAGGTATGGTTAGGTTTGCCTGTTGATTATTCACAGTTGAGAGTTTTTGGCTGCACTGCATATGCTCACGTTGATAATAGAAAGTTAGAGCCTAGGGATGTTAAGTGCATATTCCTTGGTTATGGTTCAGGAGTTAAGGCCTATAAACTATGGAATCTTAAAACTAAAAAGATTTTGCTGAGTAGAAATATTGTTTTCAATAAATCCGTTATGTATCATGATAGATTTCCATCAGATCCCTCTCCTGTTGCTGTTGGAGAGGAGAGAGTTAGTGTGTAGGCGGAGAACCTGCAGAAAATTGTTGATAATGATGTTGTCGTTGAAGATACCCATGAGGAAAATATTGATGACATTGTTGTTCAGCAGTCACCTGTTGTTTTGCAGCAGCCACATAAGTCCATTTCTGCTAATAGAACGAGGCATAACTTTGGTCCTCGTCCGTGTTTAATTGAAGAGTGTAATATTGTTCATTATGCTTTGAGTTGTGCTGAACAGGTGGAGAACAATTTTGAACCTGCTATATACAATGAAGCCATTACATTCGTTGACCGCGAGAAGTGGGTTTCTGCTATGCAAGAAGAGATGCAATCGCTTGAGAAAAATGGCACATGGGATGTTGTGTGCTTGCCTAAATAAAAGAAGGCGGTCCACTGCAAGTGGATCTTCAAGAAAAAGGAAGATTTGTCTCCTAAAGATCCTTTAAGGTATAAGGCAAGGTTAGTAGCAAAAAGGTTCAGCCAGATTCGAGGTATTGATTAAAATGATGTGTTCTCCCCAGTTGTAAAGAATAGTTCCATTCACACTTTCTTTAGTATTGTGGCTATGCGTGATCTTGATCTTGAGCAGTTAGATGTTAAGACTGTTTTTCTACATGGAAATATACATGGACCAACCATAAGGGTTCATAGTGCCTGATAAAGAGGATTTTGTGTGCAAATTAAAGAAGTCTCTTTATGGCTTAAAGAAATCTCCAAGACAGTGGTATAAAAGGTTTGATTCGTTTATGATCTCACATGGCTTTGGGAGGTCTAAATATGATAGTTGTATTTATATTAAATTTGTTGATGGATCACCTATATACCTGTTGCTATATGTTGATGATATGTTAATTGCTGCCAATAGCATAAAAGAAATCGCTACTTTGAAGGCACACCTAAGTAGTGAGTTTGAGATGAAAGATCTTAGAGCTGCTAAGAAGATCTTAGGTAAGGAAATTACCCGAGATAGAAAAGTTGGTTTGTTGTTTCTTAGTCAGCAAAGTTATATTAAGAAAGTTCTTCATCATTTTAATATGGATGGTGCCAAGTCAGTCAGTACTCCTATTGCTCCTTATTTTCAATTGTCAGTTTCTCAATGTCCTACTACTGATGAAGAGTTTGAGTACATGTCAAAGGTGTCATATTCTAGTGCTATTGGTTCTTTGATGTATGCCATGGTTTGTTCTCGTCCTGATTTATCATATGCTATGAGTTTGATAAGTAGATACATGGCTAATCCTGGTAAAGAACATTGGAAGGCTGTTCAGTGGGTTTTCAGGTACCTTCTTGGCACTTCCAATGCTTGTTTGAAGTTTGGCAAGACCGGTGAGGGACTCGTTGGCTATGTGGATTCAAATTTTGCTGTCAATTTGGATAAGATAAGATCCCTCACAAGTTATGTTTTTAATGTTGGTGGTTGTGCTGTTAGTTGAAAGGCCATGTTGCAGGTTGTTGTTGCACAATCTACTACTGAAGCTGAATACATTGCTATTGCTGAAACTTGCAAAGAATCTGTTTGGTTGAAAGGTTTGTTTGTTGAGCTTTGTGACGATGATTCTTGCATTATTTTGTTTTGTGACAGTCAAATTGCCATATACCTTACAAAAGGTCAGATGTTCCATGAGAGAACTAATCACATTGATGTCAAGTACCATTTTGTTAGAGACATTGTTTCTCAAGGTAAATTAAAGGTATGCAAGATCAGCAGCCATGATAATCCTGCTGATATGATGACTAAACCTATTCATGTTGCTAAGTTTAATATTTGCTCGAAATTAGTTGGTTTAACTGATTAGCCCAAGTGGCTATTGGCACTGAAAATATTTGCTTTGTTTGTTCAAGGAGATGATTGTTGTTGATGCTATAATAAGAAATTTGTCTCAAGATGGATTTTGTTATATGTTGATCCAAATTCTACAAAGTATATGCCAACTTCTGACGAGTACAGCGAGCCCCCCCGCGGTACGGTACAGATCGTTGAAGATCTAGGTTTCCACCGTTATATAAACCTCGTGTAAGCTGCCGGCTGGGTTGAGTTGCATCTGTGAAATCACCGGTGTTTGTAAACACTCCCCGATATAGTGAAGTTTTGCTGGCTGGCGTCCATGATTTTTTCCTCTCTTTGTTGGAGAGGGTTTTCCACGTTAAATCTGTGTTCCCTTGCTGTGATTTTATTTTCGTTCTTCGTTATCTTCTTGTCACAATTGTAACAAAGAATGTAATCCGCTATTTTGCTTATAAATGAAACTCTCTTTATCCACAAGAAGAAGAAAAAACTCAGCGCTATTTCGCTTATTAGGCTGGTCCTAGTGCTAGTATCATAAGGTGTATCATGCATGCCAACTTGGCAAAAATCTAATGTGGCGCCATAATTAATAAAGAGAGAGGTGGTTAGTGTATCATAGATAGATACGGTATCATAGCACGTAAAGCTAAAAATCATAATGACAAGTAAATCTTGTACACACGTTTTACATAGAGATTCTACAAATCAATAAATATACTACTACTATGATACTACTATATGATACAATGCACTAGAGACATAGTATCATATGCTAGTATCATATGCATGATACTAGTAGTATGATACTACCACTAGGACCAATGAAACTCTCTTTATCCTCAAGAAGAAAAAAAAACAGATCCTCTGCTAATACATAAGCAAGCAGAGCAGCTTCGTTTCACACATACAAATTGCGAATTTACTGTCTGTAGGAGGATGGGAAATAGGGAATTGATCCCCTCGGCCGGACCCCTTCCACTTGCTCAACGCAATCTTGTGTTCCCACTCCCCAGAACACTTGCCCTTCATGGACTAAATCCTGTCGAGCAGAGCTCCCTCGCTAGTCGCTCCAGCTAGCCATCAGTCAAGCACGTACTCCGTACCACTTACTGCATGCATGCGCGGTTCCAGACGTACTCCAAGACGCGACGTCTGTGGCTGTCCCCAGCCCTGTTACAACAGCAACTTGCTCTCTGCATTATACAGCCCGTCCTGCATTCACAGCCACGATTTAAGAAGAGGATTAAAAGGTGAGCTGTGACTCCGCGATCCCCTGGATTTGAGATAAAATGCGGATACACTGTCAGTCACGTACGTAAGGCCGTGTACGTTGGCGGATGCCGTGAAAGGAAGTGGATCGAGTTCTTGGCCGATCGAGTTCTCGCGGCCGTACGTACTGTGGCCACATGTTCTGCTTGTCGGAAATTAACTTTCAGCTGCTTTTCCTTCATGGTGAAGTTGTGAGTTTTCCGTACCACGCACGGTTCTAGCTAGTTGCTGACAGTGCTTTGATGATGATTCTCTGTGTAAAAGAAATCGACGGCGAGCGGTGAGGGGCGGTTCTCGATCGGCGAAAAGGACAAAAGGTTGCGGCGTGGCATCTAGGTTTCTACACATCCTACCCCTCCTCCTAGATCTCTTTTGTTTTCTTCGCAAGTGCGTTGCACGATGTACAAACCACAGCTAGCTTAGCATGCGCCTGACAGACCTAACAAGTAGCGCAGCCGCCATAGCTGATCAGGGACCGTTCTTTTTTCCACAACAGTGCACATCCCCAATTTTTTTTCTCGCTATAGCTAGAGTACCAACATTTCGCACACCCGAAAGAAGATGGTGTACGTGCGTGCGTGACAGGCAGAAAGGGACACGCCCGAGAAGTACGGCCAGGTTCGCAGAGCTGTACGGAGATCGCGCGTGGTGCGTCCTCCGGTTGCGAATGCAAAGGCCATGACCTCTATCGATGGACAATGGTTTTTTTTTTTCCGTAGTCAGACAGCAACACTAATCCGTGTCGGAGAAAAGAGCCCCTTTTCTGCCTACAAAGGCATATATCCACCAAGGACATATTTTTCCCCGGCTTCGCGGCGCCTTCCATAATTCCACCATGCCTCTCTCGTATATATATTGCGCCTATGAATTGTAGGTCGGTCACTAGCTAGATCGATCGCACATGCGACGCAGAAACTTTATCTCGCTTTCCCTGCGATTTTACTTGAAACAACAAATTAAATGGTTTTTATTTTGAATAATCAGTGCGTACGTAATGCGGTGATGATTCTGCTTTAGACACATAGCTAGGTCGGTTTTAGTGGCTCAGTTTATTTGATCCCGAGACCATGCATAGGTAGACGATGATGCACACGCACTTTGGTGGAATCTTTGGGAAGCATATGGGCACATATTCTCGGATGATTGTGCCATGTTAGGTCGTCCAGGGCTCCGGGCTGCCCGATGAGACAGTTTGTTCGTATATATGTTCCCCTCTTCGTCCTTGTCTCTAGCTCCGATCGATCTTGGATGTGAGACGACGTCGAGTTGAAGTTACTGTTAGGAATAGATAAAAGTATATTCCTCTGGGGGCCAAAGGCCACAATATATAGTACAAGTACAGGGCAATATGCAGGAAGCCCCCTAACATATGGGGGAAATACAATATACAGATATATACATCTAACACCCCCCCTCAAACTCATGGTGGATCCACAACACTGAGTTTGAAGAGTAAGAAATCATGCTGCGCTCTGGTCTGTGCCTTCGTGAAGAAGTCCGCCAACTGTAAATCCGAAGGCACATACTGAAGCGCAACAACCTGAGCCTGCACCTGAGCACGTGTATAGAAAGCATCAACACCAATATGCTTGGTAAGCTCATGCTTGACCGGATCACGTGCAACACTAATAGCACCTGTACTGTCAGACAAAACCAGACTGGGTGTGGTAATCGAGACCCCAAAATCCGCAAGTAACCACCGTAACCAGGTCACCTCAGCAGTCAACAAGGCCATAGCACGCAACTCAGCCTCAACACTCGAACGGGAAACCGCTGTCTGTTTCTTCGTCTTCCAAGCAATGAGCGAACCACCAAGAAACACACAGTAGGCAGAAAGTGAACGGCGATCCGAAGGATCACTCGCCCACGTAGCATCTGAATAGCACTGGAGCTGGAGGGAGCTGGAACGAGGAAAGAAAAGGCGACGAGTGATCGTACCACGAAGATAACGAAGAACACGGAGAAGATGACTATAGTGAACAGTAGTAGGAGCAGAAACAAACTGACTCAGAATATGAACAGGATAAGAGATGTCAGGACGAGTGACAGCAAGATAAACAAGGCTCCCAACAAGATGACGATAACGCGTCGGATCAGAGAGAGGATCACCATCAGTAAGTTGAAGCTTAACATTAAGCTCCATAGGAGTCTCAACAGTGCGCTCATCCCCAAGAGCAGCACGAGCAAGAAGATCCTGAATATACTTTTCCTGAGAGATGTAAAAACCATCAGAAGTGGAGGAAACCTCAATCCCAAGAAAGTAGCGAAGAGGACCAAGATCAGTCATAAGAAACTGATCACGAAGACGAGCCTTAACAAAGGCTATATACTCAGGATCATCACCGGTAATGATCATATCATCAACATAGAGAAGAAGAAGTGTGCGTCCACGAGGAGAAGTGTGAACAAACAATGCTGGGTCATGAGCACTAGGGGAGAAACCAGCAGCGGTCACTACAGAAGCAAAGCGCTCAAACCAGGCACGAGGGGCCTGTTTGAGGCCATAAAGAGAACGTCGAAGACGACAAACCATCCCCTCAGGAACAGAGTACCCAGGAGGAGGCTGCATATAAACCTCCTCACTCAACTCACCATTGAGAAAGGCATTCTGAACATCAAGCTGGGACACAGACCAGTGACGAACAGAAGCAACAGCAAGAAGAGTACGCACAGTGGTCATATGAGCGACAGGAGCAAAGGTCTCATCATAGTCACGACCATGCTCCTGCTGAAAACCACGAGCCACAAGACGCGCTTTATAGCGCTCAAGAGATCCATCAGAGCGAGTCTTAATCTTATAAACCCACTTACACGTGATAGGACGAACACCGGGAGGAGGAGAAACAAGATCCCAGGTGCCAGTGCGCTCAAGCGCGGCAATCTCCTCGGCCATGGCCAGCTGCCATTCAGGATGATGCTCAGCATCCCGATAAGAGGTCGGCTCGGAGGCAACAGAAAGACCATACTGACTAGGAGAGTAGCGGTCGGGGGCACGACGCTGACGAACAGGACGAGTAGAGGGAAGATCATCAGAGGAAGACGACGCAGGAGACGACAATGAAGAAGAGGGAATAGTAGAGGAAGACTCCGGAGAACGAGGAGAACTAGGAGAACTAGACGGAGCGGAAGAGGATGGTGTCGAAGAAGAGACATCAGGGGGAGGAGATCCTGAAGAAGACATAATAGGGGGAGAAGGAGGTGTGTCAGGAAAGAGAAGAAAAGAGATATCTTCCACCGGGTAAGTACCAGCGGTGGGACGAGGATAGAAAGGACGCGTCTCATCAAAAGTAACATCACGAGAGATACGCATCCGACGACCAATAGGGTCCCAACAGCGATAGCCCTTATGCTCATCACTGTATCCGAGGAAGACACACTCAACAGACTGAGCAGTCAGTTTGGTGCGTTCGCGAGGAGCAAGGAGAACATAGCAAACACAACCAAACAAGCGAAGCATGGAGTAATCTGGAGACTGTCCAGAGAGGCGCTCAAGAGGGATACCACCCTGCAAGGCAGCAGATGGCTGAATATTGATGAGGTAAGCCGACGTAGCGACAGCCTCAGCCCAGAAATGTGGCGGAAGAGAAGAAGCAATCATCATAGCGCGAGTGGTCTCAAGAAGATGGCGATGCTTACGCTCAGCAACGCCATTCTGGGCATGTGCGCCAGGACAGGAGAACTGAGCAAGAGTGCCCTGCTCAGCAAGAACACCTCGCAACATCTGGGAGATATACTCACCAGCAGAATCAGCACGAAACACACGGATGGGGGTAGAATATTAAGTACGAACCATGGCCGCAAAACGCTGATATATGGAGAGCACCTCACTACGAGAGCGCATAAAATACAACCAAGTGTACCGAGAAAAATCATCGATGAATAAAATATAGTAGCGATGGCCCCCTTTCGAAGCGAAAGGAGCCGGACCCCAAACATCGGAATGAACTAAATCAAAAGGTCGCTGGGATACAGACACGCTAGTAGGATAGGGAAGCTGAATCTGTTTACCCAACCTACAGCCCTGACAATGTAAAGACCCATCTCCTGAGACAGACCCCAGAAGACCACGATGAACTAATGATGACAGGCGAGAGTCACAGAGGTGACCAAGACGATGATGCCACTGCTGAAAGGAGCTGGTAGTAGAGGCGACAACCGGAGAAGAACTGGCAGATGAAGTGGCAGCGGAAGGAACGCGAAGCCAGTCTAACTCCCAAAGTCCTGAAGAGTCACGGCTGCGAGGGCCAGCTCCAACCAGGGCCTGGGTGCGACGGTCCTGAACAACACAAGAATCAGCATCAAGAATGACGCGACAACCAGAGTCAGTAAGCTGGCTAGCAGAGAACAGATTCATCTTAAGAAGAGGAACATGAGAAATATCAGGAACGAAAAAAGAAGAAGTAGAAAGGGTGCCCTGGCTAGAAACAGGGAGAGAGGTACCATCAGCCGTAAAAACACGGACAGGAGAAGGGAGAGAACGAAGAGCGGACAGAGAAGAAGACTCAAAGGTCATATGAAAAGAAGCTCCAGAATCCAGATACCACGGAGACGTACCTGAATGTGTAGAAGGTGGTGGTCGCACAGTGCCTGAAGAGTCAGTCACAGAACCAGCAGTACCTGTCGAAGAAGAGCCTGTAGCAGCAAGCAGACCACGAAGACTCCTGATAATGTCCTGATCAGAGAGAGCAACTGCTGAAGATCCAGAGGGAGCCGACTGCCCACGAGCCTGGTGTTGCTGACGTAAACTGGGGTCCCGTGTATAACAGGTAGCCCAAGTGTGACCATCCCTGTTGCAGTAAGAGCAGTGACGAAGAGAACCACGGCGACCCTGACCACGAGCCTGCTGGTGCTGACTCGGACCCTGAGGCTGCTGGTGCTGAAGCTGACCCTGACCCTGACCTGGAGGAGTGGGTAGTATCGGAGGCGGCGGCACAGGGGACCGCGGCTGAGTCGAGGGAGCAGGCGGCAAAGGAACACCACGAGTAGCAAGTGCAGATGGAACCGCAAGAAGACCAGCACCACGGAGACGGGTCTCCTCAGCCCGAAGCTCAGACAACACCTCAGAGAGCGGAACACGACCACGAGCATTCAACTGAGCACGCCGGGGCTCAAACTCCTGGCGAAGCCGAGACAGAAACTCATAGATGCGGTGAAACTCCAAGTCCGAGCGCACAATCTGACAACACGAACATGTGCCACAAACAGCAGTACGGAGGGAATCAAGCTGACGCCAGATAGCAGCACTCTGAGTATAAAACTCATCAATAGTGGAATCACCCTGCTGAAGAGCATGCTCCTGGCGAACCACAGACAGGTAAAGAGCATCCCCAGACGGCTGATAGCGCTGACGAAGATGGGCCCACTGAGCAGCAACAGTAGGGAGACTCATGAACTCAGCAGCATACTGGGGCAGAACACTGGAGGTGAGTACAGCAGCAGCACGAGCATCCTCATCGACCCACTGAGTGTAGACAGTCAGAGCGTGACGATAGGACTCGAGATCAGCAGAATACTGCTTGAACTTCAGGTCATAGGCAGCAACAGCACTATCATCAGCGCTCTGAGCAGCATCCTTGGCCTCCTGAGAAGCATCAGCAGCAAGCACAATCGGCGTCGGAGGCAGAGGAGCCACAGGAGCAGGGGGGCACGGCGGACAGGGGACCTCGCCAGAGAGCACACCCCAAAGACGGAGACCGCGCATGTGAACGCGCATAAAGGCAGCAAAATCAGGATAATTCGCGCCATCGAAGATCACCGGGCAGCGAGGAATCGCAACGTAGCCCGATGTAGAAGACATCTCTCTCAATCAATTTTTTTTTTTTTTTTTTTTGAGATCAACACTCAGACTCAATCAGGAACAAGGGCCAGATCCAATCGCGGCTGAAGTCGCGACGTGGCCAGGCAGCACGGAACCACGCCGCACGCGTCAGGGAGAGCCCGCGTCGCTGCGTCAGGAGGCAGGTATGCAGGCCTGCGTCACTACGTCCCTTGTCTGCGTCACTGCGTCAGGGAGCCTGCGTCACTGCGTCACAGGCCGCGTCAGGGAGCCTGCAAGCCTGCGTCGCTGCAGCCTTGTCGATGGGGCAGAGTACAGCCTGGTCGGTCCTGATCAGGGCGAGTGTATGTATGCTAGATCAAAGGACAGCAGGAGTGTATGCGCGTCAGGGAGATATCAAGCAGGAGTGTATGTATGCTAGATCAAAGGACAGGTATGCGCGTCAGGGAGATATCAAGCAGGAGTGTATGCGTGTCAGGGTAGGTAACCGCGTGACCGCGTGTGAGGAAGCGGCGGGGCCCGATTCGGACGGGACGACGGAGCAGGAAACGGATCGAAGCACGGCCAGACGCGGCGGCGGAGAGCCAGGGCGTGCGGCGGCGACAACAACAGGAGGATAGGGCGAAACCTAGCGCTCTGATACCATGTTAGGAATAGATAAAAGTATATTCCTCTGGGGGCCAAAGGCCACAATATATAGTACAAGTACAGGGCAATATGCAGGAAGCCCCCTAACATATGGGGGAAATACAATATACAGATATATACATCTAACAGTTAAATGAGGAGCTAGCCAGGATAACGCGCGCGAATGCTGCCGGTGAGAGGAGAATTAAAGGCGAAACAGACGGCCAGCGTTGCGTTGCTGTTCCGCCATGCGGTTCAGAGCGCGAGTCTGCGCGCGGCTGTGCAGCTAGGTGTGCGTGTCAGCTGTTCATTTCACGCGCGCGAGTGGTGAAGCCTGAGATTTAGCATTTCAGCAAACTGTGCAGCTGTAGTTTTGGTTCACTTGCATCGATTAGTGTCAGTATAGCTAGCTGCACGCAAGCACGACGTGCGGCTAGCTATCGACGTGAACCGAGCGATCCGATCCAGAGAGAGAACCGCTGTACTGCATATGCAATCGGATAACAGTGCTAGCTGTGCGCGTCATGAGCTGTTCACTGTCACATAGTATATATATATACAGTTTATCTGAACCATTGGCATCAATCTACGGATGAGGATCAGTTTTCACCTGAGACTGCGACCGGTAAACCTGCTGGGTCCGTACATACAAGAGGTCCACGGGAGAGATCATGTACGTGCACAAAAGACACCGAACAACAGCGGTGGTACGGTAGCCGCCGTCGTCTTCATGGCGAGCGGTGGAGGGAAAGAGTTTGACGAAGGATGCGGACAAGACGACAGATTTGTCTACATGCACTGAACGTACAGGACCTCATAAATTTTCGGTGAGCCAGGACGTATATAGAAGTGCGTGCATTCTTGGAGAAACAGGACAAGAGCTTCGTTCCACGCATGCATGGGATTCAACGAGACGTGATAAGCCGTAGTTGAGATCTACCTAAAAGAACTCCGAAAAGTGGATAGAATGATAAGTCAGGCCACATCTTGATGCATGCGTGATAGCCAGCTAGCGGAGAGTATATATAGTATAGACATGGATGGAATGGTGTATACGGCGAGTCATCGATCGAATTGCTTTTCTGTTTTTCAAATGAGCCACCGATCGAGTTCCTTTTTTTTTTCTTGGCAACTTGCACCGAGTTCCTTTACATATAAAAACGTGAAAGAATGGAAAATACTCCAATAGCTTTAGCGAGTTTCTCGGCTTTATGTCTGTTTATACAAACAAGAAAACAGAGGTATAGGATCACTTACAGATCATGGGTCAGCAGTCAGCAGCACCGCCGGTAAAGTCAGTCGTACCTAGCACTAGCTTTGCAAGGCAAGAAGAATTTGCGTTTTACCTCATCCGACAGTAAGCATGCTGCATGATGAATTGACATGCAAGTCAAAAAGACGATAATCTAAACTAATTACCACTACAAGTGATCTGTCGATCGATCCTGAGCTAAGTATGTACGGAAGAGTACATAATCTGACGAAAGAACGCAGCACAGGCATATAATAACACGAACCAGGAAAGGTGATACGAATGCAAATGCCAAGTTAGATCAGCCCAGAGTTTCTAGAACAAATTAACACCCCCTAGAAACGGACACGTGTCGATCTGCAAACAACAGAACGTCCATGCAAAACGTATACACACGCAAAAAATCTTAATCCAGCACATTCTAAACATGAATAATCCTCCCTGCTGTAAGCATGACGCGCGGCTAAAAACAGAACGGAACGACCGTTCTGCAGTCCCGCCAGGAGCAGAGCTAGCAGCGGCAACCGATCGTGTACAGCAAGTGGCGAGAGCAACGCATACCGGTGTGTACGCGGGCCGCGGAGAAGACGAGACCAAAGCAAACACGACAGCGCCAAGATCTCCCGAGTGGCCCCAGTCATATTCTTCTCTCCGAGGAAAGCCGATCGATGGCGCAATGCTAGGTACGCCTTTGGCTCCACTACCGATCGACCCCTCCCCCTCCCGGGCCTGTCTGTCGCATCATACAGAATCCTGATCCAAAAGGGCGCCGCGTGCAGCTGGCCTATATAAGGCCCTCCCGCGTCGTAGCCATGGCCATGCCGTGCCACACACACACTAGCAAGCTTAGCTGCTCCCTTCGCAAAACACAACAGAGCGGCGTACACATTATCAATATCCACATCTTCGATTAAGCTAGCTAGCTAGGAGCGTCACCACCGCCTTACTGCATACACATCCGCCACCATCATGGAGGCGGATCACCAGATCACCAGAGCGAGCGTCGGCAGCGACGGCGAGACGACGACGGCGGGCGGACACGGCTCTTTAGTCGTCGGCGGCTTCTTCGCGGGCTGCTGGCGGCGGGTCCGGTCGGTGCTCGTGGAGCTGTGGCAGTGGGTCGCCGGGTTCGCCGGGAAGGTTGGCCGGATCGCGAGGGAGGACCCGAGGCGGGTGGCGCACTCGCTCAAGGTCGGGCTGGCGCTCACGCTGGTGTCCGTGCTCTACTACGTCACGCCGCTCTTCAAGGGCTTCGGGGTCTCCACGCTCTGGGCCGTGCTCACCGTCGTCGTCGTCATGGAGTACACCGTCGGTACGTAAACTAGCTACCTAGTCGTGTTGGACTGTCGGATGAATGGCAGATAATCTCGTCAGTGCGTGACGCCATATATGGACTGAACGTGTGTGTGTATACAACTGTATACTGCAACGTTTAAATTATGACAGTAGTGTCTTCTGTGCGTCACGCCATGTATGTATATACGTATGAACTGAAACGTGCGTGCATGTAACAGGTGGCACGCTGAGCAAAGGCCTGAACCGAGCCTTCGCGACGCTGGTGGCTGGGTTCATCGCCGTCGGAGCTCATCAGGTGGCTAACCGCTGCGGCGCGCAGGGGGAACCCATTCTGCTCGCCATCTTCGTCTTCCTGCTAGGTACGCATGCATCCATATATGTGGTCTCTACTCCTAGTAATACTACTCACTAATATAAGAGCACCGATGGTAATTAACCTTGATGGTGCACGTATAATTGCAGCGTCGGCGGCGACCTTCTCGCGGTTCATCCCGGAGATCAAGGCGAGGTACGACTACGGCGTCACCATCTTCATACTCACCTTCAGCCTCGTGGCCGTGTCAAGCTACCGCGTGGAGGAGCTCATCCAGCTCGCCCACCAGCGCTTCTCCACCATCGTCATCGGCGTCCTCACATGCCTCTGCACCACCATCTTCGTCTTCCCCGTCTGGGCAGGCGAGGACCTGCACAAGCTCGCCGTCGCCAACCTCGATAAGCTGGCCATGTTCCTTGAAGGTAATACTCCTGGCCATACAAAGCCCCCGCGAAATTCGATGCGTCCTGGCCATGCATTGCTTGTCATACTCGTATTCCCGTCACAAATTAGATTCCTGCAACTTTCTGTCATTCTGGTTCTAGTACACAATGCAACTTGATCTGGAATTAGTCTCAGATGGAAGACCAGACCTTGTGTTCTCGGGAAAAAAGAGAGAGTACCAAATAGTGGACTCTTCCTGATTAGAGTCATCGGCCATACTCTTTTATATTTCTGCTTCTCCCCACTCAAAAACCTCTCTGATACAGACAACTAGCACTTTTGGTTATGTGGATACACTGTACAAGAAATCTTGCACAATTTTGCTGACAAAATTTACGGATAAAATAGGAGGCCAACAGAAAGTCATATAACGACACTGTTTAGCTCTGTCAATAAAACATTTGAAAAGAAAAGTAGTAGAAAACTACATCATCAACCTGTAGTTAAGCTATTGACATAGACCTCAGACGGACACCAGGGTGCGAGACTGAAAACTGAACGCATCTATGCAGGAATGGAATCTGAATGCTTTGGAGAAAAGGCTTCCAGTGAGAATTTGGAGGGCAAACCCTTTCTCCAAGTGTACAAGAGCGTCCTCAATTCGAAGGCCACCGAGGACTCCCTGGTAAGCTTCTTCACAGATGATACACTGTATGATGAGTACGAAAACTGCGAGAGAGAAAAAATTGTATACACAGCAGTTTTCTAATGTTATTTCAAAAACCGCAGAGCAATTTTGCCAAGTGGGAGCCCGGCCATGGCAAGTTCGGCTTCCGACACCCATGGAGCCAATACCAAAAGCTCGGAGCTCTTTGTCGCCAGTGCGCGTCTTCAATGGAAGCCCTTGTCTCCTATGTCATCACACTGCAAAAATCTCAGGTAATTGCAGATTCTGCCCATTTCATGATCGCAAAAGACTACAGGTGCAAGTTATTAACCAATCGCATTCGCATTTCCTGATGAACAGTACCCTGAGGCCAATCCAGAGCTAACCTTGAAGGTCCGAACGGCATGCGGGGAAATGAGCTCGCACTCTGCTAAGGCGCTGAGGGAGCTATCAACGGCGATTCAAACAATGACTGTACCATCTCCAGCCAGCATTACCATGTCTGCAGCCATCAAAGTTGCTAAAGGCCTCAGAAATGACTTGTCAGAGGACGCAGCCCTGTTGCAAGTGATGCATGTGGCTGTTACCGCAACACTTCTCTCAGACCTGGTTACAATAATAGTGAAAATTGCAGAAACCATCGATAATCTAGCATGGCATGCCCATTTCAAGAACCCAGAAAAAACTCAGAAAGATGTCGTTATCAACATTCAGAGTTGACAAAGAGGCAAACTTATGTCGGCGTGGCTATTCTATCCTGAGAATATTCCATGGGAGCATCAATTCTAAGAGGGATAAACTAGTATGGTGACGGTGTACATTGTACAGTACTATATTGTGTACACAGCATGTGATTAATTCTTCGATGCTATAGAAGTAATTATGATGCTAAATTTTGATAATAAAGCGCTGCAGTCTTTCCAGCAGGCATGCTGCAAACAACAGTTATTACATAGTAGATGTTAATGACTACTTTTCTCCTAAACCTTCTATCTTCCTTTTTTGGGATGTTTGTCCAAGGGGCCAACAATCATGGTTTCACTATACACTTTTAAAACATCACTTCAGAAGTTGCATTGGTGTATTAATGGTTTTTCTGAAATTGTTGAAGCCTCACAAAAGATCAACACGAAGTACATGATAAACTGGAGATACAGCAAAACCAATCTGTTAAAAAACCTTACCAGCAAAACTCACTAAGGCTGCCCAAGATTTTTTTTGCTCATTTGTCTAACTGGACATTCTTCTAAAAATTCAGTGCAGTTACCAAGGTTATCACTGAATCTTAGTATGTGATATATTGATCAATTCCAGAATCTTGTATCAGGTCAGGGCTGAAGCTCGTGGCAGAAAACATGGCTGGTGTTTGAATATTTGGTCATGTAATACTATAATGATGGTGTTCATTTTTCTGAGCTTTAGGCATGCTGTTTGCCTGGCTCCCCTTGTTTCGTTTTGTATGTGAATCCCAAATGTTCCTGAACTGCGATTTCACTAATGATATCGGGAGCGTGGTTCCTTCTGAAAAGAAGTATATTGATGCGGGAAGGCCAAATGCAGTGAAGCACAACTTAATATTATCCGTTCACATAAATTACCTCCCTCGATTATCCAAAACACATCTGGAGTCCCGTATTAATTTTACTTTCACGTCTCCTGTCTACCAATCTGTTTTGGTACTATCATGCCTTTGGTTGGTATGTCTAAAATGAAGTATACAAAGGAGGCCATGACCGATACCTAAATTCTGATGTGTAATTGTATAGTGTAAGTATTTCAAGCAATAGCACTGACAGTTTTAGCTCGAAAGAAATACCATATGGTGTAGCAAAGGAAAGAGCATAGGAGCCCCTACATCAACTTCTTAATATATGATCAGAGAAACAACGTACGGGACTCCTCCTCCAGACCCCTCCTCCTCCCGCACACGCGCGGCGGCGCCACGCCGCGCCGGGCGGCCTCCCCTTCCCGCCGAGCCCTCCCTCCCGTGGTCTCTCCTCCCTGCCGCCGCTGCCCGGATCGTCGCCAGGCAAAGACCTGGAGGCGTGGCGGCGGCGGCATCCCTGATCGCGATCTGGCGGGAAGGCGGCGGCGTCCGTCCCGGATGGTTTGGCAGTGGTGTTGCGGCGAGCGGCGGCCGGTGATCCTCGACCCAGATGGCGGCAGGCGGCGGCGGCGGCGATATGGGCCTAGCCGCGATCTGTCCTGTACGTTGGCCTCGACGCCGGCGCCCAGGCGACCCGGGCCTTGTTCGTGACACTAGGGCGCTTGGGGCATCTGCCCCCGGCATGGTGGTGGTGGCCTCCTTCTCCGTCGGAATGGTCGGCCGGGTGGTCTTGCCGTCTTGCGGCAGATCCTGCTAGTTTCCGGCGGGTGGCGTGGGGGCTGCTGGCTCCTGGCTCGGTTTCAATAAAAGAGGTGGTCCTGGATCCCTCTTAAGCCAAGACGATGATCTGTCGGATATTGGTCTCCATTGATCTGGTTTCTGTGTCGTGTTCCGGAAGGCTCCGCCGGCGAACTCCATAAGTGCTATCATGCCGTGAGTTTGCTGGAAGGATTGAATTCGGTCGTACGCACCCATATTTTACCCTGACCGTTTGATTTCAAAGGATGTGCTTCGAAGCTTTGTTGGCTGTTATTATCATGGGGCATGTTCTCATTCCATGGTGCTGACGGAGAAAGTCATGGAGACCGAGATCTGAGGACAGACAATGGTGGTTCGAGTCTGGGTGGTGATGAGGAATTGGCTAGGTGACTTGTGAATTGGAGCAGTGGCATGCAAGTGGGGGCGACTGCACAGGAGAGGTTCATGGTCCTACCTCTCAGGGTGAAAACCAGGGTCTAGCCTTACTTGGTTGTGTCTGGCAATGGCCTTGTTGAAGGTATTGTTTTGAGAGCGCGGACTTTCTTCAGGGTGAAAACCTAAATCTTTGATCGGGCGATGACGGTGTTTGTGCATTGTTCCCTTCTCAGAGGCGTCGTTTTTGGAGAAGCTGGACTTCTGGTGCTGTGTTGGAGAAGGTACTGTTGTTTCAATGAATGAGTCACTGTAGCGGGACTTTTCTTTTTTGTAATTCTTCTTTCTGTTTTTTGGTTGTGTGCATCCGTGTGGCCGCTAGGGCAATGCGTTGTTGCAGAGGCTGGGTGTAATTGGTATCATCTGATATTAATATATGCTCCTTTCCAAAAAAAAAATGGTCAGAGAAACTTCCCAGATTCATGGTTTTAAAGGTGTCGCCTAGGCGTCCAGGTGCCCCTCCTCTGCTTTGAAAAAATGTCCGCTTTAGGCGCCTAGGCGTCCAAAGCGCCTGCCTAGGCGTCACCTAGGTGTCAGAGCGCCCCTAGATCGTCTTAGTCCGTCTTAACGCCTTAAAAAACATGCTAATATTAACAAGCATATTATATATTATAAGTTGTAAGGTCAAGCTAACTTATTTGAGGCAGAGAGGTACAATTTTTCATGTAAAAAATTATCTTAGGTTAATAAATAAACAAGAGGGACTCTTACTCAAGTTCATGGTTCCATAACCTCTTTAATCTATCTCAATTCTGACATGATTAGGTCAGTATAGAAACAAGAGGGACTCAGGAAATATACATAAGTCATGGTTCCATAACGTCCTTAATAAATATTTCAATTCACATGATCACTTCAGCTAGTTGAAGCAAGTTAAAATACCCTATTCACCTTTCCCCTGCCTACAGTTACGCACTCACGCATAGGTGTTGTGGTGACTATCTGTTCTTCTACTGAATATATTGTGTTTTTCTATATTATTATTTATGATCCAGGACAAGTAAAGATGCCATTGGCAGATGATGAAGACATAAATATTCAAAATCCAAAGCCAGTAAAAGTACCCATTTTTTATGCAACTTGCTTATTTGGAGAACAGAAGGGAAATAATTACAGGCAAAGAGTACAAACAAGATTAACCTAATAAGACTTTACAATTGTACAGCTACTCTCTAGTCACTAGTCAGCAGTACAGGAACTGGATAACATAGTATGCACATACCTAGGGAGAAAAATCCTTCAACTATACATTGTTTAAGTGCAACCAGATTCATATCACAAGCCATATACAGGGTGTTGATTTTGTGGAGGCAAGAGATTCAAATCCATGCACTGCTGCTTATCATAGTCACGTGTACCAGGAATTGCTCCTGTCGCCAATCGGAGGATCTCATTGCCAGTTAGGCAGTAATGAGCAAATGCCAGACCCCCATCCACGATGTCTGACAGTTTAGGAAGTAAAGGTATCTTCCTCACTCCGTTTCTCTTTATGCCCTGTCCACAATGACCATTTCTATCTTTCAGAACTTTGTGAAGCTCCGAGTACTCCATAAATCTCTCGGTTGCTGCCTCCCATGATAAACTATATCTTTGCTCAGGGGTCAGAGGTTGAGGTTCGCTAGCCATGGCCTCTTTCACTTTGGCAACAAATTCCTCTGGAGCTTTATATGTCAAGCAGTTGGGAAAAGACTTGAAAAAATCATTTGATGGATGATCCGGACAGACAACAAATTTCCCCATTGCAAGAGCCTCGGCGGTTGCTGTGCATAGGACATCACTAACACTAGGATTGATGAAAACCTTGTACCTACAATTTAACAAGAGAAAAGAAACGTGTGTCAGTAATTAGCATAATATAGACAAAAGTGAAAGAGAGATCATTAGCAGTTTGCTTTCTAGTCTCACCCATGGAGTGAATCATCTGCATGGTCCTTCCCCTTGAAAAAATTGATGCCCAAATCTAACTTCCTAGCAGCAGCCTGGACAGCCTGTGAATCCTCACCATTCCCATACACATCTAACTTGAGGCCCTCCAGGTAATTTTTGTGTTCCGATAACAAATCAATAAGTTCTCTATAACCTTTAGCCCAAACCATCTTCCCAAGAAAATATGCTCCCTTGGAAAAGGCCTTCTGTCCACGCTCCAGATCAGCCGCTACTTTTTCGCCAACATTGAGGAACTTCGGATTCACACCATGAACGTTGCAAATAATGGACCTGGGTAGATCCTGGGTTGCTCCAGAAAGACGTAAAACCTGCACACACCCTTATTAGCTACACTATAGCGACCTGAACTTGAACACAAAAGCTGACCTAGACAAAATGTACCTTATGGCAGTGAGCCCTAGTCACCCAATTGTTAATATGTTTAACAAGGAAAGCTTGAAGGGCACCATTCTTCTCTCTCTTGATATACTCTAGGTAATTTGTATGAACTACGCCAATGACATGATTGAACTTGTCTGTCCAGCGCTTTCCATGATGATACCAGTTAAGATGCTCTGGTTCTTCCAAAATTGCTATATCAGCTTCATTTGAGGAAATGAACTGTGAGGTATCCCCAATAGGAATAATGCTTCGCCGCTCTTCTGAGAACTGTGTAAGAAAACGAACAATGAAAATATTTGGGGAGGGAAACAGAGTATGAAGTATGAACTGGAGACTTAAACCTTGGGATGATACATGTTGGATGTTTACCTTGCCAGGATAAAATGATATCTTAAAATTTGCTTCAAAGCCAAGCCTTTCCTGTAGCCAGTCCCTTATATAGGTTTCTTGCTCTTCTGGCGAGCTAAAGGTGATGTTATTCGGGTAAACTAGTTGCTGGTCTGACTTACAAAGCCAAGGAACCACAAGTGTTACTTTTTGCATTGTACTTCTTGCCAGGTAAGCAGCACGAAACAACGGATTGATGGATGTCCCTGTCATCCATGGAAGGCTTGCTGTGGTGAAAATTGCAACATGTCGTCTATTGTCCGAGATTCTCAACTTCGTAGGATCATTCCAAGAACCTTCTTCTGTGTGATAACCAGTATTTTCTAGCACCCTAGCTATTCTTAGATCAAGATCATTAGTTGTGTTCTCGTTCCCAATTAAGGAACTATTTGCTGAAAAAGATGGATACATGAGCCGGCCATTCCGTTTACTGTACAACGTCTCCACTAGTTTTTCACATTGATCTGTAACACAATATTAACAAGAATTAACAAATGTCTCCACAAAAGAACCAAGAGTTGGAGAAGCAGAGACCAACCGTGAAATTTCATACCTCGTCGTACACCAAGTTGATCCAAAAATGGTCCAGACTGCCGGACTAGATATGCCAGAATTTCAATTAGATCCAGCGGGGGGGCTTCCTGCTTTACATTCCAAAACTAGTTTAGAGAAAACACACCTTAAACAATAAATAATCAGATCAAATAGCAAACAGAGTGCATTATCAGCCAAAAAAAAATCAAATGCTTGTTGAGCAAAAGAAGGATTTCCGTGAAAAATATACCAGCTAGTGGTATGCAAGAATAACGAATTCACTGCCTACGAATTTGAACGAATGGCAATTTTATTACTAGAACTTTTACTGCCATATTATCTAAAAAATAGTCATACGTGCAAGTTAGCTACGTTTATACTGCTTCATAACTCAAGAGCATAAAATCCTTTGTGTTGGTAGAAGATTGTGCAGTTAAGCTTAGGCATTGTGTGTGATGGCATTACCTTTCGTTCGGGAGACTCTTTGTTCAGCAATTTCTGTAACAAAACGGGTAATGCCCATGAGTACTTTAATTAACAGCAATGCTCACATGAGTACAATGACATTATGCAGTTAGGTGTCATTTTAATTGAAGGCGGAACTGTTGTACAAGATTCATCGGATTCCTGCTATATGGATGCCAAAGTTTTAGAGTAATTGCTAGTAATACATTTCCCAGATATGGAAAAAATAAGTAAATTAAGAAAAAAAATCTAATTAAAGGCTATGGTTTTTGATTAAAAAAAACAAGTACATCGTCGACTCAGTATTAAAGGATACAGTCGAATTTACCAAGTTCAGCTTCAGTTTCTCCAGAAACTCGCTGCGGCCACGAAAGCCACCAAACATCTCATTCGATAGGCTCCGGCGCTCCAACTCCTTGAGCCAGCTTCGAATCGTCGTCACCAGCTCACACTCCTTGAGCCCGCTCCGTATAAACGTCACCACATCCCACTCCGTCTTCCCCTTGTCCCCCTTCCATGGCGCAACATTCAACCATTCTCCCCTGCCGTGCCCATCGGCCACAATTGCGTTCCGGATTGCCGTAAGCCCAGAGAGGTCGATGCGGACGCTGGCGCCGGCCTTGGGCGGCCATCCCTCGAGCACCGCCGACGAGTACTGCTTCCTGAGCTCCGTAATCTTCGGCTGGATCCGCTTCCGCACAAAGTCCAATTCCGCAAAGGGCGCCACCGGCGGCGGTGGAGGTGCCCGTCCGGGGCCCGCGAGCGCCGAGGCCGACGTGATTAGGTGCCCCAGCTCGCGGTCGGCGCGCGCCCGCATCAGAGACAGGTCGGCGCTCGCAGAGTCCCGCGCCTCGCGCCAGCCCTTGGAGATGAAAGCGAAGGCGTCGCCGTCGCGGCTGCCGCCTGTGGTCGACTGCGGATTCTTCGTGCCCATGTCCCGCGAGTAGGTCTGGGAAGATCTACGGTTGAATGGCCAGCGATTTGGATTCTGGAAGCGCGTAGGAGGGTCGCGTGGCGGGAGATGGTGTGGGGCGAAGAAGAAGAAGAAGAAGACGGTGGCGTCCGGCGGAAGGGACTGGACGAGCACGGGGACGAGAGGGAGAGGTTTTGGTTCGGCTCGGGCGCTCGGCCCATGTGACGAGGAACAGAGGAAGGACGACAGTGGGTCAGGACCGTTGGAGTGCTGACACTTGGCCCGGTGGGCCTCGGGAAATCTTGGTGTGTGGTGGCTGCTGATTGATCTGGCACCAGGTTTTGGCCCCAAGTAATTCCTTCCTCTTCCCGGTACCGTCCACCCCCAAATGAATATAAACCATCTTCCTTTCCTGAAAGCTTTTCTTCTTTCTGTGGCTCTTATTTTTCCTTTTTGGATAGAGCTACCATGTCGATGTCGTAGCATGTAGAAGACTCTAGCTCTGACTGTCGTTTTCTAGTGACTTTTTCCCGCCGTGCATAGTTGAGCCAACAGAAAAAGAATACCATTTCGTGGGGCAAAATCAAAATTCACGGCTTACACTGCACCCCAAACCAAACGTCTTAGAGCATATTCAACAGGCTAATAAAGAAGATACTCCCTCTGACCCATATTACTTGACTTTGATTTGTTAAAATTTAGATAAACCTATAAACTAAATAGTGTCTAGATTCATCCAAATTTAGATAAACTTGAGTCAACTAGTATGGGTGGAGGGAGTACTAAAAATGGTTTTTTTAATGTTAGCAGAAAAACTGCTAAATCCATTGAATAGATAGAAAAAGGTCAAAAGACCCACACTGCTCGGTTTATTAGAGAAAAACCGGACGAAAATTGAACAACGGCAAGCCACACCTAAGCATACTGTCGCACACCCTCGCGAACCACACATCCTCTGTCAGAAGACCACCTCCAAAACGATGCCCCCAAGAAGAAATGTGACGCTGAGTAACACAGCCACCGCCCGATCTTGAAGACCAAATTTCGGGTTTCACCAAGAATAAGTGTTTTATTGTCTCATCGTGATGACAGAAAACAAATGACTTATTTTCATGCCAATTCTTCTTAATAAGGTTATCTTTTGTAAGAATGACTTCTCGACGAAGATATCATGCAGAGATTTTATTTTTTAAGTGATATCTTCATTTTACATATCTTCTTAATATCATCAACACGTATATCTGTTGGATTAGGGCTCTATATATAGAATCTATAGAAGACTGGCTGCTTTCATTTAGATTCCAACGAAATGCATCAGTCTCTTGTGATAATTGCACTGTGGATAAACGCTGCAATAGAGCGTTCCATGATGCAAGACGTGGACCAACTAAATCTCATCTAAACGATACGTTCGGAGGAAAAAAAATGCAGGACATTGGCGATAGTATCGCCCTTGTGCCGCACCATGTTGTATAAAGCTAGATATTATTCCCCGAGAGTAGAATTGCCTAGCCACTTATCCTTTCAGAATCAAATTTCCGAGCCATCTTGAATGGTGAAAGAAGCATGGCGGAAGAAATGTTTTTCGTGGCTATAAGTCCAGCCCAAAAATATAAATTCCCTAGTTTTAAATATACCTGGGACATAGCTTTGGACCCAACATACTTTCTTTTAGGAATGGTTTGCCATACACCATCTTCTGATAATAGCTTCAAAAGCCATTTCCCTAGTACAGTATTCTTGACTTCCAAGTCATCAATACCTAGACCACCTTGGTCTTTAGGCGGCATTATCACATTCCAATTAGCAAGGCAATATTTATTTTTCTCACTATCTCCTCGAGTTTGTAAGAATCAGTCTTCCACCCAACGAAAGCACTTTACCTTTGCAACTACGTAATCTCATTTGTAGTCTCTCCTCGACGTGTTTCCATTCAGTATTTATGAGTCTTCGATAGTGAATCGGTATTCTAAAATATTAGAAACTGGCCTTTCCCACAGCTAAATAACTCGGCGTATAAGTGGGCGTCGTCGAGGGCCTCACCAAAGCAAAACAATTCAATTTTGTGAAAATTGATCTTCGGACCTAAGAGTTGCTCAAAAGCTTAAAATTGATTTCAGATTTTTTTATTTCTCTAGATCATGATCCATGAATAGAATAGTATCTTCAGTATATTGAAGGATTGAAAGGCCTCCATCCACAGTATGGGAAACCACTCCATCAAATTGGCCATCGACCTTTGCATGCTCAATCATGATAGCTAACATATCATCCACTATATTAAATAGCATGGGTGATAGAGGATCACCTTGTCTTAATCCCTTTTTTTGTTTGAAAGTAATGTACAACCTCCCAAAACAAAAGTGTGAATCAGAGCATGCCACTCAGTAGAAAAACCTTTCGTTCTGAGAGTCTGCCAAAGAAAAGACCACTTGGCCTTATCATAGGCCTTGTCGAAATAAATAGTTAGAATTACCCCATTCAACTTCTTCCTATGTAATTCATGCACTGTTTCATGAAGGATAACAACCCCATTAAGGATGTTTCTACCTTGCATGAAATCATTTTGCATAGGACGAACCACATGGTCAGCCGGCAAGTTAAGTCGAATCATTGCAACTTTCGTGAATATTTTAAAGCTTATGTTAAGGAGTCAGATAGGTCTATATTGTTGAATCCTTATAGCCTTATTAACCTTAGGCAATAAAATAATCTCACCAAAGTTTATCTAGAACAATTCAAGTTGACCAGCATGCAACAATCCAAATAACTCCATTAGGTCCGATTTGATAACATCCCCAAAATGCCGGTAGAACTCAATGGGAAAACCATTCGGACCCGGGGCCTTGTTGTAGCCTTCTTTACTTCATCTTTCGAGTATGAAGCAGTTAGAAAGTCATTTTCCATAGTGGAAACTTGGGATACATCATCTGTGAAAGAACATTTTATAAGCCCTAGTGTTTTGTGTGTTAGATAACAATATCAAGGATTATTTAATGTGTGTTGAAGTGTTGCAGCTCTCTCTGGGAAAAAGGGAATATGATTCTGAATTTGGGGGCGGATAATCCGCCCCCACCAGGGGCGGATAATCTGCCCCTCCCTCTTCCCTAGCAGGCGCAAGCCCCAGAAGGGGGCGGAGTTTTGGCCGGATTTTCTGGCCCCGCCAGATAATCCGCCCCTCAGGGGGCCGGATAGTCCGCCCCCCTTGCTCACCGCCAAGGCGCAAGCCCTAGAGAGGGGGCGGAGTGTTGGACGGACTTTCCGGCCTGGTCGTATAATCCGCCCCAGGAGGGGGCCGGATTATCCGCACCCCCCCCCAAGATCTTCACCAAGTCACGCAGGCGCCAGCCCTAGAGAGGGGGCGGAGTTTCCCCCAGAAAATCCACCCTTGGGGCGGAGTTTCCCCCAAGGGGCGGATAATCCACCCCTAGTAGGGGGCGGATAATCCGCCCCCAAAGTTGCTCAACGGCTAGATCTGGGGAGGGGGTATTTAAGCCAGCCTTCCCCCTCCTGCCAGACCTCTGGATTCATTCGAAAAGGACCAGATCAGATCTGCAATCTTCATCCAAAAGAGCTCCACCTAGATCCACCCAAAGGCCCTGTCCCTTGGGGAATCGAAGGAGGATAACTCGATCTTCATCATCAGCAATCAAGCGCTTCATCTCCTCTCCATTCATTTGGAGAACCACCGATCTAGTATTTCTTGCAAATACCTAGATCCTTGTTTTTGTTTATATTGATAAACCTTGTTCTTGTGGCAGCTTGTTGTCATCTCGGGAGCCCCCAATTCGGTTGTGTGTGTGTGCCCCGATAGTGTTGTAAAAGGCACCGGTTCCCGCCTCAAAGGGATCCAATAGTGGAGAAGGTGGATCAGGCCTCTCGTGGCGAGATCCATCGGAGAATAGGGTGAGGCCTATTGTGGCGTGGTGGTCTTAGGACCGCCCACTCCTCCAACGCAGATACTACTTCCCTTAACAAGGAAGGAACTGCGGTAAAAAAAATCCCTGTGTCTCCGCGTGCTCCACTACGGTTTCTTTGCTCCTCTCTTTACGAGCTTAGTAGTTAGGGTTACATATAGGGAAATTATCATAGTTGCATATCTAGAGAATTTACTTTGTGTCAAGCCTAAAATTGAAAAAGTATTAAAAATTGGTTAGCACCTATTCACCCCCCTCTAGGTTCCCATACGATCCATTTCAATTGGTATCAGAGCCCCGGCTCTTATTTCGGGCTTAACCGCCTAAGAGAAGTATGGGTTCCAAGGTAGATGGGAGTGATGCTCTGGAGGTAGTCACCATGAACGATCTCAAGACGTTGGAAACAACCTTGGTGAGTTCAATGGAGGCTAAGATGGAAGAGATGCGTCAATTGATAATGCGTCTCTCCACATCCGCAGCATCACCTCCATCTAACTCTGAGGATACCACTCCGCAATCCAAGGAAACGAGTAAAACTGTTTCCAAATATAACGAAGTGGTTGGTGATGACATTAGCAAGAGCTCCTCCTCGAAAAAGGATAGCGGTAAGGATGGATACAATGAGGTTTCTCATGTGTATTCACCTGATCCACCTATCCCTCACCCACATATACATAATAGGGGTGATCCACCCAAACTTTCTGCATCTACGTTTACTCAATGGCAATTTTTTATGAAATCTCATGTGTGCAGTTCCTCCATAGAGTTGTGGAAGATCATTGAAAATGGTCTTCATGTTTTTTTTAGGAAATACAGCAGGAGAGGCTCCTACTGCTCTTAAATTAAAGAAGAATATAGGTTACAACATATTTACATAGGGTAAGGAATTTTCCTTCCCACTTACAAAATAAAACTTGAAGACTCTCAACTCACTTACAAAGCTTTTTATTTGATCTTTAAGATCAGGATTTAGCCTAGCCCCTAGCAAATCAATATCCAGGGATAATTGAGTCAGCCAAGATGGAATACTTGGAGCTACATCATCAAAGTATCTCCTGTTACGTTGCTTCCAAATATTCCATGCACCAATAATAACACATTCAAAGAAAAGAGGCTTCAGCCATAACCGCTGTGCACAATTCAGCCTAGAACTAAGGTCTAAGGTCATGTCCTAAGAGATGCCCAGGAAATTCCAGCAATCTTGGCTAAACTGACAGGAGAAAAAAGATGCTCACTCGTTTCCCTATGTTGTTGACAGACAACACAGCAAACATCAGAGATAGGACACTGCCGGCGCTGAAGCATGTCTCTAGTGTTGAGTTTATCCATAATCATCAGCCAAGCAAATACCTTATGCTTCATTATACATTTTGTTTTCCAAATTCTTGGAAGAGCAGCAATTGGCTTTAGTTCCCTGAAGAAATGTTTGTAAAATTTCTGATCACTGAACTATTTTGAACCCCATTTATAAACCCATTCATCTTCCAACCGATGATCCCTGCTCAGATTATCAATGTGCCCCACAAGAATGCTTAATTCATCATTTTCAACTGAAGACATCGGTAAACTAAAATGGCCAGCCAAATCATTGATTTCAGTAAAATCTGCCACTGAAATATCCTCCATTAACGAATAAGAGAATAACCTTGGAAGAGAATGCTGAAGGATATCATTTCCAACCCAGAGATCCTTCCATAATAGGACTGAATCCCCACTGTTAACTGAGCAAGAGGTGATCCCCCTAAACATATCAGAGAGGTTACAAACATCTTTCCACCAGAATGACCCACATGAAGCTGCAGCATGTGGAACAATATCCATGTAATATTTAAACCATACCATCATAACCCAGGGTATATCAAGCTTATGATAGAATTTGTGAAGAAATTTCAATAGCAGCCCCTGATTTTGAACTTTTAGGTTCAAAATTCCTAAACCTCCCTTTTTCTTTGGTCGACAAACCAGGTTCCATGCTGCAAGAGAGTAGGATTTTTCATCTCTGTCCTCAGATTTCCTCCATAGACAGTGTCTCCTAGCACGATCAACAAACTCAATAATCTGGAGAGGCACTTTCAGAACACATAAGGCATAAGTGATCAGTGGTGTGAGAGCAGAATTTATGTAAGTTACTCTCCCTCCAAAAGTGAGCCAAATAGCAGTACTAGACAGCCTCCTCTCCACTCTGTCTACCAGGGGCATAAGCTTAGCCACAGTAGGCCTTGTGGTCCCTAAAGGTAACCCTAAGTATGTGAAAGGCATTTCACCCACTTGGCAACCAAAGGCATTGGCTAGATCCAAAGCTCTAGAGTGATCCACATTAATTGGAATGAGTTGAGATTTGTGATAATTTATTTTTAAACATGTTGAGGCTGCATAAGCATCCAAAATATCCTTCAAGTTTTTCAGTTGTTCATGGTTTGCCGGCAAGATTATCAATGTGTCATCGGCATATTGAACCACAGGAAAATCCTCAGAAGGTGGTTGTTCAATTGGAAGAGAGAGCAACCCTTCTGAACAGGCAGCATAATAGCCACTTGCAGTAACTCAGCTCCTGTAACAAAAAGAAGAGGGGAGAGGGGGTCCCCCTGCCTAACACCTCTCCTACACTTGAACTCAGTACCAGGAATCCCATTCAGAAGGATAGAGGAAGAACCAGACTCAAAAATCAAACTAATCCACTTTAGCCATCTGTCATCACAACCCATGTGCTTAAGAATTTCCAGAATTGAAGCATGTTCAATTGTATCGAATGCCTTGTCAAAGTCCAGCTTAATTACCACAATGTCTCTGCCAGAGGCCTTGCACTGATGTAAATACTCAAAAGACCAAGCTAGGCAGTCCTGAATATTCCTACCTTTAATGAAGCCATACTGATTTCTATGAACCATCTTAAGAATCCACTTATGCAACCTCTCAGCCAGAATCTTTGTCAAAACTTTTAAAACACAATTCAGCAAAGATATGGGTCTATAGTCATTAACAGATTCAGGAGAAAGAACTTTAGGCACAAGAGTAATGAAGGAATTATTCAAACACTACAAGCTAATGTTGCCCTCCCAAAAGTTAGAGCAAAACTTGTAGAAATCCCCTTTTATAATATCCCAACAAACTTTTAAGAATAGACCATTAAATCCATCAGGCCCAGGTGCCTTATCCACAGGGATCGAAGCAATAACCTGGTCAATTTCCTGAGTTGAAAAGGGTACAGAAAGTGCCTCAAGCCCAGGAACTCTAGAGAACAAAGAGTCCAAATCAAAAGCCATGTGAGGGGTGTGAGAGAGTCCCATCCTACTCTTAAAAGATGCAAGAAAAGCAGCAGCCTTCTCAGAATGACTATCCACCTGTGTACCATCTTCCAAGGTTACATAGGTAATTGCATTATTTCTATATCTTTCAGTGGCTCTTGCATGGAAATATTTTGTATTCTCATCACCAACTTGTGCCCATCGATATGTACATCGTTTCTGCCAGTACTTGTTTTGGTAGCCTAAAAGCCTACTTATGTGTGCTTTCAAAATAATCCTGAAATTCTTCTCCTGCACAAACAAGGTTCTATCCTCCATATTGTCCAGTTCCAAAAGAACCATATTACAATTCTCAATAAGCAATTTTAGCCTAGAGATAGATTTATTCCAAACCTTCAAACTCCTTCGCAGGTTTTTAAGCTTGACTGAGATCACAGTGGCACTACAGGAAGCTCTCACATAATTTTCCCAACTCAGTTTGACCACCTCTTTAAAACCTGGGTGCATTGGCCAAAAACTTTCAAACCTGAATATTTTGCATTTTGGGATGGATGTCTCAATGGTAAGCATACAAGGGGCATGGTCTGAGATTGCCTTAGACATTGGCTTGGCAAAAGTATTAGGAAAAACAGAAATCCATTCAACGGTGGTGAAGAACCAGTCTAATTGTTCCAGTAAAGGTTGCTCCTGCATATTGCTCCATGTGAACCTATGACCTTTAAGAGGAATCTCGATTAAAGACTGAACACTGATCAAAGAATTGAACCTTTGCATATTCAAGAGATCTCCCCCTGGCTGATTTCTGTTTTCAGGCGACCGTATGAGATTAAAATCTCCCAGAAAAAGCCACAACTTTTTAGCCATGATGTCTAGACTAGAAAATCAATCCAGAAACAGTTGTCTCTCAGGTTCCTTACAAGGGCCATAAATATTTGAAAGAATCCAAGACGTGTTTAGGTGAACAGAAGAGAACTGAATCGATATAGCAAAATGTTCCTTATGCAAGATCTTTCCCAAGAAAATAGAGCTATTCCACAACACTAAAAGACCACCAGAGGCACCAACAGAAGGAACAAAATCGAACTTATCAAATCTTCTGGGGCATAATTTACGGATGAAAGAGTGATCAAAAGCCTCACGTTTTGTTTCCTGAAGGCAAACAATTGCACACCCAGACTCTTCAATTTTATTTTTCAAAGCCAACCATTTTTCCTCTCCATTTATCCCTCTAACATTCCAGGACAGCACAATCCAGAGTTTAGATGACATTGAAAGGAATAAGTACGACCAGAATCTCAATGCCCAGAGGGCTTACAAAGCAAACACGGTCCATCAAGACTAAACAAAAAGGTTCGAGATAGAAAATGACATAAAGACAATATCCTGATACAGACAGGAGACTCATAGCAATTTTATTAAAGAAGACGTAACCATCCATCACTGAGAGCTCGATGACTCGGCAACATTCTCATGAACTGGCGTCAACAGTCGATGTAGAGAAAGCTCTACAGCAGGAATGCCACAAATGCGAGTACAATATCCTGGATAACTGAAACTGGAGTCTCAGGAGGGATCTATGCAGCAGGCGTAAAGTCATTAATTTCAGAGATCACCACACCAGGGTTCTTTCTAGCTTTAACCCGAGACTTTTTCTTTGTAGTGTCTGAGTAGTCAATCTTAAAACATTTCGAGCGCTGGCTACGCCTGACCGGTTGCTTCTCTACAGGAGTATTACGACGTCTCTTACGAGAAACAGCTTCATCCTCTGGGATAAAAGTCACCACCTGCAGTAGGGAGTCCTGAACTTGCACACCATCAAGAACTGACACAAACTGAGTTTCAGGAGCAACAAAAGGCACAACAGCAAGATCATCATCAACCACCTCATAAACATACCTAAACTGCTGATAAAGAACATTCTGAAGAGAGGCAACTAGAGGAGCAGACAGGTAAATCATGATACCAGACCCTAACATAGTTATATCTGTTTCAAAGTCCCACTCTTCAGAGTTCAAGCTAACATCAGACATGTCATCATGAACATTGAGCATTGGAATAGAACCATCAGTAGAATTGACCCCTTGTCAGCTGGAATATGAAAAAGACGTTGAAGCACTCCTACTGGGACCAAAATCTGATCATGTTCAGGCAGATTCAGGTTGTTATGTAGATTAAGAAACTGTTGCTGTAGCTGTTGCTGGGCCTGCTGAGGGTTATGCCCCTCCAAGTTCAAATGATGCACAGCTGGCAAAATTGGTGGGAAAGGGTGAGGGTCCATATTAGCAGGCGGTGCCGGTTCCTCCATATTCACCTCTAAAGCCGACGCGAGTCCTATAGCAGCTTGAGCGCCAAAACCTCTCAGCAAGTATGTGGGAACAGTCCACGAACGATTTGCACCTCCAAGCTGACGCACTATCAGGCTACGAGGCACCAAAGCCTCGTCCATCAACCACACTCGAGCGAGTACCCTTGACAGGTTACCATTTGGATCATGCCATAGAATAAGCCTACCAAACCCAGCACACGCCAAGGAAATAAAAGATTCAGTGCGATAATCCATCAGGAAACCCAAGAAAAGAATCCACCTCTCCTGACCCAGGACTGGAACTCTCAGATTGAGGGCAGCATCATGACGAACAAACGAGATATGAGTATCATTTTCATCTTCTAAATCAAAGCCCAGCCCCTCTACCAAAGCATCGCTAGCAACAACAGTTTCAAATCTGAACAGACCAATACCAAAGGGCGAGCTACGAGCACTTCTAACAACAACATGGTGATCAAATCTTAGCAGACTAACCAGTTCTTCTAACATCTCCGTACGCATCAACTCAGGAACTTCCCAATCAGCTACAGCGATAGCAAACTCACCATGAAACAGAGGAGGTTCAGCTAAGACAGCCAAGTGGGCACGAACTGGGCGATCTTCCGATCCATCATCAAGCGTCAAACCATCAGGCACAAACCGAAAGGGGTTCACAGGGAAGTTGGCCATGGCTAGGAGAGGAGGAGGATCAGGTTCTAGCTGCAGACGAACTGAAGCCTTGGCCACCAGACAAGTCTGAGACGACAAAGAAACAGACTCAGAAGATAAACCTCTGGGTTGTTGCTTTGGTTTCCAGATGAAAAACGTTTTGCACCGCGCAGCAACATGACCCTCCTGTTTACACTTAAAACATCTGATCCTATTAAAGCATTTGGACTGCAAATGACCCGCTATCAGGCATCATGGGAAAAAATTCATCAAATGCCCTTGACTAACCTTAGCAAAACGCACAACAAAACTCGATTGCGAGCCACAACTGTCCCGATTTTCTAGAGGAGAATCCTCAAACTGAATGGAAAGATCAAATAAATTGTTAGAGGCCAAACGAGGGCAGTCCTTCCTGATGTGACCCAGTTGCAGACAGGATTTACATCGAAGCCCAATAACACATGACTGCCTTTCATGAAAACAAAAACGACCTGGCCCAAGACAAAGAGAGCACTCCGTTTGTGATGGAGATATATCTGGCATGAAAGAAAGGCCTGTGCACTGCAGGATATCTGTATTAGAGTAACCTGCCCGACGCAGATCACGCAAACTTTCCAATGTTGGAGCAGAGACATCCGAAAAGTCCGAAAACAAAGGGGTACACCGTTCAGAAATTTGAAAAGGAGGGTCAATGAGATCCGGCTTAATAGGGCAAACAAAACTGCCAAGGTTCAGGAACGCCGGCGGCATGCTCGGCGGCAAAGAAGAGGACCACCGCAGGAAACTAAGATCAGGCTTAAAACTAACAGAAGCCAGAGGATCAACATCTTGTTTAGGAATATAAACTGCTTTGCTGTTCTTGCCATGAACTCTAGGAGCGGTCCAACCTTCCTCCACATGATTAGAACCACGAACAGGATAACCAGACTGATCTGACCCATGATACAAATGAAAGGTGCAATGGAAATCCGGCCAGATCCTAGACTCCAAACGATGAATGAAATGTCCAACCACATTAGAAGCCACAGAGAATCTGAACGTGTCCTCACATAATCCAAGAACTCTGAAACCAGCCGGATCACCACCCAAACAACATTGTAATGCAAGCCCCGCAGATTCCACATCCAGATGAAACGAGGCAGAGCGAAAGACAACCACCAAAAAGAACTCCTTGGAAGAAAGAGAGGGAGAAAAATGGACCGTAGACTTAAAACGACGACGCACCTGAGCAGCCAATGCCCTGCCCGGGGAAAGATCCCACAGCAGAAGGCAATCCATGCCAAGAAAGGAGATCAACGATGAAAGAGGCTAGAGATCGGGTAGGAGGGGTGGGTGAGAGGGGTGGGAGGGGTGGGAGAGGAGAGAGCCATCACTTTCAAATGGTCTTCATGTTGGAAACCCCAACAATCTTACAAGAAGAGAAGTTGTCGATAGCCAACTCAATGCTATAGCTCTACATATGATACAACTTGGTATGGGTGACAAAGGTATGCCACACATTCAGCATCTTAGTACAGCTAAGGAAGGTTAGGATGCTCTCACCGAGCTATTCATCAAAAATGAAAGTATGAAAAGGAATAGATATGATGCATTGAGCAACGAATCTGAAGGATTCTATATGTTGGATGGAGAAGACCATGAAGACATGTATAGGAGGCTTAAGGCAATAGCCACAAATTTCAGAAACCATGGTGCCGCTCATGTTGATGATGCATGGATCAAGCGCAAGTATGTCAGTGCTCTTATGCCATTTGAGCCCACAGATTTGAAAAGTCTCCAAGGTAGGCATAACTATCACCTCATGACATCCAATGAGGTAATGCAAGAAATGGCCGCTTTCAAAGTGGCTGCCAAGAATGCCGAAGATGCTCGTGCTCGAGCTATGGGGATGCAAAAGGGGTTCAACGTGGCCTTCAAGACTAGTGTCATTGATAATGATGAATATGGCATAGAAGGTCTGGACTGTCCCGAGGATATAAAAAGGATCCATGGACAATACTTGGCTCTTTATGCTAGAAACTTTTGGAAAGATCCAGCCAAGGCTAAAGCTGAACTAGAACGCAAGAGTGGTGCCTATGGAAGAAAAGAAAATGGTCCCAAGCTAAGAACATGTTTCAACTGTGGTGACCGGCTGCACTTTATAGCTGAGTGTCCATATCAAAGTAGGGAAGATAATGGAGGAAGACTCATTTTCAAGGACAAGTCAAAGGCTCCACGCAAGAAATAGTTTGTAAAGAAGAATGCTCCCTTCAAGAAGCAACCAAAGATTGTTCTAGTGGCTCAAGAAGAATATTCATCGGGAAGTGAAGATGAGGACGAGGACGATAGCTCTCAAGAGGTGTCTGCTATAGCCACCACATTTACATCAACATCTCTCTGTTGGAGATATGCCCTAGAGGCAATAATAAATATAGTTATTATTATATCTTTGTGTTTATGATAAATGTTTACATTCATGCTATAATAGTATTAACAAGGAAACATTAATACTTGTGTGATTTGTAAACTTAAATTGAAGTCCCTAGTAAAGCCTCTATACATCACTAGCTTGTTGGTTAATAAATGATTGTGGTTTCCCTATCATGAACATTGAGATGTTATTAACAACAAGATCATATCGTTCGGAGAATGATATGATGGACATACTCCTATAGATAAGCATAGCATAAAGATCAAGTCATTTTAATAGTTCAATTGCTATATGCTTTCTGATACATAGTAACCTAATTCCTTCGACCATGAGATCATGCATATCACCTTTACCGGATGGATGCTTTGATGACATCAAACACCACACCGTAACTGGGTGGCTATAAAGGTGGCATTGAGTGTTCGGAAAGTATTGGTTGAAACACATGGATCAAGAGTGGGATTTGTCCATCCATATGACGAATAGATATACTCTGGGCCCTCTCGGTGAAATGTCATCCAATTAGCTGGCAAGCATGTGATTGGCTCACAAGGGATCACATATCACGGGAACGAGAAAAGAGTACTTATCGGTAACGAGGTTGAACTAGGTATGCAGAGATACCGACGATCATAACCTCGGATAAGTAAACTATCATGAGACAAAGGGAAATTGGTATCATGTGTAAGTGGTTCATTCGATCGCAAAGTAATCGTAGAAATATGTGGGAGCCATATGAATTTCCAGATTCCTCTATTGGTTATTGTTCGGAGAAGTGTCTCGATCATGTCCGCATAATTCACGAACCGCAGGGAGACACACTTAAGGATTCGACTTTGTTTGAGTAGTTATGGAATGATGAGAAAGAGTCCGAATGTTGTTCGGAGTCTCGAATGAGATCCGGGATACCACGAGGAGATCCGGAATGGTCCGGAGAATAAGATTCATATAAGGAAAGTCCTATTTCGGAGTTGGAGAATGGTTCCGGTGTTTTCATCGGGAATGTTCTAGAAGGTTCCAGAATGTCCGGCGCTCCGGAGGGGAAGGGTACATGAATGTGTTATATCAAGTTGGTATGATTGCATCATGTACTAAGTGTCATCGCTGAACAAAATAGAGGATTTAATCAAATCCTTGTTTGAAAAGTCAAACGGCAATTTGAAAGTCAAACGACTAATTTTGGGAAGTGGAGGGGAGGTGGAATCCGAGTTGGGGAGGAGTCCCTCCACCTCCACCGCCGGCCCACCTTGGGTCTGAGTTGGGGAGGGACTCCCCTCCCCTGGCGCGCCTCCCTCCACCTATAAGAGGAGGGACAGGGCTCCCCTCCTAGACACACAAGTTCCCTACCTCTAAACCCTAGCCCCAAGCCGCCGCCGCCTCCATAGCCGCCGCCGGCCCTAGGGCACTCGCCGCCACCTAGGTCAAACCCTAGCCGCCGGCCAAGCCCCCTCCTCGGCGTGTCTAAACCCTAGATCGTCGAGGGACTCTCTCATACTCCACCATACTCGCTCCGGCTTAAGGCGAAGCCCTGCGAGATCTCCCCTCTACTTCCGGTACCACGCCGTTGTGGTGCCGGAATCGCGAGGAGAGTGCTACAACCTCCGCTGCCTGCTAGAACAAGGGAGAGGAAGGTCTTCGTCGAGTACCGAACGTGTGACCGACTACGGGAGCGCTGCCGGAACACAGCGCCGGAAGGATTGTCTACGCGATCTTGAGATCGGGAAGAGTACGACTACATCACCCACGAGAATCCGCTCTCGTTAAACACTTTGGAATCTTCGAGGGTGATTTATTCCATCGACTCGTTGCTACAATCTAGTAAATAGATCTTGGCTTGTTTGTTTGTATACGATAGAATTTTTTTGTTTTCCATGCTACGAAACCCTTCAGTGGTATCAGAGTCGTGTCTATATGTAGATCTGTTGCACGAGTAGAACACAATGGTCATTGTGGGCGTTGATGCTTTTATTGTTGATTGCTTCTTGTGTACTTTTCATCTTGTGGGATGTTGGGATGAAGCGGCCCGGGCTAACCTTACATGACATCGTTCATGAGACTTGCTCCACGCTTGACATGCAACTTGTATTGCATAAGTGGCTTTGCGGGTGCCTGTTTCTCCTAGCATAGTTAAGATCCAATTTACAGCGGGTGATTAACAATACTAGTATCAATGTTGTGGTTCATGTTCGTAAGTTAGAACAACAATTATTGAAAGCCCCAAACCACGTAAAACATGCAAAGAAAGTAGAGGCGTCTAACTTTGTTTTGCAGGGGTGTGCAGTGATGTGATATGGCCATGATTGTGATTATATTTGATGTATGCAATGTTCCTTATTGTAAGTTGGCAACCGGCAGGAGCCATATGGTTGTCTTTAAATTTATGTTCAGACCCGCGTGTCTATTGAAAGTAGTTGTAATAGTTGAAGCTGGTGGACGACAACCATGTAGAAGCTTCATTGACCTTGATGCAATGCCGGTGATGATGGAGATCATGTTCGTGCTTGAAGATGGAGATCGGAAGCACAAAGAAGAAAGGCCATATCATATCACATATTATGAATTGCATGTGATGTTAATCCTTTATGCATCTTGTATTGCTTACTAGACGACGGTAGCATTATAAGATGATCCCTCATGCACATGAATTTCAAGTCATAAAGTGTTCACCCTTAGTTAGCACCGTTGCTAAAGCTTGTTGTTTCGAAGCACCACGTGATGATCGGGTGTGTTAGATTCCGCAAGTGTATACAACGTGAGCAAGCCAGATTTGCTCATGCGGAAACTAAGGTTTGATCTTGACGAGCCTAGCATGTACAGACATGGTCTCGGAACACGGATCACCGAAAGGTAAAGCATGAATCATATAGTAGATATGATGAACATGTCGATTGTTCGCCATTGAAACTATATCAACTCTCGTGATGATCGGTGTTGATATGGTGGATTTGGTTCGTGTGATCACTAAAACAATGTGAGGGATATTGTTTTGAGTGAGAGTTCACCTAGATTAATTTTATTATTAATTTGAACTCAATTTGTCATAAACTTAGTCTAAACTATTGCAAATATGTTGTAGATCAATGGCAGCCCCTACCATCAATTTTAATGCGTTCCTAGAGAAAGAAAAGTTGAAAAACAATGGAAGCAACTTCGCGGATTGGTTCCGCAATTTGAGGATTGTCCTCACAACTGGTAATTTGACCTATGTGCTGGATGCACCGCTAGGTGACCCACCTGCAGCTGATGCTGCCGATGAAGTAAAGAATGTTTACCTCACTCGGAAGACTCAGTACTACACAGTTTAGTGTGCTATCTTGTATGGTTTAGAATCGAAGCTTCAGAAAAGGTTTGAGAATTCAGACCCATATGATATTGTCGAGGATCTCAAATTGATCTTTGAGACTCATGCGGCAATTGAAAGCTATGAGGCTTCTGAAAAGTTCTTTAACTGCAAGATGGAAGAGGGCAGCTCCGTCAGTGAGCATGTGCTTAAGATGTCTGGGCACGCAAACAAACTTCAAAGCTTGGGTACAGTGATTCCTAATGCTTTGGGGATTTACCGCGTCCTCCAATCACTACCACCAAGTTACAAGAACTTTGTGATGAACTACAACATGCAAAACATGAACAAGACGTTGCCAGAACTCTTTTCCATGTTGAAATCTGCAAAAGTGGAGATCAAGAAAGTGCACCGAGTGTTGTTGGTCAATAAGACCACCAAATTCAAGAAAGGCAAGTCTAAGCAGAAGGGACACTTCAAGAAGGGTGGTAAGAAAGTTACCATGCCAACGAAGAAGACCAAGGCTGGACCTAAGCCTGATACTGAGTGCTTTTACTACAAGGGAGAAGGTCACTGGAAGCGGAATTGCCCAAAGTACTTGGCGGATTTGAAGAACGGCAACATCAAGAAGAAAGGTATATCTGATATACATGTTATTGATGTGTATCTCACTAGTACTCGTAGTAGTGCCTGGGTATTTGATACTGGTTCGGTTGCTCATATTTGTAACTCGAAACAGGTGCTGCAGAATAAACGGAAGCTAGCGAAGAACAAGGTGACGATGCGCGTGGGAAACGGATCGAAGGTTGATGTGATCGCGGTCGGCACGCTACCCCTTCATCTACCATCGGGATTAGTTTTATACTTAAATAATTGTTATTTGGTGCCTGTGTTGAGCATGAACATTATATCGGGATCTTGTTTATTGCGAGACGGTTACTTGTTTAAGTCCGAGAATAATGGTTGTTCGATTTATATGAGTAATATGTTTTATGCACATGCACCTTTGATAGATGGTCTATTCTTGTTGAATATCGATAGTGGAAATACACATATTAATAACATTGAGGCTAAACGTTTGAAATCGAGCGATAACTCGACCTATATGTGGCACTGTCGTCTTGGTCACATTAGAGTGAAGCGTAAGAAGAAACTCCATTCCGATGGACTTCTTGAATCACTTGATTTCGAATCACTTGAAAGATGCGAAGCATGTCTGATGGGTAAAATGACTAAGACTCCATTTTCTAGTATGATGGAGCGAGCTACGGACTTATTGGAAATCATACATACCGATGTGTGTGGTCCAATGAGTGTAGCTTCGCGCGGTGGTTATCGTTATGTTCTTACCTTCACGGATGACTTGAGTAGATATGGGTATATCTATTTCATGAAACATAATTCCGAAACTTTCGAGAAGTTTAAGGAATTTCAAAGTGAGGTAGAGAATCAACATAACAAGAAGATTAAATTTCTACGTTCTGATCGTGGAGGTGAATATCTAAGTTACGAGTTTGGCGAGCATTTGAAGAAATGCGGAATACTTTCGCAATTGACACCGCCGGGAACACCACAGCGTAATGGTGTGTCCGAACGTCGTAATCGAACTCTCTTAGACATGGTTCGTTCTATGATGTCACTTACAGATTTACCGCTATCATTTTGGGGTTATACATTAGAAACAGCCGCATTCACTTTAAATAGGGCAACATCTAAATCCGTTGAAACGACACCGTATGAATTATGGTTTGGGAAGAAACCTAGATTGTCGTTCCTTAAAGTTTGGGGTTGCGAAGCCTATGTAAAGAAGTTACAGCCGGACAAGCTTGAACCCAAAGCGGAAAAATGCGTCTTCATAGGATACCCGAAGGAAACTATTGGGTATACCTTCTATCATAGATCCGAAGGCAAAATCTTCGTTGCCAAGAATGGATCCTTTCTAGAGAAGGAATTTCTCTCGAAAGAAGTGACTGGAAGGAAAGTAGAACTCGACGAGGTTGTCGAACCTTCTCTCAAAATTGCGAGTAGCGCAACACCGGAAGAAGTTCCTGTGGTGCCTGCACCAATAAGAGAGGAAGCTAATGATGATGATCATGAAACTTCGGTTGTAGTTGCTACAGAGCCTCGCAGGTCAACGAGAACTCGTACCACTCCAGATTGGTATGATCCCGTTATGAGTGTCATGTTGGTGGACAACACTGATGACCCTGCGACATATGAGGAAGCGATGATGAGCCCAGATTCCAACAAATGGCTAGAATCCATGAAATCCGAGATTGGATCCATGTACGAAAACCAAGTATGGACTTTGGTGGACTTACCGGATGGCCGGAAGGCTGTCGAGAACAAATGGATTTTCAAGAAGAACACAGATGCTGATGGTAATGTTACTGTCTATAAATCTCGACTTGTCGCAAAGGGGTTTTGACAAATTCAAGGAGTTGACTACGATGAGACTTTCTCACCAGTAGCGAAGCTAAAGGCTGTGAGGATTATGTTAGCAATCGCTGCATATTATGATTATGAGATATGGCAGATGGATGTCAAAACAGCATTCCTCAATGGAGACATTGATGAAGAGTTGTATATGATGCAACCCAAAGGTTTTGTCGATCCTAATGATGCTAACAAGGTATGAAAACTTCAACGGTCCATCTATGGATTGAAGCAAGCATCCCGAAGTTGGAATCAATGTTTTGATAAGGTAATCAAAAGTTTTGGTTTTATACAAACTTATGGAGAAGCTTGTATTTACAAGAAAGTGAGTGGGAGCTCTGTAGCATTCTTAATACTATATGTAGATGACATATTGTTGATTGGGAATGATGTAGACCTTCTTAATAGTGTCAAGGAATATTTGAATAATAGTTTTTCAATGAAAGATCTTGGCGAAACAGCTTACATATTAGGCATAAAGATTTATAGAGATAGATCAAGACGCCAAATATCATTGTCACAAAGTACATATTTGGACAAAGTTCTAAAGAGGTTTGGAATGGAAGATAGCAAGAAAGGGTTCTTGCCCATGTTGCCCAATACGACCTTGAGTAAAACTCAAAGTCCGACATCGGCAGAATATAGAGAAAGGATGAGTAAGACTCCCTATGCCTTAGCCATAGGATCTCTAATGTATGCCATGCTATGTACTAGACCCGACATTGCATATGTTGTTAGTTTAACTAGCAGATATCAAAGTGATCCAGGAGTGGATCATTGGACAGCGGTCAAAAACATCCTTATGTACTTGAGAAGAACTAAGGATATGGTTCTTTCTTATGGAGGTGATGAACAGCTCGTTGTTAATGGTTACACCGATGCTAGTTGGAACACCGATCCGGATGATTCTAAATCACAATCTGGATACGTATTTATTTTGAATGGTGCAGCAGTTAGCTGGAGGAGTGCAAAGCAAAGTGTTGTGGCGAGATCTTCAACTGAATCGGAATACATGGCTGCTTCGGAGGCTTCACAAGAAGCGATATGGATGAAAGAATTCATTACAGAGCTGGGTGTGGTTCCTAGTGCGCTGGACCCAATGTCTTTCTACTGTGATAACATGGGTGCCATAGCCAATGCGCAAGAACCAAGGTCACACAAGAAGCTGAAGCATATCAAGCTACGTTTTCACGCTATTCGAGAACATGTCCAAGATGGGGACATAAAGATTTGCAAAGTACACACAAATCTGAATGTGGCGGATCCGTTGACTAAACCTCTCCCGAGGGCAAAACATGACCAGCACCAAACTGCCATGGGTGTTCGGTATATTACCATGTAATCTAGATTAGATGACTCTAGTGCAAGTGGGAGACTGTTGGAGATATGCCCTAGAGGCAATAATAAATATAGTTATTATTATATCTTTGTGTTTATGATAAATGTTTACATTCATGCTATAATAGTATTAACAAGGAAATATTAATACTTGTGTGATTTGTAAACTTAAATTGAAGTCCCTAGTAAAGCCTCTATACATCACTAGCTTGTTGGTTAATAAATGATTGTGGTTTCCCTATCATGAACATTGAGATGTTATTAACAACAAGATCATATCGTTAGGAGAATGATATGATGGACATACTCCTATAGATAAGCATAGCATAAAGATCAAGTCATTTTAATAGTTCAATTGCTATATGCTTTCTGATACATAGTAACCTAATTCCTTCCACCATGAGATCGTGCATATCACCTTTACCGGATGGATGCTTTGATGACATCAAACACCACACCGTAACTGGGTGGCTATAAAGGTGGCATTGAGTGTTCGGAAAGTATTGGTTGAAACACATGGATCAAGAGTGGGATTTGTCCATCCATATGACGGATAGATATACTCTGGGCCCTCTCGGTGAAATGTCATCCAATTAGCTGCAAGCATGTGACTGGCTCACAAGGGATCACATATCACGGGAACGAGAAAAGAGTACTTATCGGTAACGAGGTTGAACTAGGTATGCAGAGATACCGACGATCATAACCTCGGATAAGTAAACTATCGTGAGACAAAGGGAAATTGGTATCGTGTGTAAGTGGTTCATTCGATCGCAAAGTAATCGTAGAAATATGTGGGAGCCATATGAATTTCCAGATTCCTCTATTGGTTATTGTTCGGAGAAGTGTCTCGATCATGTCCGCATAATTCACGAACCGCAGGGAGACACACTTAAGGATTCGACTTTGTTTGAGTAGTTATGGAATGATGAGAAAGAGTACGAATGTTGTTCGGAGTCTCGGATGAGATCCGGGATACCACGAGGAGATTCGGAATGGTCCGGAGAATAAGATTCATATAAGGAAAGTCCTATTTTGGAGTTGGAGAATGGTTCCGGTGTTTTCATCGGGAATGTTCTAGAAGGTTCCGGAATGTCCGGCGCTCCGGAGGGGAAGGGTACATGAATGTGTTATATCAAGTTGGTATGATTGCATCATGTACTAAGTGTCATCGCTGAACAAAATAGAGGATTTAATCAAATCCTTGTTTGAAAAGTCAAACGGCAATTTGAAAGTCAAACGGCTAATTTTGGGAAGTGGAGGGAAGGTGGAATCCGAGTTGGGGAGGAGTCCCTCCACCTCCACCGCCGGCCCACCTTGGGTCCGAGTTGGGGAGGGACTCCCCTCCCCTGGCGCGCCTCCCTCCACCTATAAGAGGAGGGGCAGGGCTCCCCTCCTAGACACACAAGTTCCCTACCTCTAAACCCTAGCCCCAAGCCGCCGCCGCCGGCCCTAGGGCACTCGCCGCCGCCTAGGTCAAACCCTAGCCGCCGGCCAAGCCCCCTCCTCGGCGTGTCTAAACCCTAGATCGTCGAGGGACTCTCTCATACTCCACCATACTCGCTCCGGCTTAAGGCGAAGCCCTGCGAGATCCCCCTCTACTTCCGGTACCACGCCGTTGTGCTGCTGAAATCGCGAGGAGAGTGCTACAACCTCCGCTACCTGCTGGAACAAGGGAGAGGAAGGTCTTCGTCGAGTACCAAACGTGTGACCGACTGCGGGAGCGCTGCCGGAACGCAACGCCGGAAGGATCGTCTACGCGATCTTGAGATCGGGAAGAGTACGACTACATCACCCACGAGAATCCGCTCTCATTAAACACTTTGGAATCTTCGAGGGTGAGTTATTCCATCGACTCGTTGCTACAATCTAGTAGATAGATCTTGGCTTGTTTGTTTGTATGCGATAGAAATTTTTTGTTTTCCATGCTATGAAACCCTACACTCTCTTCGACTCTCCGAACGAAAACATCATCAACAAGAATGCTACTTGTCTCATGGAAAGAAGCTCCGAGGTAACGACATCTAACTCTTCTTTTCCTAAGGCTATGATTGACATGGATGATCCTACTAGTCTTAAGGTTAAAGAAGAGATTATTGAAGGGTTTCGTGGCATAGTAAATCAAAATTTTCTACGGATGCGAACAGAGGGAAAGCCAAGATCTAATCTAGGAGATACAAACAACGAGAGAGATTGGATTAGATCTTCATACCCTTGAAGATTCGCACAGCGGAACGTTCGTCGGAACGTGGGTGATGTAGTCGTACTCGCTTCTCCTCCTCGCGATCCGATCCGATCTAGCACCACAAGTGGCGGTGCCTCCGTGAGATGCACACGTGCAGCACCTCGACATCTCCTCCTTCCTCGGTCCAGCAAGTATGGTGGAGAGACGGATTGGATCTACAACACGACGGCGTGGTGTATATGGTGGAGAATTTCTGCAGCAGGGCTTCGCCTACAAGCAGTCGGGAGGGAGAGAGGAAGGGCAGCAGGGCGGCTAGGGTTGGAGGGGAAGGTGTGGGGGGTGGTGCTCCCCCAGCCCTCTTTATATAGAGGGGTGGGGCGCAGCCCTAGCCCCTCCCCCAAGCCCAAACCGGCGGCCCCAAAGGAGGAGGAGTGGGGGGCAAGGAAACCCCCCTTCTAGAAGCTCTATCTAGGGTTTAAACCCTCTTTGGCCGGCCCAATGCGGCCAGGGCACTCCCTCATAGGCCCATTCCCCCTCCCGGAAGGTGGGTCCACGTTGGTCCCCTTCCGGAAGGTTCTAGAAGCTTCCGGTACAATACCGATTAACCCGGAACAATTCCGAACTCCAAAAACTGCACTGCCTTATATGAATCTTATTCTCCGGACCACTCCGGAACCTCTCGTGATGTCCCGGATCCCATACGAGACTCCGAACAAAAACTCATAAACCAATTATCCAATCTATCCTAGCGTCGAGACACATTAAGTGTGTGACCCTGCGGGTTCGAGAATATGCAGACATGATCTTCTATCAATAATCAACAACGGGGTCTGGAAACCCATATTGACTCCCACACATTCATCAATGATCATATCGGATGAACCACGATGCCAGGATTCAATCAATCCCATATATATATTCCCTTCGTCTCGCGATATTTTACTTGCCCGAGATTCGATCGTCGGTACCGTCATACCTAGTTCAATCTCGTTCACAGCAAGTACTTTACTCGTTCTGTAATCCGATATCACTTTGTGATTAACTCCTTAACCACATTCTTGCAAGCGGTGTTGATATCGATTACCGAGTGGGCCCGAAGTATATCTCTCCGGCTTGGGAGGGACAAATCCCATCTCGATACATACAACCCAACAGATACTTTCCGATCACCTGAGAGACACCTTTATGATCACCCTCTCATAGGATGATGTTTGATGACCTCAAAGCTTTCTTCCGATACCAGGGAGTTGTATTATCTCATGGTCTAAGGAATACAATATTTGACATAAGAAAAGCTTCGCAAAGACGAACACGATGACACGATCTAATTGCTTCGCTTAGTTTGGGTCTGTCCACCATATCATTCTCCCAATGATATGATCTCATTATTAATTGACAACTCATGTCCATGGTTAGGAAACCTTAACCATCATTAATCAATGAGCTAGTCCTTAGAGGTGTACTAGGGACACGGTGTTGTTCACAAACCACACAAGTATTAAAGTTTCCGCTTAATACAATTCTAGCATGGAATATAAACATTATCATGAACAAGAATTATAATAATAACATCTTTATTATTGCCTCTAGGGCATAATTCCAACAGTCTCCCACTTGCACTAGAGTCAATAATATAGTTTACATTTGGCAACAATCTCACACCCATGGCACTGAGGTGTTGATCATGTTTTACACGTGGAAGAGGTTTAGTCAATGGATCTGCGACATTCAGATCTGTATGTACTTTGCTAATCTTCAGATCTCCATCTGCTATATAATATCGTATTATATGAAACTTGCGGTTGATATGCTTGGTCTTTGGATGATATCTTGGTTCCTTAGCGAGTGCTATGGCGCCATTATTATCACACAATATCTCCAGTGGGTCCAATGCACTTGGAACCACGCCAAGCTCAGTGATGAAGTTCCTGATCCAAACTCCTTCACTTGACGCTTCTGCAGCAGCCATGTATTCCGCTTCTACTGTAGATCCCGCGATCACGCTTTGCTTGCAGCTTCTCCAGCTCACAGCTCCTCCATTCAAAATATACACGTATCCTGTCTGAGATTTAGAATCATCCTTGTCGGTGTCGAAACTAGCGTCGACGTAACCTTTTACGACGAGCTGTTCATCACCCCCATAGACTAAGAACATTTCTTTAGTTCTATTTAGGTACTTTAGGATGTTCTTCACGGCTGTCCAGTGTTCCACTCCTGGATCACTTTGATATCTGCTCGTCAAACTAAGAGCATTGGACACATCCGGTCTAGTACACAGCATGGCATACATGATAGAACCTATGGCCGAGGCATAAGGCACTTTGCTCATAGCTTCCCTATCATTTACCGTAGCTGGACACTGAGCCTTGCTCAATATCTTACCTGACAACATAGGCACTGAACCTTTCTTTGCCTTATCCATTCTGAACCTTTTCAGAACTTTGTCTAGGTATGTACTCTGGCTTAAAGCTATCAGGCGTCTTTGTCTATCTCTATAGATTTTGATGCCCAATATATAAGCAGCTTCACCTAGGTCTTTCATTGAAAAACACTTGTTCAAATAACTCTTCACATCATTAAGCATGTTGATGTAATTTCCAATAATCAATATGACATCCACATATAGTACCAGAAACGTCACCGAGCTCCCACTCACTTTCTTGTAGATGCAAGCTTCGTAGCAATTTGGAACAAATCCAAAGCTCTTGATCACTTGATCAAAACAAAGGTTCCAACTCCGAGATGCTTGCTTCAGTCCATAAATGGAACGCTGAAGTTTGCATACTTTATCAGCATCCTTAGGATCGACAAAACCTTCGGGTTGCATCATATACAACTCTTCATCAATGTTGCCATTGAGGAACGCAGTCTTGACATCCATCTGCCATATTTCATAATGTGGCATCCCGCAATTACCACTACTAGAAAATCGCGTTGAATTTGTGCATTGCATCGTCATCATCATGCATTGTTTGCCAAAACTATTTTTTGCAAAGCCCGTTTTGTTTTCAAAAACGCCCCGTCTTTAAATCAACACCAAAACCGGGACTCCGGAATATTTTGTTTTGACTAAATATGTTTTGCAAACGGTGTCATCAAAACAAATAAAATTTATATTTTTTTTTTGGTGGGGCAGTCGAACGGGCCGGATAGACCCGAACGACCACCCCTGTTTTTAAATCGGTCCACCCTGCCAGCCCCATCTAAATCCTAATCCCACCTAAAATTCTACCCACCCTCTGTGGCCACATCACCCTGGCCACTCCCCTCGCGCCACCTCACCTAACCTTCCCCTCTCCTCCTATCATCCTGCGCCACCTAACCCCTCCTTTTTCTCTCTCCCCTCTCAGCTCACACCCAAGCCACACACCCTGCCCAACCCCCACACCCCGCGCGCGCCCCCAGCTCACCCTGGCCCCACCCCCTGGACCGGACCACCCACCAGCCCTGCCCCAGCCGACAACCCACCTGGCTCCCTGACCCACCACGACCGCCCCCACCCCGATCCCTCTCTCTCTCGCGATCCCCCCCTCCTCTCGTCTCAGCTTCCACCCTCCGTTCCCGACCGAAGCCGCCGGCCACCGCAGCCCTGCCCCGCTCCACCCTCCTCTCCCTCACGCGTCCCTGCCACGCCGTCCGCCTCCCGCGCATCAGCCCGCGCGCCTCCCCTCCGCCTAGCCTCGCTGCTCGCCCCCACCGCGCGCGCCGCTCGCCCTCGCTTGCCGCTCCGCCGGCCGCCGACGCCACCACCTCGCCGGCGCGCCTACCCTCCGCCGCTCCTCCGCACGGCCGCGCCCCACCTTGCCCTCGCCTTCCCTCGACGCACCCTCCTCCTCCTCGGCCCGGACCCGCCGCCCTCCGGCCGGCCCCGCGCGTCCCCGCCACCGGCATCGCCGCCCCGAGGCCGCCCGTCCTCGACCCCGTCGGCCGCGCCGCCCTGCTTCGCGCCCGCCAGCGAGCTCGCCTCCCCGCCGTCCCTCCTCTCACCAACCTCGCCGCCGGGCATCCGCCGCCGCCCCGGGCGCGGCCCCGCACGCGCCGGCTCCCGCCTCCGCGCTCGGCCGCGTGTCCCCACGCCTCCACCGTGCGCGCGCCGTCGACCACCTCCGTCCGCCGGCCGCTCGCTCCAGCCTCCCTCCTCGCCGCAGAGCCGCTCCGCCGGCGCGTTCCAGCCGCCGGGTGCCTCCTCGAGCCGCCTCCCGCAGGGACTCCGCCGTCCTCCCTTCCCCGTTGCCGCCTCGCAGACGGGCGCCGTGGAACGCCGCCGTCGCCCCGCGTGGCCCTGGCCGGCCTCGGCCACGTCCTCATCGCCCAACCCGCGTCCTTGTGTTCGTTTGGTCAGTGAAGGTTTGGGCCCCGTGTGCAGAGGCGTCTGGCCATGCCTGTGTCGTCCTTTGTTGATCCTGGAGTTGTTCCTGTGCAAGTGCCCAAGAAGCAAAGTGAGGATATGGAGGGTGGCATGTGACCCTTCAATTGTTGTGTTTCGATCCCTCGTCGGCCGAGGTCGCCACACGGACTCGAGTACCCCGATGCCCGGATGCAAACAACTGCCAAGAGCGTCTTCGGAACGACAAGGCCGTTGCAGTGAACTCGACAAGATCTACCGCCGAACCCCGAAGACTGATCCCGACGGACCCCGGTAACCGACTCGCCCAAGACCGACATCGACAAACGAAGACGGCACCATCAAGACCTTCGTCACGGGACGCCGAGATCTGCTACCCGAACCCGAAGACAGCGGGCGCGACAAGATCCTCGCAACGGCAAGATCGACCCCGTGGGACCGACAAGACCTTCGCGATGACAAGGACGGCACCGACCCAGAAGAATCCGATGCGCCCCGACGCCACGCCAAGTTCATCTACCCGAACGCCAAGAACCACTTCCGACCGTCGGAACCGAACGATCCCGCCGGAACCGTCGAACCCTGGACCCTGAGACCGACCCCGGACCCTGTCGAACCCCGAACCCCCCAGAACCTCAAGTCCGTCGAGAACCCTCTAAAGTGTGAACCCCTTCCCGAAACCCTATTTTATAACATAATAACAACTTGTTGCATATTAAATTGTCATACTTGCATGCATGATCATGTGGTTTGGGGGCCTTACGCCGATTCACCTTATAATTCAATATGGGGCCCATATGCGGGCAAATCTAGCCTTATATTGGCCTCATTTAAACTTGTGTAGCGAACCGGTATCTTATCTTGCCTTGTTATAACAACATTTAATATGCGGGGTAGATAAACAACTTGCACCATCTAACTAATTGTCGGGACCCCGGTTCCGCTTAATTTGACCTAATTGCATCGCACTTTGCATGCCATGCATCATACATGCATCCTGCCGATCTTCTGTCGTGTATTAAATATAGCATCCGGTGTTTCTTCTAGTGTTTTGCTTCTTCGCGGATAAGGCCGTTGAGTTGATGCGAGTGTCGACCCGATCTTCGGTTGAACCTTCGACAATGTTTTCAGGCGAGCATCTCCCCCTTTCTACCTATCTTACTTTTATAGTCTTTATTCCCTCCTGTTGATCTATTGCTATCTGTGCTGCGTTGCTCTAGTTTCCGTACCCGTGATATTTCCCTGCAGCCGTATATTGCCATGGCCACATCCTATTACCTGTTGTTTGGTAGATAGTTGGACTTGCGCACCGTAGTCGCTTGCTCAAGTGTTGTTGCGTGTCGTCAAGTGCCACAGTGTTGAAGTAATTGCCGCATGTTGACGTTGGAGATGATCTTAGTTTTACTTATTGTTCACTTTAATTTCTGTTTAACAACTAAAATTGAAATAAGCAGAGGCATCGGTGGGTGATAGATAATATTTGGTTTCCGAACGCCCACTTGTGTCCCGTAAGACCCCGAGTACTTGATACCTGTTCCTTGATTTATCGCGCTATCCACATCCGGGAGGTATATGGGACCCCCCTGAGCCAGAGCTTGATTCAGTCTTATTTCTTGGGGCCACAAAGTAGTTTGGGGCTTTATTACTATCCTGTACTTATGCCATGTTTTACTGCTTTATTTACGATTGTGCGAGGTACTGCACACTGTACTGTTTAGGTAAGCGGAATGTTTTCGCGGTATCGACAAGCCCCGTTTGGGGTTCCCAGTCGTTTACAGCCATTGTCGCAGACCTTGAGTCCGTCTCGGAGCTAGCTTACTTCGTTGCGGGATCTACTCAATGGGGTGGCCCCCTGAAATATTTCTGAATCCTGTGATTGTTCAGTCGTGAAAGCCTCGTTGGGTTTTGATTTGGTTTTTCCGAGGTTGATCGAGCGTGTGTTGCTATTGGTGCACCCCGGCCGAGTAAAACTTTCTGAAAGCCGTGTCCGCGGTTATGGACGACTTGGAGCACAGTATCTCGACCATAGACAAGCATAACTAAAGTTTATTGCTATAAATTTGACTTTATAATGACTAGTAATCAGCTTCACTATAATGTAATGGCTAAATAATACTGCCCACAATTTCTTGTTTGGATTGTCGCCTGCGACCATTGTACCTGACTAGTAAGTATGGCAACTACAACGGAATGGCTGAATAAAAGTACCAACAACTGCTGGGTTTTGGGTTTATCTCATGCTATCTGTATCTGATTAGTAAGAGTTACAACTATAACGGAATGGTTAACTAAAAGGGCCCACTGCTTACTTTATCAGGACGATTATCTATACCTGACTAGTAATTGCTGCAACGATAACCAAATAAGTAAAACTGCCAACGGTGTGAGTTCCTCGGTTGACTTCCTCGTTTGGCCACGAGGGGGAAACGCCAGGATGGGTTTGTTTGATGGTAGTATCATGTTGGATCCGAATAGGTCTATCTTACCCCTCTCCGATTGCCGCCAGTTGTACCGAGTCTCTATAGGTTGATTAGTGCATGCTGCCGCTGCCGCTGCAGTCCACCATACCTATGTAGGCGAGGACCGCCGAATTCTAGCCTCGCCGTGTACTGGCCTCAGTACTGACGCTCCTCTTTTTCCTTTGCCCTTTGTCGGCACCCCTTTTGTTTAAGCAGGTTTTGAGATCGACGCCGTTAGCAGGGTTACCCTTCCGGCTTGGCCTGGGCAGGGTTATGGACGCCATTGGTTATTCTTCAGGGCTCTTAGCCCCATTTGCATCTTGTCCGTAGCTGGACGCTATATCGTTTTCAAGGTGATTTGGATCTTGGTATATATATCTGTATTCTTGACTCTTTGAGTCGCTGTTATATATATCTGTTTTGTGGGTCCCATCGAGGACTGTTGTGTAATGTTATTACTTCGTTTTCCACCCGCACGAAAGTGCCTGGTGGGCACCTTTGAATCGTTTCTATGCGGGTTTGGTGAATTTTGCCCAAACTTGCATAGGTCCGATTCTGAGGGTGTTACACATAATCATGAAACGCAGCAATTGCTAATAAAATCCGAATGGACTTAAACATCGCTACGGGAGAGAAAGTCTCATCGTAGTCAACACCTTGAACTTGTCGAACACCTTTCGCAACAAGCCGTGCTTTATAGACGGTAACATTACCATCCGCGTACATTTTCTTCTTGAAGATCCATTTGCACTCCACGACCTTTCGGTCGCTAGGAGGGTCCACCAAAGTCCATACTTGGTTTTCGCTCATGGATCCCAATTCGGATTTCATGGCTTCTAGCCATTTCTCAGAGTCTGGGCTCATCATCGCTTCCTCATAGTTCGTAGGTTCACTGTCTTCTACTAACAAGACAGTCAAGACAGGGTTGCCGTACCACTCAGGAGAGGCACGCGACCTTGTCGACCTGCGACGTTCAGTAGCAGCATCGTCCGAAGCTTCATGATCCTTGTCATTAGCTTCCTCTATTGTTGGTGCAGGCGGCACTGGAACAATTTCAGGTGCTGCGCTACTCTCCAATTCAAGAGAAGGTTCAATAACCTCGTCTAGCTCTACTTTCCTCCCACTCACTTCTTTTGAGAGAAATTCCTTCTCAAGAAAGCAACCGTTCTTTGCGACAAACACTTTGCCTTCGGTTCTGTGATAGAAGGTATACCCAATAGTTTCCTTAGGGTATCCTATGAAGACGCATTTCTCCGCTTTGGGTTCGAGATTGTCCGGCATCAACTTCTTGACGTAAGCTTCGCATCCCCAAACTTGAAGAAACGACAACTTAGGTTTAGCACCAAACCACAGTTCATACGGTGTCGTCTCAATGGATTTAGATGGTGCCCTATTTAAAGAGAATGCAGCGGTTTCTAATGCATAACCCCAAAATGATAACGGCAAATCAGTAAGAGACATCATTGATCGGACCATATCTAATAGGGTTCGATTCCGGCGTTCAGACACACCATTGCGTTGTGTTGTTCCGGGTGGCGTGAGTTGCGAAACAATTCCGCTTGCTTTAAGATGCGTGAGAAAATTATAACTCAAATACGCCCCCACGATCGGATCGTAGAAACTTAATCTTTCTATTACGATGGTTCTCCACTTCATTCTGAAATTCTTTGAACTTTTCAAACGTTTCAGATTTATGTTTCATTAAATAGATATACCCATATCTAGTTAAGTCATCGGTAAAAGTGAGAAAATAGCGATATCCACCGCGCGTCGAAACACTCATCGGTACACATACATCGGTATGTATGATTTCCAACAAGTCCGTTGCCCGCTCCATCATACCGGAGAACGGGGTTTTGATCATCTTGCCCATGAGGCATGGTTCGCATGTGTCAAATGATTCAAAATCAAGAGACTCCAAAAGTCCATCAGAATGGAGTTTCTTCATGCGCTTTACACCAATATGACCTAGACGACAGTGCCACAAATAAATAGTATTATCACTATCTACTTTGCATCTCTTAGCCTCAATGTTATGGATGTGTGTTTCATCCTTTTCGAGATTTCGAAGAAATAAACCATTCACAATAGGTGCATGACCATAAAAGATGTTACTCATATAAATAGAACAACCATTATTCTCCGATTTAAATGAATTCCGTCTTGCAATAAACAAGATCCAGAAATAATGTTCATGCTCAACGCAGGCACATAATAACACTTATTAAGGTTTAAAACTAATCCCGAAGGTAAAACTAAGGAGAGCGTGCCGACGGCCATCACATCAACTCTTGATCCGTTGCCAACGCGCATCGTCACCTCATCCCTCGCAAGCCGCCGTCCATTCCGTAGCTCCTGTTTCGAGTTATAAATATTAGCAACTGAACCGGTATCAAATACCCAGGCACTACAACGAGGGCTAGTAAGGAAAACATCAATAACATGTATATCTGATATACCTTTGATGGTGCCAGCCTTCTTGTCCGCTAAGTACTTCGGACAGTTGCGCTTCAAGTGACCCTTGTCCTTGCAATAGAAGCACTCAGTGTCCGGCTTAGGACCAGACTTGAGCTTCTTCTCAGTAGGGGCAACGCGCTTGCCGCCGCCTTTCTTGAAGGGCTTCTTTGCACCCTTACCTTTCTTGAAGGTGGGGGGCTTGTTGACCATCAACACATGATTATTCTTTTTGATGTCCACCTTCGCTACTTTCATCTTAGCGAAGAGCTCAGTGATCATATCAGTGGAACCAATCTGATCGTGAGCAACTACAAAACTTTTGTAGCTAGGAGGGAGTGACTGTGGAACTCTGTCAATCTTGAGCTCCTCTGGAATCGTGCATTCCAGTTGCTCAAGGCGTTTAGTGTAGCCCGACATCTTAATGGCGTGCTCACTAACGGAACTCCCTTCCTCCATTTTGTAGTTAAAGAATTTCTTAGGGATCTCATATCTCTCAAAACGGGCTTGAGTCTGAAACATGTTTTTCAGCTCCTCGAGAATCTCAAAGGGCCCGGCGAACTCCTCAAAACGATTTTGAAGATCCGATTCCATAGCATACAACATGGCGATCTTAATCAAATCATAATCATCCTTGCGCGACTGATAAACAGATTTTTCATCAGCCGGCGCATCTATAGCAGGGGCGTCACCTAGCGCTTTCTCAAGGACATAGTCCTTTTGTCCGCCAGTGAGAATGATTCTCAGAATGCGGAACCATTTGGTGAAGTTAGACCCATTGTTTCTAAGCTTTTCTATCTCAGCAAAAACGTTGAAGTTGAAGTTGGACTTGGCCATGTGATCTACAGTATTTGCAAGTACAATTTAGACTATGTTCATGATAACTAGTTCAACTTAATCAAATTACTAGATGAACTCCCATTAAATTCAACATCCCTCAAGTTGTTTAGTGAACATGATCCAAATTCACCACACCTAATCCGATCATCACGAGAAGAGATGTGGCTTCAATGGTGGACAACGAAGTGTCGATCATATCATTCATATGACTCATGCTTAACCTTTCGGTTCATGTGTTCCGAGGCCATGTCTGTACATGCTAGGCTCGTCAAGATAGACCCAAGTATTTCCGCGTGTGCAAAACTGGCTTGCACCCGTTGTATGTGAGCGTAGAGTCTATAGCACCCGATCATCACGTGATGCTTGGACACGACGAACTTTCACAACGGTGCATACTTGGGGAGAACACAGTTTTTATCTTGATCTTTAATTGAGGAATCATCTTATAATGCTACCGTCGCGATCAAAGCATAATAAGATACATAAAAGGATAAACATCACATGCATATAACTTTATGTGACATGGTATAGCCAATCTTCGCGCAATGATCTCCATCTTGTGCGTGCCGGCATGATCTCCATCACTCCACCATGATTGCCTCCACCACGAATAGCAAATACAACTATTGCTAACTACTTAGCGATAAAGTGAAACTATTACATGGCGTATAAGAAGTTGATACACAGGTCATACACAATTATAAAGACAACCATATGGCTCCTGCCGGTTGTGTACTCATCGACATGCAAGTCGTGAAACATTACAAAACATGATCATCGCATACATTATACACATCACATCTTGGTCCATACCATATCACAGAAAACACTCCCTGCAAAAACAAGTTAGACGCCTCTACTTTGTTGTTGCATGTTTTACGTGGCTTATGGGAGTAGATGCTAAGAACGATTCTTACCTACGGAAAGCCACAACGGTGATATTATGGTTGCCAAACTCCGGTGTTAATCCCATGACAACTATAGTGAGAGAAACTGACATCCACCAGCCGCATGTGTGGAACAAGCCACACGTCAAGTGCGGAGCCGGTCTCGCGAACGACGTCGCGTAAGGTTGGCCTGGACCGCTTCAATATCACTATCCCGCGTCATAAGCAGAACACAAACAAGAGGCTTGCAACAGAAAACATCAACGCCCGCAACAACCATGTTGCGTTCTACTCGTGAAACACATCTACCCATAGATCTAGCTCGGATACCACTGAAGGGTTTCGCGGCATAGTAAATCAAAATTTTCTACAGATGCGAACAGAGGGAAAGCCAAGATCTAATCTAGGAGATGCAAACAACGAGATAGATTGGATTAGATCTTCATACCCTTGAAGATTCGCACAGCGGAACGTTCGTCGGAACGTGGGTGATGTAGTCGTACTCGCTTCTCCTCCTCGTGATCCGATCCGATCTAGCACCACAAGTGGCGGTGCCTCCGTGAGATGCACACGTGCAGCACCTCGACGCCTCCTCCTTCCTCGGTCCAGCAAGTATGGTGGAGAGACGGATTGGATCTACAACACGACAGCGTGGTGTATATGGTGGAGAATTTCTGCAGCAGGGCTTCGCCTACAAGCAGTCGGGAGGGAGAGAGGAAGGGCAGCAGGGCGGCTAGGGTTGGAGGGGAAGGTGTGGGGGGTGGTGCGCCCCTAGCCCTCTTTATATAGAGGGGTGGGGCGCAGCCCTAGCCCCTCCCCCAAGCCCAAACCGGCGGCCCCAAAGGAGGAGGAGGGGGGGCAAGGAAACCCCCCTTCTAGAAGCTCTATCTAGGGTTTAAACCCTGTTTGGCCGGATGGGCCCTATGGGGCCTTGTTCCCCTGGCCCAATGCAGCCAGGGCACTCCCTCATAGGCCCATGCCCCCTCTCGGAAGGTTCTAGAAGCTTCCGATACAATACCGATTAACCCGGAACAATTCCGAACTCCAAAAACTGCACTGCCTTATATGAATCTTATTCTCCGGACCACTCCGGAACCTCTCGTGATGTCCCGGATCCCATCCGAGACTCCGAAAAAAAAACTCATAAACCAATTATGCAATCTATCCTAGCGTCGAGACACGTTAAGTGTGTGACCCTGCGGGTTCGAGAATATGCATACATGATCTTCTATCAATAATCAACAGCGGGGTCTGGAAACCCATATTGACTCCCACACATTCATCGATGATCATATCGGATGAACCATGATGCCAGGATTCAATCAATCCCATATATATTCCCTTCGTCTCGCGATATTTTACTTGCCCGAGATTCGATCGTCGGTACCGTCATACCTAGTTCAATCTCGTTCACAGCAAGTACTTTACTCGTTCCGTAATCCGATATCACTTTGTGATTAACTCCTTAACCACATGCTTGCAAGCGGTGTTGATATCGATTTCCGAGTGGGCCCGAAGTATATCTCTCCGACTTGGGAGGGACAAATCCCATCTCGATACATACAACCCAACAGATACTTTCCGATCACCTGAGAGACACCTTTATGATCACCCTCTCATAGGATGACGTTTGATGACCTCAAAGCTTTCTTCCGATACCAGGGAGTTGCATTATCTCATGGTCTAAGGAATACAATATTTGACATAAGAAAAGCTTCGCAAAGACGAACACGATGACACGATCTAATTGCTTCGCTTAGTTTGGGTTTGTCCACCATATCATTCTCCCAATGATATGGTCTCATTATTAATTGACAACTCATGTCCATGGTTAGGAAACCTTAATCATCATTAATCAATGAGCTAGTCCTTAGAGGCGTACTAGGGACACGGTGTTGTTCACAAACCACACAAGTATTAAAGTTTCCGCTTAATACAATTCTAGCATGGAATATAAACATTATCATGAACAAGAATTATAATAATAACATCTTTATTATTGCCTCTAGGGCATAATTCCAACAATTATTGCTTTGGATTACTTCTACACTAACTTGCAAGGTGAGCACAAAGTTCGTTTTGAAGCTCTTATGGATCAGCTGGCCCAAAATGAAGCTCTTCTCGAAGAAAAGGGCATAATTGAAAGGGATGATGCAATGGAAATTGCATCCTTAAAAAATTCTCTTGAGGAAGAAGAAGAAGCTCGGGTCTCTCTTGAAGAAAGGCTTGAGTCCATTGAAGAGTCACATGAAGAAATTGTGGCTAAACTTGTTAAGGAAGTTAACAATGCAGTCACCAAAGCAAAGAAGCTAAAGAAGGAAAAGATTGACTTTGGGGATGCTCATGATAGACTCTCTGAAGAATTGGAGAAACTTGACAATGCTCACAAGGCGTTGGAAAACGATTTCTCCATTCTCAATGAGTCACAGATCAGCTTCAAAGTCGATTGGCCAAATATGATGCTCCTAGCTCATCCAACTCAACATATAGTCACAAGAAAAATGCTAGTGTGGAAAAAGAAGTGATCAAGGACATCACTCCCAAGGATAAAGGTGTGCTTGATAAAGTCCTTGGCAAGAAAAGGTCAAATCATGGTAAAGAGGGACTTGGGTATGTCACCAAGTCCAAGAAAAAGAATACCAAGAAGAACAAGTCCAAGAATGTGCAATCAAAGACAAGCACCACTGAGAAGAATGTCACAAAAGACAAGACTAACAATATTGGTTTTGCTGGGTCTCACAATCCAAATTATGAACTCTTTTGTGATGATTATGGCGATGTTTATGCTTATTATGTCGGTCCCTTTGATGAATATATTGCTTGGTCTATTTGGGTCCCAAAGACCCTTGTTACTAACATGAAAGGACCCATTGAAAAATGGGTACTTAAAACCAAGAAGTAATTCTCTTGCAGGGCTATGCTTCCGGTGGGTCAAAATGGGTGCTGGATAGTGGATGCACTAGTCATATGACCGGAAGCAAGGAGATAATCACGGAGATGCGTCCAAATCATGGTAATATCATAGTCTCCTATGGTGATAAGTCTAAATCTCTCTCGTGGACGTCATGCTTATTGAGACCCTCGGTTACAACCTTCTTTCTGTTCATGCCCTTAGCAAGATGGGTTTTGCTGTTTTTATCGATGATGATTTGGTGGTACTCTTGTGGAGCAAGTCTCTAAAGGTCGCTTTCGTTGGATACGTCGAAAATGACCTGTATGTGGTGGACTTCTTGGGGAAAACCACTTCGGGTCCGATGTGTCTATTCGGAAAGGCCGACGTGGGCTGGCTATGGCATCGCCGTCTGGCCCATGTTAACATGAGAACTTTGCAAAGTCTCCAGAAGGGTGGCCACATCCTTGGACTAAAATACAATGTCTCTTTTGCCAAAGATCGTGTTTGCAAGGCTTGTGTAGAAGGAAAAATGCATGACTCTCCCCACAAGAGGAAGACTATTGTGTCATCAAAGAGGATCTTGGAATTACTTCATGTGGATTTATTTGGTCCTCCTTCTCATGCAAGTCTTGGTGGGAAGAAATATTGCTTGGTCATTATCGATGATTACTCAAGATATACATGGGTCTATTTCTTCAAGCTGAAAAGTGAGACTCAACAAACTGTCATTGACTTTGCCAATGAAGTTCAACGTCAACACAATGTTCCTATCTTGGCAATAAGAAGTGACAACGGCTCCAAATTCAAGAACTACACTTTGAATGAGTTTCTAAGCGAAGAGGGGATTAGACATCAATATTCCGCTGCGTACACCCCTCAACAAAATGGTGTAGCCGAGAGGAAGAACCGGACTTTGATGGATATGGCAAGATCAATGTTGGCTGAATTCAAGTCTCCTTATAATTTTTGGGCTGAAGCCATATCCACTGCTTGTCACTCATCGAACCGGATCTACCTCCGAAAGATTTTGGACAAGACTCCATATGAAATACTTACCGGTAACAAGCCCAACATTTCATACTTCAGGGTATTCGGGTGTAAGTGTTTATTTCTTATTAAAGGTGTCCGTTTGTCAAAATTTGAGTGCAAGGCTTTAGAAGGTATTTTTGTTGGTTACGGTGCCGAATCCCAGACTTATAGAGTCTACAACAAGCTCACTCGGATTGTTGTAGAATCTTGTAGAGTGGAGTTCGATGAAAATAATGGCTCCTTTGTAGGGCAAGTTGATGTTTGTGATGCAGATGTTGAAATACCCCAAGATGCCAGAAGAAAAATGGGCGTGGGATTTTTCCGCCCCATTGAGGAACCCCTTATGGCGGATCGGGAAGGACAATGCTCCACTCATGTGGAGCCCTCATCTACACAAGATCAACAAGCTCCTACTGTTGGAGAAAACTCTGCACCAACACCGCAACCTGCTGAAGATCATTTGTCTCCTGGACAAGTTGGTAGTCCCAGGCCGGACTATCCGCCCCCTCCAAGGGGCGGACAATCTTCCCCTGGCACTCCAACTCGTTCTAGGGGATCCGGAGGAGAAGATAACAGCCAAGAAACTCCCAGGCCGGATTCTCCGGCCCCCGAGGGCGGATTATCCGGCTCTGTTTCTCCAAGTCCTGTCAGGCATGCTCAGGAAGGAGCCTCTGGTGTTTCATCTCCCAGGCTGGATAGTCCGGCCCCTCCAAGGGGTGGATTATCTGGCACTGAAGAACAAACTCTACAGCACCCTCCTGGTGTTAACTTAGATCAAGATCAAGGGCAAGGCAGTGATCAAGACAAGGATACAAATACTGAATCAACTCCTTCTAGAAACAATAAGGACATTGAGGCTCGTCGCAAGGCTCGTGCTGATCGGAACCTTGAACTAAGGGGTCACACTCTTGACAAGGTTGTTGGTGATCTACGAAGAAGGGTATCTACTAGAAGAGAACTTGCAAGCTTCTGTGATCATCAAGCTCACATTTCCATGGTTGAACCGAAGAAAGTCTTTGATGCTCTTGAAGACCCCGATTGGGTTGTTGCAATGCATGAATAATTAAATAACTTCGAACGCAAAAAAGTTTGGAAGCTCGTAGAGAAACCCAAGGATTGCCGCAATGTTATCGGCACCAAGTGTATCTTCAAGAACAAACAAGATGAAAATGACATTGTTGTGAGGAATAAAGCAAGACTCGTGGCTCAAGGATTCTCTCAAGTGGAAGGAATTGATTTTGGCGAGACTTATGCTCCTTTGGCTCGTCTTGAGTCCATCTGTATCCTTCTTGCCTATGCTGCCCATCATAACTTTAAATTATGGCAAATGGATGTTAAGAGTGCGTTTCTTAATGGTCCTATCCATGAGTTAGTATAGGTCAATCAGCCCCCGGGTTTTGAGGACCCTAAATTTCCGAACCATGTCTACAAACTCGATAAGGTGCTCTATGGCCTTAAACAAGCCCCACGTGCGTGGTATGAGCACTTTAAAGAGCTTTTGCTAGACCATGGATTCGAAGTTGGGAAAATCGATCCCTCTCTTTTTACTAAGAAGGTTAATGGGGAGCTTTTTGTATGCCAACTTTATGTAGATGACATTATTTTTGGCTCTACTAACCAAGCTTTTAACGATGAATTTTCAAAGCTTATGACTGACAGGTTTGAGATGTCCATGATGGGGGAGCTGAGGTTCTTTCTTGGATTTGAGATCAAACAACTTATAGAGGGAACCTTTATTAATAAAGCTAAGTACATCCAAGACATGCTCAAAAGGTTCAAGATGACGGATCTCAATGGCGTTGCTACTCCAATGCAAGCAAAGTGTCATCTTGAGCTCAATCCCAAGGGTAAAGACGTGGATCAAAAGGTATACCGATCCATGATCGGCTCTCTCCTCTACCTTTGCGCATCTAGGCCCGATATCGTGTTAAGTGTAGGAGTGTGTGCAAGGTACCAGGCCGCTCCTAAAGAAAGCCACTTAGTGGCGGTCAAACGAATCTTCCGATATTTGGTTCATTCCCCAAATTTTTGGTTATGGTATCCCAAGGGTTCAAGTTTCTCTCTATGTGGTTACACTGATTCAGATTGGGCTGGTGACAAAGATGATAGGAAATCAACCTCTGGTGCATGTCAATTCTTGGGCAGGTCTCTAGTGTGTTGGTCTTCAAAGAAACAGAATTGTATTTCACTCTCAACCGCCGAAGCTGAATATGTTGCTGCTGCAAGTGCTTGTACACAATTGTTATGGATGAGGCAAACTTTAAAGGAATATGGTGTCAATTGTGACAAAGTGCCTCTATTATGTGACAATGAAAGTGCTATCAAAATTGCTTACAATCCCGTGCAGCATACAAGAACAAAACATATAGAGATTCGCAACCACTTTATTTGGGATCATGTTGCTCGTGGTGATATTGCCCTATACTTTGTGAGCACGAAGAACCAACTTGCTGATATTTTCACGAATCCTCTTGATGAAGCAAGATTTTGTTATTTGAGGAATGATCTAAATATCATAGATTCAAGGAGCTTGGCTTGACTACCCTTGCACACTCACTTGCTCTTATTCATGTATTTGGTTTAGATGCGGGCATATACATAGGGGGAGTGTGGTCCTAATTAATTGGGCCAACCCTCCCCCCATAATGCCGAAAGCAAGTAAAATCATTTCCCTTAATATCATTTTGTGATATGTGGGTCATCGATGAGCATTGGGTTTGAACTCAAGATACATCTTCGCGGTGTCATGCCATGCGCTCCAACATGGTGGCTTTGGCCACTGCCCTCTTCCTCGAGAAGAGTTGGTTTCTAATGGGTCTCTTTGGATTTTCTTGCATATCTCTTGTTCTTATGGAAAACACACTCAATTTTGGCTTTTGTTTGATTTGATTCTTGCAAATTTGGGTGTGTAGTACCATCTCAGTTTGATGCTCTCAACCCAAGACTTTCTTTCCCTCCTTGAACCATATATTCTTGCACACAAGTCCTCTAAAACACCATCGAGGGGTTTTGCTAGGTTGCTCCGGCCTGAATCTGTAATTAACAGAATTTTCAGAGAGGGGGCGGACTTTCCGCCCTAAGTGGGGGCGGATTATCCGCCCCGGGCGAAATCTGCCTGTTAAAGGTAGGGTCGGGGAGGGCAGGCTCAAACAGAGCAGCCAGTCCTCCCCCAACCCTCCCTCAGCCCCTAGCCGCCGCCGGAGCATCCGCCCCTCCCGGAGTCGATTTGACCACCGGATTCTCTGGGCTCTCCCCGGATCTTCTTCACCTCGCCTCCGGGTATCTTCTCCTCCGTGATTTTCCTCCAATGAGTGAGGGTAACTCCCTCATCTCTCTCATTTTGTATGGGATGCATTTTATTTGGTGGAAATATCGTTGTAGAAGATCCTTGGTGTTGTTCCTTACATGCTAGAATCAGTAGAATTGCAACCCTAGTGCCCGATCTGTTTTGCCATGGTAGATCTGGGCCAATCCAGAAAATTTCTGCGGGGGGCGGATTATCCGCCCCTGCCAGGGCCGGATAATCCGGCCTGGAGATTGAACTCTGGTCTGGTTTGGTCCTGACTCCTGCAATGCACATCATTGGTTTATGGATTGCTTTGCTACTCCTTCTATTTGTTTTCTCCTAGACTTGTGTGTATGCTTATTTCCATGCTATCCCTCTAATGCTTTTCACAGGTGGTTCCAAGCCGACCAAGACCTTCGCCCGTCGTTCCCGTGCCCGTTATCTCAAGCCTATTGCAGAAGGGAAGTTCATTAACGAAACCGAGGTCCACAGAGCAGCAAGAGAGGCTGAACGAATGGCTGAGGTAAGTAAGAAAACTAAGAGGACCGCATCTCGCAAGGGAAAACAGTCTCGGCCCAATTACAAGGTTATGGACAGTATTCAGTATGGCACCATTCGCCAGACTGATTACTATGAGGAGGCTGACAGTGATGGTCCCCTCGAGGACTCTATGTTTTGGAATGCCCACTTTTGGGCTATTCATGATGATGTGTATTCACCCTCCGGATTCGCCCCATGCACCAATCAACTTGACTGAGGCTCAATCCAAGGCAAGGCTCCTGGAGGCATTGGATGTGACCAACAAGATGGGGCTCCACCACCTCATGACCATTCAATGCAACTATGACTCATCCGTGGTGCGGCAGTTTTTCTCCACACTTGTGATCTGCGGTGATGAGCGCCGCACTATGAAGTGGATGACCGGGACTACAATGATTCAGTCGGAATTTCGCATCTTTGGGCAGGTACTTGGGTATGCGTTCCATGGCCGTGACACTCCTTCTGGCCATCGCATCATTTCTCCACTGAAGCCATCCAAGGACACTGTGCTCGCCCCGTGCCTTTCTTCTGATGGTATTGCTGGTACTTTCGCTGGACTCTCTCCCTTGTATGCCTCCCTTGTTGGCATATTTAGGGACTGCATCGCTCCTAGTGGTGGCAACAATGACAAGATCCGTGGCCACCTGGTTCCTCTCCTTGCTTTTGCTCACGAGTGTGCCACTAACTCTGGATCAGCCACAGGTTACAAACTGGATGTCATGGACTACATTTATCATGAGATGACAGATGCTATGATCAATAGGCTCTCTATTCATTATGCTCCTTTCATTATGATGCTCATCAAGCATATGTTGCCCCATGAGGATTTTGGCACTTCTCTGGATGGGGTTCACAAGCCCAAGAAAATCTACAACAAGGCTCAGAAGACCCACCACCCTTCCACTGCCCCAGAGTCTTTCATGTGTGATGCACGGGCTAGTGGTCGTCGTTCCACGATTTCCCCAATGACACGCGAGGTTAAGCAGCTCACTTGGTTCCAGCGGCACATTCTTTGCATGGGCATTGACACTCACAAGGGCCAATATGAGGCGTACCGCAGGGATCATGAGAGGGATCACACACAGCAGCTTATTCTCCACCATGTCTCTGGTGCCACTGGCCATCCACCTCCTCCCACTGCTCCGGAACTGTATGCTCAGTGGAACACTTTAGGGATCAACTACGGCGAGCTCGAGAGTTGCCTCTTTCCTCCACCACCGAGGGCTCTCACTCCTCGAGCTGATGACGATGATGGTGAGTATGATGAAGAGGAAGGGGACGGGAATGACTACGATGAGGATGAGGAGGAGTTATCTTCAGGGGCGTTAGCATCGCTCTTCTTCCTTTTTGGCGTTTCGATGCCAAAGGGGGAGAAGTAGTTCTATTAGGTCTCGTGGATTTGCAAGGGTCGGGCGCAAGCATCTATCTTTCAGTCGTTTTATTTGCTTGCTTGTGCCTTTTTAGCGTGAACTTATTTGCTATTTGTGTTTGATTATGTAAGACTATGTCGTTCTCCACTATGTTTGGTACTATGTGTGGTATTCATGGAATTCTGGATTTATCTATTGTGGATCTCATGGAATTCTGGATTTATCTATGGAGGCTATTTGATGGCATATGGAATCATGGGATTATCTATTGTATGCACCAATTTTTTTGGGATGTGCTTGGAGGCTACCAATCTCATTACTTCCTTTGGCTATAATCACATCCCGGTGGTATGACCTTGTTTCCCAACCCACCTTGTTTCAATTATCGTTTCTATGAAAGTTATGTTCTCTCTAGTGTGTGTATTTGTATTCAAACGCAAATTGTAAATATGCACACATCTAGGGGGAGCGTCTTTTATTTTTAAGGTGGCATTTGCCGGTTTCATTGCAAATCCTAATATTGTCATCTAACACCAAAAAGGGGGAGATTGAAAGAACATTTTATAAGCCCTAGTGTTTTGTGTCTTAGATAACAATATCCAGGATTATTTAATGTGTGTTGAAGTGTTGCAGCACTCTCTGAGAAAAAGGGAAAAGGATTCTGCCTTTAGGGGGCGGATAATCCTCCCCTCCCTCTTCCCTAGCAGGCGCAAGCCCCAGAAGAGGGGCGGAGTTTTGGCCGGATTTTTCGGCCCTGCCGGATAATCCGCCCCTCAGGGAGGCCGGATAGTCCGCCTCCCTTGCTCACCGCCAAGGCACAAGCCCCAGAGAGGGGGCAGAGTGTTGGTCGGACTTTCCGGCCTGGCTGGATAATCCGCCCCAGGAGGGGGCCGGATTATCCGCCCCCCAAGATCTTCACCAAGTCACGCAGGCGCCAGCCCCAGAGAGAGGGCGGAGTTTCCCCCGGAAAATCCGCCCTTGGGGCGGAGTTTCCCCCAGGGGGCGGATAATCCACCCCTAGTGGGGGGCGGATAATCCGCCCCAAAGTTGCTCAACGGCCAGATCTGGGGAGGGGGTATTTAAGCCAGCCTTCCCTCTCCTGCCAGACCTCTGGATTCATTCGAAAAGTACCAGATCAGATCTACAATCTTCATCCAATAGAGCTCCACCTAGATCCACCCAAAGGCTCTGTCCCTTGGGGAATCTAAGGAGGAGAACTCGATCTTCATCATCAGCAATCAAGTGCTTCATCTCCTCTCCATTCATTTGGAGAACCACCGATCTAGTATTTCTTGCAAATACCTAGATCCTTGTTTTTGTTTATATTGATAAACCTTGTTCTTGTGGCAGCTTGTTGTCATCTCGGGAGCCCCCAATTCGGTTGTGGGTGTGTGCCCTGATAGTGTTGTAAAAGGCACCGGTTCCCGCCTCGAAGGGATCCAATAGTGGAGAAGGTGGATCGGGCCTCTCGTGGCGAGATCCATAGGAGAATAGGGTAGGCCTATTGTGGCGTGGTGGATTTGAACCGCTCACCCCTCCAACGCAGATGTACTTCCCTTAACAAGGAAGGAACTGCGGTAAAACAAATTCCTGTGTCTCCGCGTGCTCCACTACGGTTTCTTCGCTCCTCTCTTTACGAGCTTAGTAGTTAGGGTTTCTTATAGGGAAATTCTCGTAGTTGCATATCTAGAGAATTTACTTTGTGTCAAGCCTAAAATTGAAAAAGTATTAAAAATTGGTTAGCACCTATTCACCCCCCTCTAGGTGCCCATACGATCCATTTCAATCTATTCGGGACTCATCCAGAGAGAAGTTTCCTTCTTCTAGGGCCCAAACAAGTATTTGTAGAAATTGGTAATATACGATTTAAGTTGCTCATGGTCCTCGATTTGTCTCTCATCCTGTACGAGGGAGTGAATAAGTTTCTTCCGGTGTCTGCCATTAACTACACCATGGAAGTATCTTGTATTCGAATCCTCTTCCAAAATAAACTGGGAGTATGATCTTTGATACCATTTAAGCTCCTCCTCTCTTTGGATCCTAGCTATCTGCGCATTTGATTTATTTTTGGTTTCAACCTCTTGCACATATAATGGTCGTATCTCGGCCAAAACTTTCAAATTGTCAATGATAGATGAAAGACGAGACTTCTCATGCTTGAGAATACCAGCCGTTTGTCTTGTCCACCCATCGAGGAATTTACATGTCGCACGTACTTTGTTATTACATTTGTGAATCAGGGTAAGTACAGCGACATGCTTCTCCCAAACCTTGTTGACCATATCATGAAATTCACCCCGATGTAGCCAGCCAAGCTCAATCTTGAAATTACGACTACACCTTCGGCATGGCGATCCAGCGCTCATAAGAATAGGTGCATGTTCAGAGAGGTCCTCGACACGTGGAAGTGTACGTACTGATACCATGGGGTATTTGTAACACCCCGTCCAACAACAGGCCATGGGGGTGTCATTTCTGGCAGCGTACTAGGATCTCTAGACTGGCTGCACAGGCCAACACTAGTTTTATGTGCACTTTGTCCTCACTCGTGCGCACCCGGTACTCACTTCCCCGTTGGTTACCCATCCTTAAATTGATCTAGACCAAGCACGCTTAACCTAAGAGTTCTTTTTAGATGAGCTTCCAAAAAATAAGTTACAACTTATTGATATGAGTATCCTATCAATCCTATCAAGCCATGTGCCAGGATATCTGATACGTCCAATTTGCATCACCATTCTATATCATAATTTGCCTCTATTCATTGATATGTGTCTATTATGAGGTATTACTTATGTCTTTTCCTCTGTTTTTGCATGTTGGATGATTCTTGGAGGATGGACTGCCGGAGTCAGGTTTCTGATGGAAAAAGAGGTGTTTTGATGCAATTTCGTGAAGATCAGAAAAATACCATAAAAATATTGGAAAATTATATTTTCCCATAAGACGGAGGAAGCCAGAAGGGGAGGTGTAGCCGGGCCATAGGGGGCCCACACTCCCCTAGGCGCGGGCCCACCTTGCCCCGCGCCTAGGGCAGGTTTGGCCCACCCGGCCGGCTCCCGACTTCACCCTCTCGCCTATATCTTCCTCACGGAACCCTAACACTAGGGCAGCTACCACAAAAAGATTCCGCCACCTCTGCGGGGCAGAAAACACCGAGAGAGAAAGATCTCTCCGGCAGAAAGATTTCTTCCGGGGAATTCCCTTCCCCGAGAGGGGAGATCGTCGCCATCAACACCGTCATCAAGCTAGGCTTCATCGGGATCATCATCATCATCCACATCATCATCTCCACCAGCACCATCGTCACCACTCCGTCCCGCTGTAACAATCGTGTTGGATCTTGCTTTAGTTCTTAGGGGAAACTTTCCTGATGTTAATTACTATTGTAGTTGATGCTTGTGAGTGGAACCATTGGATTATTGTTTATGTTCAGATTTTTATCCATCACCATATCATCTTTGATCTTGATCCATATGATGTCTTGTGAGTAGTTCTTCTAGTTCTTGAGGACATGAGAGAAGTCATGTTGTTAGTACTGGATTTGTATTGAGTTATTATTCAATGGTTTAGTATTTAAATTGTGGTGCTATTCTTCTAGTGGTGTCATGTGAACATCGACTACATGATGTTGGGGATATTCTATACGGGTATCCTCATAGCATGTCTCCTATCCGGATAACCTGGGTGGCCCACAGTTGGTAGCATGGCCCATGGCCTGCTTGTAGGGTTCGCAGCATAGAAAACAAAAAAAATTCCTACGATGGGAACATCTAAGTACCAAGATCTATCTACTAGATACAAGCAACGGGTGGATAGACATCCATAGAATACATACCCTCGAAGACCGAATAGCGTTAACGAGGTTGTACTCGTGGATGGTATATACGAATGCTTGCCGATCTCAAGATCGTGATGAAGTCCATCTAGTCCAGCCGGTCCAGCACCATCACGTCCAGCACCGCAAAGCAGTGGTGCATCCGTGATTGCACACACGTCCGGGTACCCCGACAACCTCCGCACCCTCGCTCCAGCGAAGCAGCGGAAGCAACAAATCCTTCTAGAAAAAGCCACCGGGAACATGTATCTCGCTGATCCGAGACCATGGGGAAATTCTAAAGGGGGGAGAGAGATCCTTCGCGAGGAGGTGTGAGTGACAAGTGAGAGGAGGGGGTCCTTTTATAGGGGAGGGGGCAACCCAAGGGGGCATGGATTCCGGCCAAGGAGGTTGCCCCCACCTCTCCCTCATTCATGTGGTGGAATCTCCACTCACATAAAAACATCTCCACTCACAATTCCACTCACATGCATTAATTTTCCACCAAAATTAATGCAAGATCTCATTTAAATACAACTCTTTTATTTATTCATTCAGAATTTTGTTAATTACTTTAATTATTAAACATTCACATAAAACCCCTTGCTAGTATTCAATTTCACATGCAGAACCAGTTTTAGCAATTTCAACCGAAACAGTTTTGGTGTCTAGTGAAATAAATTCCTGCGCTTTCCTTTTTCTTTCTCTGGCATATTATTTGCTCTATGGTGTTGGTATCCCTTAAGTGTGTCACCCTACGGTTCGTGAATAATGTAGACATGATCGAGATCCCTCTCCGATCAATAATCAGCAGCGGGGCCTGGAGATCCGTACTGACTCCCACATATTCAACGATGACTTCTGTGATCGTGTGAACCTTATACGCATGTAACTCAATCCCTTTGTCTCGCGATATATTACATGTCCGAGATTCGATCATCGGTATCTCCATACCTAGTTTGATCTCGTTACCGACATGTACTCTTTTCTTGTTCCCGTGATATAACATTCTAGTGATCAAATCACTTGCTTGCAAGCTAATCAATGTGATATCACCGAGAGGGGCTAGAGTATATCTCTCCGTCATCGGGATGGAAAAATTCCAATCTTGATACATGAGCCTCAACATAGCATTTTAGTAGTTCTGAACCCATCTTTATAATCACCCTGTTATGGTGTGACGTTTGATGTTCTCAAGAAACTCTTCCGGTGTTAGTGATTGACATGATCTGATGGACTAAGGATTAGGATCACTTCGTAAGTTGTTATAGCAATATAAACTCAATGACTTTGATCGTAATGCTATACTTCAGATGAATGTTCATCACATAATTACACTAATGTTGTGACCTTGTTATTAACAACATCCAATGTCCATGATCAGGAAACATTTGATCATCTTGTTAATCAACGAGCTAGTTTATAAGAGAGGCATAACTAGGAACTTCCTTTTGTTTATTAAACACACATGTATTAACGTTTCCGTATTAATACAATTATAGCATGCAAAATAAACATTTATCATAAACAAGGAATAGGATAATAACCACTTTATTATTGCCTCTCGGGCATATTCCCTTCAGTCTCCCACTTGCACTAGAGACAATAATCTAGTTTGAAAGCTTTGCATATTGAACACCTATGTCTTTCTGGTGTTCCATATACGCAATTGCAAGTGGTTAACATAATCTACGGATCTGAAGCTTCAGGTCCGTGTGTATTTGCATGTCTTTGCGTCTTCACGCATCACTCATTCTCAAATGAGATGACATTGTATAAATTTGGTCTTTCGGTGAGACCTTTAGTTCCTTAGGGTTAAATCATGTCGATACTATTGTCGTACAATATATCTTTAGTGTTATCCCATTGCGAACCACACCTTAGTTTGATAACAAACTACTTGACACAAATGCCCTCCTTAGCTGCTACTATAGCAGTTATATACTTAGCCTTATTGTTGTAGTATTGGTCACAATGTTTTAACTTTGGAATATATCCAAATCGATCATGGAATCTCCTTTCCATTACATTGTGCCACCCATAGTTTAAATTGAGATAAACTTAATTTGTATATGGTGACAAAACTAGTATCAATGTAACGCTTTACAATAAACTATTTGTAATTGTTTGTCATCTCTACACAAATATATTCTTAGTTCTTCCAAAAGATCATAAGAATATCCTTACTATCGTCCAATGATCATTTTATGATTCATTCTGGTATATGCTCATAACACTTAGAGCATATGACATATCTGGATGTGTACATATCATGGTATGATTGATCAAAACATTCTTGTGATTTCACTCATCAAGTGTCAAAACACTTGAATCTTGTTTCACTTATCAAGTGTCAATACACTTGAATCTTGATTCAATTCCTTTCCATGCGACAAGAACCGTTTCTTGTCGTTTCTATATTGAACTCCTTCAATATCTCATATATGTACATTTGGCACAACCATATTAGCGTCACAGTCTATCCACTATAGACATTCATGCTAAATATTCGGGTTTTGCCTAAGTCTTTCATCGAAATGAAATCCTTTCTAATCAACAAGATGTCCTCCACATAATGTATTAGAAATATGTCTCAGCGCTCCCACTTAATTTCTTGCAAATGCAAGCATCTTCATCGTCTCCTGATGAAAACTCATTTTTCATCATGGTGAAGATTCCAACTCTGTGATGCTTACTTCAACCATTGAAGTTTGCATGCCCTTTTATCATCCTTTGAATTAACAAAACCCTTTGGACTGTGTCATGTACACATCCTAGGTAACAATTCTATTAGAAAAACTTTGTTTTGTTTATTCATCTACCATATACCAAATTATATGTAGTGATTGCTACTTTAATCCGTCCAGACTAAATATCGCTATGAAATATCAAATCTTGTCATAGTCAACTCCTTGAACATTGTCATAAAATACTTTACGACATGTCGACTATTTTATAGATGTGAAACATCCATGTCTGTTTCTTTATAGATCCAAATACGACCGATAGGTTTTACACCTTTCCAGAGGGTCTTCCAAGTTCAAAACTTGATTTCTCGTGTATGGAACTATCACAGATTTTATGGCTTCAAGCTATTTGACAGAGTCAGGGCCCACCATCGCTTCTTTGCATGTATTCGGTTCATCATTGTCAAATAATAATAATTTACTCTCAAATCTTAGCATTTGATTGTTTAACCGACCTACTTGGTTCAATAGGAACTTAGATCTTCGTGACCACAACATTTGAGGCACATAAGCCATGAGCATTATGGCTGCCTCCGGAACAATTTCCGGTGCTACGCAACTCAGCACATTTAGCTAAGGTTCATTAACCTTATCAAAGTTCTATTGTCCTCCCACTTAACTTTTACGAAAAATTCCTTTTTCAAGAAACTTCACGTTTCAAGTGACAAACCCTTTTGTACTTGGTGTTATGGAGGAATACCCAATTGTTATTCGAAATAATCTACAAAGACATGCTCATCCAACTTCGGTTGTAAACATCTTACTTATGTTTAGCATACCAAAATTTAAGAAATGACAACTTGGGTTTTACCCCAAACCATAACTCATATGATGTCATTTCAACGGATCAAGATGGAGCTCTTTTCGGTGTAAAAGCGGTCGTCTCTAAAGCTTTAATATTTTAAAACATAATGGCAGTTTTATAAATAACACCTTTGATCCAACCATGTCAAACAAGGTTTCATTACAAATCTCAAACACTCCATACTCCTATGGTGTTTCGGGAGTTGTAAATCTAGGTGTTTTGCTAAACTTGTAACTCAAATAAATCCCTTTATGATAAAATCATAAATTATTTATTTTCTTGTTACACTTGCAACTCAAATAAATCCCTTTATGATAAAATCATAAATCATTTATTTTTCTTGTTACAATGATTTTTCACTTAATCTTGAAAGTCTTTGAAACGTTTTCAAATATTTCATACTTATTTCTCATTAAGTGAATATTCACTCAAATTTCTAGAGAAAGCATATGAAGTTGAAATCCATCACTTATGACTAAACATAATGGACTACATACATCGATATGTATAAAATTCCAATATTTTAGTCGTTCGTTCTTCTTTGGTCTTTGAACGAAGTTTTAATTATCCCGAGGAAAGTCTCACAAGTGTCACTTGATCAAATCAAAGACTCCAAAAATCCATGAATATGGAAATTCTTCATGTTTTATGTCCAATATAATTTAAACGACGATGTCATTTTGTAAGTGATGTTTCGATCATTTGTCTTGCGACATTTTAGCATTAGGTTTTATGGATGTGATTTCTGCAACTAGATTTGTAAATCATCCATCTTATATGGAATACGGTAATTATTTGAACAACCTTTGTTCTCATAATACCTTATTTAAATAACAATTATTAAAACAAATCTTGAAGTCAACGAGAAAAACAAACAACGGTTTGTTTGTTTTCGATGAACATCATCACATATTCTCTTGATAGTTACTTAGGCCATTGTAGTTCATGAATTGCGTTGTTCTGTATGAAATTTCATACCTATCAATTCGGTATCCAATACCCAAGAACCACATTGTCTAACAAGCAAAGAATACAACCATAACATGTATATCATCCATATACCTAAATTGGATATTTCTAATATTTTCTTTTCTGCCAAATATATTTAATAGATTCTCTTTCAGCATTTCCTTTTTCCTTTTAAAAGAACCTATCAACATCAAAGTAGCGCCATATACATGACACATAGTCCAAAGCGTGTATATTCACATAATAATACCTTTGTACTTGCACTTTGAAGTAGATCACCATCATAAAATGATCGGCGTTCTTTCAAAATCCATTCTTTAGTAATCTTTTAGTGTAGTAAACACTTTACATACATCTTCTATTCATCCTTATCATGATGACTTTCATGATGAAGCTATTGTGGCTTATAAAGGCGAATCGTGAGTATAACATTACTTTCCAAAACCCTTTTTGGATGATTAGGATGTCTAGCATCTCCAACCTTTGCAAATTCTCATCCAATATGAGAACATATATTATACTCTATCATATTGCAACCAAAACATTGTTTCAGATATCGTTATATCTGCCACACATGATGGTTTCTGAAACAATTCTTTCAGCTCCTAGATAACCTTGATATTTTAAAACAATCAAGAATCATGGAGGCAAACATGATACTTAAGATACTAACACTAGAATTGTTACTCTCGATTTAATACTAACTATTAAATTTCACAGAGTAAATAGAGTTTGATAAAAGTTTGCAATAGGACTTTAAACTTTAGATTGACACTCGACACAATACGATACCAGTTCGTAAAGTATATATCCAGAATTCTATAGTTCTATTATCTCAATAACTATGCATAAGGTGGTGAACGAATGCCAATGAATACAACAAATTATGAAAATTCACTTTGATTTGATTTATGATAAATTGAGTTCTTCTAATCCAAATTAGAAATGAACTCCCACTCAAAAACGACACCCCTCGTGTCTTTTTGGTGATTACATGAACCAAATCCACTACACCAAGTCCGATCATCACGTGAGTCGGTATAGCTTCAAAGGGGAGCATCCATATGGTCATCATATCAAAACATATGACTCATGCTTAACCTTTCGGTCCGTGTTCCGAGGCCATGTCTGTACATGCTAGGCTCTCCAAGTAAGAACCTTAGTATTCGCGTGTGTAACTGTCTTACACCCGAGATATGCTCGTGGATTCAAGTACACCCGATCATCACGTGATGTCTTGAAGCGACGAAACATTGTCGGTGCATACTTAAGGAAGAACACATTTTTATCTTGATATCTAAATGAGGGATCATATTATTATGCTAATAAAACAGAAAACAAGCAATATAAGATGCAATCAAACATCACATGTTTATAAGTTAAATGATATGGTTCTTGCATATGATCTCCATCATGTGCTCCTTCGTATGATATCTATCATACCTCTATGTGTAAGGCCAAGGTCTATGGAACCTACACATTATGTGTGTTGTAAGAGTATCATCTTATACTTCTCCTTACAACATCACCATATCATAACACTAGCCCAGCAACAATCTAAACCAAACGCCTCTAATTTATCCATTGCAAGTTTTACGTGGCTTAGGGCTTTCGAAGATAGAACCGTTCTTACCTACAAACATGAACCACAACGAGAATAATCAAATTGTTGACAACTCGTTGCAAATTAGATATTGACTATAGTAGGAGAGACAGACACCCGCTAGCCACTTATGCAAAACTAGTTGCATGTCAAGCGTGGAACAGGTCTCATGTGCGAGGACATGTAAAGTTTGTCCGGGCCGATTCATCCCACTATGCCACCAATATCTAAAGTACAACTAAGAAAGCAATAAAATGATCATCATCGCCCACATACTCATATGTGTACTACCCATGCAAAGCATCTACGTATAGATCCGGCTCTGATACCACTGTAGGGTTCGCAGCATAGAAAACAAAAAATTTCCTATGATGGGAACATCTAAGTACCAAGATCTATCTACTAGATACACGCAATGGGTGGATATACATCCATAGAATACATACCCTCGAAGACCGAATAGCGTTAACGGGGTTGTACTCGTGGATGATGTAGACGAACGCTTGCCGATCTCAAGATCATGATGAAGTCCATCTGGTCCAGCCGGTCCAGCACCATCACGTCCAGCACCGCAAAGCAGTGGTGCATCCGTGATCGCACACATGTACGGATACCCCGACAACCTCTGCGCCCTCGTTCCAGCGAAGCAGCGGAAGCAACAAATCCTTCCAGAAAAAGCCACCGGGAACATGTATCTCGCTGATTTGAGACCATGGGGAAATTCTAAAGGGGGGAGAGAGATCCTTCGCAAGGAGGTGTCAGTGACAAGTGAGAGGAGGGGGTCCTTTTATAGGGGAGGGGGCAGCCCAAGGGGGCATGGCCGCGGTCCAAGGAGGGTGCCCCCACCTCTCCCTCATTCATGTGTTGGAAGCTCCACTCACATAAAAACATCTCCACTCACAATTCCACTCACATGCATTAATTTTCCACCAAAATTAATGAAAGATCTCATTTAAATAAAACTCTTTTATTTATTCATTCAGAATTTTGTTAATTACTTTAATTAACAAACATTCACATAAAACCCCTTGCTAGTATTCAATTTCATATGCAAAATCAGTTTCAGCAATTTCAACCGAAACAGTTTCGGTGTCTAGTGAAATAAATTCCTGCGCTTTCCTTTTTCTTTCTCTGGCATATTATTTGCTCCAAATGGTGTCGGTATCCCTTAAGTGTGTCACCCTATGGTTCGTGAATAATGTAGACATGATCGAGATCCCTCTACGATCAATAATCAGCAGCGGGACCTAGAGATCCGTACTGACTCCCACATATTCAACGATGACTTTTGTCATCGTGTGAACCTTATACGCATGTAACTCAATCCGTTTGTCTCGCGATATATTACATGTCCAAGATTCGATCATCGGTATCTCCATACCTAGTTTGATCTCGTTATCGACATGTACTCTTTTCTTGTTCCCGTGATATAACATTCTAGTGATCAAATCACTTGCTTGCAAGCTAATCAATGTGATATCACCGAGAGGGCCCAGAGTATATCTCTCCTTCATCGGGATGGACAAATTCCAATATTGATCCATGATCCTCAACATAACATTTTAGTAGTTCTGAACCCATCTTTATAATCACCATGTTACGGTGTGATGTTTGATGTTATCAAGAAACTCTTCCGGTGTTATTGATTGACATGATCTCATGGTCTAGGGATTAGGATCACTTTGTAAGTTGTTATAGCAATATAAACTCAATGACTTTGATCGTAATGCTATACTTCGGATTAATGTTCATCACATCATTACACTAATGTTGTGACCTCGTTATTAACAACATCCAATGTCCATGATCAGGAAACCTTTGATCATCTTGTTAATCAACGATCTAGTTTATAAGAGAGGCATAACTAGGAACTTCTTTTTGTTTATTAAACACACATGTATTAATGTTTCTGTATTAATACAATTATAGCATGCGAAATAAACATTTATCATAAACAAGGAATATGATAATAACCACTTTATTATTGCCTCTCGGGCATATTCCCTTCACTGCTGGGCGGCCCAGTGAGATGGATCAATAAGGGAGGACAATGCCGGATAAAGGAAGACTACGGAGGAGTCACCGACATACCCGAAGCCTTGGAGTGCAAGACATGCTAGACTAGTTGTAGGCAGTGTAGGACTCTGTAAACTATCCGGCTAGGACTTTTCCCTGTAACCCTAGGTCCTAGCGACTATATAAGTCGGGCCTATGGGAGCATTTAGGGCACAATCTCAGAAGACAACTTAGACTTTCTAGTCACCTCGCACAGCGAACCAATCCCTGTAACTCGGCGTATTGCCATTATAGTGATTTATAGCAGGAGTAGGATTCCGCCACCATTATGGGATCTAAACCTGGGTAAGTTGTGTTACCTCGTACCCGTCAACCGTCCTCCTTCCCCCACGTCTCTAAACACGCACTGTGAGGACCCCTCCATGGCGTACTCGTCGGCAATACCATGACAGTTGGCGCCCACCATGCGGGAAGAGGCGCTTCAGGATCTTCAGCGGTCGAGGACCAAGATCTTCGCGGGAATCGGCGAAACCGTGGCCATCGATCGTTTTCTCTTCTTCGGCAACGTTCCGATCGTCCCTCCCGACGAGTTTTGGATCCCGGTGAAGACGAATCCTACGCGGTGCTCGATCGTCCCCATCGTAGATATCCACCTCTTCATCGGCGAAACCGACTCGGGCACTAGTTCCCTGGGAGTCGGAGGAGCATCAAGACCCGCACGGACCGCCTACGGGCAGGATACGTTCACAAAAGGATCGATGTCGGGTCTCTCCTTGGAGTTTGCCGGCAAAGATCAGAAAAATTCAAGGCCCATCCAAACCGCCCCTGTGCAGGATATAACGGTGGAAGATCACTGCGAGTCCGCCGGCTTCGTCCGTGCGTGTGGACATCAGATATCCAAGTTCGTCGGCGTGGTTACCATCTTCGATCTGGCGCGTTGCTTTTAGAGAGAGGTCGAAAACCCCCGCGATTACCTTGCCAGGTGGCTCCGTATACGAACCGATCTGGCGCATTACCCCAATGATGATGCCATGTATCACTTTGTGGAAGGACTGGACCAAGGAACGCTTCTCCGGCATTCTCTAAGACGGCAGCAGGCTTCAGGACGCCTCACCTTCGAAAGCATGGTGAACACCGTCAACAACTACGCGGAGGCTGAGGAGGCAACTCAGACAGCTCTTGCGCTCATTGATGGAGCGCCACCGCCACCACCGCCTCCTGCCGCCATTTCCGCAGCTGCGCTATCACCTCCAGTCATCGTCGCTGCTAATGCACCTCCACCCCCGTCATCGAGGAAGCCCCGGCACCCTCCGACTCCATGATTGACGCGCTCTACGCTGACTTCAACGTAGATTCGGAGGAGATAGACTTTAGTCCAGAGGAGCTAGACTTTGCCATGCAGGAGATAGAGGAGGATTACAAGCGCGACGAGCAGGCCAACAACATTGTCACGTTCCGAGAGGTGTTCGTCACCATTGGGACAACGATGGATGAAGATCAACCCGGAAGAGCTCCGCCTACAGCGCTAGACAAGGGGAAGGGACCACCAGTTGCTGACAATGATCGCGCAAAGGACATGTCCCCTCCGCCTAACCCAGTGCAACCGCAGGAACTCGGCACCGGCCCGAGCAACAACAACACCACAAACCCGATGCCTTCGACATCTACGTCCGCTGCTGCCCAAGTCACTCCAGCTGATAGAGTGATGTACGACAATCTCCTCGTCGAGCCTATGACCGTAGCTCATATCCGCAATGTAGTCTAGCTTGACGAGAAGCGCCAGCAACTGCTGGAGGAAGCACAGGCCATCACAGAGCAAGGCGCAAATCTAGATCGAGATATGACCAATGTGCAAAAGTCCATAGAGAAAGCTAGAGCAATGGAGGCCGAGTACAAGACTTTGCTACAACATCTGAAGGCCAAGAAAGCTCCGGCTTGCGTCATCAACGATCCTGGTGTGCGGAGAAACCTAGGATGGGCTCCCTCGAAGCCGTCACAGGCCAAGCCATACATTGACAGTGAAGGCATGCAGATGATGCCCACTCCTCTCCTCAACCTCGCCGTCGCCAAGACCCTTCTGGAGCAGGATAGATCACCCGAAGCGGTGAACCAGGTCTACGACCTAGTGGACAAGGCGGTGAAACAACAGGAAAAGGCCACCTCTCAGAGGCTTGAGTCTGACACAGCGTTTTGCCAGTCTAGCCAGCATAAGCCGCCAAGGGACATATCTCTCTTGATGTCGGGTCTCAGACAGGTTCATCAGAACGAAGACGGAGGGATGCACGCAATAGGAAGGATGCTATCCCCATATCCTCCGACCATGGAGGTAAGGCCCAACCTCGTCGCCATCGCCACCGCCCCGCTCCCCCCGACATCACGAAGACACCAAGGCTCACCGTCGTACGGATATGCCTCCGCTAAGGCAGAGCAACATCGTCATCCGCGACAACACGGAGCAGACCTGTCATGATGGAGAATGCAACCAAGGACACAAGAGCAGGTTGCACCATGACCCTCCGCGTCCAACAAGCAACCGCGACAAGCGTGAGGCGTCGCAGGAGGGTAACAACAAGAAGGATAACCCACCGCCACCTCCGCCTCCGTCGCCACCCAGCAGCCACCATGGCGGAGGAGGCCCGCGTCGTTCACGCAGCCCATACCATAATGGCAAGAAGAAGAAAAGAAGCCCAGAGCATATGATGCACGTTCGCATCTAGACAAGATCCACGAGGCTCGAGAAGGACCATACCTAGGACCACGTTGCTTTGGACCTATGATACTGTCCGTAGCTTACCCTAAAGGTTTCCGGATTGACAAAACCATCAAGCCCTATGACGGCACCACCAAGCCAGCTACATGGTTGCAGGACTACGACAACACGGTGGAGATCACCGGGGGTAACCCCAACGTCGTCGTCAAGTACCTCCCATTGATGTTGGCAGGCACGGCCCGTCAATGGATTGATGACTTGACGGAAATATCCATCTACAATTGGTTGGACATGCAAGAAGCGTTCACCAAGAACTTTGAGGGTACGTACAAGCGTCCCTGCACTGTTGGCGATCTACAGCGGTGCGTGCAAGAGAAAGACGAGATATCTCGCGCCTACCTCTCCCGCTGGCTGGATATGAAGAATTCCCGCGCAGGAGTGCATGCCCAGACCGCCATGGCCGCCTTCATCGATGGGTTGGAAAGGGGCACGTTGCTCCGACATAAGCTGAAGCGCCTGCAGGACAATCACCAGCTAGACTTGAACCAGATGATTCAGTTGGCTAGTGAGTTCGCGGCTGCCGACGACGATGCTCGCGGCTCTCTACCGGCAACAGCCATTCCAACTCAATCTCGGAGGAACAGCAGCACCAAGAGGAACACCGCACCAGAAGAAAAGCAAACCCCCGACATGGTCGCTATGACTTTTGCAGGATGAGGTGATGGCGGACAGCGTGGCCGAGGGCGGGGAGCTGGTCGTGGGCAGCAGCAATGCAGTGAAACTACCTCGGCAGCGCTCTGCGTTCCCCAAACCTACAAGGAGTACCGCGATATGCCTTGCCTCGTACACCTCGACGCCGACGGCAAGGCCACCCACACCAATCGCCACTGCAAGTTCGTTAACGACCTCAAGGAGGACCCGAAGTCCGGCTACAAGCAAAGTCGGAAGAACAGACATCGAGGCAAGGGCAAGTGGAAGAAGAAGGAGGAGGAGTCCAAGGATTCAAGTGACATGGACGAGGACGTTGACCCCAAGCACGCCGCCAAGAGTGACGGCAAAGGCAAGAACCCCTTCAAGAAGAAGGCGGCAGTTTTCCACACTTTCCTTGGCACCCCCACCGTCCAACAACAGAATACCTCCATGAGGATACTGATGGCCACTCTACCCCCAGTTCCCCAATTCCTGCGCTGGTCGGAGATTCCAATTACTTGGGAGAGGAAGGATCACCCAGACCTCATCCCTACGGAGAACCAATACGCCATGGTCATCAACCCCCTGATTGACGTCAATGAGTTCACCAAATGTATGGTGGATAGTGGAAGCAGCATCAACATTATGTACCTGGATACACTGCAGAAGATGAACTTGACGGAGGCAAACCTAAGGCAGACCAACACCATCTTCCACGACGTAGTTCCTGGTCGGGAGGATCGGTCCCTTGGGTGCATCACACTTCAGGTCGCTTTTGGTGATGTTAATAATTACCTCCAAGAACGCATGACCTTTGAGGTGGTCCCCTTCAAGAGCGTGTACCACGTCAACGGTTCGATTTGCTCGCGCGGGAAAAACGGACATGATTGCATTCTCTGCATGTGTGAGTTACGAGGCATTGCTTACCTACGTCTACATCGCCCTAGATGTCATTGGAAGATGAACCATCACATCAGAAGATTCCGGCATGGATGGATCCAGTCCGGCTATGGAGGAGTACGATAGAAGATTCAACAATTCTCCGACTTACAAATTGAAGATGGAGAAAATCTTGCAGGGTTCTTTGGGAGGACTACAAGATATTGGTTGATGATTTGCCGACATCCATCTAGACGGAGCATTCACCTTGAAGAGGCAAGACGACACAAGATCTCGGAGTTCTCCGAGGGCTACTGTTGGGGATATGCTATATGGGTATCCTCATAGCATGTTTCCTATCCGGATAACCCGGGTGGCCCACAGTTGGTAGCATGGACCATGGCCTGCTTGGCGGCCCAGTTAGATGCATCTAGAAGGGAGGCCCATGCCGGATAAAGGAAGGCTACAGAGGAGTCACCGACATACCCGGAGCCTTGGAGTGTAAAACATGCTAGACTAGTTGTAAGGAGTGTAGGACTCTGTAACCTGTCCGGCTAGGACTTTCCTTGTAACCCTAGGACCTGGCGACTATATAAGTCGGGCCTATGGGAGCCTTTAGGGCACAATCTCAGAAGACAACTTATACTTTCTTGTCACCTCGCACAGCAAACCAATCCCTGTAACTCGACGTATTGCCATTATAGTGATTTATAGCAGGAGTAGGATTCCGCCACCGTGTGGGAACTGAACCTGGGTAAGTTATGCTACCTCGTACCCGTCAACCATCCGCCTTCCCCCACGTCTCTAAACATGCACTGTGAGGACCCCTCCATGGCGTACTCGTTGGCAATACCACAACACATGATACTTCGCCATTTATGGGCCTAGGGGAATGCATTGTGTATTTGGCTACTAATTGTGGGGTTGCCGGAGTGACAGAAACCTGAACCCCCGTTAGGACACCATTGCATAAGAGAGCGTAAGATCTCAGAGTTTAAGGTTGTGGTTAGGTTTATATCTTAATTACTTTCTTGTAGTTGCGGATGCTTGCAGGGAGTTTAATCACAAGTATTTATTAGTCCAAGTAAGGTCGGTACATTAGCACAGGTTCACCCACACAACACTTACAATACCAAAGAAGAGTACTCAGCTATTTCAGCGAAAGCACTTGACCGAATTCCCATGTGTCCTCAAGAACGTTTGGTCCTTATAAGTATTTCCACCGGCTTGTCCTTTGCTAAGAAAGGATTGGGCCACTTTCTGCATGTTCTTTGTCTTTATTACTTGCACTTTGTTTTATTGCTTAATCAAAAAAAAACCTAAAAATCTGTTTGCTAAGTATTTACAGAGATTTCCTGATCCATACCACTATTCAACACCTTCTGCTCCTCGTTGGGATCAACACTCCTATTTATAGAAAGTACTACGCTACACCCCCTATACTTGTGGGTCATTAAGACTATTTTCTGGCGCCGTTGCCGGGGAGTGAAGCGCTATTGAAGAGTGGAACTGGTAAAGAAAACTTCTACTGTGAGTATTTCTTTTTGTTTCTTTTTGTTACTTTGCTTCCATTATGGATAACCCACTTGGTTTTCTGTTTGGGAGAACTACTACCACTGTTAGGGTAGTAGATGAACCACCTCCTGTTGAGATAGATCCTTTTAAGATACCTACAAGTATTGTTGATCATGTTATGGATAATTATTATTTTGGGATGAAACTTTCCATCCTGGTGATCACTTGATTTTTATCCATGAATTTATGCGGGTTATTTAAGTGTGCAGGTATCACAACTGAACAGGTGAAGAAGAATTTACTCTCTATATCTTTGAAAGGGAGAGCTGAAGAATGGTATAAGCTGCTGAAGAATGGGCAATCCATGACATGGGAGGAAATGGCATATCTCTTTTATTCTAAATTTATCCTCCCAGTGAGATTCATAAGGATAGAAATCTGATATATAACTTTTGGCCTCGTGATGGAGAGAGTACAGCTCAAGTTTGGGGGAGATTGAAGTTACTAATGCTTAAATGTCCTATTCATGAACTCCCTAACAATATTATTATCAATAACTTTTATGCTAGGATTTCTCTTCATGATAAAGATTTACTAGATGCTTCTTGTGCTGGATCATTCACACGTATGAAGAAAAAAGCTAAATGGGATCTCTTAGACCGTATTCAAGAGAACACTGAAGCTTGGGAGAATGACAAAGGAACAAATTCAGGTATAAACTATGGATATGAATGCATTAAATGTTTTATGGGAACTGATGACTTCCGTGATATTATTAATGAGTTTGGTCTTGATTCCCAAAGTATTGCCAACTATTCTAAAGCCTTTGCCTCTTACATAGAAATTCCCAAAAATAAGTGGAACAAGTACCATGCACCTTATAAAGATATTGTTAGTCATGTTCGTGTTAGAAGCACTAAATTTTGTACTACTAATCATATTGTGCCTGAACCTTATGTTGATAAAATACCTTTCCCAGTTAAGGTAAAGGAGTATTCTATGATGATTAGTGCAGATAATAAAGGTACTAAGAAAACTGTGGATCCTGATGAGCAATTGAATATTGAACCTGTGATAGCTATTGTGAAAGATCTTGATGCTATAAATATAGAGGATGAGCATATTGTCTTCTGTGAGGACGCTTCTAATATTGTCTCTCATCCTATAAAAGTTAGAAAAGCTAGTGTTCCTGTGCTCTCTGTTAAAATTGGTGATCATTTCTACTATGGTTTATGTGATATTGGTGCTAGTTCTAGTGCTATTCCTTATGAGATTTACAGGGAAATTATGCATGAAATTGGTCCTTGTGAGCTTGAGCACATTGATGTGGTTATTCACCTTGCAGATAAGGAGACCATTTTCCCTATTGGTATTGTAAGAGATGTGGAGGCTCTTTGTGGTAAGATTAAGTATCCTACTGATTTTCTAGTGCTTAATTCAGCAGCTAGCAAAACTTGCCCTATCATTTTTGGTAGACCTTTCTTGAACACTTGTGGAGCTATTATAGATTGTAAGAAGGAGAAAGTTTTAACCAAGTTTGATGGAGATTCTTATGAGTTTAACTTTTCCAAATTTTCTAAAGCTCCCTGTGAAAATAGCTTGCCTAATAAAGATTTCAGGATGGAACAACTTGGTTCTATTGATCCAGTTTATGAACTTGGACCTCTTTTGATGACTGTAAGTATGCTTATTCTGATGATAAAGTTGTTTACTGTGACAGTTATATTGTCAACTTTATTCAAAGTGCTACTGGAAGTTATTATGAGAGAGGGAAACATGGTTTTATGCATCTCAATAATGTTAAGTTTCCCCGTTTTATGTTGAAATCTTTGAAGTTGCATATGTTTTGTCTTCCTATACTGGTGGCTTTTTTGTTTCAACAATTTGTTTTCTCATGATACCCCCATGCATAGGAAGTGGGTTAGACTCAAATGTGTTGGTTATTTGCTTCTTGATGCTCTCTTTCATTCCAGATATATATCTCCTTTGTGAGCATCTTTGAAAGTTTCAAGCCTAACTTAAAGGCATTACAGAAAAGTACTTGTTGGGAGATAACCCAAGAGTTTGGTTGAGTCTTGGAAGTTATTACCTCTATAATAACCGCTTCTTATCCTTTTTGTTTTGGTTTTTGTGTCAAGTTCAACTACTTTTGAGAAGTGGAGGAGTTGTGAAAAGTGGCTGTCCTAGGACAGATTTTTGGGATGCACCGTAAAAATTCGTGTGGGAGCTCAGTACGTCGGATAGAGCTGTATTTTTCTGAGATTGTTCTACAGGTTGTTACCAACTTTCATTAGTTCTTCACTTTTTTATTTGAGCAACAAAAGGTTTTCTAAAAAATCAATATTTACCTGTTGTTCTGTTTTGACAGATTTCTGTTATCATTTGCATTTGCCTCTTATAGAAGCTTTTGTTTTGATGGATTTCAGTTGAAGTGTGAACCTAAAGGTTTATTTTTTTGCTTACACTAATGTTGCCATTGAAATTTGTGTATTGCCTTGTGAGAAAAGGAATTTCCAGGAGAAGGAGAAAAGGAGTCTACAGAGTTCGTCTTTGAATAGCTAAAAGTGGTGAAAATAGAAGGTTCATGAAAGCCTAATATTTTTATATTTTTGATGTTTTTATTACATAAGTGTAGAGGGAGTGTCCCAACCTTTACACAATATAAGGTGGAGTCCCCTGTGTTTACAATGCTAGTCCCTGGATCAATAGCTAGCATCCACAGTTAAGATGTAATATCAAGAAACAAAGGTCATAATATAACTTTATAACCAGGAATAACATAATTTTATTACATCTTACATAGCTCATTTGGCTATTACATTACATTGCAGCGGAATAACTATAAGTATGGGGTCCTTCATCTTCAAAGTGCCACAGGCAGATGTTGGTTGTAGACTTTGTAATCCTAATCAATCAATCTTCACTAAAATCAATCAAACCTGCAACATTACAAGTTACAGCCACAAGGGTCAATACATTTGAATTGTATTGGCAAGTTTCACTACTATGTTGAATATAAGTGGATCCTATCATTACATGCATATTTGGCTAAGTAGGGTTTAAGGCTCATTTGCATAAAGCAATAATTTATCCTATCTTTTCAAAATGGTTTTGGTCCTTTGTCAAATCTCCTTGTCAAAAATCCCTTGAGCTCCTTGGTAACCCCAAGTGCATCAAGTTTTATCAAAATCTCTTGAGTTCCTTGGTACCCCCAAGTACTTCAAGTTTTTATCAAAATCTCTTGAGTTCCTTGGTACCCCCAAGTACTTCAAGTTTTTATCAAAATCTCTTGAGCTCCTTGGTACCCCCAAGTGCATCAAGTCTTTAAAAGTTTTCTTTTAGAAATTAGAATGTCGAGATCTCCCATAGCTTCAAACTTTAGTTGCTCAGTATTGTCCATAACCGGGGACACGGATAAGTACTTAGATTTTATTATCTTCTGCATAAGTTGCACACTTTACCCACATGTCACAATCCCATCTTGTTGCCACCAGTGGCCACTGGATTAGTGCTCACCAAGATGGAGTACTGGCAGATTGAGAATGTGACGAAGTCTTTCCAGAGGGTCCTCCCATACACCATTGCTAGCTTGTCTTCAATACCCATGTAGGATTCCAGGTCCCCATGTACAGTAAGCTGAAGACAATGCATGGGTCTTCCCAATGTAGTTGACTAAGCCAGAGCCATAAATAGCATGTGTTGCACATGAAAGCCACAATTGGAGAAACATGTTCAATCTCTAAGTTTCCTGGGTGGTTTCCTTTGGAGCACAACACAAAGAGATTGCCATAGACATGGTTCCTTTTGTTGCCACCTTCTCCAAAACTCAAAGTATCCTTGGCCACCCAGGTGGTTCATTGAGTCCTTGTTTTATTATATAAAATCACAAGTCCTTTTCTCAACTTCATAAAATCTCAACATGTATCTCTTTTCAAAATATAGCATGGCTAAGCATGTAACAACTACATTGTTTTCACTAAGGAATGTATAGGGTATCCTATTAGGATTTAGCATAGCATAAGTATAGAAAATTCTTTTCATGCATGTTTCAAAATCCACTAAGTATAATGAAAATAGTAGGACTTTATATGATAGTGGCACTTGCCTTTTTGGAAGGGAATGTTGGTTCACTTCTTGATCTTGCTAGTCTAACACTTTACTAACTTCACTACAATCAATCAAGCAAACACAATATCAACAAGCATTCCAAACCAATAATCAATCAAACATTTCACACACATAAAACAATGGGATCTAAGTCATGCATGCAAGCATGCAAGAGATGGTTCTATTTGCAAAGATGGTCTACACTAGGCTTCTAAACTTTGTAGGGTTCAAAGTGGTCATTTTCCAAAGTGCAAAGTCATTTTCAAAAGGGTTTTGTCCATAAACCATTTTTAAATCCAATCATCATTTTATGTGGTGGAAAATATTTTTATCAAAGCAACAACTTTAAGTTGTTCACAAAATAAGTTGTTGTTTCTCAAAACTTGGTGTTTAGGGTCAGTAGGTTTGCTCCAACTCATTTTCTCAAAGTTTTTACTCCAAAAACATTTTTATAACAAAACCTTTATTTTTATTTGGCTAGGAATGGGCAAAATCAACTAATCCATCCTAAATTTCACCAAATCCATTTTCAAAACCATGGGTTGGTTCCTAGGGTCAGTAAGTTCACAACAAACCAATTTTCAAAGGTTTTAACCCTAAAAACATTTTTGAACAATTTTTCTAATCTAAACTAGCATACAATTGTTTCTACAAAAACAAACAATCTAATAGATACTATTTACTAAACAAATTCCATGGTTGGCTAGGGTTTGTTCCACTGATTCCAACTACATAAAGTTTGCAATTTTTGGACGTGTGGATCAAAAGTTACAAGGCTTTCAAAATGGCATCTAAATCTGATTCAAAATTTGTTTTTAAACAGAAACTGGCCACGCGTCATGTTTTGATTGGACGGTACCGGTTCGTTCGGATCAGCAACGTGGACCGCAGGATCTAAAGTGAATCGTGCGGCACAAAACTAATTGTACCCCTTCGACTAAAGATCTATCGTGAGCGTCGGATCAAAATCCTACGGTGTACAGCGTGCCAGCCATAGATGGGCGGCGCTGCGGTGGTTATTGGCGGCGGAGCGGCCAGACGGTGGAGGTGCCGGCGATATAGGAAGCTAGAAGGGAGGGGAGTATGCTCACCGTGAACGCGAGGACGTGGTGATGCTCGTCGTGTGGTCGGCGGGGCAAGGGGCGTTCTGGAACAGCAGCGATTGCTCGCCGGAGTAGAGAACGGCGTCGGGTGGTTCTGTTCGTGGTCGGAGGCGACGCTGTCGATCACGAGAAGCCAAACAGAGGGTATGGTTAGGTGCGCAAGACCAAGGCGAAGATGCTTGCATGATCGAGAAGGCGCGGGGTGGTCAGTTCTTACCAGGGAAGTTCGTCGGAGAAGTTGCAGACGCGGCGGCGCTCAGAGCTTTGTCGAAGACGGCTTTCTGGGGCGCCCGCGGTTGAACGGAGGGTACTGGGAGGAGCGTCTGGGAGTGGTGAGTGTGCTCGTGTTCTCGGGGAGGCAGGAGGTGGCGAGGTTTGGCTGGAATTGGTCGGAGACGGTGGTCGGAGCAGTGGGAGGGCGAGCTCGATTCAGGGCAGCCTGGGGCAGAGAGAGGGAGGCGCGTGAGGGGAAATGGAGAGGGGGAGTGGGCGCTTTAACGTGCGTGGTCACAGCGAGGTTAAGGCACGGCATTATGGCGAATTTACGCGCGGCATCAACGGCAGGAAACGGCCGGCGTGGTCGTCGCGAGGAAGAAGGAGTGAGCTGGCTGCGTGGGTCCCTGATGTCAGCGAGGAAGTGAGGGGAAGAAGAGGGCCACCGGTCAGTCACTCTGCGGGTCAGAAACTGAGTGTGAAGCGTTTTCTTCGGGGAAGGGGAGCTGGGATGGGTCTTGTTGGGCTTAGTGGGCCTGGTCTGATATATTTTTTTCTTTCAAAAGCTTTTTCCTTTTTCTATTTCTAATTCTGTTTTGAAATTCAAACAACCAAACAATACTCAAATCAATTCAAACAATCACCAAACAATGCAACTTTGAATTTGGTTCTGTTCAGTAACATAAACCAAAATTCCAAAACCAAAATAATAATTTTTATTTTAGGGTCCCTTATTAATTAAATAAATAGACCATTGTTATTAAATCAAAATAGGATTTGTTTTATTTAAATACTCCTTTTGGAATCTAATTATTTTCAAAACCAAATCATGGGAATATAAAATACTTGGAAAACTTATTTTAAAATAAATAAATAATTTTTAGTGTTTATTAAAAATAGGAAAAGCCTTTGCCTAAATAAAAATGGATATTAAATCCTTATTAATTTATTTTAAATAAACTTTTACTATTTTTAACAAATGGAAATATTTTTCTTTCAAAGGCTTGGCCAAGTTTAATTTGGCTTATAAAATAATCCTTATTTGTAAAACTTCTATTTCTTTTTGAAAACCAAATCTTTTTATTTAAAAGATCCAAAAATAGTAATTCCAAAATATTTTATTTTCCTTTATCAAATGTTTTACCTTTTTAAATCTCTTTAGGATTTTTTTTGATCCAAATTGGTTTGAAGATTTCCAATTGGATTCAAAAAGTTTCTTCTCACTCTGAAAATCAACAAAGTTTTTTTATTTTATTCATTTATTTTTCACATTACAAGATTTGGAAAATCTTGGGATGTGACAATAAGGAAAGTTACGAGATGGAACAGAGGAGGAACCAGCGGCCGGAGTGACCAAACCCACCCCAGGCGCGGCCCCAGCTGCCTCGCGCCTGGAGGGGGTGTGAGCACTCCGAGCTCCGACTCCGCCTCTCTTTCATATCATCACCTTCCTTATGCTTTGAAAATTCGTAATATATAACCCCACAGATCCCCCGAGGTTCGTGCATCGTGTTCTCTTCGTGTTTTCGTTTTGATCTGTTTTTGTCAGCAAATCTTCTCAAGTTTAGAGCACCATGGTCTCTGCAAACGACAAAGGCAAGAAGCCCGAGGAAGATGATCCTCACAAACCCAAGGAGGAGGAGATTTTGGTAGGTGATGAAGAAGACATGGAGGATGACAAGCATCCGGACACCCGCGCTACCATCGCAAGCATTGGAGTGGTGGAAAAACCTATCAATCTTAAGAGGACATCACGGATGTCTACAGGAGGGAAACCTCCACGTCTTATCTACAATCCACGGTCATCTCCTCCACGTACCAAGAGACCCTTCCATACTCTTATACATGAGCATCAATACCAACATGTGCCCAAAGGGAACTTGACCTCGATGTGGGATTTGCCTCGTTCTAACCATGCAGGGGAGGAACACACTAAGAAGGAAGAGTGGGAAACAATAGTAAGGACTGGGGCTCTCGGTCCGTTATGATCATGAACCGCATTGAGAAAAATTCGGAATTGATTCGTACTCTGACCTTTGAGATTGAGGATTTGAGGAAGCTAATTGAAGAGCTTATCAAGAGAACACCACCACCACCGAAGGGTTAATTCGTCATCAGGTTTGGCATCCCCTTGGCTTGTTCTAAGCTTAGGGGAGTGCCGCGGTATCACAACAATTATCTTTTATCTTTTACCTTTTTAGTGGATTCATATATTTGGTAGAGGTGTTATATTATAGTTTGGTTTGCATGTGGAAGTATCTCTCCTTTAGTTTATTATCTATGTATCCCTTGGTGTGAGTGCCTTTATGGAATATTAATGAGAAGTTTCATCTTTTACTTTTTGCACTTCTTATTTTAGTTTGCAATCTCTGTTATATGATGGATCTTGTTGACCGGTATTGGAATCACTTTGGGAGCATTAAGTAAATCTAAATTGGTTTTGGCAAACCGAGCTCTGGTTAGTAGCAACACCTTTTGAGGTTTGAAAGAAAAAGAGAAAAAGCTTACAGGTATTTTGTATCATCTATTTTCTTTCTTGTTGTCTCATAAGCTTAGTATTCATTATTTAAGATCTTTTGTGTCTTCAAGGAAGATTGCATGTTTGGCTTTATCACTTGTAGGTTTGCTTGTTTCTTTCAACTCTTTTGCTTGCTACCCAACCTTGCTAGCCAAAAACCTGTTTTGAGAAGGCATACTTATCATGTTTCCAATCCCTTTGAATCAAAACCTTTGCCATTTGTGTCCACCATATCTACCTATTAGCAATTGCTATTCCAAGCAAATTCTCAAGCTTCATCTATCTTTCGAATTAAAAACTATTTTATTATGTGAAAACTAGTTAGTAAATCTCTCACGAACTTGATGGCACACCTTATTTTATTGCCCCTAATAGACTTGAACCATTGTGTCATCAAAGTTGTATATGCTTGCATCTATACGTTGAAATTAACAGAACCGTGTTGTCATGGGGAACGCTTTCAACATTGCACTTGTACGTTGTACACGGTTGATATCATGCTCTTTTGTTTGCGGATGTCGACGGTGTGAAATAAAGAGGGAACGTGTAAGTCCATGGAGTGATGTATGTGTGTTATAGAAACGCCTGGGCCGCTAGCCTAAGCCATGCCTAATCATGGTGGAAACTTGCAGCATCACCATAATGAGCATTCTGTGAAGCATCCTCAATAAAAAGCTATGCACATAGTAAATAAAAAGATTGCTGATATGCTCATTGTCCGCTTGCCTTGTCATTTTGGTTATGAGATATCTCCTGTACCATGTGCAAGGGGTACCCCGTTGGCGGTTCTTTATGATACATATGTACTTACAATGACAATAACTTACCGGATACTAAATTTGAGTAGTATGAGGAGCGGCCCTCGTACTCAAGGGACATGAGGTTGCCAACTTATATCTCGTCAAGCATATACTCCATCTTTGTGCACTTTAACCTTAATCATCTCAAGATGCCTATGATAGGGGCAATGAGGGCTCAAAGCTAGTAAGTACCATAATCTTTTGGAAGCTCTTTATGACTTGAAATCCCTGCTACCCTCTATGAAGGGACCTTTCTCCTATTTCTAAGTTGAGTCAGTAAACCTACTTCCTCTTTATCCCCAGCCAGCATTTGAGTTTTTGTGTTTCAAGCATTCATATGACGATTTATTCAATCATGTTCTCTATCTTCCTTGTTTGCATAAGACTCTTATCTATTGAGTATTACTTTGAAAGCCTTCATTGTGAAAAACCTTTTTGAGCAAAGAGTGCTCCTGTTATAAAACTTCTACAAAAATCTTTTTGTGAAACTGTTTGCCAAGCTATTCTCTGACCAAGAACAAAGTTTTCCAATTCCAATTATGATTTATCTTTATGCATCTCTATTGTGACTCATGTACTTGTTGCAAGCTAAGTTATATACTGGTGAGTTGCTTTCTTCTATGAGTTGTGTAATGGTAAGTGTGATGCTTCTTGTCCGTATTCTTTTATCGACACTTCACTCCATAAACCTGTGGACATGTTTACTGAGCTCAGTTTTTGCTTGGGGACAAGCGAATGTCTAAGCTTGGGGGGAGTTGATACGTCCAATTTGCATCACCATTCTATATTATAATTTGACTCTATTCATTGATATGTGTCTTATTATGAGGTATTACTTATGTTGTTTCCTCTGTTTTTGCATGTTGGATGATTCTTGGAAGATGGACTGCCGGAGTCAGGTTTCTGATGGAAAAAGAGGTGTTTTGATGCAATTTTGCGAAGATCATAAAAATACCAGAAAAATATTGGAAAATTATATTTTCCCAGAAGATGGAGGAAGCCAGAAGGGGAGGCGTAGCCGGGCCACAAGGGGCCCACACCCCCTAGGCGCGGGCCCACCTTGCCCCGCGCCTAGGGCAGGTGTGGCCCACCTGGCCGGCTCCCGACTCTGCCCTCTCACCTATATCTTCCTCACGGAACCCTAACACCAGGGGAGCGACCACAAAAAGATTTTCGCCGCCTCTGCGGGGCGGAAAACACCGAGAGAGAAAGATTTCTCTGGCAGACAAATTTCTGCCGGGGAATTCCCTTCGCGGAGAGGGGATATCGTCGCCATCAACACCGTCATCAAGCTAGGATTCATCGGGATCATCATCATCCACATCATCATCTCCACCAGCACCATCATCACCAGTACGTCCCGCTGTAACAATCGTGTTGGATCTTGCTTTAGTTCTTAGAGGAAACTTTCTCGACGTTAATTACTATTATAGTTGATGCTTGTGAGTGGAACCATTGGATTATTGTTTATGTTCAGATTGTTATCCATCACCATATCATATTTGATCTTGATCCATATGATGTCTTGTGAGTAGTTCGTCTAGTTCTTGAGGACATGGGAGAAGTCATGTTGTTAGTACTGGATTTGTGTTGAGTTATTATTCAATGGTTTAATATTTAAATTGTGGTGTTATTCTTCTAGTGGTGTCATGTGAACGTCGACTACATGATACTTTACCATTTATGGGCCTAGGGGAATGCATTGTGTATTTGGCTACTAATTATGGGGTTGCCGGAGTGACAGAAACCTGAACCCCCGTTAGGATACCATTGCATAAGAGAGCGTAGGATCTCAGAGTTTAAGGCTATGGTTAGATTTATATCTTAATTTCATGTAGTTGTGGATGTCTGCATGGGGTTTAATCACAAGTATGTATTAGTCCAAGTAAGGTTGGTACATTAGCACAGGTTCACCCAGACAACACTTACAACACCAAAGAAAGAGTACTCAGCTATTTGAAGCGAAAGCACTTGACAGAATTCCCATGTGTCCTGGAGAACGTTTGGTCCTTATAAGTATTTCCACCGGCTTGTCCTTTGCTAAGAAAGGATTGGGCCACTTGCTGCAGTTTTTCGTTGTCTTTATTACTTGCACTTTGTTCTGTTGCTTAATCAGAAAACCCCTAAAAATCCATTTACTAAGTATTTATAGAGATTTTCTGCTCCATACCACTAGTCAACATCTTATGTTCCTCATTGGGATCGACACTCTATTTATCGAAAGTACTACGATACACCCCCTATAATTGTGGGTCATCAATCTCACAGTATTGAGATTCCCACTCAGTATAGTATGCGATCCAATTTTCCATATGTTGGCTCAGGGAGACTATTTGCCCATGTGTATTATCGTCCAATCATTGAAATCTCCCTTAAATTGAAGCTATCAATAACCGCGTTAAAAGGGAAGGCCGGGTAGGGGGCTAGAGGAGAAGGTATTCCACTCTACCAGCCGAAGGAGGCCATCTCGTATGGCCAGAGATCGAGGGCATGACTTCAACGTCCATGGCTTTGTCCATGTTCGGTGCTCGCGTGTCGCCACTGCTGGCCGTGCGACATGGCCAAGAGGGAAGCGGAACCGAGTGGTTTTTTTGAATAGTTATTAGACTTATCGGTGGTATTAGTGGATAATTTAGTGTTTAGTGGCAGAAAAATAGTCTAAAAAAGTGTTGGAATCAAAACGAACGGAAAGGGAAACATTATTTTTATTATTAGATATAGATATATCTATAAATATAAATATAGTCATATATATAGATATAGATAAGATCTCTCCTCCAAGATATGACTGGAGAGTTATGTCGAAGGTATCCTACCTATTTAATTCTTCCTCTTGTTATTTGTACTTTTTTGCTAGCTAATATACCTACAAAATGCACAATAAGTGTGTATATATACATCTAAAGCATGCATCGCCATAGATATTTAGATTAAGATTAAGATTGAGATTTAGATATAGATATAAATATAGATATACATATAGATATATATATATATATATATATATATATATATATATATATATATATATATATATATATATATATAAGATCTCTCCTCCAAGATATGACTGGAGAGGGTTATGTTGAAGATATCCTACCTATTTAATTCTGCCTCGTGTTACTTGTACTTTTTCGCCGGCTAATATACCCACTCAAGGGTCAACTGACAAGATGCACACGACCTGTATATAGATACATCTAGAGCACGCATCGCCAATGTGTGCAAGGCTGGCTCTGATAAACACTCATATGCCATACTAGCCGTACTTAGATGGAGATTTGCCTTCCTCAATACGCCGCTGTCTGTGTTGTTACGCTCCTTATAGGATGGTTAGTTCAGTGGGTATACAAGTGGGTTAATCCTGCTTGCGACGGGGTTCTTCCTCCTGGCTCCATGGGATTTCCCGTTATTGGTGAGACCTTGCAATTCTTCAGGACAAGCTCTTCGTTGGATGTCCCAAACTACTACAAATTAAGGTGGAAGAGGTATATAATACTCCCTCCGACCCATATTAGTTGACTCAAATTTCTAGATTTAGACGAATTTAGACACTATTTAATATATAAGTTCATTCAAATTTTAACAAATCCAAGTCATATGGGTTGGAGTTACTCCCTCTCGTCCCATATTCGTCGTCGCTGATTTAGCAGTAGTACATACTGATAAAATTAATCCGATAAATGAATGTTGGGTACATCCGCATCCTTGCAGGTATGGCCCTGTATTCAAGACGAGCTTGTTCGGGAGACGGGTGATAGCTTCCATGGACGGCGAGGTGAACCGCTTCGTGTTCCAGCAGGAAGGGAAGCTGTTCCGGAGCTGGTACGGGAGCACGACCAACAGCATGATGGGCAAGGAGAGCATGGTCACCTACGAGGAGGGCTCCGTGCACAGGAACATCAAGAGCTTGCAGTACAATGTACTCAGGCATGTGCTCCTCGACGAGATTGAGGGAAACGTCAGGGAAAGCCTCGCGGCGTGGGCCGCACAGCCTAGCATCGAGGTCAAGGATGCCGTGGCAACTGTAAGTATATAATCCTTCCGTTTTAAAATATAAGATGTTTTAGGTTTGTGAAGAAAATGAATCTAGACTTCTTTTAATGTGTAGATTCATCTCAAAATTGAATGAACCTACATATTAAAACAAGTCTAGATTCATCTTCTTCACAAACCTAAAACATCTTATATTTTGAAACAGAGGGAGTATATCACACTAGCTACTTGATTCATTCATAGAATGGGTAATATTATTTCTGGAACGGGGGGATCGGCTAGCTCTTGACATTATTTTGGTATTTTCAGTCACCTTATTACGTACACTTGACTGCATACTAGACTGGTAATAAGTTAACTCCGCTTTTCTTCGCAGATGATCTTTGATTTGTTGGCCAAGAAGTTGCTCGGTGTGGGCCCTGACAAGTCAAGGGGACTGAGGAAGAACTTTCAGTACTTCATCCCGGCAATGATCTCCTTTCCGTTTTATTTCCCTGGGACAACTTTCTACAGATCCATGCAGGTATATATATATGATGACTAGTAGTACTATTTATATATGGATCATCAAACGTATATATGGAGTTCCCCTTGGAGCAACTCAATGGAGTTCTAGATATAAGACATGTTACTTTGTAACATTTTGTCCTTGATGATGGCGCAGGGAAGGAAAAACTTGCAAAAGGAACTGAAGGCCCTACTGAAAGAAAGGCTTATTAGTACACCTGAAAGGCGGCACGACGATTTTCTCGATCAGGTGGCTGATGAGCTACGGCGTGGAGGGAAAATAACAGATGAGAAACTCGCTTTAGACACTCTGTCAGGGCTCTTGCTTGCCGGTTTCACAACAATAATGGTCTCTATGACAATCGGTATGAAGTACCTCACCGACAACCCGGCTGTAGTACAAGGGCTCAAGGTTTAGACTCGCTTACTCCTACAAGTGATTTTTCTGCAGTTACTCATATATATTAACCGATCAACCTTTTGCTAGTTGCCAGTATCTCTTCCTAATTTGACTTGAATTTGAATGGTTTAGTAACAAAGGTATTAGCAGTGGATCATATATATGGATCTCATCTTGTTGCAGGAGGAGCACGAAGAAATCCTGAAGAGAAGAGAGGATATCAGTTCAGGGATCACTTGGGACGAGTACAAGTCCATGACATTCACTTCTCAGGTTTTAATACTATGTTAATAATGAATACCTTAAGTTCACTAGTCAGAGAGCAGGTTTTGGTCCTAGCTAGAACCCCAACTCTTCTCATGTTAATGTTGCCTGCAGGTTATAAGCGAAATAGTTCGCCTAGCTAACGTGTCCCCAGGGATTTTCAGAGAAACACTAACAGACGTGAAAATCAAAGGTCCTCTCATCAGCCATCATCATCATCTAAACTCGGAACATAGTATATGTCTTCCCCTTTTGTAGCGTAGCTTATCACAACGGTTATTCTCGGATGCAGGCTACACCATTCCTGCCGGTTGGCTGGTCCTCATCAGCCCCACGTCAGTTCATCTGAACCCAGAATTCTTCCAAGAACCCATGGCATTCAACCCATGGAGGTGGCAGGTTTGGTTATAAATTCCTCAGCCAGTGAAGGAAAAAAAAACAAATATATATGGCAACTGAAATAATTAACGGCGTTTATTAAGAAAGAAGTGCGTTTGATGTATACTAAAATTAATTAATTGTAGGATGAGGCAAAGAGGGGCGATATGATTAAGAACTTTATACCATATGGAGGCGGCAAAAGGCTTTGCACGGGAGCAGAATTCAGCAAGATTCACATCTCAGTTTTCCTCCACACCTTGGTGACCAAGTACAGGTAGTTGTTTATTAGTAGTAGTACTCATAAAATAATGGAGTAGTATTAGTTTGTGTCAAAATTTCTGACAAAATTAGTTCATTCCCTGCGTTACTAATTCTCTGGGCATGAGCAGATGGAAGGAAATCAAAGGAGGGGGCGTTCGACGCATAGCAGAGCTGCTGATACCCAATGACTATCACATACAGGTCACCCCTAGGGACGAAAAAACTGGCTAGTTTACCCATGGAAGACTCCCGGCCCGGTTCGGCTGCCTGCTGGTACAATATACTGTAGTAACAAGTAATCTGCTTGTCTGAATTGCAAATAAAATTAACACAGCCATTGTGTCTGTATTAATTATATACTATTACTAGTTCCGCTGTTCAGCGTGAATCAAAATATAAGCAGTTGTTTGGACAGTCTCAAGCAAATTTTATGCTTTTATAAAGTACTCCGATTTACATCCAATCTCTCACAGGTTCCATGATCAAATAAAAAATCACCGCACAAACAAAAACTTACGGAGATTTAATGTATAAATTCTTGGAAATTTAATGCGTAAACTCGAAATATGCATGCTCTATGGATTAAGGCCTGATTAAGTACTACTCTCTCCGATCTAAATTAATATACTCAGATTTGTGTATCTAGCACTAAAGCATGACTAAATACACCCGAATCTAGACAAATCTAACTCTAGTAATTTAGATTAGAGGGAGTACTATTATCGCTGAGTAATGGGAATTGGTGTCGGTAGGTCGTCACTGGACACTTCTACATCGAACACTGAAGCATTTGGTCCATCTGATTCACATCCGACCTTTTGAAGGTTCCACGATCAAATAAGGCAAGATCTAAAAATTCACCGCACAAACAAAAAATTGTGGATTACGTGCTCACCTTAAAGAGATAACAAATTATTCTTTCCAAAATAATCACAAGATATGCAATCAGATCTTGAGGATTTAATGCATAAATTCTAGGATTTAAGCGCATCAAAGAATAGAAATTAGATAGATCCTTACATTATACTTATAAAATTAGACATTCTAACAGAATACAATTTAAGTGAGGTGGTAATATGTTATCATTCTTAATCTAGGTGGTATCTTTTTCATACACGTGAATATTCACATGCATTATCTATGTTGCATTGTATATATGAACATACTCAATTAATGAAATATTACATATACTTCTATATGGTAGTATATAAGATGTAGGTATAACTACACCCACGAGTAAGAAGTAAATTATATTGCGGGTAAAAATGTGAATCAGTCGCAATGCAAGGGCATTCGGCTAGTATTTGTTATACACCAGTCATCAGAGTATCCGCCGCATGTCATTACATTAGGCATACTATGTCACAGTAGTATCATTGAAGTGTTCCTAATTATTTTAGAGACACTTAAAAAGTGTTGAATTAAATCATGTTGCTAAAGATATTTGCCACCCGAAATATGCCCCAAAAATAAGTGCCAATCTCTCGGCTCATCTCTTGCGAAACATGCCTGCACTTTGATGGTGACGAGCAATTGGCTTGATATACCCCTAGACGTCCTTGTCGTCACTCTTATGACTGAGCGGGAAGATTTGGTTGTTAAGGAATAAAAGCTCTCTAGTTTCATTGGAAAAAATTCTTCACAGAGATTCCAAAGACCATGGATTATTAATTTTTTTGATTATTTGCATTTTTATTGCATTGCCGCAATACTTCTCCCGCAGAGTAATTTTTCTTTTAAGTCTAATAAATTTTAAGGCTATATTTAAGAAATTTTATAGAGTAGGGGGCCATGGTCTCCCTTGGACCACTATAAAAGAGTACCATTGGAAACCTGTGCTCATTAATTTTCGTCCTCCTAGCTCTGCTACTCCCTCCATTCCGAAATATTGGGTAAAACATGGGTTTGTAGAGATTTCGAAAATTAGTCTCACGTATGCATTGATTGTCCCGATTGACTCTCCATCTAATTACTCCCACCGATTCCTCTTCCTCTCCCCGCTTAGTTTTCATGTGTGAAAGCATTTGAGTTTGCTGCATACAGTGTGAAAACAAACGAGCTTGCTTGTTGCCTTGTTGGGATTAGCCACATGCAGGGTAGTCCCTCCGTTCCGGAAGTCACGCATGTAGGCCTAGTTCAATTGTTAGGATTCATGTATTTATTGTCGAATATATCAAGGCCAAATCCTATTTCTATCTCGTTTTTGACAGCCAATGAAAGATCCTGCACCTTGATCCAAGAGTTTTGCTAAATTAGCCCTATAATCCAAAATGGAGGGAGTATGCTTTACAATGAGAAATATAATTATCGTCGATAGTTCTCTTTGTGGCTGCAGTCGCAACTTGGCGTGGCGTTTGCGAACAAGCTAAACTGCGTGTGGAGGTGGCATCGTGGAGCACTGCCCCAAAGAGACAAAAAACACGCATACTACCAAACGAGCTCTAGATTATTAGGTACTCCCTCCGTTAGGGTTTATAAGGACTAAGAGGTTTTTTAAATGTTAGAAATGATAAGTCCTTTCTTATTTATTATCATCTCTCAGCCAATGCATGGTCTTTTTTTTTCTCTTCTCTCATGTATATAGTAATCAAGAGGGTGAGTTATTGGTTTTCTTAATCCTATCAAAATGGTCCATAGACCTTTCAGTGGTACAGAGAAAAGGAAGACAAGACTCGAAGTGAAGGGGGAAAAAGCTACTCTAGTTTGATAGCTGGGCTTCAAGCACATGTGGTTTATAAGAGAAAACCAAAAAGATCCCTCACGGTATATAAGGATATCTAAATCATATCAAAGAGTAGAAATTATATAGATCCTTACGTTATACTTATAAAATTAGACCTTCTAAAAGAATACTACCTCCGTTCCAAGACGTATATAACTTTTTGTAAAAGTCAAACTACCTAAAGTTTGACCAAGTTTTTAGAGAAAAAATATTACTTTACAATACGTAATTCATACCCTTTCACTAGTGCAGAGCCCCCCCTTTAACTCCGGTTGGGAGGGCCCTCTAACAGCGGTTCCCCAACCGCTGTTGAGGGTTCGGTGTTAGAGGGGGGCCCCTTTAACACCGGTTCTTATACGACCCGGTGTTAAAGGGTGGCGCACGTGGGGCTGCCGCAGGCCTCAGCCCCCCCCTCCCCCTTTAACACCGGTTCGTATCTGGAACCGGTGTTAAAGGTTCTTCTGTCGCGGCAGAGATTTAGGCCGTTTTCCTGCCGCGGCAGAACTCTGCCGCGGCAGGAAAATGGCCTAAATCTCTGCCGCGGCAGACTTCTGCCTCTGCCCCGTTCTGGGCGTATTTCTGCGGGAGGGGGGGGGGAGCGAGGGGAAATCGATCGGGAGCGGTATACTTATAAATCTTCATCGGTACATACGAGTACATGAATAATTAAGCAACTATTATTATACACAAACATCGTCATCGGCACATACATCGTCATCGGCACATACATCGTCATCGTTCATTTTGGTGGATATCTATAGAGTTCTCCGCCAGGCGTGACGACCTCATCAAGTATGAACCCCGCCAATTCCTCTTGAATGGCTCGTATGCGTTCAAATGGTAGGAGTTGGTCCCGCATCCGTTCGATCTGAATATATATGAAGAATGGGCCGTCAATATATATATAAGAATAAAACTCAACACAATTGATGGTAATAAAATAATGTTGTGGACTTTGTTTACTTACTCTAAGTTGTTCTAGTGCGGCTTGGCCTGTCGCACATATCGTGTTGCGAATGAATTCGCAAACATAGTACCCACATAAGTTATTGTCGTGTCCCTGATGCACGCACTTTACGAGAATAGAGAGTTCAATCAAAATAATAATCAATAAAGCATGATATAATGGAATTGGAAGCTAGCTAGTATTACTTACATTTTGGTCTACAAATTTTAGTTCTTCTGACCATTCACCCACGGCCCTGCCCGTGAACATTTTCCAAACCCTGTCCGACAAAGAAAATGGATAAAGGAGTAATTAATTACTTATTGTCACGAAAGTTGCCGATCTAGTGCGATAATATGATTGAAATTACCTCTGGAGCATCTCTCTAAAGTCTGTCCATAGCTCTTTTTCTTTTCGTAACGAGTCCATGACAAGGACTTTTCCTGAGTCGGGTTGAATGACTAGCAGAATAAAGTGGAACCTACGCACGCATAACTCATCATCAGTTACACTTAACATCGAGTAAGCCGAAACAGAATGTGTACAAGAGAGAGGGTAACAGTACTCACGAGAAGTTGTAAGGCAATAGTATTTCCCTTTTGGTTTGTTGTCTCAGTAAAGACTTTAGCAAGTAATCTTCTGTTTGCCCGGGTTTGTCTCTTACCACTTCTTCATGAACTCTATTTGGGTCAACGAACCCAATGTCAAAAGGGCCTCCTTTCATGCATTCCATAACCTTTTTCCTGCATAATAGTATATACATATATGGTGAGCATATATATATACATGCAATTAATGAAGTGAATGAGATGAGATAAAAATTACAGAAATAGTACTTACACACAATAAAGGCTGATGGCAGATTTGTCGAGTTCCTTCTGATTGAATAGAAAATGCAAGTCTTGAATGTTGAAGTTGATCGCGTCGTCTTCGCACAAGAAAATCTGATCTCTTATATGCGCCGTGATCCATTCTTCTTTTCTCGTCTTGCAGAAATGAAGGTACCACTTGTGCAATTTTCGCATCTTTGTTGGTAGATTCTTGAGATCCTCTTTCTTGACTAGATTCTTCCCATACTTCCATGGCTGTATGGGGTTGACATCGCATTTGGGCAAGTTGTCTCCCATGACGTTCAAGTATGCAATGTAAGTCATCCCCATCTCATTGGCCTTTCTTTGTAGCTCTGCCTCGTAATCATCTACGGGAGGAGCGTCCCGTTTGTCAAACATTTGGAGCGGGGCGCATGATTGGTTTTCCTGCTCTCCGAGCATGGGAACTGTTTTCTGGGGTGCCTCACGACTGCCACTTTCAGTCTCCCTACGGCGCCTTGCATCCGCCTTCAAAATCTGGCGCTCGTAGTCCGGCACAAGTGGGGTTTCAGGTTTCAAAAGATTTTTGTAAAACTTCTCCACCACCGCCGGATCTATTTTCTCCTTTGGCTCGGCCCGTCTAGGTGCAAAGAATTTCTTGACCTGTTCTCCCGAGATCCTATTGGTCTCCTCGTCGCTGCGATTCCACGGTAAAACCGGCAATGGCTTGGCGGAAGGCTGCGGGACGTAGTTTTTTGAACTCTTTGGCGTACGGTTTCCTGCGGATTTCTTTGTGGCAGTGCTACTGATGCTCCTCGTGGCAGTGCTCTTCCGCTTACGCTGAGGAGATGGCTGAAGCACCGGAGATGGCTGACGGGCCGGAGATGGCTGCCGCGCAGGAGATGGCTGACGGGCCAGAGATGGCTGCCGCGCGGGAGATGGCTGACGGGCCGGAGATGGCTGCCGCGCAGGAGATGGCTGACGGGCCAGAGATGGCTGCCGCGCAGGAGATAGCTGAAGCGGCTCAGACTGCTGACGCTGCGGAGACGGCGGGGGTGCCAGTGACCTCCAATTTGGAAGCACAATGTGTTCCTTCTTCCAAAGAATGGTTGTTTTCACTGCAAATTTGAGTTGAGTTTCCCCTTCACCTGTAGCATGGTCAAGTTGTGCTTCCTCATATTCCTTCACAACCTCATCCACCCCGACAATAGCATAGCCATCTGGAATCGGTCGGCAGTGGTAAGTTCCACCAGCTACAGGAGGTAAGGCATAGCCGACAGCCACCTTAATGGATAAGCCCATTAATCTCACATGCAGCTCAGCGTGTTCGCTCTCCGTGATCTCATCAACGGGGTATCGAGGACCCGTCATTTCAAGCGTTGGCTGCACGTTCTCCGTGGAAGCCACACTGCTTTTCCGCGCAGAGTCTGGGCCACGGGCAGCTTCCAATGCAGGCTCTTCATGCCGCTGAGATGGGCCGGTAGCTTGATGGCTCTGTTGTGCATTCACTTGCGTCTGCAGCGCCGCAAGTGCATGTTCTATCTGTGTCATCCGCTCTGTACGCTCTTTTTCTTTTCTGCCGCGCCATCTGTAAGAGTCGCTCCAGTCGGCAAACCCATCCTTCCACGTCATACCCCCTGTGCCTCGTGCATGTCCAGGGTGTTCTTTTTTACCGATGGCGCGTGTGAGCTGGTCATTCTCTCTGTCGGGATGGAAGGTCCTGGCGGATGTTTCCTCGTATGCCGTGATGAGTTCAGTGACGGGTTTGGCAAGGATGGTTGGGAAGATACACAATCATGTTTCTGGGTCCAACCTTGCCCCGATTCCGTAGAACCAAGTCTTTGCACGTAGGTCCCACCCATCTGTCTGGGGTGTGATCCCTCTCTCGCGCAGGGCCCTCTCAGCTTCCTCCCACTTAGGCCTCTGAGATATGTAGCCACCTGACCCCGTCCTCTGGTGATATTCCTTCTTCAGGGCATTAAGCGTATTGGTTTCTGACCTCTTTTTAGCTATAGCACTTTTTTTATATGTCTCAAATTCGGGCCAGTGAGGTCTTATCTTCGCATAATATGCGTCTTCGAAATCTGGAGTCTCGCCAGCTTTGACAAATTTGTTCAATTTTGTCTTCCAGTTGCGGAAAGCCTCAGCCATCTTCTTTAGAGTCCACTCTTTGACCTTTTTCTTTATAACCGGGTTGTTTTCATCCTCCTCTGGCGGAAGGGTGAAATTTACCAACAACGAATTCCAAAGCGTTTCTTTGGATCTGTCATCGACAAAGGTACCGTCGCCCTTCTTTGGATTATTCCAATTTTCAATTATGATTGGGATTTGGTCCCTAACAAGAACTCCAGCCTGACGTATAAATTTGTCTGCGGCCTTCTTGGGCTCCATCGGCCTGCCATCAACACGGACTGCTTCGATCGTGAACTTTGCACGATCTTTCAACCGCTGGCTCGCGCCTCGCTTGCTCTTTTTCGTAGAAGAAGATGGTTGCTGGCTGGTCGATCCAGAGGGCTAAAAGAAGAAAGAAGCGTTAATTAATACATGTAGAAGAAGATTGTTGGTGGAAGTCAGCTGAGGCTTAATCAATGCATATACCTCGCCGGACTTTGTAACCATTAAATTGCGTTCACCGGAGTCTTCATCTTCTCCATGACTAGTACTTGAGCTGTCGTCGTCATGTCCCTCCAAGTTCAGATATTGTGAGGTGTCCTCATCAATAATGTTCTCCATTATTTCTTCTTCTTCAAGGTTTCTACTAAGTGGATCCATAGTTTCTAAAACAATAATATTATCTAGAGTAAGAGTGTAAACATTCAAGTGGACTTGGATTCATACACAAATATACATATTTATTCATACCAAAATACACAAATAAATACACAAATGAGTCAGAAGTCCAATTTGTATACAAGTTTTAATCTATGCATGTAGTACAATTTATCGAGCAAACAAGTTTTAATCAGGATGAGTCAGCAATCATACACGTGGCAGCCACGTGGTGCTCACCGGTGGGGTGACGTTGGTCTCGTCGGGCGGCGGTGCTCGTCGGGCGGCGGTGCTCGTCGGATGTATGCGGCGGTGCTAGCGGCGGGCTCGTCGGGCGGCGGGCGGCGTCGGCGTTTAGGCGTGGCCTATGAGCTCCGAAGCGGCGGCGGCGAGACGCTCCTGCACGGGGAAGGGAGCGAGGTGGTCAGTTAGGGTTTAGACTTTCTCCAGATCGCCGCATAACCGATATGATCGAACGGGGGTGTGTAGCCGCGAAAGGGAAATGGGAAAATGTGGCCGTGAAAGAGAGCAATGTCTGGGCGGGAGAGAGAGCGACAGAGCACCGGAATTTGTTCCTAGATGTTGCATGTTGCGATCTCTACACAGGCCGGAGTGGCGTCCAGGTGCGCGAACCGTCGTGTGGATGCATTCGCTGAAAAGGTGTTTCTTGTCGATTTGGAGTAAATTGCACAAAACCACAACAATTGAGTCTAGAGATTTAAAAAACTACGACAATTAAGGACTGCTTAAAAAACTACGAATTTTGGAGCTAGAGACTACAAACAACTACAAACTTTGCCTAATCGAACAGTTAGCTAGTTTAATCGCAATTCTGACAGGACGGGCCCACCTCAAGATCATGAGGTGGCAGTCTGGGACGGATCGTCTCCCCGACAGCCGTTAGCGGCCCGTTACCTCCATCTGGGTCGTCTTCTTCCTTCATCCATTCACAGAGAGACATGGGAGCAGCCGGCGAGCTAGGGCGAGCCCCTGAGGCTAAGAGAGCGCGGAACGGCGCGGTCGCCCAGGACCTTCGCGGAGGGCGGCGTGGTCACGGAGGCGCGCGGGGACAGGAGACGAGCTCGCGCAGGAGGAGGCATGCGGCACATGACCAGGCGCCACCGGGCACGCGCGAGCGAGGCGGAGGTCCAGGGAGAGCGCTTGATAGGTACGGGAGGAGGAGCTCGAGCTCACGCGTCCAGGCGCATAGGAGGCGTCGCGGCGGGGACACGGGGAGGCGCATGGGTGGAGGTTCTCTGGCGCGGGGGCGTCGCGGCAATGGGCGACCCTTTACGCTGCGGCACAGAGGGTGGCGCGGAACTGCTGGAGCAGGTGCGAGGTCGCCGGCGCGAAGGAGGGTGTGGAGGCGGACGTGGCCAGGACGGGACGGCGGTGGAGCGAGCGGGTCGGGAAGGATGCGGGGAAGAGAGGGTCGGGGGCGGCGAACCTCGAGCTCCGAGCGGCGGCGGCAAAACGGCGGGTCGGGGGCGGCGAGACGGCGTGTCGGGCTCTGAAGCAGCGGCGGCGAGACGGCGGGTCGGGGGCGACGCTTCTATCTGTTCTCGATCGATCTGGCTCAGTGGGGGAAGAAAGGACGAAGGGGAGGAAGGTGAAATAAATACACCCCCCCCTTTAACACCGGTTCGTGGCTGGAACCGGTGTTAAAGGGGGGCATTTCCCGCGCGCATTTATTACCCCCCCCCCCTTTAACACCGGTTCGTGGCAGGAACCGGTGTTAAGGGGGGGGGGGTGGGTGCGCGCGGGAAACGAAATAAATGCCCCCCCTTTAACACCGGTTCCTGTATAGAACCGGTGTTAAAGGGGGGGCATTTATTTCATGCATTAAAGGGGCTTTTTTAATTCAAAAAATATGATATGAATTTAGAAAATTCATATCTTTTTCATTTCAACTCAGAAAAATATGAATAATATATCATAATTTTCAGAAAAATAATATCTATCCATTCATGTAAATCATTTTATATTTACTTTACATGAATTTTTTTAAAATAATTAAAACACTTATTTCATGCATTAAAGGGGCTTTTTTAATTCAAAAAATATGATATGAATTTAGAAAATTCATATCTTTTTCATTTCAACTCAGAAAAATATGAATAATATATCATAATTTTCAGAAAAATAATATCTATCCATTCATGTAAATGATTTTTATTAGATCAAATCATATTTTAATGCCGCATCTTTTGTATTAACATTTTTGAATTGATTGGATATTTAAATGTCGCATCTTTTGTATACACTTGAATCTCACCAAGCCTCTCTCAACTTGCATTGTTTTTTGATCAATGTGTTGGTGGTTTTTTGAATTAGCCATTTGGTGGTTGCTTCACAAAACCGTCCGTTTTTTATGCTCGGAAAATGGAAAATGCCTTTTTGGTGCGATAAAAAGGAAAACTCCTCTTGCAAACTATGCCTTGATTCTAGCCATAACATTGGTCATTTGACCCGAATGAGATAGGTCATTTTGAGACAGTTACATAAAGCCGAACTGGAACTGAAAATTAAGATACATAAAAGAACTGAAAATTAAGATACATGGCCAGATTAAGTAACAATCGGCCGAACTGGAACTGAAAATTAAGATACATAAAAGAACTGAAAATTAAGATACATGGCCAGATTAAGTAACAATCGGCCGAACTTGTTTCAGAATGTTGGAGTGATTCAGTCATGCTCCTGCCTACACCTGTAATACTCGCCACTGTAGTCGTCGTACTCGCCGCCGCCGTCATCGCTGTCGTCGTCGAGGTCGCCGTAATTGAACCTCTGGAGAGTACGCGTGGGCTAGACTTGAGGGTAGCGCGTGGGCTGGACTTGAGGGTAGCGCAGACGGGGGTTAGAGTCGGCGGCAGTGTCATAGGCCATGACGCTCTGGAGAGTCCGACCGCGCCACCATAGCCGACGGCCGGCCTCGTTGAAGTTAGGAGGAGGTGGGCCGTCCTCCTCGTGCCTGGCGAGCTCCCTCTCATGCCGATCCACGAAGAAGGCTTCCCAAGTAGGGAAATAGTCGGGATGCCATCTAGGATTCCTCCGCTGCTCCGGCGTGAGCTCGAAGTAGTAGTGGTTCGTGATGGCCATCCGGCGCGCCACACCTAGAGGGACAGGAGGAACCGGCACACCTCCGACGCTCAGCATCCAGCCGACGGGGACACAGTAGCCCGGCGAGCAGGGGTAGTTCGAGGCGCAAAGCGCCTCCGCCTCCCTGGGGGTTAGTGCTACGGTGGAAGCCATGGGAAAGAGTGATGATGTTGAAGATATGAGTCTAGAGATGTGCAATGACAATGGAGGCCAACCCCCTACATATATATATAGTGAACTAGCGGGAAGAACTGGAGGGAAGAACTGGCGGGAAGAAAAATGGCGGGAAGAACTGGCGGGAAGAAAAATGGCGGGAAGAAAAATGGCGGGAAAAAAATGGCGGGATGAACCTTTAGTCCCGGTTGGAGACACCAACCGGGACTAAAGATGAACCTTTAGTCCCGGTTGGAGACACCAACCGGGACAAAACACGAGTCAGCACTAATAATAGGGGTGAGTGCATGTCGACATTATGTCGTGCGGCGTGTACCTTGTCCCGGATGGTGTCACCAACCGGGACTAAAGATGAACCTTTAGTCCCGGTTGGAGACACCAACCGGGACTAATAATAGGGGTGAGTGTCGACATTATTTTGTAAGTGTCAACACTATGTCGAGCTGCTTGTACTATAAATAGGCATCCTTGTGAGTCCAGTCCTCCAGCCAGTTTGAGGCAGGGACACCACTACGGCCAGTTTCAGGGAGATGCCGACGGAGCCCAGTCCTCCGGCATCTCCGAGAAACTGGTCATAGAGGCACTCCCTAATATGTGAAATTAGTTAGCTCCCTGGTGTATTGATCTAGTTAGAGAAGTTACAAAGCTGCAAGATGGTTTTCGAGAGCAGGGACACCACTACGGCCAGTTTCAGGGAGATGCCGACGGAGCCTAGTCCTCCGGCATCTCCAAGAAACTGGTCATAGAGGCACTCCCTAATATGTGACCGCGCGCGTTTGGAGATCAGATCTTAATGGTAAGTACGAATCGGGACAACTTCTTCTCATAGTCCCGGTCCATCCACAAAACATGACTAACACTCAAGACATGTATTAATATTAAAAACATGAACTAGAGTTACATAATATGAGCATGAACTTCTTGGCATATGCCCTTCCTTATGATCGCTTCCGACGTAACCATGGAGCATCTTCTTTACTTAACGGAATGCTTGGGTCAGTTTTCACTGTGAAGGGCGGAATTTTATCAAACTTATTATAATCTTCTGACATGTCTGTCTTGTCCTTGATTCCCACGATGTTTCTTTTCCCTGAAAGAACTATGTGACGCTTTGGCTCATCATATGATGTATTCGTTTGCATATTTTTTCTTTTTTTTGGTCTGGAGGACATGTCCTTCACATAGAAAACCTGAGCCACATCATTGGCTAGGACGAATGGTTCGTCTAAGTTCTTCATAAGATTGTTGAGATCCACCGTTGTCATTCCGTACTTCTTGTCTACCTCAACCCCTCCTCCTGTTAGCTTGACCCATTTGCATCGAAACAAGGGGACCTTAAAATTAGGTCCATAGTCAAGTTCCCATATCTCCTCTATGAACCCATAATACGTGGTCTTTTTCCCATTGTCTTCTGCTGCATCGAAGCGGACACCACTGTTTTGGTTGGTGCTCTTTTTATCTTGGCCTATCGTGTAAAATGTATTCCCATTTATCTCGTACCCTTGGAAAGTACATACAGTCGAAGACGGTGTCCTGGCCAGCAAGTACAGCTGATCCCCAACAGTGGTGTTATTCGTGAGAAGTCTTTGCAGCCAGCCGCCAAAACTCGCCATGTGTTCACTTATAATCCATTCATCAGACTGCCCTGGGTGTTTGAGGCGTATTAAATTCTTGTGTTCATTGATATACGGGGCAACCAAGATAGATCTTTGTAAAACCGTGTAGTGTGCTTGATTGAGAGAATGCCCGTCCCTACATATCATTGCTTTACATCCTAGGGTGCCTTTTCCACGCAGTCTCCCCTCATGTCGTGATTCTGGAACACCAATCGCCTTAAGGTCAGGAATAAAATCAACACAGAACTCAATGACCTCCTCTGTTACATAGCCCTTGGAGATGCTTCCTTCTGGCCTAGCACGGTTATGAACATATTTCTTTAAGACTCCCATGTACCTCTCAAAGGGGAACATATTGTGTAGAAATACAGGACCGAGAATGGCAATCTCTTCTACTAGGTGAACCAGGAGATGCGTCATAATATTGAAGAAGGATGGTGGGAACACCAACTCAAAGCTGACAAGACATTGGGCCACATCTGTTTGTAACCCTGGTAGGCTTTCTGGATCGATTACCTTCTGAGATATTGCATTGAGGAATGCACATAGCTTCACAATGGGTACTCGAACATTTTCAGGTAGAAGCCCCCTCAATGCAATTGGAAGCAATTGTGTCATAATCACGTGGCAGTCATGAGACTTCAGGTTTTGGAATTTTTTCTCTGCCATATTTATTATTCCCTTTATATTCGACGAGAAGCCAGACGGGACCTTGATACTGCTCAGACATTCAAAAAAGATTTCCTTCTCTGCTTTGGTAAGAGCGTAGCTGGCAGGAGTTAAGTGGCATCGTTTACCCTTCTCGTTCTCAGGATGCATAGGCTCTTCAGGGGCCTTCAGACGTTGCTGGTCCTGTCATGCTTCCGGTGTATCTTTTGTCTTCCCATACACTCCTAGAAAGCCTAGCAGGTTCACGCAAACATTCTTCGTCGCGTGCATCACGTCGATTGAAGAGCGGACCTCTAAGACTTTCCAATAGGGTAGGTCCCAAAATATAGATTGCTTCTTCCACATGGGCGCGTGTACGGCATCGTCATTCGGAACAGATAGACTGCCAGGACCTTTTCCAAAGATTACTTCTAGGTCCTTGACCATACCAAATACCTCCTCACCGGTACGGAGGACAGGCTTCCTCCGGGGTTCTGCCAGACTTTTGAAATGCTTGCCTTTCTTTCTTACTGGATGCAGGTTCGGAAGAAATCGGCGATACCCTAGGTACACAACCTTCTTACATTTATCCAAATATACACTTTCAGTATCATCTAAACAGTGTGTGCATGCATTGTATCCCTTGTTTGTCTGCCCTGAAATGTTACTAAGAGCAGGCCAATCATTGATGGTTACGAAAAGCAATGCTCGTAGGTCAAATGGCTCCCCTTTGTGCTCATCCCACATACGTACACCTGGTTTGGCCCACAGCTGTAAAAGTTCTTCAACTAATGGCCTTAGGTACACATCAATGTCGTTGCCGGGTTGCCTCGGGCCTTGGATGAGCACTGGCATCATAATGAACTTCCTCTTCATACACAACCAAGGAGGAAGGTTATAGATACATAGGGTCACAGGCCATGTGCTGTGACTGCAGCTCTGCTCACCAAAAGGATTCATGCCGTCTGTACTTAGACCAAACCTTAAGTTCCTTGCGTCACGTGTGAAGTCCGGGTACTCTCGCTCGACTTTTCTCCACTGTGACCCATCAGCGGGGTGTCTCAACATCGAGTCTTTCTTACGGTCTTCCATGTGCCATCGCAATAACTTGGCATGCTCTTTATTTCTGAAGAGACGTTTTAACCGTGGTATTATAGGAGCATACCACATAACCTTGGCGGGAACCTTCTTCCTAGGGGCCTCGCCCTCAACATCGCCAGGATCGTCTCGTCTGATCTTATACCGCAGTGCAGTGCATACCGGGTATGCATCCAAATTCTCGTACTTCTCACCGCGGTAGAGGATGCAGTCATTAATGCAGGCATGTATCTTCTGCACGTCTAATCCTAGAGGGCAGACAACCTTATTTGCTTGGTATGTACTGTCAGGCAACTCATTATTTCTTGGAAGAAGATTTTTCATTTTTACCAACAACTTTGAAAATGCGCTGTCAGTCACACCATTCTCAGCCTTCCATTGCAGCAAATCCAGTGTGGCACCTAGCTTTTTGTGGCCATCTTCGCAAGTTGGATACAACAATGTTTTGTGATCCTTTAACATCTGCTCCAGCTTCTCCTTCTCCTTTTCAGTTTCACATTCTTCCTTTGCATCAGTAATGGCCCGACCAAGATCGTCATCAGCGGGCCCATCTGCTCCCTCTTGATCTTCATTATCTACCTCCGTTGCATTATCATCATATTCAGGATACATATTATGATAGTTTTCATCATCCTCTTCTTCTTCGTTGTCTTCCATCACAACCCCTTTTTCTCCGTGCTTGGTCCAACAATTATAGCTGGGCATGAAACCAGATCGAAGCAGGTGGGCGTGAATGGTTCTGGTATTTGAGTAGTCTTTCTTGTTCTGACAGTGAACACACGGACAACACATAAAACCATTGTGACCACGGTTTGCATTAGCCACAACGATGAAATTTTGGAGGCCCGTAATGTACTCGGAAGTGCGGCGGTCACCGTACATCCATTGCCGATTCATCTGCATTAATATGTAGTATATATCAAAAAATAATAGGGAGATGACCATTTATATATATAGTACATCAATGACACATGAAACTATAGTTGCCGACCTCGACCGAGACGGAAAGAGCAACAAGAAAGCTTATTTTGAGCTCTCGGGCATTTCACCGAACACCTCTAGTGCATATGAAAAAAACACAAACTAGCACTCTTCACACCCTCTTGCTAGGCTCCAAAATGTGAAAGAATGGAAGAGTGGGGTGTGTGTGGGCTGGGGTGGTGTCTTATATAGCCCCCCCTTTAACACCGGTTCATGCCACGAACCGGTGTTAAAGGGGGGGGTGCGCGGGCCACTGGTGCAGGGACCTTTAACACCGGTTCGTGGCACGAACCGGTGTTAAGGGGGGGCTCCTTTAATGCCGCAGAGGCCACGCTGGTACGGCCCCCCCTTTAACACCGGTTCGTAGAAGAACCGGTGTTAAAGCCCATTTTCGGGATCAACAAAAGCCCTCGTTTCCACTAGTGTTTTATACATAATGAAATATATTTTTATATGGTATCTATATAATATAATAGTTCCTGATAGTTTTTTCTAAAAGTTTGGTCAAACTTTACATAGCTTGACTTTAAATATTCCTTAAGCCTTAGGATGGAGGGAGTACAATTTAAGAGAAAACGAAAAAAAGGAAAGCTCATCTAAACACCATAAATTAGCTCCAAGACATCCAATAAAATTCAGATGTGCCTATACACATCAATATGATGAAGTAACTACAAATAAAATGTTATCAAGGAGGGAGTAGGACTGAAATTTAAATCCAGGCGACAATAGTTCATGCCAAAACCTTTTATTTGTGAATTTTCCATTAGTTTTAATTCTTAAAACAAAATTTTGCAGTCATCATTTTTAGAGAAAATATGAAGCTATGATGATATTCTTCTATGTTTCACTGTTGTTGTCTCTAGCAAAAGTGTTTCATCCTATTTCTGGTCCAATCTCTTCTCTACAAACAATGCTGTTCTTAAAACAAAATTTTGCAGTCATCATTTTTAGAGAAAATATGCAGCTATGATGATATTCTTCTATGTTTCGCTGTTGTTGTCTCTAGCAAAAGTGTTTCATCCTCTTTCTGGTCCGATCTCTTCTCTACGAACATGCTGACGGTCCGCTTCGTCAACTCCAAAGGACGCCACACTGCTATACAACCGCGCCTACCACTGCGGTTGCAAGCTAGTGGTGTTCACACGTGCCAACATGCACACCAACTGCTAGGACCAGTTCCCCAATGGTGGCAGATTCATCCACTACGTCATACCGGAGTTGTCGATGGTGGGGGTGACGGCGCCGATGGCGGAGGTGGTGGCGACACCACACTAGAAGTATTGCAGAACTGGAAGTTCTACTAGCATCGAGTAGTTGTTTATAAACTTCTGCTCGTATATTAATGAAAAAACAGTTTTAGTTTATGATTGAGCAGTCGTTTGTAAACTTCTTCTATTTCAGTTTTGTCAGATAAGCAGAAACTCCTTTTCTAATCGAATTCCGTCAAAAGTCGATAGTCCAACACAAGAGTTTAAGTGTTAAGTGTGCCAGGAGGGTGTGGGGTGGGGAGCTTTTAAGGAGAACAGACTTTGTTATTTGTGTTCGAGTTACATTTAACACAAGGGTTGGTCTAGTGAAGTCTTTGGGATCAACTTCACAACATACCCGGAAGCCACATTCTAAGCTCGGTTTCCCTCCTAAATCAGTAGCATAATTCCTCTCAATTTCACATATTCTGCCCGATGAACATCCAAATTTATTTATTTCTTTTTTGAACAGGGTCTACGGAGGGCTTGCGCCAGCCTGAACTTTTATTATCAAGGAAAACAAAACAATATTGTTCTCATACAGGGAAAGTAGCGAGAGGATGGGAAGGAGGGAAAGAGAGGGGTGAGCCTAGAGCTTAGGGGGATCAAAGGTGATACACCAACTAGTGACAGAGGAGGCAACAACGGGTTTATTACATCGATGATACCAAAGGCGAATATCCTCCAGGCATCTTTTGGTGATCTCCATTAAGGTCTCATCCCTAGTGTTGAAGACTAGAGCATTTCTCCTATTCTAGATGTTCCAAAGGATGGATATGCTGATGGTTACATTGAAGAAGGAGCGACAGCCGGAGGTCCATAGACCCGAGAAGCTTGTGGGGTTGTTACCATCTCGAGAGAAAGAGCACCAGAGTTCGTTGGCGTAGGGGCATTGAACAAGCATGTGTTCAACGTCTTCATCCAGTGCGCAGGAGGGGCACCTTGGCGACGAGGTCAAGTTGCAATGAAAACGAAGTTCATTGGTGGGGAGCCGATGTCAACGAGTGAACCTGGTGAAGATCTTGCACTTTAGGGGCGCAGCATTGCCCCACCCTGCCTTGGCATGTTTATCAATTTGCAAGTGCCTGAAAGAGTTCACATAGAAACCTTTGTTCGAAAGTGTTTTGTTAGTGGAATGACAAAGACGGGAGTCCGGGAAATTTGGTCGTAAGCTAGCAAGATGGAGTTCAAGCTCAATATCAGCAATCTCGGCAGTGGTGGTGGTGGTTAGGCGAGGGGTGAGGGTAGACGACAAACTGTGACTGGTGACGTAGGAGACGGAGGCATGTGGCCGGACAGAGTGCGAGAAGAGGTCAGGCATGCGTTCCGCGAGGGTATAGGGGCCCAGCCAGTGGTCGTGCCAAAACGCAGTTGTCGACCCATTGCCAAGGGAGGTAGAAGTAGAGTTCGGAAGGTGGCAAGGCCAACGACAATGTCCTTCCAAATCGGGGTGTCAAGATGATGGTTGTCGTCGAGGTCCAGAGAATCAGACCAGCCATACCTACGGCGAAACCAGGAAGCCCAAGGAGAATCGTTGGCAGAGTGGAGTTTGGTAAGAAATATTTTCAGAAGGGCAGAGTTTTGCACAGGGATAGAGAGGACGCCGAGCCCCCCACCTCTTTGGGGGTTTAGACATCAGTCCAAGCCACCTTACATTGTCCTCTCGAGCAGGATTCCTCCCCGGTCCAAAGGAAGGCACGACGACGTTTGTCGATGGCTTCAACAACTCCCACAAGGAGGATGCCTGCACTCATGGAATGGGCGAGCATGGTCGTGAGGACAGAGTTGACAAGGAGAAGACGACCACCAATTGGAAGAGAGCATCCATGCCATCTTGAGAGACGTAGGTCAGTTTTGCAGATGGTGGGGCGGAAATCATGGAGTCGAAGTGTGTAGGTGGAGAGGGGGAGCCCGAGGTAGGTTTGGGGAAAGGAGGAGACAACATAGCCGAAGGTCTCTGCCATCTGAGAGGCAATAGAAAAGTCGGTTTTAATAGGGATGAAGGTACTCTTGTGATAGTTAATGACAAGGCCCGTGGCAGACGAGAAATCGTCCAGAAGGCTCTTAAGGTTAGGGACATGTTGAGGAATGGCGCATATGATGATAAGGGTGTCATCCGCGTACTGAAGAATGGGACAGGGTAGATCATCGACCAGAGGGTGGAGGAGAAGACCCTGACGAGAGGCTTGAAGAAGAAGATGTTGGAGGACATCCACAACGATATTAAAGAGGAAGGGGGACAGGGGATCCTCTTGGCGGAGACCCCTGCGACATTGAATCTAGCGTCCAGGGAAGCTATTGAGGAGGACAACCGTTTGACTAGTAGTGTTCATCATTTTATCCAGGAGCGCCAAAGACCAGGGAAGCCTTAGGCCTCGAGGATGCGGTCGAGCACCTCTAAAAGAACATTTCATGATCCCTAGTGTTTTGTGTGTTAGATAACAATACCAAGGATTATTTAATGTGTGTTGAAGTGCTGCAGATCTGTATCCTGAAAAGAAGTTGGAAACCGTCTTTGGGGACAGATAATCCGCCCCTCCCCAAACTCAAAAGGTTGCAACCTACTGTATGGGGGGCGGAATGTCTACCAGATTTTCTGGCCAGGGCCGCAGTTTTTTCCCAGGAAACATAATCCACCCCTCCAGTGGGGCGGATAGTCCGTCCCCCAAGGATTTGGCCAAGGAGCATCGCTCAGATTGGGGGCGGAGTTTTCCCCCGGACTTTCCGCCTCTGGGGTGGATTTTCCCCAAGCGAGGATAGTCCGCCCCTTGAGGGGGGCGGATAATCCGCGCCCTCGAGGATTTTCACCAAGACAAGACCGGCGTCACCTTCTTTATGTGTGTGTGTGGGGGGGGGGGGGGGCTTCCCCCCGGACTTTTCGTCCAGGGGGCGTATAGTCCGAACCTAGTGGGGGGTGGATAATCCGCCCCCAAACTTCTCCAACGGCAAAATCTGAGCAGGGGGTATTTAAGCCAGCCTTCCCCCTCCTGCCAGAACTCTTGGTTCATTCGAAAAAGTCAAGATCTGTTCGTCAAGATTCATCCAAGAGAGTTCCACCTTCATCCACGCAAAGGCACCATCCCTTGGGGAATCGAAGGAGGAGAACTCGATCTTCAACTACTGCAATCAAGCGCTTCATCTCCTCTCCATTCATTTGGAGAATCGCCGATCTAGTATTTCTTGCAAATATCTAGATCCTTGCTTTTGTATATATTGATAAACCTTGTTCTTGTGATAGCTTGTTGTCATTACGGGAGCCCCCAATTCAGTTGTGGGTGTGTGCCCCGGTATAGTTGTAAAGGCACTGGTTCCAGCCTCGAAGGGTACCAATAGTGGAGAAGGTGGATCAGGCCTTTCATGGCGAGATCCATCGGAGAATAGGGTGATGCCTATTGTGGCATGGTGGTCTTAGAACCGCCCAGCCCTCCAACGCAAATGTACTTCCCTTAACAAGGAAGGAACTGCGGTAAAACAAATCCCTGTGTCTCCGCGTGCTCCACTACGGTTTCCTTGCTCCTATCTTTACGTGCTTAGTAGCTAGATTTGCATATAGGGAAATTCTCGTAGTTGCATATCTAGAGAATTTACTTTGTGTAAATCCTAAAATTGAAAAAGAAATAAAAATTGAGTAGCACCTATTCACCCCCCCTCTAGGTGCCCATACGATCCATTTCAATTGGTATCGGAGCCCCGGCTCTTAATTCGCGCTTAACCGCCTAAGAGAAGTATGGGTTCCAAGGGAGATGTGAGTGATGCTCCGGAGGTAGTCACCATGAACGATCTCAAGACGTTGGAAACAACCTTGATTAGTTCTATGGAGACTAAGATGGAAGAGATGAGTCAAATGATAATGTGTCTCTCCCCATCCACAACATCACCTCCATCTACCTTAGAGGCTACTACTCCGCAATCCAAGGAAATGGGTAAAACCGATTCCAAAGATAATGAAGTGGTTGGTGATGGCACTAGCAAGAGCTCTGCCTCGAAAAAGGATAGTGGTAAGGAAGGATACAATGAGGTTTCCCATGTGTATTCTCCTGATCCACCTATCCCACACCCACATATACATAATAGGGGTGATCCACCCAAACTTTCAGCATCTACTTTTAATCAATGGCAATTTTTTATGAAGTCTCATGTGTGCAGCTCCTCCATTGAGTTGTGGAAAATCATTGAGAATGGCCTTCATGTTGGAGATCCCCACAACCTAACAAGAAGATAGGTTGTTGACAGTCAACTCAACTCTACGACTCTACACATGATTCATCTTGGTGTGGGTGACAAAGACATGCCACACATTCAGCATCTTAACACAGCTAAGGAAGCTTGGGATGCCCTCACCGAGCTCTTCATTGGAAATGAAAGCATGAGAAGAAATAGATATGACGCTTTGAGTAATGAAGCTGAAGGATTCTATATGTTGGATGGAGAAGACCATGGGGACATGTATAGGAGGCTCAAGTCAATAGCCACCACTTTCAGAAATCATGGTGCCTCTCATGTTGATGATGCTTGGATCAAGTGCAAGTATGTTAGTTCTCTTATGCCATTTGAGCCCACAGATTTGAAGAGTCTCCAAGGAATACATAACTACCACCTTATGACATCCAATGAGGTAATGCAAGAGATGGCAGCTTTCAAAGTGGCTGCCAAGAATGCCGAAGATGCTCGTGCACGAGCCATGGGGATGCAAAAGGGTGTCAACATGGCCTTGAAGACAAGTGTGGCTGATCATGATGAAGATGACATAGAAGATATGGACTGTCCCGAGGATGTAAAAATGATTCGTGGACAATATATGGCCTTCTATGCTAGAAACTTTTGGAAGGATCCAGCCAAAGCCAAATCTGAACTAGAACTCAAGAGTGGAGCATAAGGAAGAAAGGAAAATGGTCCCAAGCTGAGAACTTGTTTCAACTGTGGAGACCGGTTGCACTTTATAGCCGAGTGTCCGTACCAAAGTAGGGAAGATAATGGAGGAAGACTCGTTCTCAACGAAAATTCAAAGGCTCCATGCAAGAAACAATTTGTAAAGAAGAATGCTCCTTTCAAGAAGCAACCAAAGATTGTTCTAGTGGCTCAAGAAGAATTTTCTTCAGGAAGTGAAGATGAAGACGAGGATGATAGCTCTCGAGAGGTGGCTGCTATAGTCACCACATCTACACCAACATCTCTCTTCGACTCTCCAAACGAAAACGTCATCAACAAGAACGCTACTTGCCTCATGGCAAGAGGTTATGAGGTATCAACTTCTAACACTTCTTTTCCTAAGGCTATGATTGACATGGATGATCCTACTAGTCTTAAGGTTAAAGAAGAGATTATTTCTTTGGACTATTTATTCACTAACTTGCAAGGTGAGCACAAAATACATTTTGAGGCTCTTATGGACCAGCTGGCCCAAAATGAAGTGCTTCTTGAAGAAAAGGGCAGGATTGAACGGGAGGATGCAATGGAAATTGCATCCTTAAAAAATGCTCTAGAAGAAGAAGAATAGGCTCGGTTTTCTCTTGAAGAGAGGCTTGAGTATATTGAGGGGTCACATGAAGAAATGATGACCAAGCTTGTTAAGGAACGTGGCAATGCAGTAGCAAAAGCAAATAAGCTAAAGAAAGAAAATGTTGACTTTGGGGCTGCTCATGCTAGACTCTCCGAGGAATTGGAGAAACTTGACATTCCTCACAAGGCTTTGAAAAGTGAATTCTCTAGTCTCAATGAGTCTCATGATCAGCTCCAAATTCGATTGTCCAAGTATGATGTTTCTAGCACATCTAAATCTGCTAGGGCGCAAGATGAGGTTGTCAATGACACCACACCCAAAGGTGAGGGTGTACTTGATGATATTCTTGGAAAGCAAAGATCAAATCTTTGAAAAGAGGGACTTGGATATGCCACCAAGTCCAAGAAGAAGAAGAACAATAAGAAGAAGACCAATATTGAACAAGAAAAGGCATACATCGTTGATAAGAAAGTCACAAAAGACAAAACTGACCATATTGGTTTTGCAGGGTCTCACAATCCAAACTATGAACTCTTTTGTGATTACTATGGTGATGTGTATGCCTATTATGTTGGTCCTTTTGATGAATATGTTGATTGGTCTATTTGGGTCCCAAAGACCCTTGTTACTAACATGAAAGGACCCATTGAAACATGGGTACCTAAAACCAAGAAGTAATTCTCTTGCAGGGCTATGCTTCTGGTGGGTCTAAATGGGTGCTGGATAGTGGATGCACTAGTCATATGATCGGAAGCAAGGAGATCATCACGGAGATGCGACCCAATCATGATCATATCACAGTATCCTATGGTGATAAGTCTAAATCTGAGGTATTGGGTTTTGGCAAGGTTGTGGTCGCCCACGATATCTCCCTCGTGGACGTCATGCTTGTTGAGACCCTCAGTTATAACTTACTTTCTGTTCGTGCCCTTGGTAAGATGGGCTTTGCTATTTTCATTGATGGTGATTTAGTGGTACTCTTGTGGAGCAAGTCTCTAAAGGTCGCTTTCGTTGGGTACGTCGAAAATGACCTGTATTTGGTGGACTTTTTAGGGAAAACCACTTTGGGTCCGATGTGCTTATTCGGAAAGGCCGACGTTTGCTGGATATGGCATTGCCATTTAGCCCATGTCAACATGAGAACTTTGCAAAGTCTTCACTAGGGTGTCCACATCCTTGGACTAAAATACAATGTTTCCTTTGCCAAAGATTGTGTTTGCATGGCTTGTGTTGAAGGAAAAAATGCATGACTCACCCCACAAGAGGAAAAATATCGTCTCCTCAAAGAGGATCTTGGAGTTACTTCATGTGTATTTATTTGGTCCTCCATCTCATGCTAGCCTCGGTGGGAAGAAATATTGCTTGGTGATAGTTGATGATGAAAGGAATATGCCCGAGAGGCAATAATAAAGTGATTATTATCATATTACTTATTTATGATAAATGTTTTATTTTGCATGCTATAATTGTATTAATACGGAAATGTTAATACATGTGTGTTTAATAAACAAAAGGAAGTTCCTAGTTATGCCTCTCTTATAAACTAGATCGTTGATTAACAAGATGATCAAAGGTTTCCTGATCATGGACATTGGATGTTGTTAATAACAAGGTCACAACATTATTGGAATGGTGTGATGAACATTCATTCTAAGTATAGCATTACGATCAAGGTCATTGTGTTTATATTGCTATAACATCATACGAAGTAATATTAGTCCTTAGACCATGATATCATGTCAATCACTAACACCGAAAGAGTATCTTCATAACATCAAACGTCACACCGTAACAAGGTGATTATAAAGATGGGTTCAGTGCTACGAAGGTGTTATGTTGAGGCTCATGGATCAAGAGTGGAATTTGTCCATCCCGATGACGGAGAGATATACTCTGGGCCCTCTCGGTGATATCACATTGGTTAGCTTGCAAGCAAGTGATTTGATCACTAGAATGTTATATCACGGGAACAAGAAAAGAGTACATGTCGGTAACGAGATCAAACTAGGTATGGAGATACCGATGATCGAATCTCGGACATGTAATATATCACGAGACAAAGGGATTTATTTACATGTGTATAAGGTTCACACGATCACTGAAGTCATCGTTGAATATGTGGGAGTCAGTACGGATCTCCAGGTCCCGCTGATGATTATTGATCGGAGAGGGGTATCGATCATGTCTGCATTATTCGCGAACCGTGGGGTGACACACTTAAGGGACACAGACACCATTTGGATCAAATAATATGCCAGAGAAAGAAAAAGGAAAGCGCAGGAATTTATTTCACTAGACACCGAAATTGTTTCGGTTGAAATTGCTGAAACTGGTTCTTCATGTGAAATGGAATACTAGCAAGGGGTTTTATGTGAATGTTTGTTAATTAAAGTAATTAACAAAATTATGAATAAATAAATAAAAGAGTTTTATTTAAATGAGAGCTTGCATTAATTTTGGTGGAAAATTAATGCATGTGAGTGGAATTGTGAGTGGAAATGTTTTTATGTGAGTGGAGCTTCCACCACATGAATGAGGGAGAGGTGGGGGCACCCTCCTTGGCCGGCGGCCATGCCCCCTTGGGCTGCCCCCTCCCCTATAAAAGGACCCCCTCCTCTTACTTGTCACTCACACCTCCTCGCGAAGGATCTCTCTCCCCCCTTTAGAATTTCCCCATGGTCTCGGATCAGCGAGATACATGTTCCCGGTGGCTTTTATGGAAGGATTTGTTGCTTCCGCTGCTTCGCTGGAGCAAGGGCGCGGAGGTTGTCGGGGTACCCGGACGTGTGTGCTATCACGGATGCACCACTACTTTTTGGTGCTGGACTTGATGGTGCTGGACCGGCTGGACCAGATGGAGTTCATCAGGATCTTGAGATCGGCAAGCGTTCGTATACATCATCCACGAGTACAACCTCGTTAACACCATTCGGTCTTCGAGGGTATGTATTCTATGGATGTATATCCACATGTTGCTTGTATCTAGTAGATAGATCTTGGTACATAGTTGTTCCCATCATAGGAAATTTTTTGTTTTCTATGTTGCAAACCCTATAATGGTATTAGAGCCGGATCTATGCGTAGATGCTTTGCACGGGTAGTACATATATGAGTATGTGGGCGATGTTAATCATTTGATTGCTTCTTAGTTGTACTTTGGATATTGGTGGCATAGTGGGATGAAACGGCCCGGGCAAACTTTACATGTCCTCGCACATGAGACCTGTTCCACGCTTGACATGCAACTAGTTTTGCATAAGTGGCTAGCGGGTGTCTGTCTCTCCTACTATAGTCAATATCTATTTTGCAATGAGTTGTCAACAATTTGGTTATCCTCGTTGTGGTTCATGTTCGTAGGTAAGAACGGTTCTATCTCGAAAGCCCTAAGCCACGTAAAACTTGCAATGGATAAATTAGAGGCGTCTAGTTTAGATTGTTGCTGGGCTAGTGTTATGATATGGTGATGTTGTAAGTAGAAGTATGAGATGATACTCTTACAACATACATAACGTGTAAGTTCCATAGACCTTGGCCTTACACATAAAGGTATGATAGTGATCATACCAAGATGCACATGATGGAGATCAAGTGCGGGAACCATATCATTTCACTTATTAACATGTGATGTTTGATTGCATCTTATATTGCTTGTTTAGCATTTTATTAGCATAATAAGATGATCCCTCATTTAGATATCAAGATAAAAATGTGTTCTTCCTTAAGTATGCAACGAAAATGTTTTGTCTCTTCAAGACATCACGTGATGATCGGGTGTACTTGAATCCACGGGCATATCTCAGGTGTAAGACAGTTACACACGCGAATACTAAGGTTCTTACTTGGCGAGCCTAGCATGTACAGACATGGCCTCGGAACACGGACCGAAAGGTTAAGCATGAGTCATATGTTTTGATATGATGACCATATGGATGCTCGCCTTTGAAGATACACCGACTGACGTGATGATCGGACTTGGTGTAGTGGATTTGGTTCATGTAATCACCAAAAAGGCACGAGGGATGTCGTTTTTGAGTAGGAGTTTATTTCTAATTTGGATTAGTAGAACTCAATTTATCATAAATTAAATCAAAGTGAATTTGCATAATTTGTTGTAGTCATTGGCATTCGTTCACCACTTTATGCTTAGTTGTAATTGAGATAATAGAACTATAGAATTCTGGATATTTACTTTACGAACTGGTATCGTGTTGTGTTGAGTGTCAATCTAAAGTTTAAAGTCCTATTGAAAACTTTCAGCAAACTCTGTTTACTCCGTAAAATTTAATAATTGGTATTAAATCGAGAGTAACAATTCCAGTGTTAGTATCTTAAGTATCATGTTTGCCTCCATGATTCTTGATTTAAATATCATGTTTATCTAGGAGCTGATAGAATTGTTTCAGAAACCATCATGTGTGACAGATATAACGATATTTGAAACAATGTTTTGGTTGCAATATGATAGAGTATAATGTATGTTCTCATATTGGATGAGAATTTGCAAAGGTTGGAGATGCTAGACATCCTAATCATCCAAAAGGGTTTTGGAAAGTGACGTTATACTCATGATTCGCCTTTATAAGCTGCAGTAGCTTGATCATGAAAGTCGTCATGATAAGGATGAATAGAAGATATATGTAAAGTGTTTACTACACTAAATATTACTAAAGAATGGATTTTGAAAGAACGCCGATCATTTGATGATGGTGATCTACTTCAAAGTGCTAGTCCAAAGGTATTATTATTTGAATATACACGCTTTGGACTATGTGTCATGTAGATGGCGCCACTATTGATGTTGATAAATTCTTTTAAAAAGAAAAAATGCTGAAAGAGAATCTATAAAATATATTTGGCAGAAAAGAAAAGATTGGAAATATCCAATTTAGGTATATAGATGATATACATGTTATGGTTGTATTCTTTGCTTGTTAAACAATGTGGTTCTTGGGTATTGGATACCGAATTGGTTGGTATGAAATTTCATACGGAATGACGCAATTCATAAACCATAATGTCCTAAGTAAGTAGCAAAAGAATATGTGATGATGTTCATCGAAAACAAACAAACCGTTGTTTGTATTTCTCGTTGACATAAAAGCTTGACTCAAGATTTGTTTTAATAATTGTTATTTAAATCAGGTATTATAAGAACAAAGGTTGTTCAAATAATTACCGTATTCCATATAAGATGGATTATTTACAAATATAGTTGGAGAAATCACATCCATAAAAACTAATGCTAAAATGTCGCAAGACAAATGATTGAAAGTTCACTTACGAAGTGACATCGCCGTTTAAATTATATTGGAAAGAAAACATGAAGAATCTCCATATTCATGGATTTTTGGAGTCTTTGATTTGATCAAGTGACGCTTGTGATACTTTCCTCGGGATAATTAAAACTTCGTTCAAAGGCCAAAGAAGAACGAACGACTAAAATATTGGAATTTATACATATTGATGTATGTAGTCCATTATGTATAGTCATAAGCGATGGATTTCAACTTCATATGCTTTCTCCAGAAATTTGAGTGGATATTCACTTAATGAGAAAGAAGTGTGAAATATTTGAAAACGTTCAAAGACTTTCAAGATGAAGTGGAAAATCATTGTAACAAGAAAATAAATGGTTTATGATTTTATCATAAGGGATTTATTTGAGTTGCAAGTGTAACAAGAAAAATAAATGAATTATGATTTATCATAAAGGGATTTATTTGAGTTGCAAGTTTAGCAAAACACCTTGATTTACATCTCCCGAAACACCATAGGAGTATGGAGTGTTTGAGATTTGTAATGAAACCTTGTTTTGACATGGTTGGATCAAAGGTGTTATTTATAAAACTGCCATTATGTTTTAAAAGATTAAAACTTTAGAGACTACCGCTTTTACACTGAAAAGAGTTCCATCTTGATCCGTTGAAGTGACACCATATGAGTTATGGTTTGGGGTAAAACCCAAGTTGTCCTTTCTTAAATTTTGGTATGTTAAACATAAGTAAGATGTTTACAACCGAAGTCGGATGAGCATGTCTTTGTAGGTTATTTCGAATAACAATTGGTTATTTCTCCGTAACACCAAGGACAAAAGGGTTTGTCACTTGAAATGTGAAGTTTCTTGAAAAAAGGAATTTTTCATGAAAGTTAAGTGGGAGGACAATAGAACTTTGATAAGGTTAATGAACCTTAGCTAAATGTGCTGAGTTGCGCAACACCGGAAATCGTTCTGGAGGCTGCCATAATGCTCATATATTATGTGCCTCAAAGGTTATGGTCACGGAGATCTAAGTTCTTATTGAACCAAGTCGGTCGGATAAATAATCAAATGCTGGGATTTGAGAGTAAATCATTATTGTTTGGCAATGATGAACTGACTACATGCAAAGAAGCGATGATGGGCCCTGAATCCGTCAAATGGATTGAAGCCATAAAATCCTTGATAGTTCCATATACAAGAAATTAAGTTTTGAACTTGGAAGCCCCTCCGGAAAGGTGTAAAAACCTATCGGTCGTATTTGGATATATAAATAAACAGACATGGATGTTTTCACATCTATTAAATAGTCGACATGTCGTAAAGTATTTTACGACATTGTTCAAAGAGTTGACTATGACAAGATTTGATCTTTCATAGCGATATTTAGTCTGGACGGATTAAAGTAGAAACCACTACATATAATTTGGTATATGGTAGATGAATAAACAAAACAAAGTTATTATAATAGAATGGTTACCTAGGACGTGTACATGACACGGTCCAAAGGGTTTTGTTAATTTAAAGGATGCTAAAAGGCCATGCAAACTTTAATGGTTGAAGTAAGCATCGCGGAGTTGGAATCTTCACCGTGATGAAAAGGAGTTTTCATCATGAGACGATGAAGATGCTTGCATTTGCAAGAAATTAAGTGGGAGCGCTGAGATATATTTCTAATACATTATGTGGATGACATCTTGTTGATTAGAAATGATGTATCTTTTTTTGACAAAGGTTAAGAATTTCATTTCGATGAAAGACTTAGGAAAAACCCGAATATTTAGTATGAATGTCTATAGTGGATAGACTGTGACGCTAATATGGTTGTGCCAAACGTACATATATGAGATATTGAAGGAGTTCAATATAGAAACGACAAGAAACGGTTCTTGGCGCATGGAAAGGAATTGAATCAAGATTCAAGAGTATCGACACTTGATAAGTGAAACAAGATTCAAGTGCTTTGACACTTGATGAGTGAAATCACAAGGATGTTTTGATCAATCATACCATGATATGTACACATCCAGATATGTCCTATGCTCTCTAAGTGTTATGAGCATATACCAGAATGAATCATAAAATGATCATTGGACGATAGTAAGGATATTCTTATGATCTTTTGGAAGAACTAAGAATATATTTGTGTAGAGGTGACAAAAAATTACAAATAGTTCATTGTAAAGCGTTACATTGATACTAATTTTTTCACTAGAAAAAATTAAGTTTATCTCAATTTAAACTATGGGTGGCACAATGTAATGGAAAGTAGATTCCATGATGGATTTGGATGTATTCCGAAGTTAAGACATTGTGACGGATACTACAACAAAAGGCTAAGTATATGACTGCTATAGTAGCAACAAAGGATGGAATTGTGTCAAGTAGTTTGTTATGAAACTAAGGTGTGGTTTGCAATGGGCTAACACTAAAGATATATTGTATGACAATAGTATCGACATGATTTAACCCCAAGGAACTAAAGGTCTCACCGAAAGACCAAATTTATACAAAGCCATCTCATTGGAGAACGAGTGATGCGTCAAGACGCAAAGACATGCAAATACACATGGACCTAAAAGTGTCAGATCCATAGATTATGTTAACCACTTGCAGTTGCGTATATGGAACACCAAAAAGCCATAGGTGTTCAATACGCAAAGTTTTTAAACTAGATTATTGTCTCTAGTGCAAGTGGGAGACTGAAAGGAATATGCCTGAGAGGCAATAATAAAAGTGGTTATTATCGTATTCCTTATTTATGATAAAAAAATTATTTTGCATGCTATAATTGTATTAATACGGAAACGTTAATACATGTGTGTTTAATAAACAAAAGGAAGTTCCTAGTTATGCCTATCTTATAAACTAGCTCGTTGATTAACAATATGATCAAAGGTTTCCTGCTCATGGACATTGGATGTTGTTAATAACGAGGTCACAACATTATTGGAATGGTGTGATGAACATTCATCCGAAGTATAGCATTATGATCAAGGTCATTGTGTTTATAGTGCTATAACATCATACGAAGTAATATTAGTCCTTAGACCATGAGATCATGTCAATCACTAACACCGAAAGAGTATCTTCATAACATCAAATGTCACATCGTAACAGGGTGATTATAAAGATGGGTTCAGTGCTACGAAGGTGTTATGTTGAGGCTCATGGATCAAGAGTGGAATTTGTCCATCCCGATGACATAGATATATACTTTGGGCCCTCTCGGTGATATCACATTGGTTAGCTTGCAAGCAAGTGATTTGATCAATAGAATGTTATATCACGGGAACAAGAAAATAGTACATGTCGGTAACAAGATCAAACTAGGCATGGAGATACCGATGATCGAATCTCGGACATGTAATATATCACGAGACAAAGGGATTGATTTACATGCGTATAAGGTTCACATGTGCACCGAAGTCATCGTTGAATATGTGGGAGTCAGTACGGATCTCCAGGTCCCGCTGATGATTATTGATCGGAGAAGGGTCTCGATCATGTCTGCATTATTCGCGAACCATAGGGTGACACACTTAAGGGACACCGACACCATTTGGAGCAAATAATATGCCAGAGAAAGAAAAAGGAAAGCGCGGGAATTTATTTCACTAGACACCGAAACTGTTTCGGTTGAAATTGCTGAAACTGGTTCTGCATGTGAAATGGAATACTAGCAAGGTGTTTTATGTGAATGTGTGTTAATTAAAGTAATTAACAAAATTCTGAATAAATAAATAAAAGAGTTTTATTTAAATGAGAGCTTGCATTAATTTTGGTGGAAAATTAATGCATGTGAGTGGAATTGTGAGTGGAGATGTTTTTATGTGAGCGGAGCTTCCACCACATGAATGAGGGAGAGGTGGGGGCACCCACCTTGGCCGGTGGCCATGCCCCCTTGGGCTGCCCCCTCCCCTATAAAAGGACCCACTCCTCTCACTTGTCACTCACACCTCCTCGCGAAGGATCTCTCTCCCCCTTTAGAATTTCCTCGTGGTCTCGGATCAGCGAGATACATGTTCCCGGTGGCTTTTTCTGGAAGTATTTGTTGCTTCCGCTACTTCGCTGGAGCGAGGGCGCGGAGGTTGTCGGGGTACCCGGACGTGTGTGCGATCACGGATGCACCACTACTTTGCGGTGCTGGACTTGATGGTGCTGGACCGGCTGGACCAGATGGACTTCATGACGATCTTCAGATCGGCAAGCGTTCGTCTACATCATCCACGAGTACAACCTCGTTAACACTATTAGGTCTTCAAGGGTATGTATTCTATGGATGTATATCCACCCGTTGCTTGTATCTAGTAGATAGATCTTGGTACATAGTTGTTCCCATCGTAGGAATTTTTTTGTTTTCTATGCTGCAAACCCTACAGATGACTAATCAAGATACACTTGGGTATATTTCTTTAAGCTAAAGAGTGAGACTCAACAAACTGTCATTGATTTCACCAATGAAGTTCAGCGTCAACACAACATTCCCATTTTGGCAATTAGAAGTGACAACGGCTCCGAGTTCAAGAACTACATGTTAAATGAATTTCTAAGTGAAGAGGGCTAAGACATCAATATTCCGATGCGTACACCCCTCAAAAAAATGGTGTAGCCGAGAGGAAGAACCGCACTTTGATGGATATGGCTAGATCAATGTTGGCTGACTTCAAGTCTCCTTACAACTTTTGGGAAAAACACCGCAAGATCTTGGACAAAACTCCATATGAAATACTTACCGGTAACAAGCCCAACATTTCGTACTTCCGGGTATTTGGTTGTAAGTGTTTCTTTCTCATCAAAGGAGTTCGCTTGTCTAAATTTGATTCTAAGGCTTTAGAAGATATTTTTGTTGGTTACGGTGCCGAATCCCACACTTATAGAGTCTACAACAAGCTCTCCGGAATTGTTGTAGAATCTTGTAGTGTGGAATTCGATGAAAATGATGGCTTCCATGTGGGGCAAGTTGATGTTTTTGATGCAGATGTTGAAATACCCCAAGATGCCATAAGAAGAATGGGCGCGGGATTTTTCCTCCCCATTGAGGAACCCCTTGTGGCGGATCGGGAAGGACAATGCTCCACTCAAGTGGAGCCCTCATCTACATAAGATCAACAAGCCCCTACTGCTGGAGATACCTCTGCACCAACACCACCACCTCCTGAAGATCTCCTGTCTTCTGGGCAAAATGGTAGTCCCAGGCTGGATTATCCGCCCCCTCCAAGGGGCGGAAAGTCCGCCCCTGGCACTCCAAGTCGCTCCGGGGGACATCATGAAGAGCAAACCAGTCAAGAAAATCCCAGGCCGGATTGTCCGGCCCCAAGGGGCGGATTATCCGGCCCTGGATCTGCAAGTTCCATCAGGGTTCCTCAGGATGAAGAAAATACAGCCGTATCTCCTAGGCCGGATAGTCCGGCCCCACCCAGGGGCGGATTGCCCGGCCCTGAAAAACCTGTTCAACACCAGTCTCCTGTTATCAGCTCAGATCAATACCAAGGACAAGGTAGTGGCCAAGACAAGGATCCAAGTACTGAATCAACTCCATCAAGAAACAATAAGGAAATTCAGGCTCATCGTAAAGCTCGCGCTGATCGAAATCTTGAGTTAAGGTGCCACACTCTTGACAAAGTTTTAGGTGATCTAAGAACAAGAGTGACTACTAGAAGAGAACTTGCTAGCTTCTATGATCATCAAGCACATATTTCAATGGTTGAACCAAAGAAGGTCTTTGATTCTCTTGCAGATCCCGATTGGGTGGTTGAAATGCATGAAGAGCTAAATAACTTCGAGCGCAACAAGGTTTGGAAGCTCGTAGAGAAACCCAAATAATGCCGCAATGTTATCGGCACCAAGTGGATTTTCAAGAACAAACAAGATGAAAATGGCATTATTGTAAGGAATAAAGCAAGGCTAGTGGCTCAAGGATTCTCTCAAGTGGAAGGCATTCATTTCGGTGAAACTTATGCTCATGTGGATCGTATTGAGTCCATCCGTATCCTTCTTGCCTATGCCGCTCATCATAATTTTAAATTACAGCAAATGGATGTTAAGAGTGTGTTTCTTAATAGTCCACTACATGAGTTGGTATACGTCAAGCAACCCCCAGGATTTGAGGATCCCAAATTTCTGAACCATGTCTACAAACTCGATAAGGCACTATATGGCCTTAAACAAGCCCCACGTGCGTGGTATGAGCACCTTAAAGAGATTTTGTTAGACCGTGGATTCAAAGTTGGGAAAATCGATCCCACTCTTTTTACTAAGAAGGTTAATGGGGAGATTTTTGTATGCCAACTATATGTAGATGACATTATTTTTAGCTCTACTAACCAAGCTTTTAATGATGAATTTCAAAGCTTATGACTGACAGGTTTGAGATGTCTATGATGAGATAATTGAGGTTCTTTCTTGGATTCGAGATCAAACAACTTAGAGAGGGAACTTTCATTAATCAAGCTAAGTACATCCAAGACATGCTCAAGAAGTTCAAGATGATGGATCTCAATGGCGTTGCTACTCCAATGCAAACTAACTGTCATCTTGAGCTTAATCCAAAGGGTAAAGACGTGGACCAAAAGGTATACCGATCCATGATTGGCTCTCTCCTTTACCTTTGCGCATCTAGGCATGATATTGTGTTGAGTGTAGGAGTGTGTGCAAGGTACCAAGACGCTCCTAAAGAAAGCCACTTAGTGGCGGTCAAGAGAATCTTCAGATATTTGGTTCCTTCCCCAAATTTTGGTTTATGGTATCCCAAAGGCTCCAGTTTCTCTCACACTGACTCGGATTGGGCTGGTGACAAAGATGATCGAAAATCAACTTCTAGTGCATGTCAATTCTTGGGCAGGTCTCTAGTGTGTTGGTCTTCGAAGAAACAAGGTTGCATATCACTCTTAACCACCGAAGCTGAGTATGTTGCTGCTGCAAGTCCTTGTATGCAATTATTATGGATGAGACAAACTTTAAAGGAATATGGTGTCAATAGTGACAAAGTGCCTCTTTTATGTGATAATGAAAGTGCTATCAAAATTGCTTACAATCCGGTGCAGCATACAAGAACAAAGCATATTGATATTCGTAATCATTTCATTCGGGATCATGTTGCTCATGGCGATATTGCACTATCTTTTGTGAGCACGAAGAACCAACTTGTTGATATCTTCACGAAGCCTCTTGATGAAGCAAGATTTTGTTATTTGAGGAATGAGCTAAATATCATAGATTCAAGGATCTTGGCTTGACTACCCTTGCATACTCACTTACTCTCCTTCATGTATTTGGTTTAGATGCGGGCATAGACATAGGGGGAGTGTGATCCTCATTGATTGGGCTAACCCTCCCCCCATAATGTCGAAAGCAAGAAAAATCATTTCCCTTAATATCATTTTGTGATATGTGGGTCATCGATGAGCATTGGTTTTGAACTCAAGATACATCTTTGCGGTGTCATGCCATGCGCTCCAACATGATGGCTTCGGACTCCGCCCTCTTACTTGAGAAGAGTTGGTTTGTAGTGGCTCTCTTTGAATTTTCTTGCATATCTTTTGTTCTTATGGAAAACACACCCAATTTTGGCTTTTGGTTGATTTGTTCTTGCAAATTTGGGTGTGTAGTACCATCTCAGTTTGTTGCTCTAAACCCAAGACTTTTCCCTTATTGAACCATCTATTCTTGCAAAAAAGTCCTTTATACACTTTCGAGGGGTTTTGCAAGGAGTGCTCCGGCCTGAATCTGTGTTTACAGAAATTCAGAGGGGGGGGGGGTACTACCCGCCCCAGGCAAAATCTACCTCTTAAGGGCTGGGCTTGGGGAGGAAGGGCTCAAACATAGCAGCCAGTCCTCCCCCAACCCGGGCCCTGCCCCCAGCCGCCGCCGGAGCCTCCGCCCCTCCCTGGAGTCGATTCGACCACCGGATTCTCTGGGCCCTCCCCGGATCTTCTTCCCCACGCCACAGGGTACCTTCTCCTCCGAGCTTTTCCTCCAATGAGTGAGGGTAACTCCCTCATCCATATCCTTTGTATGGGATCCATTGTTTTTGGTGGAAATCTCGTTGTAGAAGATACTTTGGGTTTCCCCTGTTTGTTAGAATCAGTAGTATTGCAACCCTAGTGCCCGATCTGTGTTGTCTTGGTGAATCTGGGCCGAAACAGAAATTTTTTGCGGGGGGCGGATTATCCGCCCCTGCCAGGGCCAAATAATCCGTCCTGGAGATTCAATGTCTATTCTGGTTTGGTTCAGATTTCCACAAGTGCACATCTCGGGCCCATGGATTGTCTTCCTACGATTTCTAATATTCCTCCTGGACTTGTGTGTGTGCTCATCCCCATGCTACCTCTCCCATGATTTTCATAGGTGGTTCAAGTGCTCCTAAGACCTACAAGCATCGTCCCCGTTGAAGGGATACGGGTAGGATACACTAGAGCGAATCAAAAATTCTACCACATAAACCAGGATTACTGTTGTCATAGATCACGGGATTACCACTAGACGCGCAGTTGTGGAATTGATGAAGCGCGTCGAGGCAGTGCAGACGTTCCACGTCTCCTCCTTGTCCTCGTCCCACGAGCAGCTCCCCTTGCGCGGCTCGTCCAAGTGCCACAGACGCAGCACCTCCGAGGTATCCACACGTGCGGGGTGGAACCGTCAGACGCCGGACTGCTAGGTCCGCGCGTGCAACATAGGCGTGAGGAGTGGCGGCTGGGTGGAATGGTCTAACCCTGGTCAGCTCGCCCCACCCTCTCTTATACAGGCATCCCTAGTGGGCTTCTACATTAACAGCCCATTAGTAGCCTAAGCCTGGTCTAATTCGGATCCAATCCTCATTAGGCTTCCATCCCCTTAAGTGTGTGACCCTATAGGTTCATATACGTGTAGACATGACACGAATACACTTATTCTGTCAATAGTTAGTAGCGGCCTCTAGCAAGACGTGTCAACTCCTAAACGCATACAAAGATCATATCGGACGAACCATCACAAGGTTTAGTACATGTCTTTCCCTTTTCCTCACGATATTTGGTCTAGCTCCAAGCTGACCTCTCTTTCTCGATACCGTGATTCGAAATCCCTTTATTAGGTTAACTCTTAACCTTATGTAGCACGGCCATGCATTTCTAGATCTGATCACTCGAGGGGCCCCAGAGATATCTCTCTCAAGTAGAGAGGGGCAAATCCCATCTTGATTGACCATGCCTTGCAGCATGCTTCATGACAAACCCGAAAGCTACCTTTATAACTACCCAGTTATGGAGTAGAGTCTAATAGCTCCAAAGTAGGTCGATCCACATCTCAAGTACATGCGACAACCTCAGGTCTAAGGACAAAACGAACACGATGTGTAGAGAGAGCTGCAAGTCTAATTGCCAGTCTCAAGTTGGTTCAGTCCAACCCCATGTTCATAACATGTGTCCACATCATTGGTTTGACATCTCCATGTCAATGACTTGCGAAACATAGTCATCAACCAATCGATGTTCTAGTCTAATATTCACGTGTGTCCTCACATGAACTCCGACTAGGGACAACTATTAAATAACCATACAAGTAAAGATTTTCACAAACAATTCATATAATTGCCAATCAATACAAGTTGCCTGATATGGATATTCAAGGAACATTACAATAACTCATGGATACATATGAAATATAATCATCTCTATGATTGCCTCTAGGGCATATTTCCTTCACCCCTGCCCATTATCTCAGGCCCACTGCAGAGGGCAAGTTTGTTGAGGAAACTGAGGTCCGCAGGTTGGCAAGAGAGTCAGAACGGATGGCCGATGCATCAAAGAAAGCCAAGAGGGTTGCATCTCGCAAGGGCAAGGGCAAGGGAAAGCAGTCCCGGCCCAACTACAAGGCCATGGACAGCGTTGAGTACTCCTCCATTCGCCAAACCGATTATTATCTGATGCTGACAGTGATGGTTCTCTAGAGGATTCCATGTTTTGGTGCTCTCACTTTCGGTATATTCATGATGATGTTTATGTTCCTCTCAAGATTCGCCCTATGCATCCTCTGAATATGACTGAAGCCCAAACCAAGGCAAGACTCCGTGAAGCCCTAGATGTGACTAATAAGATGGGGCTTCATCACCTTATGACTCTTCGGTGTCACTATGACTCCTCGGTGGTGAAGCAGTTTTTCTCAACACTTGTGATCTGTGGAGATGAGCTTCGCACCATGAAGTGGATGACCGGGACAACAATGATTCAGTCAGACTTCCGCAACTTTGGTCAGGTCCTTGGGTATGCTTTTCATGGGCGTGACACAGCTTCTAGACACCGCATAATTTCTCCGCTCAGGCCATCCAACGACACTGTTCTTGCTCCATGTATAACATCTGATGGCATTGTTGGTACCTTTGCTGGTCTCTCTCCTTTGTATTCCACTCTTGTTGGCATGTTTCATAACAACATCTCTCCAAGTGGGGGAAACAATGATAAGATCCGGGGTCACCTGGTTCCCCTGCTTGCTTTCGCCCATGAGTGTGCCACCAATGCTGGTTCGTCTACATGTTACAAGCTGGATGTTATGGATTATATATATCATGAGATGACTGATGTTATGCTCAACCGGCTCTCCATCCCGTATGCTCCCTTTATTATAATGCTCATCAAGCACATGTTGCCACATGAGGACTTTGGTACTGGTTTGGATGGTGTTCACAAGCCCAAGAAGATCTACAACAAGGCTCAAAAGACCTCTCACCCTTCCACTGTCCATTAGTCCTTCATGCGTGATGCAAGGGCTAGTGGTCGTCGTCCCGCGGTGTCCCCAATGGAACGTGAGGTCAAGCAGCTCAATTGGTTTCAGCGGCACATTCTTTGCATGGGCATTGATACTCACAAGGGCCAGTATAAGGAGTACATGAGGAGCCATGAGTTGACCCACACCCAGCAGCTCATTCTTCACCATGTGTTTGGGGCAACTGGCCATCCACCACCTCCTACTGCTCCGGAACCGTATGCACAGTGGAAAAATTCTGGGATCAACTATGGAGAGCTCGAGAGTCACTTATTTCCTCCACCACCAAGGGCGCCTACTCCTCCGGCTGATGACGATGATGAGTATGACGAGGAAGGGGACGGGGATGACTACGATGAGGACGAGGACAAGGATGAGGAGGAGTGATCTTCTGGGATGCTAGCATCGCTCTTCTTCCTTTTTGGCGTTTCGATGCCAAAGGGGGAGACGTAGTTCTATTAGGTCACAGATTTTCATGGGTAGGGTGCAAGCACTTGCCTCTTTTTCATTCGTTTTATTTGCTTGCTTGTGCCCTCTTTCGCGTTGAACTTTGTGTGCTTGGTTTGTATAAGACTATGTCATGTGTTAGTTTGTGCTCGTGTATGGACCTCTGGAATTCAGGATTTACCTTGTGGAACTACTCATATGGAATTCTGGATTTATCTATGGAGTATGGTATTCTATTGATGACTTACGGAATTATCTATTGATTGCATCAATATGTTGGGATGTGTTTGAGGCCTACTTTTCGCATTATTCACATTGGCTATTTTCACATCCCGATGGTATGACTATGTTTCCTAAATCACCTTGTTCTAGTTGTATTTTATGAAATTGGCTTGCTCTTTAGTGTGTGCATTTGTATTCAAATGAAAATTTCAAATATGCACACATTTAGGGGGAGCCTCTTTCATTTCCTTAAGGTGGTGTTTGTAGGTTTCATTGCAAATCCTAGTATTGTCATCTAACACCAAAAAGGGGGAGATTGAAAGAACATTTCATGATCCCTAGTGTTTTGTGTGTTAGATAACAATACCAAGGATTATTTAATGTGTGTTGAAGTGCTGCAGATCTGTATCTTGAAAAGGAGTGGAAACCATCTTTGGGGGCGGATAATCCACTCCTGCCAGAAACTCAAAAGGGCGCAACCTAGTGTATGGGGGGCGGAATATCTACCGGATTTTCCGGCCAGGGCCGGAGTTTTTTCCCAGGCCGGATAATCCGCCCCTCCAGTGGGGCGGATAGTCCGTCCCCCAAGGATCTGGCCAAGGCGCATCACTCAGAGTGGGGGTGGAGTTTCCCCCCGAACTCTCCGTCTCTGGGGCAGATTTTTCCCCAGGGGCGGTACGCCCCTTGAGGGGGGCGGATAATCCACCCCCTCGAGGATTTTCACCAAGACAAGACCGTCGTCACCTTCTGTGTGTGGGCGGACTTTCAATGCTTGCAAATGGTTGGATCTTTATTGTGAGGCTGCATGTCACCTAAAAAATTATTCTTTTATCACTTACCTACTCGAGGACGATAAGGAGTTAAGCTTGGGGATGTTGATATGTCGGAAACATATCTATAATTTTTGATGCTCCATGCTTGTTTTGTATCTACTTTGCTTTGCTTGTCTACACTTTGAGGTGATTTTTACATGTTTTCTGGTACTAACCTATTAACAAGTTGCCACAGTGCCAGTTGCTTGTTTTCTGCTGTTTTTGGTTTCAGAAAAGTTAGTGAAGAAATATTCTCGGAATTGGACGGGACAAACGTCAAAGTCAATTACTTTCCGTAGGGAACAAGAAGTCCAAAGGGGAGCTGGAGAGGCAATCCAGGGCAGCCAGACCCACCCTAGGCGCAGGTGGGCCCTGCCCCGCGCCTGGGAGGGGTGTGGGGCCCCTGGCCGCCGCCTCGGCCTCCCCCTCGCCTATAAGAAGCCCCTGATGCAGAAACCCTAAGTACCCAATAAAATCTCCACGAAACCGTCTGTAGCCGCCGCCACCATCGTCCCTAGATCAGGGGGGTCTGAAGTTCTTCCCGGCACCCTGCCGGAGGGAAGATCATACCGGAGACCTTCTCTCCGGTATGATCCATGAGTAGTTCCATCTTGGACTATGGGTCCATGTAGTAGCTAGATGGTTGTATCTCCTCCTTTGTGCTTTCATGTATAGATCTTGTGAGCTCCATTCATGATCAAGATCTAATCTATTTGTAATCATGCATGTTGTGTTTGTGGGGATCCGATGGATATTTAGATTATTGTGTTGGTTTGATTAATGGTTTTGTGGCGCCCTGCAAAAACCACTACTAGAAAATCGCGTTGATTTTGTGCATTGCATCATCATGACATCAGCATGCATCTAATTGATTAAAACTATTTTGCTAAAAGACCTACTTTGTTTTCTATATTAATATCCTCCCCCTTTGTTCAAACCAAACCGTCGGTCCAGCCGAATCTTTTATTCATCTAAAACTATTTACAAAATTTATTTTAAAATAAAAGAAAACCCTAGTCAAAAATATCTAATCCTAAAACTACCTAACCCTAACCTACCCAGTCCCCAGCCACATCACTCCCTCCAATCGGTTCTTGCCACCTCACCACCCCCCCCGTTTTTTTCCCTCCACCTCACCCCAACACCCCCCCAACCAGCTCTCACCCTGCCCACCTGGGCGCGTCCCCACCTCCCCACTCGCCCGACCCGATCCCTAGGAACCGCCTGTCCCCCTACCCTCTCTCTCTCTTCCTCCCCCGCTGGACCCCACCCCGCGACCCACCACACAAGCACACCGCCGCCCAACCACCTCGCTCCCCTGGCCCCGTCCCTCGCCTCCTCTCTCCCTGTCCCGCACGTCACCACGCGCCATCCCCGCCTCCATCCTCTCCCAGAGCACCGCCGGCGCTGCCGGCCTCCCCGACGCGTCCCCGCGAGCAAGGTCGCCGCCCGGCCTCCTCCCTCCGGCCTTCCCTCCCCGCTGCCGTGTTCCTCTCTTCGGACACCGCCGCCGGTCACCATCCTCGCCGCCGGCCTCCCTCTGTGTCGCCGCCCCTCCTATCGGCCTCGCTTCTCCCTCCCCCGTCTCGCAAGGCCGCCCCTTCTCTCCCTCGCAAGATCCCAAGCCGTGCCGCCCCTGTGGCCTCGCCTCCGAGCCGCCGTAAGCACCGCGCCTCGCCTCGCTCGTCTCCTGCCCTGCGACCGCGGCCGCCGCCGCATCCCCTCCAACCATCGAGCACGCTGCCGCCACCCTCTCCCGACGGGTCGCCTCGCCGGTCCCGCCTCCCGGTTGTCGCTGCTGCCCCGTCATCCCCGGGCGCCTCTCCCCAACATCTGCTTCCGCGCCGACCGCCTTCCTCCTCGTTGCGGCCGCCCGTGCCCGTCTCCGGCGCTCCCCGCCTCCTACCACGGAGCTCGCTGCCGGCCGCGTCTCCCTCCTCCTCGGGCTGCGACCCCGCCGCCTCGCGGACTCCCCTTCGGCCCGAGCTCTCCACAGCGCCCGGCGGCGCGACCTCCTGCTCTGGCGGCTCCACCGACCACCTCCCCGAGCTCCACCGCGCCCCGCTCCCCACTGCCAGGACACCACCTCCCTGCCTCGGCCTCCCACCTCCCAGGACGCTGCCGCCTGCACGCGAGGCCAGGACCGCCCCTTCTCTGTTTTCGGGCCAAGCCCTTGTCGCTGGCCGCTGTAACCGGCCGCCTGAGCGCCTTCCAGCGGCCCGTCCTCGCCGCCATCCGCGGTGACCTCCGCGTGCGCCCTGGTCATCCCGTGGCCTCTTTTGTTGATGTCCTCCTTTCGAATTCTGCCTCGCCTAGATCTTCGGCAAGTATCCAAAGAATCCGATCCTGAAATCCGAAGATTGAACCGTGAAACCGAGACCGAACCCGAACCCCTGGGAACCTCAAGATCTTCACCACTCGAAGTGTTCCGCCAAGATCGCCATCGACAATGGAACCAAGACCGAACCCGGTGGCTTTTGCTGGACCATCCACAAGATCTACAATGGGACGCCATGACTGGGACCCCAGACCCGAAGACCACATGTGCGACAAGTACTCCTTCCCGGATGCGATGATCGAGAACCCGGACGGTAAGGACACCGACGCAGAACGCCAAGTTCTCCATCCCGGACGCCGAGACCGACCTGATACGCGGGCCCGACAAGATCGACACCGACCAGGGCGAGTCCGATGCGCCCCCGGCGCCACACCAAGTCCTTCTTCCCGGAACGCCAAGCTCTTCATCTTGCAACCGACCTTCGAAGACCGATCCCGTCGAACCCTGAACCCTGAGACCGTACCCCAAACCACATCGAACCCCAAGATCGCCGAACCCTAATGTGTGACCCCTTTTCTCGAGCCCTATTTTATAAATGTAATATCAAATTGTTGCATATTAATTTGTTCATGCTTGCATGCATATTCATGTGGGTTTGGGGGCGTTATGCCGATTCACCTAAATTAAATATGGGATCCATATGCGGGCAAATCTAGTCGTATACTGGTCCCATTTAAATTTGTGTAGCGAACCGGTGATATATTTTGCCTTGATAAGACAACATTTAAATTGTGGGGTATCTAAATAACTTGAACCACTTAAATATTTGTCGGGACCCCTGTTTTGCTTAATATGGCCTAATTGCATTGCATCCTTTGCCATGTCATACATCATACATGCATCATGCCCGATCTTTTGCCGTAGTATTAAATAGTGCATCCGGTGTTTCTGCTAGTGTTTTGCTTCTTCGCGGATGAGGCCGTTGAGTTGATGTGAGCTTCGCCCCGATCTTCGGTTGAACCTTCGGCAATGTTTTTCAGGCGAGCATCTCCCCCCTTTCTATATAGTATTTATTCCCTCCTGTTGATCTATTGCTATCTGTGTTGCGATGCTCTAGTTTTCGTACCCGTGATATCCCTTGCAGCCTTATATTGCCTTGGACACCTCCTATTACCTGTTGTTTGGTAGATAGTTGGACCTGCGCATCGTAGTCGCTTGCTCAAGTGCTGTTGCGTGTCGTCAAGTACCACAGTTGTTGGAGTATTGTCGTGTGTTTATTGTTGGAGATGATCAAGACTTTAATTACTGTTTAATAACTAAAATTGAAGTAGGTAAATGCAGAGGCACAGGTGGGCAATAGATGTTATTTGGATGTTAACCTTCCACTTGTGTCCCGTAGGACCCCGAGTACTTGATACCTGTTCCTTGAATATTCGCGCTATCCACATCCGGGAGGATTATGGGACCCCCCTGAGCCAGAGCTTGATTCATTCTTATTTCTTGGGGCCACAAACTAGTTTGAGGTTTTATTTACTATCCTGTACTTATGCCATGCTTTACTGCTTTATTTAAATTGTGCGAGGTACTGCACACTGTACTGTTTAGGATCGTGACCCGTTTACGCGGTATCGACAAGCCCAGTCACACTTTCGGGTTCCCAGTCGTTTACAGTCGGCCCCACAAACCTTGAGTCCGTCTCGAAGTCAGCTAACTTCGTTGCGGGTATACTTAATGGGGTGGCCCCCTGAAATATTTCTGAATCTTGTGATTGCTTTGTCGTGAAGGCCTCGTTGGGTTTTGATTTGGTTTTTCCGAGGTTGATCGAGTGTGTGTTGCTATTTGTGCACCCCTGCAGGGTAAAACTTTCTGAAAGCCGTGTCCGCGGTTATGGACGACTTGGAGCACAGTATCTTGATCATAGACAACTATAACTAAAGTAGTGCTATAAATTTGACTTTATAATGACTAGTAATCAGCTTCACTATAATGGAATGGCTAAATAAAATTGCCAACAATTGCTTGTTTGGGTTGTCGCTTGCTACCATGGTACCTGACTAGTAAATATTGCAACTATAACGGAATGGCTAAATAAAAGTACCAACAACTGCTGGGTTTTGGGATATCTCATGCTATTTGTATCTGACTAGTAAGTGTTGCAACTACAACGGACTGGTTAACTAAAATTGCCCACTGCTTATCTTATCAGGATGACTATCTATACCTGACTAGTAATTGCTGCAACGATAACTGAATAAGTAAAACTGCCAACTGTGTGAGTTCCTCGGTTGACTTCCTCGATTGGTCTCGAGGGGGAAATACCAGGATGGGTATGTTTGGTGGTAGTATCAGATTGGTACCGAATAGGTCTTTCTTATCCCTCTCTGATAGCCGACAGTTATATCGAGTCTCTATAGGTTGTCTAGTGCATGCCGCGCTGCCGCTCAGTCCACCATACCTATGTAGGCGAGGACCGCCGAATTCTAGCCTCGCCGTGTACTGGCCTCAGTACTGACCGCTCTCTCTTTTTCCTTTGCCCTTCGTCGGCTCCCCTTTTGTTTAAGCAGGTTTTGAGATCGACGTCGTTAGCAGGGTTACCCTTCCGGCTTGGCCTGGGCAGGGTTATGGACGCCATTGGTTATTCTTCAGGGCTCTTAGCCCCATTTGCATCTTGTCCGTAGTCGGACGCTATATCGTTTTCAAGGTGATTTGGATCTTTGTATTGTATACCTGTATTCTTGACTCATGGAGTCGTGTTGCATATATATCTGTTCTGTGGGTCCCATCGAGGACTGTTGTGTAATGTGATTACTTCGTTTTCCACCCGCACGCAAGTGCCTGGTGGGCACCTTTGAATCGTTTCTATGCGGGTTTGGCGGGAAGCGCTGAAACTTGCATAGGGTCGATTCTGAGGGTGTTACAGGTTTTGTCTTTATGATTCTATCATGTTTGTGTTGTTTGTGATCTTGCATGCTCTCCGTTGTTAGTAGCTATCTTGGCCAAGTAGTTGCTAATGACTCCAAGAGGGGGTATTTATGCTCGATAGTGGGTTCATGCCTCTAGTTTTCAAGGGTAGTGACAATAATCTCTTCGGTTGTAGATGTGTTGTTTCTACTAGGGAGAAAACAACGGTCTCTTGTTCATGGAGCATGTGGACTGTTACCTTACACACTTTGCTTAAAGCAGTTGTCTGTTGCTTGTAACTTAATACTGGAGGGGGTTTCGGATGATAACCTGAAGGTGGACTTCTAGTCATAGATGCAGTTGGATGGCGGTCTACGTATCTTGTTGTATTGCCCAATCGAATCTCATAGGATCTTTCTAATCAGTAATTTCATTGTTATGCCTTGCTCAGTTCCTATCAATTTCCCTGCTGTAATTTGTTTACCCTTCATGCCATGTTGTTTATCTAAGGAGAGCACCTCTAGTGAACTATGGACCCCGGTCCAATATTTACCATTGATACAACTTCCATTGTTACCTGTTTACTTGCTGCAAACCATTACCTTCCACACCATATGTTTAATCCTTTGTTACAGCAAACCGGTGAGCTTGACAACCTCACTGATTCGTTGGGACAAAGTCTTGAGTTTGTGTTGTGCAGGTCTCCGCGTTGCTTGCAACACCTGTGTGACGTTTCCTTCCTCCTTTTGGTTCGATAACCTCGGTCTCAACTGAGGGAAAACTTGTTGCTTGCTCTTCACACCCTACGCTTGGGGTTACCAACGAAGTGCTGCGTCGAGCACCATCAAGGCTTTTCTGGCGTCGTTGCCGAGGATTCTAAGGACGTCTTCACAAGGGGAGTCCTTCACTTCCTTTCTCTTTACTTTGTTTTTAGTTTGCTTTGTTTCTTTTGCTTGGTTTTGTTTGCCCCTAGTCTAGTTTGGTTTGCTTGCCTTATTCAAAAACACAAAAAAATTATTAGTTCCTACTCTAGATGCTACCATGTCTGGTTTTGGATCAACCTTTATTTCCCCTATGGTAGAAATATCCACTTTTAAGAAAAAAAGTGAAGAAAGTTTTATAGAAGCTTGGTCCAGAATCTCTGTTTTACAAAGGGAAACTGATCCTAAGGTGAGACTTAGCTTGGTTATTGATAGTTTCTACCGCAGTATTGCTCTTCGTTATAGATATGCTCTGGATGTTGTGGCTGAGAAAGATATTTTGCTATGTACTAAGGATGAAGCTTTTGATGCCATAAAGAAATTAATCATGATTTATGGTACACCTGGCAAGTCTGATTCCTCTTTCACAAATATTTTTGCTAGATTAAACACTCTTGAGACTAGTATTGCTTCTATGAATAGTTGCTATCACACGCTTAAGGCTTATCATGATTATGTCCCCATAAATTCTGAGCCTTCAGAGTGGTTTCCCACAATCAAAGTCTCTATAAACACTACACTTTTTGATGCTCGCTGTGATATCATGTCTGAATTTTGTCTCATGCCTAAAGATATTTATGATTCCTTGGGTCTTTGGGAGCTTACTGAAGGGGGAGAGGAAATATCTCCTACCAACAGTTCCACTATATTGCCCATTGGAATAGCCGAAGGTGTGTTTACAAAAATCTTAGGGAAAATGGTGTCTGCTGATTATCTTGTTATTGAAAGTGTAGGCAAGGGGCAGATTACAATTGGAAGATCCCTACTGAAACACCTTGGAGCAGTAATAGATGTGGGAAAAGGCATTATGCACTTTGCTCCTCCAGCAAGCAAACATATCTTCCCTAAAGATAAGAAGAAAGGTAAGAAAGGAAAGAACAAGAGGGGCAATTCCTCATTTGAAAATACTTGATTCTTCTTGCTTCTTATGCCTAACTTAAAGGAGTTAAAGAAAAGTACTTATTGGGGGATAACCCAAGAGTTTCCTTGAGTCTTGGAAGTTATTACTTCAGTAATGACCTCTTCTTATCCTTTTTTTCCTTGAATAAGCCAATGTTGCTAATGAAGATTGTGTGAAGTTTTGTATGAAGGAAAAAAATTTAGGTGTAGAGAGAGAATGATGCAATGAGATGAATAATGGACAAAAGCTCAAGCTTGGGGATGCCACCATGGTGTCACCCCAATAAATATCCAAGAGGTACAAGCTTCAAAGCTTGGGGATGCCCAAGACATCCCCTTCTTCATTAATAAAAAGCTCAGGTCTGTTTAGACACTTCGTTTTTATTGTTTCATGCACAGTTGTGTTGTTCTTGGAGTGTCTTAGTTTTTGTTTGCTTTTCTTAGTTTGTTTAATTTGCTTGATTAGTTTGGACCCCCGTTCTCACTGTGTTGTTTTACAAATAAGTTGCTTGGTGTTGGAAAGGAGTAGTAAGTTCTTGCTTTTAAGTGCAAGAGGAGCTTGCATTGACTGTGACTTAGACCTTAGCATGACATGCTAGGTGTTGTTTTGACCTTATGCTTAGTGATTATTGCTGTAGCATGTCTTGTCCCAAACAATTGGGATTGCTTAGTGTGCCTTGAAAAAATTATGTGTTGTTTTAGCATGCAAAAGCATAGTATTGTGGTATTCTCCTTTGATGTTTTTCTTGGGTTGACTTGGCATATGCTCACACCATGTTATGACTATGACAAGTCACCATTAGCCTCTATGATCATTTAGTCCCTGACTTGTAGTACCACCCTTTGCCTTGATTAGTATGCTTTGTTGCACTGCATGATTATGGCCATTATGCTCTCTTAGTTGGTTGCTCCCAGTCTTTTTCTAGCCTCCACTTGTATGAGTAAGTTCTACTCATGCTTCCAACTCCTAAGAAACCAAGTTATTCGAAAGTGTCCACTATAAACTCCTATACATGGTGTGTTACACCATTCCAAGTATATTCTTGTCTTTAACTATCTTCCAATTAAAAAACCATTTTGTTATGTGAAAACTTAGTGATTAAAGCCCTCACGAACTTGATGGCACACTTTATATTCTTTGCCCTAATAAACTTGAACCATTGTGACAACTTTGTTGTATATGCTTGCACTTATACGTTGGAATTAGCAGAACCGTGTTGTCACGGGTACCGTTTTCAACATTGCACGTGTACTTTGTACTCAGTTGATATCATGATCTTTTGTCTATGGATGCCATCGGTGTGAAATAAAGAGGGAACTTGTAAGTCCATGGAGTTTGTATCCTGTGTTAGAGAAACGCCTGGGTCGCTAGCCTAAGCCATGCCTCATCATGGTGGAAACTTGCAGCATCACTATAGTGACATCTATGAAGCATTCTTCTTATAAAAAAAGAGACACATTGAGAAAATAGAAAAGGGAGAAAAAAGCACCATATTCCCATGCTATATAAGAAGATTGCTAAGATGCTCATTGTCTGCTTGCCTTGTCATTTTGGTTATGAGAAAGCTCCTGTACCATGTGCAAGGGTACCTTGTTGGCGGTTCTCAATGATATGCAAATACTTACAATGACAAGAACTTACCTGGGCCCAAAGTTGAGTATGCATGAGGTGTGGCCCTCGTATTCAAGGGACTTGAGATTGCCAACTTATACTTTGTCAAGCATATACTCCATCTTTGCCGCTCTAACCTTAATCACTTCAAGATGCTTATGATAGGGGCAATGAGGGATGAAAGCTAACAAGTACCATAATTTTTGAAAGCTCTTTTTGAAACTTGTAATCCCTGCTTCCTTTATAAAAAGGCTTTTCTTCCACCATTATTGAGTTTGTACCTTCTACCTTTAGGCACCATTAAGAGAGCATAGTTGTCATTCTGTGTGTAGTGTTCCAAAGCTTATTGATTGATGCATATTGTGATATTACTTGTTCTTGTGCTATTTGTTTTAGTCACCCTTGTGAACTTTGAAGGTGTCATATGCATCTATATTGCTACTCTATGAGGGACAAGCTGAATGCCACTTTGCTATTGTTTCTGTATGTGAAACAAACAAACGTTTTTCAATGCATGTTATTCATGATCTTTGTTTGTAGCTTGTCATGTTGCATGCATAGTTACTATGTCCTATTGTTAGAACTCCATCTTTCATGCACATATTTAGAGTTCTTTGATCCCAGCTTTCAATGCTTGCAAATGGTTGGATCTTTATTGTGAGGGTGCATGTCACCTCAAAAATTATTTTTTTATCACTTTTCTACTCGAGGACGAGCAGGAGTTAAGCTTGGGGATGTTGATATGTCGGAAACGTATCTATAATTTTTGATGCTCCATTCTTGTTTTATATCTACTTTGCTTTGCTTGTCTACACTTTGAGGTGCTTTTTGCATGTTTTCTGGTACTAACCTATTAACAAGTTGCCATAGTGTCAGTTGCCATAGTGTCAGTTGCCTGTTTTCTGCTGTTTTTGGTTTCAGAAAAGTTAGTAAAGAAATATTCTCGAAATTGGACGGGACAAACGTCAAAGTCAATTACTTTTCGTGGGGAACAAGAAGTCCAGAGGGGAGCCGGAGAGGCAAGCCAGGGCGGCCAGACCCACCCTAGGCACGGGTGGGCCCTGCCCCGCGCTTGGGAGGGGTGTGGGGCCCCTGGCCGCCGCCTTGGCCTCCCCCTTCGCTTATAAGAAGCCCCCGATGCAGAAACCCTAAGTACCCGAAATCTCCACGAAACTGTCTGTAGCCGCCGCCACCATCGTACCTAGATCGGGGGGATCTGAAGTTCTTCCCGGCACCCTGCCGGAGGGGATATCATCCCAAAGGCCTTCTCTTCGGTATGATGCGTGATTAGTTCCACCTTGGACTATGGGTCCATCTAGTATCTAGATGGTTGTATCTTCTCCTTTGTGCTTTCATGTATAGATCTTGTGAGCTCCGTTCATGATCAAGATCTAATCTATTTGTAATCATGCATGTTGTGTTAGCGGGGATCCGATGGATATTGAGATTATTGTGTTGGTTTAATTAATGGTTTTGTCTTTATGATTCTATCATGTCTGTGTTGTTTGTGATCTTGCATGCTCTCCGTTGTTAGTAGCTATCTTGGCCAAGTAGTTGCTAATGACTCCAAGAGGGGGTATTTATGCTCGATAGTGGGTTCATGCCTCTAGTTTTCAAGGGTAGTGACAATAATCTCTTCGGTTGTAGATGTGTTGTTTCTACTAGGGAGAAAACAACGGTCTCTTGTTCATGGAGCATGTGGACTGTTACCTTACACACTTTGCTTAAAGCAGTTGTCTGTTGCTTGTAACTTAATACTGGAGGGGGTTTCGGATGATAACCTGAAGGTGGACTTCTAGTCATAGATGCAGTTGGATGGCGGTCTATGTATCTTGTTGTATTGCCCAATCGAATCTCATAGGATCTTTCTGACCAGTAATTGCATTGTTATGCCTTGCTCAGTTCCTGTCATTGCCCTGCTGTATTTTTTTTACCCTTCATGCCATGTTGTTTATCTAAGGAGAGCACCTCTAGTGAACTATGGACCCTGGTCCAATCTTTACCATTGATACATATTCCACTGTTACCTGTTTACTTGCTGCAAACCATTACCTTCCACACCATACGTTTAATACTTTGTTACAGCAAACCGGTGAGCTTGAAAACCTCACTGATTCGTTGGGACAAAGTCTTGAGTTTGTGTTATGCAGGTCTCCGCGTTTCTTGCAACACCTGTGTGACGTTTCCTTCCTCCTTCTGGTTCGATAACCTCGGTCTCAACCGAGGGAAAACTTGTTGCTTGCTCTTCACACCCTACGCTTGGGGTTACCAACGAAGTGCTGCATCGAGCACCATCAGTGCCCATACGATCCATTTCAACCTCCCAAATGATGGAATAAAAGGCTTTGCGGAAATCGAGCTTGAAAACCGCAGAAGGAGCCGAGCGTCTATGACAGGCTTGGACAAGGTCAGTCGCGTAGACAAAGTTTTCAGAAATAGAGCTCCCTGAGATAAACCTTGTTTGATCTAGGTGAACCAGGTGGGGGATAAGGTCACTAAGGAGAAAGGTTAGGCATTTGGAGTGAAACTTAAGACAGGCATTTTGAAGAGAGATAAGGCAGAAATTTTCGGGCCAATTTGCGCCAACCTTTTTTGGGAGGAGGACAATGTGGTATTTGTTGATCGGGCGAAGGCCGATGGTGAGGTTATGGAGGTCATGGAGACATTCCATCAGGTTGTCCTTGACGAGCTCCCAATTGTTTTTGTAGAAAGATAGCCCAAAACTGTCAGGCCCAGAGCTAAAATTTTCATTCATGGTGAAGACTGCTACTTTGAGATCATCCATAGTAAAAGGCGGCGCACAAGGGAGGTAGCGTGAAAGGTGGTGAGAGAGGTAGAGTGAACCAGCGAAGGCGGGTTCAGGGAAGGTATGTCGGGGAGCGGGGTGCCCAAGAGATTTTTAAAGAAATCATGGAGAATAGTGGCTTTGGCGGAGTGGGAGAAGATGGGGTTGGCGTCATCATCATCCAAAACCTTGATTTGGTTTTTCCGAATACGTCTAGAGGCACAGAGATGAAAGTAGCGAGAGTTGTCGTCCCCAAGAACACACTGCTTGATTTTTGCCCATTGCCGCCAATAGGTGGCGTGAAGGCCATTTTGCTGACCGAGGTGTTGTTTGGCAAGAAGGCGAAGACGCCGCTCGAGGGGAGAAATATGACGGTTTTGTTCGAGCCGATCAAACAGCTCAATGATCATTCTGCAATTTGCGAGATAGACAAAGGGCAGCGTCTACCTTTGGCCCAAGAGCGGGCAGCTGCTCTGGTCCGCTTAAGGCAAAGGCAAAGCCGGCTAACACTTGAAAGGTGGCTATGAGCCGGACCAACACTCAACCAGTTTGTAGCAACGAGAGGAATGAAGGAGTGGTGAGATAACCAAGTGTTATCCAGGCGGAAGACGGTGCTCCTGGAAGCTTTGGAAGCGGCCTCTAGATAGAGATGGACATGGTCAGACGTAGAACGAGCATATGAGGTGAGGATAGAATCACGAAGGGCAAGGCTCCAGGCTGAATTGACCAAGACCCGGTTAAGACGAGCGAGAATGGGGGATTTTGTTAGTTAGACCAAGTAAATTGGTGATCAAGAAGCGGGATCTCAGTTATTTATTTCTGGAAACTAGAACTTCCAAAAAAAATTTACCGGGCATGCCAAGAGACAGTGTCAGGTGAAACATTAGGAGCAGCCAAACCACATAACCTCTTCTTCTCCATTTTGTTTACATTAGCGCGCGATGTATAATCCACCGCGTCTATGTTTACACCAACACAGTAGGTGAACCAAACACGTGGGTTCCAAAAAAAAACATACGATAGGTCGTTGCGCGTGCAAAATAATGTAGACGAAAGTGTCTTGGCGTAGGTTCATCAAATATTTCCTCTGCACTTTTCCACCACCAAAGGATCGGATCAAAGAAGATTGAACGGTAGGTACCATGTCCAAGAGGCTTGGGCGGTAACTATAGAGCAAGCCTATGACTATCCTAATAGAGGGCCTGCAAGTGCAAGCTTGTAACCTTGTGATGCCTGAAGCTAATCCCGAAACTGCAGGTCCGATGTACTACTACTCCCTCCGTTTTAAAATATAGGATGTTTTAGGTTTGTAAAGAAAATGAATCTAGATTTGTTTTAATATATAGGTTCACTCAACTTTAGGATGAATCTACATACTAAAAAAAAGTCTAGATTCATCTTCTTCACAAACCTAAAACATCTTATATTTTAAAACGGAGAGAGTACGTTTGAAATGTTACTTCTAGACTAAGTTACAGAGACACTGCCACACGTACTACTCGGCCAGCAGCTTCCTTTTGGTGCCCGCCTTTTTGTCTGTCTCGCTTTTACGGAAGAGATAGACGAGGCATTTCCTATATCGTCTTTTCGGCGCATAATATTTACCGATCTAGCGAATTCTCCCTTTCTATGCGGCCTCTCACAGGCCATCGTGGTGCAGAAATGAATCTAGCGATCCCAAAGCGCCTGCCTGGCTGCCTCCCTCCCTCCCTCCACGGCTTTTTGCTCAAACGCCTTTCTATCCGAAAGCCAAAAGTCTGAAGGAAAACAATAATAACGCCCCAAGCCTCCATAGCACTAGGCGTCAGCGTTATCCTGCAGGGCATACCGCTTGTTTCATTTATTATTTCTTTCCTCAAAACCACTACTACAGCTTTTGGGCTACAGAAGTATATTCGTCGACGTACGCCGATCAATTCAAAGCGCATGCGATTCGAAAAGGGAAAAGGGATGAAATAAATAATGAGAGAAGACGAGGATGATCAAATCAAGGCGTCATGTAACCAATTCTCTGTACTCCTTCTAAACTCTGTCAACCCGAATGATTAGCGATTAGGTAAGGATTAGGCAAGGTCGCGTGGTTATTTAACACGGGCACATGGTGCCATAGTGGCTAGGGCGCCGGCCGAACGCACGCTCCCGGCCGGAACGTTGCGCGGCGCCACGCGCGTTTGTTTCACCCGATTCGGATTTCGGGGCTTCCTTTGCCATGTTGCGTGATGCGACGTGGGAACCGTCGATCGTCGACGATCGCGTGCTACGCGCCACCCACCGTTCCCACTACGTGCGCCAGCGCGCGCGCCCCGGCCCCGGCACGCACTGCACGTACCAACGCTTTGATCGAAATTATTGTGCGCCGCGCTCTGCTCTAGGCTGCGCTGGGATGGGAGAAGGAAGGTAGGGATAAGAGAAATCTCGATCCGAAGATTTCTCTGGGGCTGTGCTGATTGCCGAGCCCGATCTGGCCCGTCCTCCGCCATGCGTGCGACCGACCATGCCACCATCCATGCCGTTAGGTATACCCTAGTAGCAACCAAAACTCTAATCCAAGAAGTATCCAAACGTTTTCATTTCTCTCTGTTTATCAGCCGCAGAATGTGAAATGTTCAGCTAGCAGAGCAAAGGTCTTTGATCGATTAATTGATAGAACCTCTGCAGGTCAAATGATCAGATCACATCGTCGACCTCGGAGGTGGCACATGCACAAACACCAAACTTCCTAGTACAACGTCTGGCCTCTGACGAGAGAAGGAATTAGCAGCAGTTGGCCACATGAGATTGGAGTGAACTGCAAGCACCAAACACACTCTACCAGACGACTCCAGCACTGGCAGCTAGCACTCCACAGCGATCTCAAATTAAGCAGAGCAGCTGGTGGAGGCAGATAGGTAAGCAGGCTCCATGCCGCCGGCCGGGGCCCAGGAAGAAGCAGAAGAATCTTTGGTGAGTTGAGCTGTAGCTTTCGCCACCTCCCCTCCCTAACCCCAAAAGGAGGATTAACCTTTTTAAACATGCACCACACCACACCACACCACACCACCTCTGATAATCTGCTTAGGACTTTTTATAAGGATAGCCGCTCCCACTCACATCGAGCTTTCCATCGACCCACACATCCTCATCACACTCACTCCTAGCTAGCGAGCTCTCACTCAGCTGTAGCACAACACACACACTAAGCACCGGCTGATCAGGGAGGCGTCGCCGGCCATGAGCAAGGGCAAGGAGCACCACGACTGGATCCTCCGGCGGTGCTGCGGCTCCATAGCCGCATGCTTCCTCACGCTCGCCGTCCTCGTCGGCTTCGTCGTGCTCGTCATCTACCTCGCGCTGCACCCCTCCAAGCCCTCCTTCTACCTCCAGGACATCCAGCTCCGCTCCATCGACCTCGGCGATCCGTCTCTAACCCTTGACGTCCAGGTTCCACATCTCAACCTTTCTGTTTGCTGTACGTTTTGACACAGATGAAAGCAGAGATGTCAGCAGTTTTGTTTAGTACGGCCAAAATTGTATACTAGCCTATTGTAGGAGTAGTCATAATCAGTTGTCGAAATAAAAGGAGTAATCATAATCTGGCCAGCGATCGAGGGCAAAAAATCAGTAACATCAGTTAGATGGAATCTAGCTCGGTAAAAAAAGGAAAGTCTAAGCATATCCAGTTTTGTCAGAAAGTAGTACAATTTGGGCATTTTCGTGTCTGAACTTCTCTGAAGAAGTATATCTGCTCTGCTGCTTGGCCCCAATCTGACTCGCAGGTGACGATCGCGTCCCGGAACCCGAACGACCGGGTGGGCATCTACTACAAGACCCTGCACGCGTTCACCACGTACCGCGACGAGCCGGTGACGATCCCGGTGTCGCTGCCGGCGATCTACCAGGGCCACAAGGACCAGTCGGTGTGGTCGCCGGTGATGTCGGGGGACTCGGTGCCCGTGGCGCCGTACGTGGCGGACGCCATGAAGCAGGACATCTCCGCCGGGTACGTGCTGCTGCACGTGAAGGTGGATGGCCGCGTCAAGTGGAAGGTCGGCAGCTGGGTCTCCGGCGGGTACCACCTCTTCGTCAACTGCCCCGCGCTGCTCTCCGCCAGCGGCGGCAACGCCGGCGGCGCCTTCGCCATGAGCGCCGCCACGGCGGGCGGCGGCGGCGGTGGGCACAACGTCTCGCTCAAGTTCACGCAGCCCACGTACTGCACCGTCGACGTGTGACGCGGACGCCGATCGATCGCTCGCTAGCTCGTAATTATGCACGTACGTACGTTCAGAGCGACAATGTGGAACGGCCAGTACGTGCGCTTATTTGCAGGAGTAATCTTGTAGAGTAGAAATTGCGACAGTGTATAATCGTCGAATCTCTTACTACCCTGTTTTGAATCTGTGCAGGATAAATAATGCTATACTACTACTTTATATATACCAATGTACTACTAGTATAAGGCTACACTAAATTATTATTAATGAGTATCCATCCATTTTTTTTGAAGTAAGTATCCATCCATTTTGTTGTTAGACAAACTGAATGTCAAGCAGAGTCTACTTGGAAGAATGTAAAGCAGAGTATAGTTTCCCTTGGCGCCTCAATCAGCGTTTTCCGTTGGACCACCAGATCGCTTGGCATTATTTCATCATATTATAATTAAAAAAATTCTCCTCGACCGTCTAATTAAGTTAGCAGCAGCGTTGTACGTGCCCTTACACATGTGTTCCTGTTTCATCCTGACAGCCGGGTCTATCTGTCAGAAAGCGCGACTGAACTGACTGGTCAATGGTTTTTGAAAAAAGAAATAGAAGATAGACCGGTGGTTGTTTGCGACAAAATGAAAAGTCGTGATTTTTCGAAAGCCCTAATTCTAAATTTTTTTGTTACAATTTTCTCCATTAACGGGGAATTCAACGAAGGAGAACTGCACAATGATTTGAGGTAGGGATCCAGGGATGGAGAGTGACGGGCCAACGTACTCGTACGTGCGAAACGGAATTTGGCAGCGCGTCACGTCACCTCCCATCCGTGCAGCGAAGGGCAAAAGCCGAGAGCAACCACTGCCACAGCCTAGCAGAGCAGTGGCAGGTCGACTGGGACAGAGGTCGCGCCAAAACAGGCAGCGTCATTAGGAGGCAGCTGAGCCGAGCTGCCCGAGCAGAGCAGACTTGCGGTTTTATTAGCCTGAAAAATTAGCCCGCACCGACACATGGACATGTCAGCTTAATTTCGCTTTCGCACACCGATCGACCTCCGACCGCGTCGGAAACCTGAAACCGACGTGCGCATGCAACGACGCGCGCTCCGTGGGAGGACGACGGCGAGAGAACCCAGAGGCGATCGTCGCTGCGCGGCTGGACGCGCGCATCGGATCAATCATCGATGTAAACGTTCCGACGCCAGGCAGATCTCTGGACGTGGGCTGAAGAGCCCGCGTGACTAGCTCACAGTCCATGGGCCTGAAGGCATGCTTATTAGTGATTGACTCAAAGTTTGATGATGATAAGGGCTCTATGAACGTTCCAGCCCACAATTTTGCTACAAGCTCTGTCACAAAAAAAAATTAGCGACGAGGACGCGCGCATCGAATCGATCATCAATGTGAACGTTCCGACGCCAGCAGATCTCTGGACGTGGGCTGAAGAGCCCGTGTGACTTGCTCACAGTCCATCGGCCTGAAACTGGTCAAGCCCATAATTACCATCAAACTTGGAGATAATGGCTCGATGAACATTCAAGCCCATAATTCTGCTAGAAGCTCTGTCACATTAGAAATTGGCCAACAGTACCCTCAAAAATAAAAGAAACTGGCCAACATATTGGGCTAAGGGCCTATCACTCAAAAATAAAATACAATCGACTTGGAGTGTTGTTCACTTGTTTTTCTTGTTTTTTTCAAAAAAAAAAACTTGTTTTTTTGTGTGGACAGAAACACAACATTTTATTGATCAAATAAGATCAATACACAACGAGTCTTACTGATACAATCCGGAGTAAAATGTGTGTCACTTCATTAAGAGATAGATTAGGAGGATATTTTTCACTTAAAAAGGCATGAAGTGTAGCTCACTTGTTATATATGTGATCAACCAATAAACACTAACGGTTCTGCTTAATGAAGGACAACTTAAGTAAAAAAACAATTGTGACATGCCACGAAACCAAATCCTCTAACTTACACAAGCAAAGTTAGAGAAGCTACAGTCTCCTAACTTCCATTCTTCCAAACAGTACGATTAAGGCCAAAATGGCTTTAATTAATTTGTCTAATACAAAATCATGTTATGCATTCAGAGTAATTACGTATAAAACAATTTATGGTGTAATAAAATTTAGTTTAAACTTCTTATGTCTACAGTAATTATATATGGTATTTAATTACAATATATAATGGGGTAGTTAAGCTATAGTACCTTGACTTTGCTTCTTGGTTTTCCCTGACTTTCCTCAACGTTAGAGGATCTCGTTCCACTTACCCTAGCTGCGAGGGGAGAATTCACCCATTACTCTGTCACTTAGGTTCCCTCCTCTCCGGCGGACTACCAAGTACTAGGTGAGAAATTTTCATTTTTGATAAAGAGATTATATTAATACCAAGATGATACCAAATACACATGGCCTCTACAACAACATAACGTCGAGGAGTAGACATTAAGGATACACGCTGCCAAAGAGAGAAAAATGAAACAAAAAAAAACAAATTATCAGTTGCATGTTTTCTGCTATTTTTGGTTTTAGAAAAGCTAGTAAGTAAATATTCTCGAAATTGGACGAGACAAAACCAAAGTTAATATTTTACCAGAAGGAACACGGAGTCCGGAGGGCAGCCGAAGTGGGGCCACGAGGTGGCCACACCTCGTGGCGGCGCGTCCAGGGGGGCACGCCAGCCCTAGGTGTGGGCCCCTCGGGCGCCCATCGACCTTGCCCCTTCGCCTATAAAAGCACCCCGATGCAAAAACCCTAAGTATCCGATCAGATCTCCACTTAACAGTCTGTAGCCTCCACCATCTCCATCCCTAGATCGGGGAGGGGGGGTCCAAAGCTCTTCTCGATACCCTGCCGGAGGGGAGAGATCATCCCGGAGGCCTTCTTCATCACCATGACAGCATCCTGAGTGATGCATGAGTAGTTCACCCTTGGACTATGGGTCCATACAATAGCTAGATGGTTGTTTATCATCCTTTGTGCTATCATAGGCCCCATCGAAGGATCAAAGACTCGCAGCAATCAAGAGCAACATTTGTGGCGATACGTAGACTCCAAAAACAAGGTCAACATATGCCGTCATACCTCGTCGCCAAATACTGCTACAAAATCCGGATCTTCCGACTCAAAGACGTCACATGCATGGTTGTGATGTGGACATCGCCACACAACTGAAGTTCTTACACAGAACGAGCAATGTGGCATCCTCTCCCTGTCCGTAGCCAGTAATCTACAAAGCATGTGAAATGGTACCTCTATAGCTTAACCGATCTTCTTCAAGTACAACCCCCTTGAACCCGACAAGCTAACGTCATGAATTAGACGAACTGGTCAACATCTTTAGTGTGATCCTTTGACCACTCACGGAGATAGCACGATACCAAGCCGAAGGGGTCAGTCACCTAGGACCATTGGTCACCTTTGTCGAGAGGAGAAGCCACACAACCAAGCCAACGAAGCCAGTGGCATGGTGGTCGTCCACCGGCAAAATCGAAATCAACCGAAGCACACACCTTGGATGGGAACCTCCCATATTCAATTGGAACACGGTTTGGTTTTGCTTCAATGTTAGAGTTGATAAATTTGTAACTCAACAAATTATGTTTTTCCCAAGATGAAGAATATGAGCCGATTATTTTGAGGTGAACGTTTCTAGCTGTTACAACTTATAAGATCTATCATGAATCGATGTGGGAGATGGTAAGAAAACACTTGTATATTGTTGGTGTCAATTTTGGTGGCACAGACATTGTCGTGCATATCAGAAGTCTCACGGCACTATCTCCAGTAGTGTGCAACCGTCGTGGTCAACGCGATCGACACATGGGAGTTTGTCGTGTTTTGATTCCATGGATCGTCGGCTCTAGACACGGTGATTTGTTGTTCAGCACTTTAGCATGCATTGTAGCTATGGAGGCAATGGTGGTGTCAAGTTTGATGTTGTTAGCAATTCTCATGTTGCTTATTTTGTGCTCATTATCGACCTTCTTCCATGAGAGCATGGTGCTAAATTAGAGGTTTGACAATCTGCCTTGTAAGCGGTGCGTCCCTTGTAAAAACAAGTTAAGTAATCATAGTTTCTCATATATTGCGGTCGGCGACTGAAGCTACCAAGTACCAAGAGATATATAGTTCAGAAAACTATATAATGTTCAGTCAAAGTAGGGAAAGGATCCAACACAATTTGTATTGATATCGCAAGGCTTTAAATAGCCTCGTACATGCTCCCGATCATATACAACTCAAGCAGCCGATCATGTGATCGTGCGGCAGAACGTGGGCAAGACTGGGTCGTGCGGATGACTGAGTCTATACAGGTGCAGTCGTGACGGCGTTAGGGACGACGCAGAGACTGGAGCGAAATTCCTCGAAGATGTTTGTCGGCAGTCCTTTGGTCATCACATCAGCGAGCTGTTGGCGAGTGGGAACATGGAGAACACATATGTTGCCGAGAGCCACTCGTTCGCGGACGAAGTGGATGTCCAGTTCCACATGCTTAGCACGGCAGTGGTGAACAGGGTTCACCGACAGGTACACGGCGGAGACATTGTCGTAGTAGACGAGCGTGGCGCTGCGGATAGGGCACAGCAGCTCGCCCAGCAGCTGGCGCAGTCAGATGCATTCAACAACGATGTTGGCGACGCCGCGATACTCCGCCTCGGCGCTGGAGCGAGAGACGATGGCCTGGCGTTTGGAGGACCAGGACACCAACGAGTCGCCGAGGTAGACGCAATAGCCAGAGGTCGAGCTGCGGGTGTCGGGGCAGCCCGCCCAATCCGCATCGTTGAACACCCGTAGCGAGAGAGACGAGAAGGCCGTGAGCCAAAGACCGAGGTCAGTGGAGCCACAGACGTAGCGTAGCGCACGCTTGATCAAGCCGGCATGGCACTCCCGTGGATCGTGCATATGGAGGCATATCTGCTGCACCGCGTATGCCATCTCGGGACGCGTGATCGTGAGGTACTGTAGTGCGCCGGCGATACTGCGATAGGCAGTGGGATCAGCGACCTTGACACTGTCCGCGGAAGGGAGCTTGGCCTTGGTGTCCACATGGGTGGGTGCGGCCTTGCAGTTGTCCATGCCCGCGCGCTCACGGATCTCCTCAGTGTACTGGCTTTGAGAGAGGAAGAAGCCATCCGCCATGCGCGTGACGCGGATGCCGAGGTAGTGCAGTGCGCCGAGGTCCTTCATGGCGAACTCGCCGGTGATCTTGGCGATGATGCACTGGAGCAGGGCGGAGCTTGACGCGGTGAGCACAATATCGTCGACATAGAGCAGTAGGAACGCCGCATCAGCACCCCGCGTGAATATGAACAAGGAACTGTCGGAGCGGGTAGGGGTGAAGCCGATAGTGGCGAGGAAGCCGACGAACTGCAGGAACCACGCACGCAGCGCCTGTTTGATCCCATAGAGGGATTTGGACAAGCGACAGACATGGTCAGGCTTGGTGGTGTCGACAAAGCCAGCGGGCTGGAGATAGTAGACCTCCTCGGCGAGCGTGCCATGGAGGAAGGCATTCTTCACGTCCAATTGGTGAACGGGCCATCGACGCGACGCCGCCAGGGTGAGGATAGTGCGAATGGTGTCCGGCTTGACGACAGGCGAGAATGTATCGCCGTAGTCCATGCCGGAACGTTGATTAAACCCGCGGACAACCCACCTGGCTTTGTAGCGCTCGAGGGAGCCATCGACACGCGTCTTATGGTGGAAAATCCACCTGCCGGTGATGAGGTTGGCGCGTGGAGGACACGGGACGAGCTCCCAGGTGCGGTTCCCGATGAGAGCAGCAAACTCCTCTTGCATTTCCGCATACCAGTTGGGTTCCTTGATGGCGGAACGGACGGAGCGTGGTAGTGGCGATGCTTTTGTGGAGAGCGCGGTGGAGGCGACGTGGGCGAACCGAGGGTTTGGCTTGAAGATGCCGGCCTGGGCGCGTGATCATCTGACGGAGCGGTGGAGAGGTGGAGCGAATCGGAGGCCCTGGTAAGGAGGGTGTCGACGAGGAGCTCGAGGTGCCGCCATATGACGAGGGAAGTGACAAGGGGGACAGAGGCGAGCCCGCTAGAGCTGGCGATCCGGCGGAGCCAGGCGATGTTGCAGGGACGGTGCAGCTGGAAGGAGAGCTTGGCACGGGGCACAACGTGTGGCGGTGAGCCGGTCCAGCGGAGCCAGAGGGATGCAGCCCACCATTGGAGACCTGCGGTACAGGAGGTACATAAAGAATAGTGTCACCGTCAGTGCCAGGAGCAGTAGGCACCAGGACGGTCGCGGGAGCAGCACTCCGAGCGAAGGGGAAGACATCCTCAATGAAGGTGACGTGGCGGGAGGTGAACACGCTACGAGACACCGGATCGAAGCAGCGGTATCCCCGATGATCCGATGGATACCCCAAGAAGATGCACGCAACAGAGCAAGTTTTGAGCTTGTGCCGCGATGTCGCTGCGGTGTTCGGGTAGCACAGGCAACCGAAGACACGCCGGGTGGTGTAGTCTGGAGCCACGCCAAGGAGCAGATCATGCGGGGTGACCGGCGCGATCGTGCGACATGGGCGCCGGTTGAGAAGATGCGTGGCAGTGCTCAGCGCTTCGACCCAGAAGCGTGCAGGTGCAGAGGCATGGAAGAGCAGGGCACAAACATTGTCGTTAAGCGTGCTAAGGACGCGCTCGGCTTTGCCGTTTTGCTGTCTGCTGTAGGGGCTGGAGAGGCGCATGACCGTGCCGTGGGTGGTGAGGAGGGAGCGCACGGCAGCGTTGTCAAACTCCTTCCCGTTGTCAGTCTGGAGGGAGAGAATATGCAGCTGAAATTGGGTGCGGACATAGGCATAGAACTCGACCAGGACCGTGGCGACTTCAGATTTGTGTTTTAGAGGAAATGTCCATACGTAATGGGTGAAGTCATCAAGAATCACCAAATAAAAGGCATAGCCAGATACACTGATAACAAGCGACATCCATACATCAAGGTGTAGTAATTGAAAAGAGAAATAACTACAGCTAAGAGAAGGATTAAAAGGAAGGAAGAGTGTGTTTGCCAACCCGACAGGTGTGACATACATGCGGGCTGGAATGGCTACAGGAAAAGGGAAAGCTGCTATGTGGAGCGGAGCGGCTGGGATGGCCAAGCCGTTGGTGCCACAGGTCGACGAAGGCGACGCCGGCGAAGGGGCGACAAGGCGTCGTTGGAGAGCCGTGCAACACCGGATACAAATCACCGTCAGAGTCACTGCGCAGAATCACCGCCCCCGTACGGATATCCTTAACAGAGAAACCACGAGAGTCAAATTCAACTGAGACAGGATTGTCGCGAGTTAGTTGACGAACAGACATCAGATTTTTAATGAGAGAGGGGGAGATTAAGACATGGCGAAGGTGGAGACGAGAACTGGTCGTGACAATATGACCGGCGCCGGTGTGCGTGATGGGGAGCCAAGCGCCGTTGCCAACGGCGAGGTGATAAGGTGAGGAGAGAGGACGAAGCGTGTGGAGGTTACCATGGTCGAAGAACATGTGCGCGGAGGCGCCCGTGTCGAGGATTGTCTCGGAGGTCCCAGTCGACATAGAGGGCGAGGTCGTGGCAGTGTTCAGGGCGGCCTGGAGAGGTGCCATGTCCCAAGGTTTCTGCGGAGTTGAGGACGGCCCAGCACCAGCTGAGCTGGGGCCGTGGAAGAGAGGCATGCCCTTGCCGTACCGAGGCGTGTAGCCGTACTGCGGCGCCATGTACTGCCGCATGGCCGTGTACGCCTGTGATGACCCACAAGTATAGTGGGTGTATCGTAGTACTTTTTATAAATAGGAGTGTCGATCCCAACGAGGAGCAGAAGATGCTGAACAGTGGTATGGAGTAGGAAATTCCTGTGAATACTTAGCAAACGGATTTTTAGTGGTTTTTTGACAAGGCAACAAAACAAGGAGCAAGTAACAAAGGTAACGAACAAACGGAGCAAGTGGCCCAATCCTTTCTTAGCAAAGGACAAGCCGGTGGAAATACTTATAAGGACCAAATGTTCTCGAGGACACATGAGAATTATGTCAAGTGCTTTCACTTCAAATAGTTGAGTACTCTTTTCTGGTGTTCGTAAGTGTTGTGTGGGTGAACCTGTGCTAACATACCGCCCTTCCTAAGACTAATACATACTTTTGATTAAACCCCCTGCAAACATCCATAACTACAGGAAAGTAATTAAAATATAAATCTAACCACAACCTTAAACTCTGAGATCCTACGCTCCCTTGTGCAAAGGTGTCCTAATGGGGGTTCAAGTTTCTGTCACTCCGGCAACCCCACAATTAGTAGCCAAATACACAATACATCCCCCTAAATGGTGAAGTGTCATGTAGTCGACGTTCGCATTACACCACTAGAAGAATAGCACCACAACTTAAATACTAAACCATTGAATAATAACTCATCACAGATTCACTACTAATAGCATGACTTCTCCCATGTCCTCAAGAACTAAACGAACTACTCACAAGACATCATATGGATCAAGATCAAAGATGATATGATAATGGATAACAATATGAACATAAACAATAATCCAATGGTTCCACTCACAAGCATCAACTACAATAGTAATCCAACACAATTGTTACAGCGGGGCAGAGTGGTGATGAAGGTGCTGGTGGAGATGATGGTGTGGATGATGATGATGATGGCCCCGATGAAGCCTAGCTTGATGATGGTGTTTATGGCGATGGTCTCCCCTCTCCGAGAAGGAATTCCCCTGGCAGAAATCTGTCTGCTAGAGAGATCTTTCTCTCTCGGTGTTTTCCGTCCCCTAGAGGCGGTGGAAATCTATCTGTGGTTGCTCCCGTGGTATTAGAGTTCCGTAGGTAAGATATAGGATAAGGGGCGGAGTCGGTGGGCTGGGCAGGTGGGCCACACCTTCCCTAGGCGCGGGGTCAGGTGGGCCTGCGCCTAGGGGGGGGGGTGGGCCCCCTGAGGACCATCTCCGTCCCTCCTACTGGCTTCCTTCGTCTTCTGGTAAAATAACATGTTTCCATATTTTTATGGTATTTTCTGATCTTCGCCAAATTGTACCGAAACGCCTTCTTTTCCATCAGAATCTAGACTCCGGCAGTCCATCCTCCAGGAATCATCCAACATGCATAAACAGATGAAAAACCATAAGTAATACCTCATAATAAGACAAATATCAATGAATAGAGGTAAATTATGATATAGAATGGTGATGCAAATTGGGCGTATCAACTCCCCCAAGCGAATACTGCGCTCAGTAAACATGTCCATATGTTTATGGAGTGACGTGTCAATAAAAGAATACGAACAAGAAGCATCACACTTACCATTGCACAACTCATAGAAGAAAGCAACTCACCATTATATAACTTAGCTTGCAACCAAGTACAACAATCACAATAGAGATGCATAAAGATAAATCATAATTGGAATTGGCAAACTTGCTCTTGGTCAGAGAACACCTGGCAAACAGTTTCACAAAAGATTTTTGTGGAAGTTTCAAAACAGGAACACTCTTTTCTCAAAAAGGTTTTTCACAAGTGAAGGCTTTCAAAGTAATACTCAATAGATAAGAGTTTTGTGCAAACAAGGAAGATGAAAAACATGATTGAATAAATCACCATATGAATGCTTGAAACACAACAACTCAAAAGCTTGCTGGAGATAGAGAGGAAGTAGGTTTACTGACTCAACTTGGAAGTGGGAGAAAGGTCCCTTCTTAGAGGGTAGCAGGGATTTACAAGTCATAAAGAGGTTCCAAAAGATTATGGTACTTACTAGCTTTGAGCCCTCATTGCCCCTATCATAAGCATCTTGAGATGATTAAGGTTAAAGTGAACAAAGATGGAGTATATGCTTGACGAAATATAAGTTGGCAATCTCATGTCCCTTGAATATGAGGGCCACTTCTCATGCATACTCAACTTTGAGTCTAGGTAAGTTCTTGTCATTGTAAGTATTTGCATATCATTGAGAACCGCCAACGGGGTACCCCTTGCACATGGTACATGAGCTTTCCCATAACCAAAATGACAAGGCAAGCAGACAATGAGCATCTCAGCGATCTTTTTATTTACTATGCATATAGCTTTTTATTGAGGATGCTTCATAGATGACTCACTATGGTGATGCTGCAAGTTTCCACCATGATTAAGCATGTCTTAGGCTAGTGGCCTAGGCGTTTCTCTAACACAGAGTACAAACTCCATGGACTTATAAGTTCCCTCTTTATTTCACACCGTTGACATCCATAGACAAAAGAGCACGGTATCAACTGTGTACAGAGTACAAGTGCAATGTTGAAAACGTTCCCCGTGACAGCACGATTCTGCTAATTCCAACGTATAGATGCAAGCAAATATAACTTCGATGTTCACAATGGTTCAAGTCTATTAGGGGCAAGTAATAAAGTGTGCCATCAAGTTCATGGGAGATTTACTAACTAGTTTTCAAATAACAAAATACCTTTTAATTCGAAAGGTAGATGAAGCTTGAGAATTTGCTTGGAATAGCAAAAGCTACTAGGTAGATATGGTGGACACAATTGGCAAAAGTTTTTGGTTCAAAGGATTTTGGAAACATGAGAAGTATGCCTTCTCAAAACAGGTTTTTGGCTAGCAAGGCTAGGTAGCAAGCAAGAGAGTTGAAAGAAACAAGCAAACATACAAGTAATAAAGCCAAACATGCAATGTTCCTTGAAGACACAAAAGAATCTTAAATAAAGAATACTAAGCTTATGAGCCAACAAGAAAGAAAACAAATGATACCAAATACCTGTAAGCTTTTTCTTCCTTTCTTTTCTTTCAAACTAATGCCACTGACCAAAACTCGGTTTGCCAAAACCAATTTAGATCCACTTGACGATCCCAAAGTGGTGCCAATACTGAACAACAAGATCCATCATATAATAGAGATTGCAAACTAAAAATAAGAAGTGCAAAAAGTAAAAGATGAGACTTCTCATTAATATTCAATAAAGGCACTCACACCAAGGGATACATAGATAATCAACTAAAGGAGAGATACTTCCACATGCAAACCAAACTATAAGATAACCTGTCTACCACAGATATGAACCCACTAAAAAGGTAAAAGATAAAAGATAATGGTGGTGATACCGCGACACTCCCCCAAGCTTGGAACAAGCCAAGGGGATGCCAAACCTGATGAGGAATTACTCCTTCGGTGGCGGTGGTGTTCTCTTGATAAGCTCTTCAATACGTTTCCTCAACTCCTCGAACTCAAAAGTAAGAGTACGGATTAGATCCGAGTTTTGCTCTATATGATTCATGATCATGTAAGTCCGAGAATCCCAGTTCTTGTTATTATTTCCCCACTTTTCATCCTTAGCATGATCCTTCTCTGCATTGTTAGAACGAGGCATATCCCAAACCTAAGGCAAGTTCCCTTTGGGCACCTATTGGTATTGATATTCATGTATAAGTGTATGGAAGGGTCTCTTGTTATGTCGATGAGATGACCGTGGATTGTAAGAACAGACATGGAAGTTTCCCTTCGGTAGACATCTGTGATGTCCTCTTAAGCTTGGTAGGTTATGCCACCAAACCAATGCTTGCGACGGTAGAGCGGGTGTCCGGTTGCTTGTCCTCCTCCATGTCACCTTCATACCCTACTGAAATCTCCTCCTCCTTGGGGACTTGAGGTTCTTCTTTCTCGGGCTCCTTGACTTTGTCGTTGGCGGAGGCCATGGTGCTCTAAACTTGAGAAGATTTCCTGACATTAACAGATCGAAACGAAAACACGACGAGAACACGATGCATGAACCTCGGGGGATCCGAGGGGTTATATATTATGGAGTTTCAAGGCATAAGGAAGGTTTTGACACGGAAACGAGGCGGAGACGGAGTTCGAGGAGGGGACACCACCCTCAGGCGCAGCCAGGCTGGGCCCCCGCCTGGGGTGGATTTGTCCACCCCTGGGCTCCGTTTCCTCTTCAATTTCGTCTCGTAACTTCCCTTATGTATTGAAAACATCAAAATATAAAAATATTGGAGTTTCACGAACCTTCTGTTTTCACCACTTTCACCTATTCAAAGACGAACTCTACAGATTCTTTCTCTTTTTCTCCTGCGAATTTCCTTCATACAAATTTTTTGCACAAAATCAATGACAACATTAGTGTAGGCAAAAACAATAAACCTTTGGTACACACTTCAACTGAAAACCCATCAAAACAAAAGCTTCTGTAAGAGGAAAATGCAAATGAATGGCAGAAATCTATCAAAATAGACCAGCAGGTAAATATTGATTTTTCCGAAGACCTTCTGTTGCTCAAATAAAAAAGTGCAGAACTGATGAAAGTTGGGTAACAACTTGGAGAAAAAGCTAAAAAAATGCAGCTCCATCCTAAGTACTGAGATTCCTCACAAATTTTTACAATGCAGCACAAAAATCTGTCCTTGGACAGCCACTTTTCACAACTCCTCTACTTCACAAAAGTAGTTGAACTTCACACAAAAACCAAAACAAAAAGGATAAGGAGCGGTTATTATAGAGGTAATTACTTCCAAGACTCAACCAAACTCTTGGGTTATCTCCCAACAAGTACTTTTCTTTAATGCCTTTAAGTTAGGCTTGAAACTTCCAAAGATGCTCACATAGGATATATATATATCTGGAGTGAAAGAGGGCATCAAGGAGCAAACAACCAACACACTTGAGTCTAACCCACTTCCTATGCATGGGCATATCATGAGAAAACGAATTGTTGAGAAAAAAAGGATACAAGCATAGGAAGACAAAACAGATGCAACTTTAAAGCTTTCAACATAAAATGGGGAAACTTAACATCATTGAGATGCATAAAACCATGTTTCACTCTCTCAAAATAACTTTCAGTAGCACTTTAAATAAAGTTGACAATATAACTGTCACTGGAAACAACTTTATCATCAGAATAAGCATACTTATAGTCACCAAAAAGAGGTCCAAGGTCATAGACTGGATCAATAGAAGCAAGTTATTCCATCCCGAAGTCTTTATTAGGCAAGCTATTTTCACAAGGAGATTTAGCAAATTTGGAAAAATTAAACTCATAAGAATCTCCATCAAACTTAGTTAAAACCTTTTCCTTCTTACAATCAATAATAGCTCCGCAAGTGTTCAAGAAGGGTCTACCAAAAATGATAGGACAAGTTTTGCTAGCTGCTGAATTAAGCACTAGAAAATCAGCAGGATACATAATCTTACCACAGAGAACCTCCACATCTCTTACAATTCCAATGGGGCAAATGGTCTCCTTGTTAGCAAGGTGAATAACCACATCAATGTCCTCAAGCTCACAAGGACCAATCTCATGCATAATTTCCCTGTAAAGCTTATAAGGAATAACACTAGAACTAGCACCAATATCACATAAACCATAGTAGCAATGATCACCAATTTTAACAGAAAGCACATGAACACTAGATTTTTAGCCTTACTAGGATGAGAAATAATATTAGAAGCGTCTGCACAGAAAACAATGTGCTCATCCTCTATATTTCTAGTGACAATGTCTTTCACAATAGCTACCACAGGTTCATCACTCACATGCTTACCAGGCTCCACAATTTTCATTGTACCTTTTCTATTTGCACTAATAATCATAGAATACTCCTTTACCTTAGCTGGAAAAGGCATTTTCTCAACATGAGGTTCAGGCACAATATGATTAGTAGTACAAACTTGAGTACTTATAACTGGAACATGATTAACAACATCTTTATAAGGAGCATGGTACTTATTCCACTTCTTCTTGGGAATTTCTATGTAAGAGGCAAAGGCCTTAAAACAGTTGGCAATACTTTGGGAATCAAGACCAAACTCATTACTAATATCACGGAAGTCATCAGTTCCCATAAAAGATTTAATGCATTCATAATCATAGTTTATACCTGACTTTCTTCCTTTGTCATTCTCCCAAGCTTCAGTGTTCTCTTGAATATAAGATTTCTATCCTTATGGATCTCACTAGGAGGGTAAAATTTAGAGTAAAAGAGAGATGACATATCCTCTCATTCCATGGATTGTCCATTCTTCAGCAGCTTATACCATTCTTCAGCTCTCCCTTTCAAGGATACAGAGAGTAACTTCTTCTTCACCTGTTCAGTTGTGATACCTGCACACTTAAAAAACCCGCATAATTCATGGATAAAAATCAAGTGATCACCGGGATGGACAGTTCCATCCCAAAAATAATAATTATCCATAACACGATTAACAATACTTGTATCTTAAAAGGATCTATCTCAATAGGAGGTGGCTCATCTACTACCCTAGCAGTGGTAGTAGTTTTCCCAAACAGAAAACCAAGTGGTTTATCCATATTGGAAACAAAGTAACAAGCAGTAACAAGAGCAATACTCACAGTGAAAGTTTCCCTTACCAGTTCCACTCTTCAATAGCGCTTAACTCCCCGACAACGGCTCCAGAAAATAGTCTTGATGACCCACAAGTATAGGGGGTTTATCGTAGTACTTTTGATAAATAGGAGTGTCGATCCCAACGAGGAGCAGAAGGTGCTGAACGGTGGTATGGAGTAGGAAATCCCTGTGAATACTTAGCAAACGGATTTTTAGTGGTTTTCTGACAAAGCAACAAAACAAAGAGCAAGTAACAGAAGTAACGAACAAATGGAGCAAGTGGCCCAATCCTTTCTTAGCAAAGGACAAGCCGGTGGAAATACTTATAAGGACCAAACGTTCTCGAGGACACATGGAAATTCTGTCAAGTGCTTTCGCTTTAAATAGCTGAGTACTCTTCTCTGGTATTCGTAAGTGTTATGTGGGTGAACCTGTGCTAACATACCGCCCTTCCTAGGACTAATACATACTTGTGATTAAACTCCCTACAAACATCCATAACTACAGGAAAGTAATTAAGATATAAATCTAACGATAGCCTCAAACTCTGAGATCCTACGCTCCCTTGTACAAAGGTGTCATAACGGGGGTTCAGGTTTCTGTCACTCCGGCAACCCCACAATTAGTAGCCAAATACACAATGCACCCCCTAGGACCATAAATGGTGAAGTGTCATGTAGTCGACGTTCACATGACACCACTAGAAGAATAACACCACAATTTAAATACTAAACCATTGAATAATAACTCATCACAGATTCACTACTAACAACATGACTTCTCCCATGTCCTCAAGAACTAAACGAACTACTCACAAGACATCATATGGATCAAGATCAAAGATGATATGATAATGGATAACAATCTGAACATGAACAATAATCCAATGGCTCCACTCACAAGCATCAACTACAATAGTAATCAACACCGGGAAAGTTTCCCCTAAGAACTAAAGCAATATCCAACACAATTGTTACAGCGGGACGGAGTGGTGATGATGGTGATGGTGGAGATGATGGTGTGGATGATGATGATCCCGATGAAGCCTAGCTTGATGATGGTGTTGATGGCGACGGTCTCCCCTCTCCGGGAAGGAATTCCCTCGGCAGAAATCTGTCTGCCGGAGAGATCTTTCTCTCTTGGTGTTTTCCACCCCTAGAGGCAGCGGAAATCTATCTATGGTCGCTCCCCTGGTATTAGGGTTCTATAGGGAAGATATAGGCGAAGGGGCGGAGTCGGAGGCCGGGCAGGTGGGCCACACCTGCCCTAGGCGCGGGGTCAGGTGGGACCGCGCCTAGGGGTGTGTGGGCCCCCCGAGGCCCATCTCCGTCTCTCCTTCTGGCTTCCTTCGTCTTCTGGTAAAATAATATGTTTCCATATTTTTCTGGTATTTTTCTGATCTTCGTGAAATTGCACTGAAACGCCTTCTTTTCCATCAGAATCCAGACTCCGGCAGTCCATCCTCCAGAAATCATCCAACATGCATAAACAGATGAAAAGCCGTAAGTAATACCTCATAATAAGGCAAATATCAATGAATAGAGGTAAATTATGATATATAATGGTGATGCAAATTGGGCGTATCAGCCTGCTACGGCGGGGTGTCAGGGCAAGGTCCGAGCACACCAGCTCCAGGGGTGCTCCGGGAGCGGGCGCGGGGTAGACGGGCGGCCGCGGAACCGGCGCAGGTTGCGATGGGGGCATGGCGGCCGCGTCGGGAGCCTTGCCTTTGCCTTTACCTTTTCCCTTGCCCTTGTTGCGGTTGGAGGTAGAGCTGGAGGGCGCGCCGTAGTACGCGGCAGCCGGGGTTGGAGTAGGGGCGGCAGGCACCGGGGCGGCGACGCCAAAGTGTAGACTGCGGGGGCACTGCTAGCGTAGAGCGCGTGCTGACGAGCAGACTTCTCCGCGCGGTGCCCCTCTAGCATGAGGAAGGAACGGGCCTGCAGAAAGAGGGAAGCGGCACATGGGAGGTGAGGTGCGCGATCGCACCATGGTACTGGCGCCCGAGTCCACAAATCAGGTTGAAGACCTGCTGCGTCTCCGTCACGGGCTGGCCGAGGTCGCGTAGCTGGTCGGCGAAGCTCTTGATCCGTGAGCAGTACTGCATGATGCTCATGTCGCCCTGGACGACGGCGTGGTACTCGACATCGATGTAGACAGCGCGTGAGAGGTTGTTGTCGCGAAAGAGGGCGGCGATGGCCGCCCAGACCGAGACAGCCGTGTCGTCGGGCTGCATGACGACATCGAGCAGCTCAGGAGAGATGGTGATGTAGAGCCAGTGGGTGACGGCGTGGTCGATCATGACCCACTCCGGGCCGTCGGTGCGGCATACGGCGGCGGGGTTGATATGATCCGCGAGGCCGAACTTACCGATGACGGTGCGGAGGAAGCGACGCCAGTGCCCATAGTTGCTGGCGGCGAGGTCGGGACATGGGACCAGATGGCGACTGTCTGGATCACCGAGGACGGAAGAGAGGAAGGGGGCGACGCGGTGCTAGGGGCGGCGCCAATCGCAGCATGCCGCGCCGGCGAGCCGGGCGGGGTGCTTGCAGGAGAGGTCGCCGGCGTCACCATGGGGCTGTCGATGTTTGGGCTTGCGGAAACGTGGGTGTTGTGGTGGTGGCACAGCAGATGCCATGGGTAGGCTAAAGTATGGGGCCAATGGATGCTAGTGGGATCTGGGGAGGGAAGATGTAGTTGATTCTACATACAGAGGATGAAGGCCAAGATCTTTATTTCTTCTTCCTTGGGCTACAAGTGCTCCTTGAGCTGTTTACAGGGAGAAGAGAAGAACTTCACCAGCCTAACAGCTCTTCCTTTCCCCTCTCTCCCTTCTGAATCCAAGCCTCCCCTTATAAAGGAGAGCCCTGGGTTCCTCTAGGGCTGACGTGGCAAGCATCTTCGAGGAATATGCTTGTCCCAATATAGTAGTTCGGCGCTCCCCTTTCCCTGTCGCTCTTCTAACAACGGCAAGGTTCCAGAGGGCCCCCCTGCGCGCCTCGGTCTTCCGCACTGTCACCTCCGTGACCTCCTCCCGCCTCTCTGTCGCTTTGCGCCTTTGTCCTTAGCGCTTGGCTCTGCTCAGATTCTCCCTAGCTCGCAGCTAGGGTTTGACTTCAGGCTTCTCCTTCTCCTGCAAGCTTCTTATCATTCGGTCCTTCCTTGAATAGCTCGGATCTTCCTTCACCTGCATTAAGATCACTCGGGCTGACCCGGCCGTCTTACGTAATATCTCAGCCGGGTAATATCTTAATATACATTTACATGCCTCTCGCCTCCTTATGTCGGCCGACTTATACGGGATCCGGCCGACTTAAACTGTAACTCGGGAACCAGACGGGGATTGTACCTTCGTCTTTTCCCCGTCTTTATCCTATCCGGGGTCACCCCCCTCGACATTAGTCCCCGAAGCTGGTGTGGCCCTGCCGATAATTTCGGCCGGGTCGTATCAGCTTCATCACATATTCCTGTATTGTTTCCGAGTTATCTTTTTCTCATTCGAGGTACCCATGTTCCTTCTCTCATACGCCTTGTCCTACGTGTCACCCTCATCATTGTTCTTCTGGTTTTTCGTTCTTCTACAGTATTTACTGACAGGCTACAGTTGACACTGTACCTGCTGCGCCGACGCTGCGACGCCTCGTGTACCGTTTCCCTGGGGGATCGCAACCTTCTTTGCTGCTGTGTGCCGCTGGTGCGGTTCCACTCAACGTCGTGCATTCGCGCTGCACCCACGATCTACACGTTCAACCGCCGCACCCACGATCCCACTACTTGTTCGTGGCTTGACTATAAAGAGGGGCGCGGCGTCTGGGAGTTCACTTTTCCCCTTCTCGTTCGCCTGTGCCCTTCTTCTTCCTCTCGCCTCCGCGCGCTCTTGCAGCTCCGCTGCCGTGCGCTCATCGGAACTTCCGACGGCGAGGACTACGCCGTGTTGTTCCGCCTGCCTCGCCTGCGCTCGTCCGCTCCGATATTGTCGCCGGTGAGTTCTTTCCGGCCGCATTGCCTAGGTTCTATCTAGATTTCTCCGTTTGAATCTCGTACTCGTGCGGCGGTTCCTTTGCTCCTCCGCCGCCGCTCCCGTGCAAAATCACGACGGGGCCTCGTAGCTCTAAACTTTCCTCCGCCGCCAGCTCCTCTTCCGGCGATCTTTCCGGCGAACCCATGTCTAGTTCGTTTAGCGGCGCTCTGGTAGAGGACGATGACGCTGGCTCTGGGCCCGAGCGAGGTTCGTGGCAGGGCTCTTCTGTTACACGCCGTGAGATTGAGTGGCTTATCCGAACTCGGAGGATTCCCGCCGAGGTCTCCTGTCGCTTACCCGGTAGCGAGTCCTCTCCGGATGTTAGGGAGGGCGAGTATGTGGTTTTTATGTCGCACTTCGCGCGTGGCTTCGGTCTCCCTCTTAGCGATTTTGCTAGAGAGTTTCTCGACTACTTCAGCCTTCAGCCGCATCATCTTCCTGCGAACGCCATCGCTTCTCTTTCTGCTTTTATCTCCGCTTCGGAGGGATACTTCGGCCTGTGGCCGTCAGTGCACGTCTGGTCGAAGTTCTTCCAGATTCGTTCCAATGTAGTCCCTGACAAATCTCTGCACCCTTCCGAGAAATCGCTTACTCAGTGCGGGGCAGCGTCCATTACACCTCGGAGGAAATCCATATTTCCTCGTGTTACCGGGTTAGAGTCGTGCAAGAAGTGGCACAAATCCTTCTTTTACGTCAAGAACAGAGGGACAGAGGACAAGATTCGGCTCCCTGCTTTCTCAATTGGTCCGCCTTCTAAGGTGAACTGACTCTACAATCCGAGGAAAAGTCATGCCTTGGCCGAGGCTTTTGAGATTCGGCTTAAGGAGCTAATCCGCGCCGGGTTATGCGGTGAAGACCTGATGGCTAATTTTATTAGTAGCCGGATCTGCCCATTCCAGAAGCGGACTCACAAGCTGTGCTACATGAGTGGTCCCCTTGACCCTAACCGAGTCTCGACCGTGGAGCTGGACAATTACCTTATCTATAAGCGCGTCCGAGCTATCTTCAAGACGGAGATGCCTGAGGATTGGACTTGGGGATTGAAACCGTTCACCCGCGATCATCCGCCTCCCGAGGTAAGCTTAATCAATAACGCTCTGCTATTCCATTGTTTTTGTAACGGATTCCGCCAACTCTCTTTTTCCACGTCTTGCAGAGGTTCGCAGAGCAGAAGAATGAGGACGCCGAAGTTTTGTTGCTTCCGTGGCCCACGGACCGGAGCACCCCGGATACTGGTGAGCCGGACTCCGAGGAGTTCGTCCCTAAGTCGGATCCTGCCCCGGCTCGAGCTCGTGGCAAGACTTCGGCGCGTGAGGAGGAAGGTGATTCGGACGAGGTCCAAATTCTTGAGGTAGTTGCCGCAATGCCTATTTCTTATGCATTTCCGGCTTCTACTTTCCCAGCTAATCCGGCCGGTCAGGTTCACGACGCCGAGCCTATTGCTTATCGACCCCCTGTTACCTCGGGGAAACGCGGGGCTCCTGCCAGTGCCTCGGAAGCGGTCCCCAAGAAACGAACGAAGAAATCCGCTCCGAATCCTCCCAGGCGCAAGATTATGCCTGGGGTTGCCGGGTAAGTTCCTTTTGCTCGTATTTCTTGTTTCTATATTTCTGTTTTTTACACTGACATTCTTTTTTCTTTCTTATTTTTGCAGTACTCCGCTTTCTGTTAAGCCCGGCGGCCCCAGCATGACTAGCCGCCCGGCTCGGCAGCTGTCTCCTCCACCCGTCGATGATACTAGGATCCCCAGTCCTGCTCGTTCTGCCTCTCCTCCAGCTCCGAATCCATCGCCTCCTCGTCGCGACGTACCTGAAACTCCTTTTGTGGACAATGATTCCAATCGGCCCTCCGAGATTTCCATCGATCTCGTTGCCCCTTCTGTGGGTCCCAGCGCCGCTACTGAGCCTTTATCTGCTCCAGCAGTTTCTACAGCCACTCCAGCCCCGGCCGAAGAGGTCGGTATCCCGGCGCCTTCTGCGATTGTGACTCCTGCTGCTCCTGAAGACACCGGCCCCATTACTGAGGTATCGCTTCCTGCTGATGCCTCGTCTAAGGCGAGAAAAGCTGTTGCCACCAAGGCTTCCTCTTCCCAGAAAGGTCTTGCCGGCTCTTCTCAGCCTAGTATTGCCGACATGCTGCGCAAGGGAACTGCGCCTACCAAGGCCTCCGTTGCCTCGGCTGCCAGCACCCAGCTTGCTCTTCATAAGAGCCCTGCGGCTGCAGTGATTACCCAAAATGCCCGGGGTAAGGTCTTAACTCGGACTGCTAGTGGGAATAGCCTTGGCTCGCTGGTGGAGTACGCCCATAATTGGAATGCTGCTGATCAGTTTGAGGGTAATCCCATCAACCAGCCCTTTTAGCTTTCCGACATCAGCGGCCGTTTCGACCACGCTGCCAAGTTCATCCTCGACACTAACAAGATGAATGAGGTAATTGCTGTTTCTCTGAATTTAGATTTGTTCCCCAGATGCTACTATATGCTCTAGTCCCCGAAACTTGCAAGGAAATAACTTGTTATATGCTTGGAAGTTTAATGCTGCCTTACTTAATTTAGCTTTATTCCTAGGATTTGGATATTCGGCCACTTAGATCCGAGCTAAGTTTTGCTTGACTCAGATCTGATTTAGCTTTGAATATCCAGCCACCTAGGTCCGAGTTAAGTTTTGGTTGACTCGGATCTGACTTTGCTTTGAATCTCCAGCCACCTAGGTCCGAGTTAAGTTTTGCTTGACTCGGATCTGATTTAGCCTTGATTATTCATTTATCGTTTTGCTCCATTGTTCAGGTAGCGCATGACCAGCGAACTGCCGAATTTTAGAGGTTGCTTTTCTCCCATCGCAAACTTGAGGAAACGTATGATAAAATCCTTCCTGTGGTAAAAAAGGCTGGTATGTCGATAGTTCCTTTTTGTTATGCTCGACATTCTTATTGATTTGTCCGCTAGATGCCGACTCACTTCTTGGGTGAACAGGTAATATTAATAATCTCAACATTCGTCTCGAGAAGAAAGTTAAGAGTTTGGAAGGTTAGTTTCCCTTTTATCTTGGACCTTTTCCCTTTTTTAACATGTGTGCTAAGCTTGTTTATTTCATTTGGCTTTGGTAAAGCCGAGTCACAAACCTTTGCAGCGTCTCACCAAGATTGCATGCCCATGCCTGACGTGATGCTACATTTTTTAGAACAAACCGCCACTCATTCGGCGGAGCTAAAAGAAAAAGACGATGAAATAGCTCGCCTACGGGCCGAGGTGGAGACCCTTAAGCTTTCTCAGAAATCCGAATTAGAAAAGGTCGATCAAGAATTCTCCGAAGAGAAGAATCGGCTGGCTTTGGAACTACAGAAGAATAAAGAACTCCTCGAGGCTGCCGAGCTGATAACGCAGGGAATGAGCGAGGAAATTGCTCATTTTGAGAAGAGCAAGGTCGATTGGGCCAAGGACCTTCAGATAATGATGCGTTACATTCATCGTAAGCTTCTTAGCACAGCCGAATTATATTTCTGTCTTTGTCCCTGCTGTCACCTGACGTGTTCGTGTTTTGCGCAGATCATTTTCCCGAAGCTAAGCCCATGAGCTCTAAAGCTGTTCTTGCAGCTCGCGTTCGCCGAGGTGTTCCTGTTGCCGCTGATTCGGAGTATTCAATGGAGGATTTCTTGGTTGCCGTTGGCGCTGCAGTTGGTCCAATGAAGATTATGGGCCAGGATTTGGTGCAAGCCGCTATTCGAGCTTACCATGTTCTTTGGCCGAACACTTCGGGGACTCCTGATATCAACGAGGTCAAATTGCTGGTGAAAAGACTAATGGCATCTGAGAGGCAATTAAGTCTCTAGAGGGAATCAGCCGGGCGCGCTGGCGCTGATATGGCCCTTACTGTTATCATGTCATGGTATGAAGACATCTCTCTTGATATCCTGAGAAATTTGCGCACTGGTTCCCGCTGGGTTGAGGATCCCACTTTTGTTGCTCTTCGGCAAGCTCGTGCCTTCCAACTCATCGAGTATGCCGACGTGCACACCTGGAATGAAGGGCCGAGTTTTCTTCCAGACCCGGATGAAGAGGTCGTAGTTGAGGATGCCTCGGACAACAACTCGGCTGAGCAAGGGGAAGGTGAGGATGACTCGGCCGCATCTGACAACTCCAGTTCAAGTTCGGACAGCAACGGTGATGCGCGGTCCTCCTCCAAAGGTACTGGGCATTCTACCGCGCGGACTGATGCTCCTGAGCAGCTTCGGGCTTCCGCTGAAGTTGCACCTGGGTCCGCGGAGGGCGAGGCAACCTCAGTCGAAGTTCCTCCTACGTCGGAGTGCCCCGCGCCTGACCAAGTTGCTGCCTCCCCAGCGAACAATGCTTAAGTTATTTCTGATCCCTGGCATGCCGGGTGTATGATGTAGGCGAAACATTTATCCGCTCTTTGTATGATTCGAATTTCTTTTGCCGTGTACTGCTGTGACATATACGCTTGTAGTTGTTACCATTTTGTTAAGTGGGTGTTCGCCCGAATTCTTGCTTTGGTGGCCCGCAATTTTCTGATTTTTTAGGATTTATTCTTGCCTTCGTTTTTTCATGGTTTATCTAGGTGTGAGCTCTGAATATCATATAGTATTGATCTGTTCTGAACAAAGATTGACTACTTCGTTGGGACAATATATGGCAATCCCTGAATCATTATTTATCGCGCCGGACTTCAATATGTAAACCAAATTTCAGCAATAATATAAGACTAATACGGGTGCACTCAGCATGAAACTGAAGCAGCATATGGCAGTCCCCGAGTCGCTGCTTTGGATGCCGAGGTTCAAATATGAAACGAAAATAATATATGGCACTCCCCGAGTCACTGCTCTGGGCGCCGAGGTTCAAATATATAACATGAAATTGAGATAATATATGGCAGTCCCCGAGTCACGGCTCTGGGCGCCGAGGTTCGAATACATAACATGAAATTGAGATAACATATGGCAGTCCCCGAGTCACTGCTCTGGATGCCGAGGTTCAAATACATAACATGAAATTGAGATAATATATGGCAGTCCCCGAGTCACTGCTCTGGGCGCCGAGGTTCAATACATCATTGGATCTTGACCTTGAGATACAATGCTACGAGTAAAATGGCCGAAGTAAAGCTACATTCCACGGACGCTTCGTTTCTTCGCCAGCTTTGTCTGCCTTGTTCCCTCCGGGGGACTGAGCGTCGATTAGATAATAGGCATCATTATGCAACGCTTTGCTCACAATAAATGGTCCCTCCCATGGAGGTGACAACTTGTGCATGCCGGCCGTACGTTGCACCAGTTGGAGGACTAAATCTCCTTCTTTGAATACTCTTGGATTCACCTTCTTGTTGTGATATCGTCGCAGGTTCTGTTGATAAATAGCTGATCGTGATAGTGTCAACTCTCTGGCTTCTTCTAGCAGGTCTACATCATCTTGCCGAGCTATCTCGTTTATCTCCGAGGTTGTATACTGAGTAACTCTTGGCGAGTCATATATTATGTCGGCTGGAAGTACGGCCTCTGCCCCGTATACCAGGAAGAATGGTGTATAACCTGTTGATCTATTCGGGGTAGTCCTGAGGCTCCATAGTACGGCTGGGAGTTCCTCAATCCAACATCCTGCCGACCTTTGCAATGGTTCGACAAGTCGTGGTTTGATTCCTGATAGCACCAGTCCATTAGACCTTTCCACTTGCCCATTGGATGCTGGGTGAGCCACAGAGGCAATATCTAGTCTTATGTGCTTCTCTCGGCAAAATCTGGCAAAAGCTCCTTCTGCAAAGTTTGTGCCATTATCTGTAATAATACTGTGCAGATACCCACATCTTAAGATAATATCTTTGAGAAATTTCACTGCTGTGGACCCATCGCACTTTTTTATTGGTTTCACTTCAATCCATTTTGTGAACTTATCCACCATAACCAATATGTGAGTCATTCCTCCTCGTGCCGGCTTAAATGGTCCCACCATATCTAAACCCCATACAGAAAATGGCCAAGTGATGGGTATTGTTTTTAACTCGGCCGATGGCATGTGTATTTTGGTTGCGTATCTCTGACATCCATTGCATTTTTTAACTAATTCTTTTGCTTCTTTTAATGCCGTCGGACAATAAAATCCATGCATGAATGCTTTGGCTACCAAGGCACGAGATGAAGCATGGTGCCCACATTCTCCTTGGTGTATATCTAGGAGGATCTCCTGACCTTCTGCCGAACTCACACACTTCTGCAACACGTTTGTGACGCTCCTTTTATATAGCTCATTGTTTATGATTGTATAAGCTTTTGCTCTTCTTACAGTTTGTCTAGCTAATACCTCATTACTCGGCAACGCCGAGTCTTTTAGGTAAGAAAATATGGGTTGTGCCCATAACGGTGTGACTTTTTCTGGTGTGATCTCACTGTCTATTTCCATGTTTTCGGCCGACATACCTATCTCGGCTCTTCCCATGATTGCGCTTACCTCGGCTGTCCTCCTCTTGGGGGGTTCCGAGTTATGTTGCTGATCTACTTCCATCGGCGCGTTATCTTCTGCAGAATTTGCCGGGATAAAGATAGATTCGGATTCTGGTGATGGGATTATTGATGGTTTCCTGAGGTGTTCCAGGGTAATACCTGGAGGAATTGATTGCCGGGTTGATCCTAATTTTGACAATGTGTCTGCGGCATCATTTTCTGTCCGAGGTATGTGGTGAAATTCACATCCTTCAAAGTATCCACTGATCTTTTGCACGTGAAACCTGTATAAAGCCATATTAGCATCTAAAGCATCCCAACTTCCTGAGACTTGCTGTACTACTAGATCCGAGTCGCCATAGCATAAGATTCGGCGTATGCCAATTTCTTTTGCTACTTTCAATCCATGGACCAGTGCTTCATATTCGGCTACGTTGTTGGACGCAGCAAAATGTATTTGTAACACATATTTTAGTTGGTCTCTTTTAGGAGAGGTTAACACTATTCCCGCCCCCAAACCATTCCTTAGTTTGGAACCATCGAAATGCATAGTCCAATAATTTGGATCTGGCAATGGTGGCTCATACTGCACCTCGGCCCAGTCCATGAAAAAGTCGGCGACCGCCTGAGATTTGATTGCATCTCTTCTATCAAATTGTGGAGCGTATGGTGATAACTCGATTGCCCATTTTGCTATTCGGCCACTTGCGTCTTTGTTGCTCAATATGTCGGCTATGGGTGCCTCACAGATCACTTTGATGGGATGCTCTTCGAAGTAATGTTTAAGCTCTTTCGCCGACATATATACCCCATAAGCCATCTTCTGATAATGTGGGTAATTCTGCTTTGAAGTGGATAACACCTCACTTAGATAATACACCGGCCTCTGAACCGACTTACCGTCTTCAAGTCGTTCCACTACGACTACAATACTCACTACTCTGTTGGTAGCCGCTACATAGAGTAACATAGGCTCTTTTGATAATGGAGAAGCCAAAATGGGTGCTGTAACTAACATCTTTTTCAATTCATGAAATGCGATGTCTGCTTGTGGAGTCCAAAAGAATTTATCTGATTTCTTCATCAGCTGATAGAGTGGTAGCGCCTTCTCTCCTAGCCGACATACAAACCGACTAAGCGAAGCCAGACACCCCGTGAATTTTTGTACATCATTTAAACATTTTGGCAACTCCATTCTTTCTACTTCCCTTATCTTTGTTGGGTTGGCCTCTATACCTTGGCTAGAAACAAGAAAACCGAGTAATTTTCCTGCCGGCACGCCAAATGTACATTTTTCCGGATTAAGCTTCATTCGGAACCTTCTCAGGTTCGCAAAAGTTTGCCGTATATCTTCCAGTAATGTTTTGCTTTCTTTGGTTTTGATGACCACATCATCTACGTATACTTGTACATTTTTTCCTATCTGATCGTGTAGACATTTTTGCATGCATCTCTGGTATGTCGCTCCTGCATTCCGCAGGCCGAATGACATTGTGCGATAACAATAAGCCCCGTACGGGGTAATAAACGCTGTCTTTATTTGATCGGCCGGATTTAACGGTATCTGGTGGAAACCAGAATACGCGTCTACAAATGACAATAACTCACAACCAGCGGTCGAATCAATGACTTGATCTATTCTAGGCAATGGAAAAGGATCTTTTGGACACGCCTTGTTCAGGTTGGTGTAAGCGATACACATTCGCCATACAATGGCTACAATTGGATCATCTTTCTTCTTTTCTACTAGCACCGGATTCGACAACCAATCCGGGTATAGCACTTCCATGATGAACCCGGCCGCGAGGAGCCGAGCTATTTCATCTCCTATTATTTTTCTCCTGTCTTCGGCAAAGCGGCGGAGAGGTTGCTTCACCGGCCTTGCTCCTGGCCTTACGTTCAAAGAGTGCTCAACCAACTCCCTCGAAACACCTTGCAGATCTTGAGTTGACCATGCAAATATGTCCCGATTCTCACGGAGGAAGTTGGTGAGCTCGCTTTCCTATTTAGCGTCCAGGCCTGCACCAATGGTAACAGTACGCTCTGGGAACTGCTCATCGATCTGAAATTTCTTCGTTTCTCTAGTCGGCTGAAAAGAGACACTGCCATGCGGGTTGGCCAACGCCGACATGTTCAGCTGTGCCGACTGAGCGAGGGCTGCTACCTCTTGAATCCTCCTCTTTTCTCTTGCTATAACCAACGATTCGGCCAAATTTGACCCGACTGAAGCACATTCCATTGACTTCTTGTAATCCCCTGCAACTGTTATTACTCCTTGTGGTCCGGGTAGCTTCATCTTCAGATAACTTACATGACAGCTGCTCATGAATTTGGCCAGCGCGGGCCGTCCGAGTAGAGCATGATAACAACTTTCCAGATCTACCACTTCAAATTCTAAGTTCTCTGCTCTGCAGTTATCTCTCGTGCCGAATAACACATCCACTCGGACCTTACCGATGGGCTCGCATGAAAGTCCCGGCACTATCCCATGGAAAGTGGTCCTCGTGGACTGCAGCATGTTCTGCGATATTCCGAGTTTATGCATGGTATCTTTGTACATGATGTTGATATTGCTTCCATTGTCAATGAGTACTTTTGAAAATCTCACATTGATGCTTGGTCCAACGAATGTCGGATCCAACACGAGTGCATACGATCCTGGATTTGGCATTATTTTGGGGTGAATCTTTATACTCCAAGTTATCTCCTGATCCGACCATGGCACATATCTTGGTACTGCCGGCATAACTGCATTTACTTCCATATGCCGGCGTTGCACACTCTGCTTGTCTTGCTGTTCCGTTGTGAACACGCAATAAGACTAATGATGTTCTCTGTAATCATTACGCCCAGTATTTGCTGGATTTGTCCTTCCATCTTGGACTTGGTTCATTACTTGATGTACTGCATCCCTCCGATCCGAGTTATCGTACCTCAGGGGAGGAGGCGGTAACATCAGTTGTTGTGCATTTGCTCCAGTCAGTTGTGGTTGATGCTGCTGATGTACTTGATGGGGTGCCTAATCTCCTGCGGGGTTCCCCATCGCATTTTTCATCCATGCACATTGGCGGGTCGTATGACTGGCTGGTCTGGATGGGTTTGATGTGTGAAATTTGCACGGCCGATCTAACATATATTCGAACATGTGTTTCGGCCTCTCCTGCCACTGCTTCTTTTGTTCTGGGGTCCACTGTCTTTTTCCTTCATTCCTTGGTGTCCACTGCTGAGGTCCATTCTTCTGCCGTTGGGTTGCTCCGTGACTCGGCTGATCTTGTGCTACCGCTGCCACCTGGGCCGAATTATATCTATAATCCGGCCTTTCCTCTCTTCTTCTTCCTCTGAAATCATTGCGCCTGGATGACCCGGCCAAATCTCTTGCATAATGATCCTGTTGCTCGCGATGATCCGCCAACATTTGTTCTGGTTGCGTTGGGTCCCCTAGTGCATAGGAGTCTGCTATTCTGATAGTTTCTGCCATTGTGGTCGGCATATCCCTTTGTAGACGTTGCCACAACACGCTGCCATAACGGCAGCCTTGCGCGAACCAAGCTATTGCTTGCGATTCTATAACCCCTTCACATGAATTTCTCAGGTTGCACCATCGAGTTAAAAACTCTCTGTCTGTTTCATTCGGCCTCTGTTTGCACATGGCTAATTGTTGTGGCCTATTTGGCCTCTTGTATGTGCTGGTAAAGTTGCTGACGAACATTTCTTCAAAATACAACCAACATTTGATACTGCCCGCTGGTAGATTATTCAGCCATACCCTAGCTGGTCCTTCCAACATTTGTGGGACATACCGTACTGCCCATCGTAAGTTCCCACCCGCTATTTTCACAGCAGTGGCATAGTCAATCAACCAATCTTGTGGCTTGGTACTCCCATTATATGTTTTTGTGCCTCTCGGTAGCTGAAAGTTCGGCACGGGTGGTTCGCCCATGATCCGTGGTCCAAAGCAAGCCGGACCCGGTGGACCCTGTTCTTCCAACAACTCGGACCGGTATAGCCGGTCCAGCTTCACTCTTGCATCATTTGACGGCAGATCTCTGTACAGAATTCTGTCTTGCATTCCATAGTGGTTATTTCCACCATGGATCGCATATTCCATCTCGGAATAACCATCATTGTACCTTTCATTCACTTGATTGTGGCGAGCTGGCCTCGCTTCTCTTTCCTGCCGGGGTTCATGCCTTGGTTGCGGGTTGAGCGGCAGCTCTCTCCTTACTTCGACCGGGGTATTGTTCTCATGATTGCCTCTTGCGGGTTCTCTCCTGCCGAGATCTCCATTGCCTCGGCTTCCGCCGTCTTTTTATACACGGCCGTGGTTCCTCTCCCCACTGTTACCTCGGCTTGCATTGCCTCTGTTCTCATTCGCCCTTCCAGCCATCGCCGGATCATATGGAACAATTTGCTTGTTCCTCTTTCCTGAGGTTACTGCTTTGTCCCTTCGCGCGTTATTTCCGGGTGAAGATGTTGCTGTCGTGGATAAGGCAGGTGCTGCTCCTGCCGAGTGAACCATTCGCGAGGCCCCCGGCCTCACCGGGTTTGTTTTAAGCATTTCTTCATTTTGCTGGTTCGCGATGCGCACCAGCTCATTCACTCTTTCCTGTTGTTTCTGCCGGGCCTCCCCGGTCAACCCCTCTAATTCCAATGCTGCGGCATTCGCTGCTCTCAGGTTCTTTGCCGGGGTATTGTACCTCGGCAAACCTAAGTCATCTGATTCCGCCCTATGAGCTTCATGCTCTTTGTTGATATCATCCATGAGGTTCTTCCCCCTTAATCTCAATTCGTCCACCCGCTCGGGTGCGACATCAAGCTTATTAGCTTTGGCATACTCTCGCAGGGTCCTATTGTAACACCCTCAGAATCGACCCTATGCAAGTTTCAGCGATTCCCGCCAAACCCGCATAGAAACGATTCAAAGGTGCCCACCAGGCACTTTCGTGCGGGTGGAAAACGAAGTAATAACATTACACAACAGTCCTCGATGGGACCCACAGAACAGATATATACAACAGCGACTCAATGAGTCAAGAATACAGATATAATATACAAAGATCCAAATCACCTTGAAAACGATATAGCGTCCCGCTACGGACAAGATGCAAATGGGGCTAAGAGCCCTGAAGAATAACCAATTGCGTCCATAACCCAGCCCAGGCCAAGCCGGAAGGTTAACCCTGCTAACGACGTCGATCTCAAAACATGCTTAAACAAAAGGGGTGCCGACAAAGGGCAAAGGAAAAAGAGGAGCGTCAGTACTGAGGCCAGTACACGGCGAGGCTAGAATTCGGCGGTCCTCGCCTACATAGGTATGGTGGACTGAAGCGGCAGCGGCAGCATGCACTGAACACCCTATAGAGACTCGATACAACTGGCGGCAATCAGAGAGGGGTACGAAAGACCTATTCGGAACAACCTGATACTAACACCAAACAAACCCATCCTGGCGTTTTCCCCTCGAGACCAATCGAGGAAGTCAACTGAGGAACTCACACAGTTGGCAGTTTTATTTATTCAGTTATTGTTGCAGCAATTACTAGTCAGGTGTAGATAATCATCCTGATAAAATAAGCAGTGGGCCATTTTAGTTAACCATTCCGTTATAGTTGCAACACTTACTAATCAGGTACAAATAGCATGAGATAACCCAAAAACCCAGCAGTTGTTGGTACTTTTATTTAGCCATTCCGTTGTAGTTGCAATACTTACTAGTCAGATACAATGGTCGCCAACGACAACCCAAACAAGCAATTGTGGGCAGTGTTATTTAGCCATTCCATTATAGTGAAGCTGATTACTAGTCATTATAAAGTCAAATTTATAACACTCCTTTAGTTATAGTTGTCTATGATCGAGATACTATGCTCCAAGTCGTCCATAACCGCGGACACGGCTTTCAGAAAGTTTTAACCCGGCCGGGGTGCACAAATAGCAACACACACATGATCGACCTCGGAAAAACCAAATCAAAACCCAACGAGGCTTTCACGACAAAGCAATCACAGGATTCAGAAATATTTCAGGGGGCCACCCCTTGGAGTACACCCGCAACGAAGTAAGCTAGCTCCGAGACGGACCCGAGGTTTGGGTGGACGGCTGTGAACGACTGGGAACCCAAAACTGAGCTTGTCGACACCGCGGAATCGTGTCCCGATCCTAAACAGTACAGTGTGCTCCTCGCACAATCGTAAATAAAGCAGTAGCATGGCATAAGTACAAGATCGTAAATAAAACCTCAAACTAGTTTGTGGCCCCAAGAAATAAGACTGAATCAAGCTCTGGCTAAGGGGGGCCCATAATTCCCCGTATGTGGATAGCGCGATAAATCAAGGAACAGGTATCAAGTACTCGGGTTCCTACGGGACACAAGTGGGCGTTCGGAAACCAAATATTATCTATCACCCACCGATGCCTCTGCTTACTTACTTCAATTTTAGTTGTTAAACAGGAATTAAAGTGAACGATAAGTAAAGCCATGATCATCTCCAACATCAAACAGGCGGCAATACTCCAACAACTGTGGTATATGGCGACACGCAACAACACTTGAGCAAGCGACTACGACGCGCAAGTCCAAATATCTATCAAACAACAGGTAATAGGAGGTGGCCATGGCAATATAGGGCTGCAAGGGATATCATGGGTACGAAAACTAGAGCAACGCAACACAGATAGCAATAGATCAACAGGAGGGAATAAATACTATAAAGTAAGATAGGTAGAAAGGGGGAGATGCTCGCCTGAAAACATTGTCGAGGGTTCATCCGAAGATCGGGGCGAAGCTCACATCAACTCAACGGCCTTATCCGCGAAGAAGCAAAACGCTAGAATAACACCGGATGCACTATTTAATACAACGGCAGAAGATCGGCATGCTTATGATATGATGCATGACATGGTAGATATGCGGTGCAACTAGGTCATATTAAGCGGAACCGGGGTCCCGACAATTAATTATATGGTTCTAGTTGTTTAGATGCCCCGCAATTTAAATGTTGGATTAACATGGCAAAATATAATACCGGTTCGATGCACAGATTTAAATGAGGCCAATATGAGACTAGATTTGCCCGCATATGGGCCCCATATTTAATCATGAGGTGAATCGGCATAAGGCCCCCAAACCACATGATAAGATGCATGCGAGTATGGCAATGGAAATTTAATATGCAACAGGTTTTATATTTAGCATTTATAAAATAGGGGCTCGAGAGAAGATTCACACATTAGGGTTCGGCAGATCTTGGGGTTCCGGGGTTCGGGGTCGGTCTCAGGGTTCGGATCTGGGGTTCGGGGTTCGACGGGATCGGTCTCGACGGGAACATTCTCGAACAACGGGGCAGATCTTGTCGCATTCAGGTTCTCGGCGAACTGGTCGGTTCCCTGTCGGAGGTCTTGGCGCTTCGGATCGGTCTTCGGTTCGGGGCCTCAGGGTCTTGGGGTTCGCGTCTGTGTGGCGGTCTTGTTGTTCCGTGCAGGCGTCCTCGAGGTCGATGGCAAACTTGTCCGGTACCGGGGTTCGGGTCCGGGAAGGAGTACTTGGCGTCCGGGTTCTTGGTCATCGGTAGATCTTGTCATCGCTTTGGTGTTGGTCTCGACACATATGATGTAGATCTTGGGGTCCCACCTTGATTATCGGGGGTGAACTTGGGGCTCGACGCCGGGGTCTCCAGGGTTCCCTGTCGGAGTGCTAGATGTTCCGTGATGGAGTTCTTGTCGGAGATTCTTCGGACACCTTCGGCTCGGTACGGTCTTGGAGTCTCGCGCCCGTGGTCTTGTGGGGTCCTTCGGGGTCTCGGGCGTCGGGGTACTCGAGTCCGCGGGATGCGCAGATCGAGAAGGAGGGCCCGTGGACGCCGGGCGAGGAACTTGCCGGCGGCGGCACATGCTCGCTGGGAGGCGACGACGACGCACGGAGGCAAAGGCGGCGTGGGGCTCGACGGCGGCGCCACCGGAGACGGCGAGGAGACCGGCGGCGGTGGCGGCGGGCGAAGGTCGGGGGGCGACGGGGGCGGCCAGGCGAGGGGACGCGGCGAGAGGGCAGGGCCGGCGAGGCCAGGGGCGGCATGGTGCCTGGCTGCAGACGACGGAGGGCGGGGGCGGCGAGGCGACGGCGACGGCTGCGCCGGAGGCGGCCGCTGGAGGGGCCGAGGCCGAGCGGTGGAGGCGGGGCGGCCCGGAGAGGTGACGGCGCGGCGATGGGGAGGCTCGGGGACGGCCGCGGGGCGGCTCGAGCGGCCGGAGGGCGAGGGGCGCGACGGCGCCGGCTCCGGGGCGACGGCCGGAGGGACGCGGGAGACCGGCGAGGTCGACTAGGCGGCGGGGAAGCGCGGCCAGGGGAGGGAGCGTGGACAGAGGGGGTCGTGGAGGAGGGCCGGGGACGCGGCTGCTGCTGCTGCTGGGGTGGTGGTGGCGGTGCTGGCGCAGGTGAGGCCGGCGAGCGCGGTGGTGGGCGAAGGGTGGAAGGAGGGCCTCGGGGAGAGAGAGGGCGGGGGCGACGGAGTTCGGTGGGGGCGAGCAGAGGCGGAGAGGTGGCCGGCGACCGGGCCAGCAGGGGAGCGCCGGGGTGGAGCGGCGCGTCCGGGAGGTGGGCGTCGGGTGGGGAAGAAGGAGCGGGGAGAGAGGAGCGCGTGGGGAGGCTGGGTCGGGGTGGGCCAGAGGAGAGAGGGAGTGTGGGTCTGGCAAGGTGGGGCCGCGGGGTCGGGTAGGACCCAGGGGCGTGAGTGGGTGTGTGTGTCGGTGTGTGTGGCCAGGGTGGGTGGTGTGCGTGCGTGCGTGCAGGGTGTGTGCTTGGGGTGGGTCCTAGGGAGAGAGAGAGGGGGAGAGAGAGAGGGAGGGAAGAGGGGCTGGTGAGGTGGCAGCTTTTGATTGGAGGGGGGGATGGCCAAGGGTGATGTGGCAGCCTGGGATAGGTGGGGGTGATGTGGCTGGTTGGGTGGGTAGATTAAGTTGGGTAGCTTTAGGATTATGGGTGGACCGATTTTTATTCTGGGGGTGGTCGTTCGGGTCGATTCGGCCCGTTCGACTGCCCCACTAAAAATAATTAAATAATTTATTTAATTTGCAATAAACTTTTATAAATAGATTTTAGACAAACAAAATATCCGGAAGCATCCGGGGTTTAATTTGAAATAGAAGGAGGGCTAGTTTCAGAAAATAGTAGACTTTCACGACATAGTTTCAAGTAAAATAATATGCATGATGATGACGATGCTCAAATGCAATGTGGCATGATGACATGAGCATGCGGTCATGACGATGCAATGCACAAAAACAACGCGATTTTCTAGTAGTGGTTTTGCGGGATGCCACAATTCGACACCACTAACAATGGATCTCGCCCTCGAGATCCGCCTCATGGTACCGGAAAGAAGGCCGACGGTTTGATCCTTCGCGCTTCGTGTAGATCCTCGCGACACCACTAACAAGAGGTCGTTGCCCGTGACCGTCGAGAGGACACTCCGGGAACAAAAGGTCGAAGGTAAAGGTATCGACAAATTAAGCCACCTCTAGCTTCCGTGGACGGAGTAAAACCGCTGGATCCACTGATTCGATGTACAAGAGCGAATGATAAGAGTAGTCGGATGGTGATCAGTCCATCGCGCACCCAAACAATTACTCTGCACCCGAACAGGCGGATTATGCAACCAACTCTTGGAATCAGACTGAAGATCTCGACAACCGAGGTTCGGAAATAAAGGAGTGATGCAGACTCTGCATCGGATCTGGCGTAGATGATGTCGTCGCGTCGGAGAACACCGGAAGGCACAAACAAGGAACAAAGAATGGTACCACAGTAGACGGATTCATCAGGCAGCTTGAACACCGGACGGTAGAACACCGTTAACAGAGGAGGAAGCGAAACCCTGAAGGTACGGCGGAAAACCCCACCACGAGAATTCCTGGACTCGAAGAAAAGATAAGAGAGCAGGTTCCAAAACACGTCGAGATAAGAGGCGAATAGCAGAGGGGTAAGGAGTAAAATCAGACCTAATCAGAACTATCCCACCGATTTTGCAAAAATAGTTTTGACACTCTACTTCGGCCGTTAGCTAGGCTATCCTACAGGCTGGACTTGTGGGGTATCGCAACTGCTGAGCTCTGATACCACTCTGTAACACCCTCAGAATCGACCCTATGCAAGTTTCAGCGATTCCCGCCAAACCCGCATAGAAACGATTCAAAGGTGCCCACCAGGCACTTTCGTGCGGGTGGAAAACAAGTAATAACATTACACAACAGTCCTCGATGGGACCCACAGAACATATATATACAACAACGACTCAATGAGTCAAGAATACAGATATAATATACAAAGATCCAAATCACCTTGAAAACGATATAGCGTCCCGCTACGGACAAGATGCAAATGGGGCTAAGAGCCCTGAAGAATAACCAATGGCGTCCATAACCCTGCCCAGGCCAAGCCGGAAGGGTAACCCTGCTAACGACGTCGATCTCAAAACCTGCTTAAACAAAAGGGGTGCCGACAAAGGGCAAAGGAAAAAGAGGAGCGTCAGTACAGAGGCCAGTACACGGCGAGGATAGAATTCGGCGGTCCTCGCCTACATAGGTATGGTGGACTGAAGCAGCAGCGGCAGCATGCACTGAACACCCTATAGAGACTCGATACAACTGGCGGCAATTAGAGAGGGGTACGAAAGACCTATTCGGAACAACCTGATACTAACACCAAACAAACCCATCCTGGTGTTTCCCCCTTGAGACCAATCGAGGAAGTCAACCGAGGAACTCACACAGTTGGCAGTTTTATTTATTCAGTTATTGTTGCAGCAATTACTAGTCAGGTCTAGATAATCATCCTGATAAAATAAGCAGTGGGCCATTTTAGTTAACCATTCCGTTATAGTTGCAACACTTACTAATCAGGTACAAATAGCATGAGATAACCCAAAACCCAGCAGTTGTTGGTACTTTTATTTAGCCATTCTGTTGTAGTTGCAATACTTACTAGTCAGATACAATGGTCGCCAACGACAACCCAAACAAGCAATTGTGGGCAGTGTTATTTAGCCATTCCATTATAGTGAAGCTGATTACTAGTCATTATAAAGTCAAATTTATAACACTCCTTTAGTTATAGTTGTCTATGATCGAGATACTGTGCTCCAAGTCGTCCATAACCGCGGACACGGCTTTCAGAAAGTTTTAACCCGGCCGGGGTGCACAAATAGCAACACACACACGATCGACCTAGGAAAAACCAAATCAAAACCCAACGAGGCTTTCACGACAAAGCAATCACAGGATTCAGAAATATTTCAGGGGGCCACCCCTTGGAGTACACCCGCAACGAAGTAAGCTAGCTCCGAGACGGACCCGAGGTTTGGGTGGACGGCTGTGAACGACTGGGAACCCAAAACTGAGCTTGTCGACACCACGGAATCGTGTCCCGATCCTAAACAGTATAGTGTGCTCGTCGTACAATCGTAAATAAAGCAGTAGCATGGCATAAGTACAGGATCGTAAATAAAACCTCAAACTAGTTTGTGGCCCCAAGAAATAAGACTGAATCAAGCTCTGGCTAAGGGGGGCCCATAATTCCCCGTATGTGGATAGCGCGATAAATCAAGGAACATGTATCAAGTATTCGGGTTCCTACGGGACACAAGTGGGTGGTCGGAAACCAAATATTATCTATCACCCACCGATGCCTCTGCTTACTTACTTCAATTTTAGTTGTTAAACAGGAATTAAAGTGAACGATAAGTAAAGCCATGATCATCTCCAACATCAAACAGGCGGCAATACTCCAACAACTGTGGTATATGGCGACACGCAACAACACTTGAGCAAGCGACTACGACGCGCAAGTCCAAATATCTATCAAACAACAGGTAATAGGAGGTGGCCATGGCAATATAGGGCTGCAAGGGATATCATGGGTACGAAAACTAGAGCAACGCAACACAGATAGCAATAGATCAACAGGAGGGAATAAATACTATAAAGTAAGATAGGTAGAAAGGGGGAGATGCTCGCCTGAAAACATTGTCGAGGGTTCATCCGAAGATCGGGGCGAAGCTCACATCAACTCAACGGCCTTATCCGCGAAGAAGCAAAACGCTAGAATAACACCGGATGCACTATTTAATACAACGGCAGAAGATCGGCATGCTTATGATATGATGCATGACATGGTAGATATGCGGTGCAACTAGGTCATATTAAGCGGAACCGGGGTCCCGACAATTAATTATATGGTTCTAGTTGTTTAGATGCCCCGCAATTTAAATGTTGGATTAACATGGAAAAATATAATACCGGTTCGATACACAGATTTAAATGAGGCCAATATGAGACTAGATTTGCCCGCATATGGGCCCCATATTTAATCATGAGGTGAATCGGCATAAGGCCCCCAAACCACATGATAAGATGCATGCGAGTATGGCAATGGCAATTTAATATGCAACAGGTTTTATATTTAGCATTTATAAAATAGGGGCTCGAGAGAAGATTCACACATTAGGGTTCGGCAGATCTTGGGGTTCCGGGGTTCGGGGTCGGTCTCAGGGTTCGGATCTGGGGTTCGGGGTTCGACGGGATCGGTCTCGACGGGAAAATTCTCGAACAACGGGGCAGATCTTGTCGCATTCGGGTTCTCGGCGAACTGGTCGGTTCCCTGTCGGAGGTCTTGGCGCTTCGGATCGGTCTTCGGTTCGGGGCCTCAGGGTCTTGGGGTTCGCGTCCGTGTGGCGGTCTTGTTGTTCCGTGCAGGCGTCCTCGAGGTCGATGGCGAACTTGTCCGGTACCGGGGTTCGGGTCCGGGAAGGAGTACTTGGCGTCCGGGTTCTCGGTCATCGGTAGATCTTGTCATCGCTTTGGTGTTGGTCTCGACACATATGATGTAGATCTTGGGGTCCCACCTTGATTATCGGGGGCGAACTTGGGGCTCGACGCCGGGGTCTCCAGGGTTCCCTGTCGGAGTGCTAGATGTTCCGTGATGGAGTTCTTGCCGGAGATTCTTCGGACACCTTCGGCTTGGTACGGTCTTGGAGTCTCGCGCCCGTGGTCTTGTGGGGTCCTTCGGGGTCTCGGGCGTCGGGGTACTCGAGTCCGCGGGATGCGCACATCGAGAAGGAGGGCCCGTGGACGCCGGGCGAGGAACTTGCCGGCGGCGGCACATGCTCGCTGGGAGGCGACGGCGACGCACAGAGGCAAAGGCGGCGTGGGGCTCGACGGCGGCGCCACCGGAGACGGCGAGGATACCGGCGGCGGCGGCGGCGGGCGAAGGCCGGGGGGCGACGGGGGCGGCCAGGCGAGGGGACGCGGCGAGAGGGCAGGGCCGGTGAGGGCCAAGATCTTTATTTCTTCTTCCTTGGGCTACAAGTGCTCCTTGAGCTGTTTACAGGGAGAAGAGAAGAACTTCACCAGCCTAACGGCTCTTCCTTTCCCCTCTCTCCCTTCTGAATCCAAGCCTCCCCTTATAAAGGAGAGCCCTGGGTTCCTCTAGGGCTGACGTGGCAAGCATCTTCGAGGAATATGCTTGTCCCAATATAGTAGTTCGGCGCTCCCCTTTCCCTGTCGCTCTTCTAACAACGGCAAGGTTCCAGAGGGCCCCCCTGCGCGCCTCGGTCTTCCGCACTGTCACCTCCGTGAACTCCTCCTGCCTCTCTGTCGTTCTGCGCCTTTGTCCTTAGCGCTTGGCTCTGCTCAGATTCTCCCTAGCTCGCAGCTAGGGTTTGACTTCAGGCTTCTCCTTCTCCTGCAAGCTTCTTATCATTCGGTCCTTCCTCGAATAGCTCGGATCTTCCTTCACCTGCATTAAGATCACTCGGGCTGACCCGACCGTCTTACGTAATATCTCGGCCGGGTAATGTCTCAATATACATTTACAGGCCTCTCGCCTCCTTATGTCGGCCGACTTATACGGGATCCGGCCGACTTAAACTGTAACTCGGGAACCAGACGGGTATTGTACCTTCGTCTTTTCCCCGTCTTTATCCTATCCGGGGTCACCCCCCGACAGTGGGAGAGGGGCTGCCAGAAGGGATTGAGCAGTTCCTTCTCTGATACCATGGAAGTAGGGAAATGATCCAACACAATTTGTATTGATATCGCATGGCTTTAAATAGCCTCGTACATGCTCCCCATCGTGTACAGCCGATCATGTGATCGTTCGGTAGAACGTGTTGGATTATTAGGCATAATTTCCACGATTAATTCCAGAATATAAATCATGACAAAACCAGCTACTAGCTCATGTAACTCGAACATACTAGATGTACTAAACAACAGGATGATCGGAAACAAACAGCAGCCTAACATGTACTCGCAGAACATGATGAATAACCAAACAGGATCACGTAGCACGTACCGTTCGGTTGTCGTAGTAGTAACTTTGGGGAAGAGTGATCGCAGCAGATGGCGACGAAGACGGCGGTAGGCAGCACCGCCTGACTTGGATGGAAGACGACCCGTGATGGAGAACTCGAGCAGTCGCGCAGAGCGCTTCCCAAAAACCTTATTCGCCCTCTCCCGTACAGGATCGCAAGGGCGAGTGGTTCCGGAGACCTGCTCTCCCGTCCGCCGGTGCACGCCGGCAAGCGGGATGGAGTAGACTACGGTGACGGCGCAAGTAGAGAGGAAGGCAAAAACCCTAGATTGGTTTTCGGTGGTGTTGTGGCGGTAGCCGCGCAGGACTTTTTATAGAGAGGCTCAGGAAACCCTAACGGAGGCGAACGTGGGCCGGTTACGCACGTTCGGGTCGGGAGCGACCCAACCCAAATAAGCTAACTGTTTGACACGTCTGTCAAGCAGCAAATAAAGCTCGGCTCGGCGAGATTCCCGCAACCAGCAACCAGCAACCCGCGTCGCGCGCGTCGTGACGAGGCGAGCGTGCGTGCGTGCGTGCGAGCGGCGTCGTCGGAGGAGGAGCGCGCGTGTGTATCTCTCTTATTCCCACTCACTTACAAAGTGGTGCAACACTCCACCTTATAAGGTGGTGCAACTCTCCTCCAACTTTCCATGTGGGATTAAACTTTAGCTCCCACTCTACTCCCATGTGAGCTGCCACAAACATGGGCCCAAACACATATAGGCTGCCACAAATTTGGGCTTTGAGATTTAGAAAAAATCTGAAATACTCATAGGCCTAAATGGATTAGCCCCATTATTTCTAACAGAACGTGGACAAAGACTGGGTCGTACAGATGATTGAGTCTATGCAGGTGCACGCCCAGCTGCATATGTTAACAATCAGGCATTGAGAAAAGCTTAGCCTTCGATATGACCGCCTCCAGCAAGGAATAAGACTTGCATCGTCATCCATGGATTCGATCAATAAGACCAGGTCCTGTATTTTAACCTTACAGTATGTATCGTTGCACCATGGAGATATGCTTTATGGAGATGACAACAAAGAAGTAATGTACTACTCCCTCTATCCCAGTTTATAAGACTTGCGCGTATATCTAGGTCGTCCGCATGAGCTATATAATATTAATTATATAATATAAAAATTATATTATTAGAAAATACAACATTTAAAGTTTCTAATAATATAATTTTTATCTTATGTTTCTCATGCTAAGTTGGTTAATTTGTCAACCTAGAAATACGCGTAAGTCTTATAAACCGAGACGGAGGTAGTACTATAGTTTATCATTTTTATTATTATTGCCATACTAATAACTCATTGCAAAAGAGTGAATGAATCAAAAGAATTACATATAAACCCTAGATAAAGAATAAATGAATAAAAGAATCCTAACCATTCGTTTCAAAATTGAACTAAGACCACAAATACTTATTTCTGAATTGAGGAAGTAATTTATTTCGATTTCCTGATGCTAAATTGCTAATAGCGCGCCTTGTAAAGGAAGACTGAATCAATATGCATGCTTCGCCACATTACGTCCGAGTAGCGCAGGGTGGTTCGCGTGCGTTGATATCGTCCACGTACCAAATCATCTTCTCATATCCTTCATCCTCGATCGCCTCGCCATTGTCACACATCATCTTCTTTCTCGCATGGGCCTGATCGTCGTCGTACATCGGCTCATGTGCTGCGGTCGCCAGCGGCAAGGCGGCGCGAGGAGGGTATGGCGCCTTGCAAGGCGGCTGCGGCAGGCGGCATGTTTCCCGGCACGACGCCAGTCGCCGCCGAACCGTGTCGAGCTCGGTAGCCTCGCGCTTCCACTCGTCGTAGAGTCTTCCGACGATGCCTTCGCAGCCGCGTACCGGGTGCTCCGCGCGGGCGTCCGACTCGTATATGATGCTTCGCGCGCAGTCGTCTCGGTTCTCGGGACCGGCCTCCTCGAGTAGGCGGAGGATGTTCTTCACGCCGAACAGCCTGTGCGCGTTCCCGAACCGCTTGGGACGGTCGGCGGGGAAGTAGGGCGCCAGTACGCACCTCGCCGTGCACTTGCGCCGCTGGTGCTTGCACGCCGCGCACGACTGTTTTGGAACCGACGAGCGGGCACGGGCCGGAGATGCGGGTCTGGACGGCGGGGAGGAGGTGCGCTGCGGACGGGTGCGTTTGGATGCGGTAGCTGTGGCGGTAGCGGTAGGCCGGTAGCGCCCGATGGCGGCGTCCGCGGCGGCTTGCCGGGCGTATCGTACCCGGCATCCCGTAGGCATTTGTAGCTTTGACTCTGCCATCGCACGCGCGGGCTCGAGCTTGTGGTTCGACTGAGATTGACCAGGCAGGCGAGAGCTTGTGCATATTTAGAGATGAGTATTTATTTGTTATTATCCTCAAAAAGATTTATTTGTTATTATTCATTTTATCTTTCTGCTTAAATATCTCAATTTGACAACGTGGTGGTAAACACTCTGGTATGTTCCAGATCTCTCGTTCCATATAAGTTGGTGCCAACACGTGAGAGCCTTCTGCAAATTATATCTCCCTATTCACTAACTTTATAGCTTCAATTAGAGGAACACAAACCAAATATAAACTTCACATTCACAACAAACAATATTTTTTACGTTTATTAAAAAATCAATGTCTTTGGCGTTCACCACGGAAGAAAAAAAGAAACAAATAATAAAGTGAACTATCTAGTTGTCAATGTACTGTTTGGCCGGGGAACTCTATCAGGAATAACACCTAGTTTATATGGCCTATAAAAAAACTATTGTTCTATCTGGAAAGATCAACTTATACCTAACTAGATTGGACAATGCACCTCAATACAAATCATACAACTGAATATACCTTTGCCGTTTTTACATTAACCAAAATACTTTTGACCTCATTTTACATAGATTTCAATATCAACCAAAGTCCAAATAACGGATTATGTAAGATGTGGGTTCGAAAAATCAAATTAGAAAACTTTAATTCGGTGTAATGTTCGATTAACTTTGTTTCAAAACAACTAGTAATGTAAAAAAAATCACTGAGAAAGGTAACATAAATAGACATTTGTGAATTGTGACCGCACTATTCATATATAATTTCTAAGAGAAGATCTTAAAACTGTAAATTAAGATATATATATATATATATATATTTTGAAATTTTAGTTTAAATAACACTACTTATGGCTTGTCATGTTTTGTGAAAATATAAGAATATCGGGATGTTCAAATAATTAGTGTAGATAAGATAAATATGGTACAAAAACAATGTGGGTTTAAATCCACATATACATCAAGTTGCATGGAATTGTGCATGTTGTAAAATTCCCACGTAAGGCATTAAGTATGTGTCCATGTGTCCAAATAACAGTATGTGAAATGTGGGTTCAATAAATCGATTATAAAACTTTACGTAAGTGTAATGTTGGATTAACTTCTTTCTAAAACAATTAGTAATGTAAATCTTGTTTTTTAATGGAGAGCGTACGGTACATATTACTCTCGCAAATAGACATTTGTGACCGCAATATTGATATATAATTTCTAAGGGAAGATCTTAAAATTCTATTATATATATAATTTGAAATTTTAGTTTAGATATCACTACTTATGGCTTGTCATATTTTGTGAAAATAGAGGAATATAGGGATGTCCAAATGATTAGTGCAGATGAGATAAAATTGGTACAATAACAATGTGGGTTTAGATCCACAAGTACATAAATCTGCATTGAATTGTGCATGTTGTAAAATTCCCACATAACACACTAAGCAGGTGTCCATGAGTCCATCAAAATTCTTATGTGGATTTTAGGGGATTTTTCCTCCCCGCAAATTAACATTCCCATATATCCCTATGTCATGCATCACAAAGATGTCATGTTTGTTTTAGGGCTGATGGATGTAATCTGTGTTAAGTTTTCTCACATTCTTTGATAAAAACATAGATTTAGTCACAATATCTTACTTATTTATTCAAGTCAGCTAATGTATTATATTTTCTACAATTTGGGCATTGATACGTCCAATTTGCATCACTATTCTATATCATAATTTGCCTCTATTCCTCGATATATTTCATATTAAGAGGTGTTACTTATGTTATTTCATCTGTTTTTTCATGTTGGATGATTCTTGGAGGATGAACTGCCGGAGTCATGATTCCGATGGAAAAAGTGGTGTTTTGATGCAATTTCGCGAAGATCAGAAAAATACCAAAAAAACTAAAAAAAATTATATTTTCCCAGAAGACGAAGGATGCCAGAAGGGGATGCGGAGTTGGGCCACAGGAGGCCCACACCCCTAGGTGCGGGCCACCCTGGGCCACGCCTATAGGGGTGTGGCCACCCTGGCCCACCTTTGGCTCCGCCCTCTCGCCTATATCTTCTCCTCGAAACCCTAAAGTCGGGAGAGCGACCACAGAAAGATTCCGCCGCCTCTGCGTGGCGGAAAACACCGAGAGAGAAAGAGCTCTCCGGCAGATAGATTTCTGCCAGTGAAATTCCTTCCCGGAGAGGGGAGATCATCGCCATCAACACCATCATCAATATAGACTTCATCAGGGTCAACATCATCATCCACACCATCATCTCCACCAGCACCATCGTCACCACTCCATCCCGTTGTAACAATTGTGTTGAATCTTGCATAGTTCTTAGGGGAAACTTTCCCGGTGTTGATTACTATTGCAGTTGATGCTTGTGAGTGGAACCATTGAATTATTGTTTATGTTCAGATTGTTATCCATTCATATCATCTCTGATCTTGATCCATATAATGTCTCGTGAGTAGTTCGTTTAGTTCTTGAGGACATGGGAGAAGTCATGTTGTTAGTAGAGGAATTGTGTTGATGTATTATTCATTGGTTTAATATTTAAGTTGTGGTGCTATTCTTCTAGTGGTGTCATGTGAACGTAGACTACATGATACTTCACCATTTGGGCCTAGGGGAATGCATTGTGTATTTGGCTACTAATTGTGGGGTTGCCGGAGTGACAGAAACCTGAACCCCCGTTAGGAAACCATTGCATAAGGGAGTGTAGGATCTCAGAGTTTAAGGTTGTGGTTAGGTTTTTATCTTAATTGCTTTATTGTAGTTGTGGATGCTTGCAAGGGTTTTAATCACAAGTATGTATTAGTCCAAGTAAGGTCGGTACATTAGCATAGGTTCACCCACACAACACTTATAAAATTAAAGAAGATTAATCAGCTATATGAAACGAAAGCACTATGTCCTCGAGAACGTTTGGTCCTCATTAGTATTTCCACCGGCTTGTCCTTTGCTAAGAAAGGATTGGGCCACTTGCTGCAATTATTTGTTGTCTTTATTTACTTGCACTTTATTTCCTTTCTTTATTAGAAAACCCCTAAAAATCCGTTTGCTAAGTATTTATAGAGATTCCTGCTCCATACCACTAGTCAACACCTTCTACTCCTCGTTGGGATCGATACTCCTATTTATCAGAAGTACTACGATACACCTCCTATACTTGTGGGTCATCAAGAATATTGAAGAGCGAAGCGCTATTGAAGAGTGGAACTGATAAAGGAAACTTCTACTGGTAATATGACACTCCTATTTCTGGCGTTGTTGCCGGGGAGTGAAACACTATTGAAGAGTAGAACTGGTAAAGGAAACTTCTATTGTGAGTATTTGTTTTTTATTTCTGTTTGTTATTTTGTTTCCAATATGGATAACCCACTTCGTTTCCTGTTTGGGAAAACTACTACAACTGTTAGGGTAGTATATGAACCACCACCTGTTGAGATATATCATTTTAAGATACCTACAAGTATTGTTGATCGTGTTATGGATAATTATTATTTTGGGGATGGAACTATCCATCCTGGTGAAGAATAAGTTACTATCTATATCATTAAAAGGAAGAGCTAAAGAATGGTATAAGTTGCTGAAGAATGGACAATCTATGAAATGGGAGGAAATAGTACTTATCTTTTATTCTAAATTCTATCCTCCCAGTGAGATTCATAAGGATAGGAATCAAGTATATAAATTTTGGCCTCATGATGGAGAAAGTACAACTCAAGCTTGGGGGAGATTGAAGTTACTAATGCTTAAATGTCATATTCATGAACTCCCTAACATTATTATTATTAACAACTTTTATGCAAGGCTTTCTCTTCATGATAAAGATTTGTTAGATTCTTCTTGTGCTGGATCATTCACACGTATGAAGGAAGAAGCTAAATGGGATCTCCTAGACCGTATTCAAGAGAACACTGAAGCATGGGAGAATGACAAAGGAAGAAAGTCAGGTATAAACTATGATTATGAATGCATTAAATCTTTTATGGGAACCGATGACTTTCGTGATATTAGTACTGAGTATGGTCTTGATTCTCAAAGTATTGCCAATTGTTTTAAGGCTTTTTCCTCTTATATAGAAATTCCTAATAAGAAATGGAATAAGTACCATGCGCCTTATAAAGATATTGTTACTCATGTTCCTGCTAGCATTGAAGTTTGTACTATTGATCCTATTTTGCCTGAACCTTATATTGAGAAAATCCTTTTTCCTGCTAAGGTAAGGGAACATTCTATCATAGCTAATGTGGTTAGCAGAAGTGCAAAGAAAACTATGGAACCTGATGAGCAAATAAACATTGAACCTGTAGTAGCCCTTGTAAAAGATCTTGTCACTAAAAATATAGAGGATGAGCACATTGTCTTCTGTGAAGACGCTTCTAATATTGTCTCTCACCCTAGAAAAGCTAGAAAAACTAGCGTCTCTGTGCTTTCTATGATAATTGGTGATCATTTCTATTATGGTTTATGTGATATTGGTGCTAGTTCTAGTGCTATTCCTTATGATCTTTACAGGAAAATTATGCATAAAATTGGTCCTTGTGAACTTGAGGACATTGATGTGGTTATTCACCTTGATAATAGAGAGACAGTCTGTCCAATTGGCATTGTAAGATATGTGGAGGTTCTTTGTGGTAAGATTAAATATCCTGCTGATTTTCTAGTGCTTGGTTCAGAAGCTAGTAAAACTTGTCCTATTATCTTCGGTAGACCTTTCTTGAATACTTGTGGGGCTATTATAGATTATAAGAAGGAGAAAGTTTTGAATAAGTTTGATGGAGAATCCTATGAGTTCAATTTTTCCAAATTTGCTAAAACTCCTTATGAAAATGAATTTCCTAATGAGGATTTCAGGGTTGAACAACTTGCTTCTATTGATCCAGTTTATGACCTTATACCTCTTTTTGATGATTGTAAGTATGCTCATTCTGATGATAAATTTGTTTCTTGTGATAGTTATATTGTCAACTTTATTCAAAGTGCTACTGAAAGTTATTATGAGAGAGGGAAACATGGTTTTATGCATCTCAATAATATTAAGTTTCCCCGCTCTATGTTGAAAGCTTTGAAGGTGCATTTGTTTTATCTTCCTATGCTAGTTGCCTTTTGTTTCAATAATTTTTTTATCATGAGACTCCCTTGAATAGGAACTGGGTTAGACTCAAATGTGTTGGATATTTGCTTCTTGATGCTCTTTTTCACTTCAAATCTATATCTCCTATGTGAGCATCTTTGAAATTATCAAGCCTAACTTAAAGGCATTAAAGAAAAGTACTTCTTGAGAGATAACCCAATAGTTTTATTGAGTCTTGGAAGTTATTACTTGTAATAACCTCTCCTTATCCTTTTTGTTTTGGTTTTTGAGTCAAGATCAACCCCTTTTGAGAAGTAGAGGAGTTGTGAAAAGTGGCTGTCCTCAGACAAATTTTTGTGCTGCATTGTAAAAATTCGTTAAGGATCTCAGTACAACGGATGGAGATATAATTTTTTGTGCTTACTCTCCAAGTTGTTATCTAACTTTCATTAGTTTTGCATTTTTTATTCGAGCAACAGAAGTTTTTCAAAAAAATCAATCTTTACCTGCTGGTCTGTTTTGGCAGATTTCTATCATCATTTGCATTTGCCTCTTATATTGATTCTCTTTCAGATTCTTTTTGGGCTTTTGGAAAGGAGTTGCTATAGTAGCTTTTGTTTTGATGGATTTCAGTTGAAGTTTGAACCTCAAGGTTTATTGTTTTTGCATACACTAATGTTGCCAATGAGGTTTGTGTGATTCCTTGCATGAAAGGAATTTTCAGATGATGGAGAGAAGGAATCCGCATAGTCTGTCTTTGAATAGGTAAAAAGTGCTGCAACAGAAGGTTCATAAAACCCCTTTTTCTTTATATTTTTTATGTTTTCATTACATAAGGAAGTTTACGAGATGAAACAGAGGAGGAAACAGAGCCCAGGTGGGCCACACCCACCAGTGGCGCAGGCCCTAGCTGGCCATGCCACTAGGGGATGTGAGCCCCATGGAGTCCGTCTCCGCCCGTTTTCGCACAGTACCTTCCTTATGTCATATAACTTCGTAATATATAACCCCCCCGAATCCCCCGAGGTTCGTATATCGTGTTCTCATCGTGTTTTCGTTTCGATCTGTTTCTGTCAGGAAATCTTCTCAAGTTTAGAGGCACCATGGTCTCCGCCAACGACAAGGGTAAGGAGCCCGTGGAAGAAGAAAGGATCGCTGCTAGGCACGAAGACATGGGTTGGAGCATCAAGAGAAAGTAAAGGACATGTCAGCAGGCATGAAGGGACAAGCTGCCACAGGATCAAGGGCAAGGAAACCTACTTTTGTAGGGGCAAATAATACTGGATGTGCTTTTTATCATAATATGCAGGGTATCATGACCTCCGTTCCAGACTTCAGATCCTGCCCTGAGGCAGTGGAAGCCCTGCGAACCACTGACGAGTTTTGTGATAAGTACCGTGTTCTATGTATGAAGGTGGATATACTTCGAGAGGAGAATAATAGGCTTCATAAGATGCTAGAGGGTTTTCTCACCCTAAACAAGGGATCACCACCACCGAAGGAGGAATTCGTCATCAAGTTTGGCATCCCCTTGGCTTGTTCCAAGCTTGGGGGAGTGCAGCGGTATCACAATATTATCTTTTGTCTTTTTACCCTTTTAGTAGATTCATATATTGGATAGAGAAGTTATCATATAGGTTGGTTTGCATTATGGAAGTATCTCTCCTTTAGTTGGTTATCTATGTATCCCTTTGTGTGAGTGCCTTTATGGAATATTAATGAGAAGTTTCATCTTTTACTTTTTGCACTCCTTATTTTAGTTTGCAATCTCTATTATATGATTGATCTTGTTGATCAGTATTGGTACCACTTTGAGAGCATCAATTAGATCTAAATTGATTTTGGCAAACCAAGCTCTGGTCAGTAGCAACACATTTTGAGGTTTGAAAGGAAAAGAGAAAAGCACCTACAGGTATTTTGTATCATTTATTTTCTTTCTTGATTGGCTCATAAGCTTAGTATTCTTTATTTAAGATCTTTTGTGTGTTCAAGGAAGGTTGCATGTTTGGCTCTATCACTTGTAGGTTTGCTTGATTCCTTCAACTATTTTGCTTGCTACCCAGCCTTGCTAGCCAAAAACCTGTGCTGAGAGGGAATAATTCTCATGCATCCAATCCTTTAAACCAAAACCTATGCCATTTGTGCCCACCATATCTACCCATTAGCATTATTGCTATTCCAAGTAAATTCTCAAGCTTCATCTATCTTTCAAATTAAAAATTATTTTGTTATGTGAAAACTAGTTAGTAAAGCTCTCACGAACTTGATGGCACACCTTATTTTCTTGCCCTCAATAAACTTGAACCATTGTGTCATCAAAGTTGTATATGCTTGCACTATACGTTGTAATTAGCAGAACCATGCTGTCACGGGGAACGCTTTCAACATTGCACTTGTACACTGTACACAGTTGATATCATGCTCTTTTGTTTGCGGATGTCGTCGATGTGAAATAAAAGGGGAGCTTGTAAGTCTATGGAGTTATGTATGTGTGTTAGAGAAACGCTGGGCCGCTAGCCTAAGCCATGCCTAATCATAGTGGAAACTTGCAGCATAACCATAGTGAGCTATCTATGAAGCATCCTCAATAAAAACCTATGCAAATAGCAAATAAAAAGATCGCTGAGATGCTCACTGTCTGCTTGCCTTGTCATTTTGATTATGGGATAGCTCATGTATCATGTGCAAGAGGTACCCCGTTGGCGGTTCTCTATGATACGCATGTACTTACAATGACAAGAACTTACCCGTAACTAAAGTTGAGTAGCATGAGTAGAGGCCCTCGTACTCAAGGGACATGAGATTACCAACTTATATTTTGTCAAACATATACTCCATCTTTGTTCACTTCAACCTTAATCACTTCAAGATGCTTATGATAGGGGTAATGAGAGCTCAAAGCTAGTAAGTACCATAATCTTTTGAAATCTCTTTATGAACTTTAAATCCCTGCTTCCCTCTATGAAGGGCCTTTCTTCTACTTAAAAGTTGAGTCAGTAAACATATTCCTCTCTATCTCCAACAAGAATTTGAGTTATTGTGTTTCAAGCATTCATATGATGATTTATTCAATCATGTTCTTTATGTTCCTTGTTTGCACAAGACTCTTATCTAAATGAGTATTACTTTGAAAGCCATATTTATGGAAAGCCTTTTATGTTTGAGCAAAGAGTACTCCTATTTTAAACTTCTTTACAAAAGCTTTGCTTGAAAACTGTTTGCCAGCTGTTCTCTAACCAAGAACAAAGTTTGCCAATCTGAATTATGATTTATATTTATGCATCTTTATTGTGACTCCCATACTTGTTGCAAGCTAAGTTATACAATGGTGAGTTACTTTCTTTTATGAGTTGTGTATTGGTAAGTGTGATGCTTCTTGTCTGTATTCTTTTTAGCGACACTTCACTCCATAAACCTGTGGACATGTTTACTAAGCTCAGATTTCGCTTGGGGGCAAGTGAGGTCTAAGCTTGGGGGGACTTGATACGTCCAATTTGCATCACCATTCTATATCATAATTTGCCTCTATTCTTTGATATATTTCATATTAAGAGGTGTTACTTATGTTATTTCATCTGTTTTTGCATGTTGGATGATTCTTGGAGGATGAACTGCCGGAGTCAGGATTCTGATGGAAAAGAGCAGTGTTTTGATGCAATTTCATGAAGATCATAAAAATACCAGAAAAACTATAGAAAATTATATTTTCCCAAAAGATGAAGGATGCCAGAAGGGGAGTCGGAGTTGGGCCACAGGGGGGCCCACACCCCCCAGGCGCAGGCCACCATGGGCTGCGCCTACAGGAGGTGTGGCCACCCTGGCCCACCTCTGGCTCTGCCCTCTCGCCTATATCTTCTCCTAGAAACCCTAAAGTCGGGAGAGCGACCATAGAAATATTTCGCCGCCTCTGCGGGGCGGAAAACACCGAGAGAGAAAGAGCTCTCCGGCAGACAGATTTCTGTCGGGGAAATTCCTTCCCGGAGAGGGGAGATCGTCATCATCAACACCATAATCAAGCTAGACTCCATCGGGATCATCATCATCCACACCATCATATCCACCAGCACCATCATCACCACTCCATCCCACTGTAACAATTGTGTTGAATCTTGCATAGTTCTTAGGGGAAACTTTACCGGTGTTGATTACTATTGTAGTTGATGCTTGTGAGTGGAACTATTGAATTATTTTTTATGTTCAGATTGTTATCCATTATCATATCATCTCTGATCTTGATCCATATGATGTCTCGTGAGTAGTTCGTTTAGTTCTTGAGGACATGGGAGAAGTCATGTTGTTAGTAGTGGAACTGTGTTGAGGTATTATTCAATGGTTTAATATTTAAGTTGTGGTTCTATTCTTCTAGTGGTGTCATGTGAACGTCGACTACATGATACTTCACCATTTATGGGCCTAGGGAAATGCATTGTGTACTTGGCTACTAATTGTGGGGTTGACAGAGTGACAGAAACCTGAACCCCCGTTAGAAAACCATTGCACAAGGGAGTGTAGGATCTTAGAGTTTAAGGCTGTGGTTAGGATTTTATCTTAATTGCTTTCTTGTAGTTGCGGATGCTTATAAGGGGTTTAATCACAAGTATGCATTAGTCTAAGTAAGGTCGGTACATTAGCACATGTTCACCCACACAACACTTATAAAACCAAAGAAGATTAATCAACTATATGAAACAAAAGCACTTGACAGTATTCCCATGTGTCCTCGAGAACGTTTGGTCCTCATTAGTATTTCCACTGGCTTGTCTTTTGCTAATAAAGGATTGGGCCACTTGCTGTAATTATTTGCTGTCTTTATTTACTTGCACTTTATTTCCTTGCTTTATCAGAAAACCCCTAAAAATCCGTTTGCTAAGTATTTACAGATATTTCCTACTCCATACCACTAGTTAACACCTTCTGCTCCTCGTTGGGATCGACACTCCTATTTATCGAAAGTACTACGATACACCTCCTATACTTGTGGATCATCAGGCATGAGATAATTGATATTTATGGATGAATACATACTACTCTGCTCTACATTGCTTATATATTTTTCACTTCACCTATTCAACATCCTATATATATAGTACATGCCACATGTGATGTATCTAGTCTCTCTTAATTAATTTCTAGCAAATATAATCTTTAAACCTATAGGAACTATGCATGTGTGTAGACTAAGTGGTTGTTCGATTCATGTACACTAAGTAATACATGTTATAGTGTGGATTATATCTCCATTTGTGGAAAGGTGAGATATTTTTTGATAGAAAACATTGTTGCTTGATGGGTTGTCACAAATGCACTCACATGCAGGGTAGTGCATGTATAGTGTGCAACCCGTTAGGCCTCTACAGTGCACTTGCAATCTTACATATGATAGACACTCGTTAAATTTGCATATGACCAATGCGACAAAACTCTTCTTCTACGTCTCTAGAACCCTATTTTGTCTAGAGTGCCATAGGCTAAATATATCCATTCAAAATGTTAAATTATAGAAATCAAACATAATAAAATATGCCATGTGTTCGAAATATTAGATCACAAATGTGCGCGTATGTATGGGCAATCTAGCCAAAAATCTCAAATAGAATCACAAATATTCAAGTAGAAGAATTTACGGTCATTGATCTTAAGTAACTCTTAATTGCACTATTGTACAATACTACAGATTGTTCAGTTGTTATGACTCATAAAACACATAAACAAAACATAGACATGGTCACTAGTTAATGTATAGCTAAGCAAGTAGGCATGCTGCGTGGTGATAAATATTTTTGCAACATGATGTGGCTTTGTCGCATTGTGAAATTCTGCCCTAGAAAGTTCTTGGATCATATGTTAGAGAAAAGTATAGGGGAAATACAGAAACAAAGGTGTACACCCAACCTTTGCATACATAATAGGGTTTATTACTACTGTCTTCTCAGGTCTCGCCGAAATTATGACCATGCCACTACAATTTGACAAATTGGAAAATTACCACCGACTTCCATGAACTCGGTATGTCTATATCCTCAATTCGTTTGACGATGGCTGACACTCTGGCTAATTTTTCATCTATATGACTCATTTTCTTACATATGGGTCCCCTATGGTGTAGTCGTTGTTGTGACTGTTATTATGACTAGCAGTCCCCACCACCTCAAAAGAGATGGCGCGCATCATAGGGCAAGGTTTAGAGTCCCCACTATTATGCAATTTGAAGGGTTTCGCGGCATAGTAAATCAAAATTTTCTACGGAGCGAACAGAGGGAAAGCCAAGATCTAATCTAGGAGATGCAAACAACGAGAGAGATTGGATTAGATCTTCATACCCTTGAAGATTCGCACAGCGGAACGTTCGTCGGAACGTGGGTGACGTAGTCGTACTCGCTTCTCCTCCTCGCGATCCGATCCGATCTAGCACCACAAGTGGCGGTGCCTCCGTGAGATGCACACGTGCAGCACCTCGACGTCTCCTCCTTCCTCGGACCAGCGAGTATGGTGGAGAGATAGATTGTATCTACAGCACGACGGCGTGGTGTATATGGTGGAGAATTTCTGCTGCAGGGCTTCGCCTACAAACAGTCGGGAGGGAGAGAGGAAGATAGCAAGGCTGCTAGGGTTGGAGGCAAGGTGTGTGGGGGGAGGGGGCGCACCACCCCTCTGTATATAGAGGGGGGGGCGGCCAGCCCTTGCCCCTCCTCCAATCCTATCTCTAGTTTAAACAATTTAAACTCTCCCTTATCTAGAAATCCTATCTCTAGTTTAAACGATTTAAACTCTCCCTTATCTAGAAATTCTATCCCGAGATTTAAACGAGTCAAATCTCTCTAGAATCGGCTGGGCCCTATGGGGCCTTGTGCCCCTGGCCCAATGCGGCCAGGACACTCCCTCATAGGACCATGCCCCCTCCCGGAAGGTGGGGCCACGTTGGTCCCCTTCCGGAAGGTTCTAGAAGCTTCCGGTACAATACCGATTAACCCGGAACAATTCCGAACTCCAAAAACTGCACTGCCTTATATGAATCTTATTCTCCGGACCATTCCGGAACCTCTCGTGATATCTCGGATCCCATCCGAGATTCCGAACAAAAATTCATAAACCAATTATCCAATCTATCCTAGCGTCGAGATACGTTAAGTGTGTGACCCTGCGGGTTCGAGAATATGCAGACATGATCTTCTATCAATAATCAACAGCGGGGTCTGGGCACCCATATTGACTCCCACACATTCATCGATGATCATATCGGATGAACCATGATGCCAGGATTCAATCAATCCCATATATATATTCCCTTCGTCTCACGATATTTTACTTGCCCGAGATTCGATCGTCGGTACCGTCATACCTAGTTCAATCTCGTTCACAGCAAGTACTTTACTCGTTCCGTAATCCGATATCACTTTGTGATTAACTCCTTAACCACATGCTTGCAAGCGGTGTTGATATCGATTACCGAGTGGGCCCGAAGTATATCTCTCCGACTTGGGAGGGACAAATTCCATCTCGATACATACAACCCAACAGATACTTTCCGATCACCTGAGAGACACCTTTATGATCACCCTCTCATAGGATGAAGTTTGATGACCTCAAAGCTTTCTTCCGATACCAGGGAGTTGCATTATCTCATGGTCTAAGGAATACAATATTTGACATAGGAAAAGCTTCGCAAAGACGAACACGATGACACGATCTAATTGCTCTGCTTTGTTTGGGTCTATCCACCATATCATTCTCCCAATGATATGATCTCATTATCAATTGACAACTCATGTATATGGTTAGGAAACCTTAACCATCATTGATCAATGAGCTAGTCCATAGAGGCGTACTAGGGACACGGTGTTGTTTACAAACCACACAAGTATTAAAGTTTCCGCTTAATACAATTCTAGCATGGAATATAAACTTTATCATGAACAAGAATTATAATAATAACATCTTTATTATTGCCTCTAGGGCATAATTCCAACACAATTTCCCATCTTTTGTCGCTCCCCCCACTTTGCTCCACTGCTTTCTCCTCTTGCTTCCACATTGTTTCGTCGTTTACCTGCCCCACCCTCCCCTTGGGGATCTATTTGTTGCCCTTATCGTTGCCTCCTCTTTGCCCTCTCTCGTGGCCAATGTTCCCTGCACTGGCTACTATTAGCGAAAACTGCGAGATGGTCATTGGTTGCATGCCTACAATGGATTTGGCATGGATATGGATTATGTACGGTTGTAGTGCACCCAGATGGATCCTGCAGGGCTAGATAGCACGTAGATGGATCATGTGAGGCTGAAGAGCAATAGCGAGGGCGATGGGATAAGAGGACGCGGGGAGCAAAGAATTGCAGCTCATGAGCCCGGTGAATGTGTCGTTCATCCTCTATGAAGGGTAAGAACTAGAACTACTTCATTGCATTTCTCAATTAGCGACCCGAGTCTAATCGAGAGGATATGTGCGGATAACCCTATGACATTTGCTGCCTCCAGATTTATATTGAAGAATCAGTATGGATGTCAAATTGAAACCATGTGTGACGATAGAATTACAATTTGCATTGGTTTTAATTAATGATTGAAAGTAGACATGACAGATCTCAATCTATATGACTTGTACACGAAATTTGACAAATTCTCCAGGAGACAGTAGGAGGAATTTGTACCCAGGTACTATAACACCAATTCTAAGAATTGCCGCGACATCAAAACTAAGGATTCGTTGGCCATGATGTAGGATAATCACTTAGAACTAAAGATTATGTTTATGTATGTACGCTATTAACAAGATACTGAGGATAATATAGTCGTCAATGATTTAGGACCATTAGCTACATAGACAACTCAACCGACCAAAATAGAGCAGTATCTCGTTGCTCAACCAAGCATAACCTCCCAGCTTGCCCTTGACTGTGATGCATTGTCAAGAGAGCGGGGAGACGTTGAAATGGGGGGTGCAAAGGATGATGTTGTTCTTGAAATGATGATGATGCTAATGATGAAAATATGTATTTATATGTTGCTATTGATCTTAAAAGGATGCAAAGTATGGAATATTTTGTTGATCCAAACTTTGAGCCTAATTATGGTACTAATGAGGATGATTATGCTAAAGATGCAAAAATGGGTTGCAAATATGATGATAAATACGAGGGTAGGCTAGTAATATACTTTGACATGGAAAACCCTATAATTGATGAGGAGGATGTATTTGAGAGTTTTGAGCACTTCAGATATGCAGTTGTTATCTTTGCAATAAAAGTTGGGTTTGATTATATAATAGAAAAGAGTGACCAAAAAATACAAAAGGTGCATTGTAGGAAAAGTAAGGTGTACAAATGGATACTACATGTATCCCCAATATGGGTTGGACACCCATTTCATGTTGCGGTAACTAAATTATATTTATTTTTCATATTCTATTTGCTGAAATGTGTTTTGATTTAATTTATTATACAATGCAGATCAGGGTAAACACCCAGAATCACAAATGCCTAATACTTCATTAAGTAAAAAAATAAGAATCACCAAAATCACAACTATACGTGGATTTATATTACTAAACTTGATTGGGTGAGGAAATCATAAAAATTGACCCGCTGAAATCAGACCAAATCTTAGTGATAAGTCTAACATTCTAATTCATTCCCACATAGTTTTTTATGGGAAGGAGATGACTTTGGATATGATTCAAAGCAAATGGAATGAAAGTTCGCACATGTTGTACAGTTTAAAAGGTGAGGTAGAAATGAAATATGTGGTTGACATTGATTATGAGATAGTTAGAGGACTATAAAAGATCACAAGAGGTATGATGTTGGGAAATGCGCTATGCAAAACAAAAATTCTCTAGAGCATAACCAGGATCATATGCAAGGGGAGAGGCAATAGATCATACCCTCGAAGATCGATCTAGCGAAAGTTTATCGATGACGAGGTTAGTCGTGTGTCGATCGCCGCAACAAGCCTTAGCGAGTCGCGAGGAGATATATTATCACATGGACTGCTCCCATAAAAAAGCACCGATGAAGACGCCGTTGTCAATGTAGTCGGTACATCGATTCCCGCAGCTAGTCGATTAGCCGCAAGAAGATTTATCCTTGTGAAGATCCCCACGTTCAAGTGCTCCAAGTGTCGCACCTCCACCGGTATCCACAAGTACAAGATCAGAGGCACCACATCGAGGTGTGATCAATAGCACATGGGCAAAGTGGGAACATGTCTATGAAGATCCGACAACGCTTTCGCTGTCCCATCTTGATTAGATCTAAACGGAGGTAGAACTTGGGTGGCACTCTGGCGTCATAGTAGAAGAAGAAGTACCTATGCCACACCTGCCCTAGGGTTTAGCACCCCACCGTGGAGGTGGATAAGAGAGGAGGGAGGCGACAACGTAGTAAGGGCGTGCGACGGCGGTGGGCATAGGGCAACGGTGGCTAGGGTTTTGGGGCGACAGAGGTGCAGCGGCTTAGGGAGACTAAGGCCACGACTTGAGTGCCTCTTGGGGTTCCCATTGGTTCCCTTTTATGGTTGGCAAGGACCCTTGTGTCGTCCTTGACCCAGCCCCAAAGTTTGGATAAGTTCCAGTAGGTGTAGGTCAATCCAAACCTAGTCAAAAACGGTTTCCTTTTGCAAGTCCTAGTTTGACTAGTGTATCTTTTCTTGTCCATTATGGCAACGTGACTGCACCTATTATGGAACCTTACAGACATCATAAGATGACCCGGGCCACCCGGTACCTTCCGGAACCTTCCATAACCTCCCATAACTTTTCGCTCCTTCCAAAAACTTTCATATATGTCTAGAACCATTCCGGACACTCCCGGGACCATTCCAGACACTTCTGAGATGATCCGGGACATCTCGGGACCATTCCAAAACCATCCGAGACACTCTCATAACCCTTCTCCCATCTCATTAATGATCAAAAATTATTTCTAACACTCTTAGCAATATTCCGGACACCTCCGATATATTCCAAGACACTCCAAACACACTTGGAATTACTTCTCTACTAAATCTTCATACACACTCATATTCTAGATGCTATTGATATCTTAAGTGTGTGAGCCTATGGGTTCGGATATTTGCGGACATGTCCTGAACTCATTCCATGGCAATGATTACTATTGGCATCTTGATACATGTAGTAACCCTTGCAAATAACACGAAGATCTTTATCACGTGAACCGTTATATTATGTCCAGTACGTATCATATTGCTCCGTTGATACTTTACATTGACCAAGATGAAATACTAGGTTATTATCGTTACCCGACATGTACTCTTTACTCATACCGCACTATCTATGTTCATGTGTTCAACAACTTGATCACGTGTCCAGCCAGACGATGACGAACATCATAGTGTGTGGGACCAGAGTGTATCTCTCCATCGTCAGGAGTAGCAATTCCCGCAAGCATCCCATGTGAATTATTAGCGTACCATCCGGTAAGATCAAGTATCAACTTTATGATTACTTCGTTAAGAGCAACATTTGAAGAATCTTGCCACATCTATATTGTACCCAAGTTCACATATGTCTCGCGATTAAGCGATCTTTAGTAGCAATAAATTGTTTATAAGAAACTGTAACATCCCAGCATTTAGGAACTAATGAAGGGTAGATTTAGGAATATGGAATGTTGCATGCATTTACCTGTGAAAATGTGGTAAAATTTTCGCCAAATAAAAACTTAAAGTGATCAATGTTTCTTTCATACTTTGAGATTAGGTTTATTCTTAAAGGATGATTGTTATAAACTTTGATATGATCTTTGAGGAATTATGTGTTTTAAAAAAAATTTGAATTTTAAACTTGAATGTTTGAATTATAATTCAAATGAAATAGGAATAAGGTTTGAATCTTGATTTAATTATGAGTTAATTATTTTAACTCAAAACCTTATCTAAAGAAAGTAATTAGAAAATAAAAACTTATTTCATATATATAAATAAGTTACAAAAATTGTAACTTATTGAAATCATCCACACACTTCACCAAAGCAAATAAATAAGAATAAGAATATTCTTTATTGATAATAATATAATCTTTATTACAAAAGAATAAAATGAAGATTACAAAATAATAAAATGAAAATTACAAAAATAGAAAGAAGATTACATTGGATTGTTCTATAACTAAACCTAAACTAAATCTTCACTTTAGATATGTACCTGCAAAACAAACAAAGACTAAATAGAAACAAAAGAAAGATAGGGTTAGTATTATTTTTTCTCTCAGACATGTCAGTGAAGTGCACTGAACAAGTTCATCATTGAGAAAATTATTGAAGGGGCAAGTTTCACCAGATATGAAAGAATTTATCTTTCATAAATTTCGAGCCAGAAGTCAAATGATAGCCAAGAGGGGCAAATTTCACCAGCCAGGTCAAAGTAACCAGATAATAGTAAGTTTCAAAATTCTGAACATATCCACAGGTGCACAACAAGCACATAAGCAAGACACACAACAAAATGCATGTGTTGTGCTATCAGCCTCACAGCACATCCCCAAACTCACAAGACCACAAGCACAACCTTGGAGAGGCACTAGTGCATCTATCCACTGCTTGCACACAAGAACAGCCAGCTTAGACAACAGCTTACCAAGCACAACAGCCAAACTAAACCACCAAAGATCGACCAAACATCACCAGATGGTGACATAAGGAGGGGGAAGGATCAGGTGGACAACAAGATCAAGTCCAGGAGCTAGGAGGAGCAGGCTAGCTCAAGAGCAAGCACAGGAGTCCAGCAAAACCAGATCAAGATCATCACCAACTTACTCCATAGTCATCAGATTTTGTGGTGAGCATCATAAAACCCTCACATGATCTAATCATATTATCTAGACAGAAGCTTGTGTTGTTTTATGAACAAACTCTCAAAAAGCACCCAAGTGGGGTGAATCCATCATAGAGATTTTAAATTCTAAAAGCAAACAGCAAAGTACCAGGATCCAACTAGAGCTTAGAACAACATCATTGCTCTGGTTGTCAAGCTATATATTACAGTTCAAGCATAAATATAGCTAAGATCTAATTTCTAGGCACATCCCTAGAGTAAAGGTAGCACCTTAGAAACTAATCCTTTGGATATAGATAATGATCAAACTTACTATCATTTTTCTCCAAGATCTGATTGAAGAAACAATAGCTGGTACCACTACCAGGACTATCTATATGTATCAACTAGATAAGATCGGAATCCCTAAGCCTCAGACCAACATCATTGGTCTTAGGGAATTCAGAGAAGAGCATCTCTATTTATCTTATAAAGCCAAGTTTGTCTTTCGCTTAAACCAACCCAATCCATGGATTAGAATCAAACCTGTGTACCATATCAAGATGGTGTCACAAGAACAACTCCTCCATGAACCAGGATAAACATTTAATCATCACAACTTCAATCAATTAACTTACTAATCATTTTCCTGCTAATACAGGAATCATAACTAGAATATTCCTATGTTCATCTTTACTGTTTGAGATCATGATGATGATCTCAAACCACATGTTAATTCCCAAGCCAACATCACTAAGACAATAGTTTCATCATATCATAAGCATGATCATAAATCAAATAACAGTGGAAAGTTATCAAGTCATTGGCTTTACCAAGCATGGTTCCAAAGCAACTATACCATCTGAATCATATGCAATACAAACATAAAAGCATCCAATAAGCCACCAGAACCATCATAGTTCATCTCAAGTAACAGGCCTCAGGCCAATAATCATTTAGCATGTTTACAGACCATCCAGACATAATCTAATTCATCCAGTATATGATCAACCACATGATAAGAACCCTAAATGGATAAATCGTCCTAATCAGAACAAGATAGTAACCAGAGAGGTCACTGCCAGCATCTAGCATCGAATCAGCAAGCCAAGAGAGCACCAGGGGAGAGGAATCAAACTCACCGTAGGTCCTCGCTGAAGACTAGAAGAGGAAGCAGAGGGGCCGACGACCATGGCGGCACGGGAAACACCCCAGGAGGGGCACTGCAACCCATACGACGCCATGGCGGTGACCATGAACACGCATAGAGGCGAGGAGCATCACCACGACGCACGGCAGCGGCGACAGCACCTGGATCCATGCCAACCCCCAAACCCTAGGGTTCGGGACGACATCGATCCATCGCAGGAGAGCCCCAGGCTCGAATCCAGTTGGATAGATAGGACAAGCGTCTTCGACAACCCCCTGTTGCACCACGGCGGCGGGAATCGTCGGTGGCAGCATCGCCAACCATAGGGTCGGGGTCAGAGGAGGAGAAGATGAGCTCGAGGGAGAGAGAGAGTCAGTGAGGAGTGGGCCAAGTTGGGCCAGACCCTTCGGGGTGGTTCTTTTGTCTATAACTAATGGGCCACTAGGGCCCAATAAGATTAAACCAGCCCAGAAATCCTTTCAGGCCTGTTCGAATAAAAAGGAAAAGACCAAAATACCCCTGGACTTAATTAAATTCTAGAAAATAAAATAAAAGTCCAAAAATATAAATAAAATATTTTGGATTCACAATAATATACACTATCCAAATAAAATAATATATAAAATTTTAGACATTTAAATTTTATTAAGGATTTTGTAATGTATATATTCCTTCAAGAATTTTACAAAATTATTGAAAGATGATAAAAATAAATAAAAATCACTTTCATTATATATTAATATGGTAGTATTTTTGAAAAATACTAAATAAAGATTTAATAACAATTTTTAATGTATAATTGATAATTCCTAAAAGAATTATTACATCAATAAAAGTAAAATAAAAGGGAAATAAAATAAAATAATTCAATATATGTTAATTAATATTTATAACTCCTTTATTACTAAAAAAGAACTTTTTATAATAATGGGGTAAATGCATATCAAGTTAAATGATGCATTACATTATTACATAATCATTTTGCTTCTTTAAATATTGTCCTTACCGGGCAATAATGATGTTTTTGTAGACATAGAAGCTCAAGGTCCAGTGCAAGCATCAGACTTCACTACCTTGCCATCACAAGGCAAGTTCATCACTTGCTCATATCCTTTGAAGAGTCTTGTAAGGTTCCCAACCTTTAATAAGGTAGAGATCCCTGTGTTTACAATGCTAGTCCCTGGATCAATAGCTAGCATCCACAGTTAAGATGTAATATCAAGAAACAAAGGTCATAATACAACTTTATAACCAGGAATAAAATAATTTATTACATCTTACATATCTCATTTGGCTATCTCATTATAATGCAGTAGAATATATATCTAGCATGGGGTCCTTCATCTTCAAAGTGCCACAGGCAGACATGTTGGTTGTAGACTTGTAATCCTAATCATTAAACTAGACTAATATCAAACAAACCTGCAACATAACAAGTTATAGCCACAAGGGTCAATACATTTGAATTGTATTGGCAAGTTATACTATGGTAGTATAGTGGAATCTATCATCTATATGCATTTGGCTAAGTGGAGCTTAGGCTTGCATTGCTCAAAATAGATTTTCCTTATCATTTGAAAACACTAAGTTTTTGCTTGACCAAAATCACCCAAGTCATCTCCCAATAGAAATTGGTGATCCTTCAACCCTTGTTCAACCACAAGTTTTTAACTTAGAAACTCGGATGAGGAGATTCTTGATAGCTTCCATGTCTTGATGCTCAAATTGTCCTTTTCCAGGGACATGGCTAAGTACTTAGATTTTTCACTCTGCAGAGGTTGTGCACTTTCCCCACAAGACTTGGTTTCACCAAGACAAGATCTTTCAGAAGCCTTCCCTTAGACCAGAATGGACGCGTTCCAACCTATCATTCCCCTACCACCAACTGTCCATTTGGCTAAGTTATTGCAACCTATTTGATCCAGGCAGAGCCCATAATGCCAAGTGGGTGCACTTGAAGCTTCTCAACATTTGACATCTCAAATCTCTTTGTTCCTGGGTGGCCATCCACAAGTGAGATACACAAGGTAAACCATAGAAATGGGCCTTGTGAACCACTCGACACAAACCATTCCTTACATTCCACCCAGGTGATTCATTCACTTAGTTGTTTTATTAAACAAAACACAAGTCCTCAGACTTAGAAATTTTTCCATAGCATGAATATATATTCCACCCTTGTTTTCTGTTAGCTAAGCTAAGCATGATAGTAATAGGAATCTTAACTTAGGAAATTTCTACTAAGGTTTCATCTACTAGGATTTCCCATGGCATAGTTTATACTTAGCAAAATTCCATGCAAGTCCTACTTAGAAAGATCACTAATGCATAGTGAAAATAATGGGACAAAAGTATGAAGCATCACTTGACTTTTTGGTAGAGAGTATAAGTTCACTCCTTGATCTTTGCAATGTTCACTCACTTCAAATCACTACAATTCAAGCAAGCAAACAATATTTCAATCTACCATTCAAGCAATTCATCACATAAAATGATAGAAACAAAACAATGCATGCAAGCATGCTGAAGATTGTTTTATTTGTAAAAGTGGTTTCTAATGGGTCATAAACATTTGAAAACACCTAATGGTCATTTTATAAAGTGGAAAAACCATTTGCTAAAGGTTTTACTTCATAAACCATTTTTAAACCAAATCATTATTTTATGTGGTGAAGAAATGCTTTTAATAAGGCAACATTCTATAGGTTTCACAAAATATGATTTCAAACCATAAAACCTTGTGTTTAGGGCCAGAGAGTTTATTTCCAAAACATTTCTCAAAGGTTTTCTTCCAAAACCATTTTTAATAATTAAACCATATTTTTATTTGACTAGAAATGTTTTAAATCAAAGATTCATTCTTTTGTTTCACCAAATAAATTTTTGAAACCATCAATTGATTTCTAGGGTTAGTAGGTTCAAAACAAACCATTTTCCAAAGATTTTATCCCCAAAATCATTTTAGAACAATCTTTATATCCTAAACATGCATACACAAGTTTCTGCAAAAACAATCAATTTAACAGAAGCTTTTTACTAATCAAATTGCATGGTTGGCTAGATCTTGTATTGCTGAATCCATTGATATAAAATTTACAGAATTTGGACGTGTAGATTAAAAGTTATAGATTTTACAAAATCTAGCATCTAATAGATCAAATCTGTTTTAAATCAAACGGACAGGGACACGTGGCTAGTTCTTATTCGCCCATACCGTTTCGCTCGGATCAGCAATGTGGACCGCAGGATTTAAAGCGAATCGTGTGGCGCAGGATCGATCTTACCCCTTCGGCTAAGGTTCTATCGTGACCATCTGATAAAAATCCAACGGTGAATAGCACGCTTGCCAATTAGTGGCGGCGCTGGCGGCGGCAGGTGGCGGCGCGGGCTCTGGCTACGGCGTCGCAGCGGTTACAGGAACCGAGGGAGAGAAAGGAGTGGCTCACCAGGTTCGCCGTGGCGTGGGGAAGCTCAAGGTGGTGTTATCTCGTCGAGGGGTGCACGGTGGTGACGGCAATCGCTCGCCGGAGCTACGCTGCGCCTGGGGCTCGTACGGTCGTCGACGGGGCGAGTTCCTGTGGCATAATAAGGCAGGGAAAATAGTCAGGAAGGTGCGCACGCTTGCAGGGGTTGTGATGGTACCCACCAAAGAGCAAGGGGTGTGCTGATTTGTCGCCTACTCCTCGCCGGAGTTGCGGGGGTCGTCGGTGGCGCTCAGACGAAGATGGAGGCGAGGTTGTGGGGCATGCGTGGGCGAACGAAGACCATGGGCAGGTGCACGAGATGATGGGGATCAAGCTGGTGTGATCTAGGAGGTAGGACAGGGTCGGGGCTCACCGAAATCGACGCCGGAACTCGTCGGGGCAGTGGAGCTTCGAAGAGAAATTAGGACGGCCTGGGGGCGTAGAGGTTCTAGCGAGTGAGGGGAATGAGAGAGGGGGAGCGGGCAAATTAGTATGCCTGATCGCGGGGCTGATTAATCACGGCATTACTGCGTATTACGCCAGCATTGATTTGGCAGCAACGGCCGGCGAGGTCAGCGAGGTGGGGAAGATGACTGCGTGGTGGTGGGGTCGTTTCGTCAGCGAGGAGAGATAGGGGAGGTGGGGTCCATCCGTTGGTGTCTCTGCGGGTTCGTTTGCGAGTGAATAACGGTTCACTCGGTGAGAGGGAGAGGTGGGCTAGCTAGGCTGGGCTGCACCTTTTCAATTTTTTTGTTCTGTTTGTTTTTCTTTTTCTCATTTGATTTTTGTGTTTTGATTTTGAATAAGTAATTCAAACATTCATTTGAATTCAATCCTTTGCCAAAATTTGTGTAGGTTTAAATACTGATTAGTAACATAATCTGAAGTCAATTTTTGAATAAAACTTTACTCTTTTTGGGGTCTTTTAATTATTCAAATAAGCCCTTGTTTTAAATCAAATAAGATTTAATAATATTTTCAAACACCATTTAAATTCTTTAAACTTTCCAAATCCTTTAAGTAGGTTTTTATTTGTTTATTTGGGTTCAAATAATTCATCTTGAATTATTTGGAAAGTATTTAATATGATTCATAAATCATTTGATTTGGGTTTTCATTTTAATTCCAATGGAATTAAATATAGTTTCAATTCCATAAAGTTTATTTGGAAGATTTCTTTAATCTTAATTAAGTTGAATTAAACAAATTTTATTTCACTTGGGTAAATTCCAAAATACTATTTTCTCATGAATTATATAATTATTCTTATTAGAGATTTGTCTTTATTAAAATAGGGATAGAATGGTTAATGCCATTTTTATTTTATTTTGGAAATTCTTTATCTTTTTATTTTATTTGGATTTGGATTATATTCATTCCATTTGCTTAATGGATTAGGCCAAGATTTAATTTGGTCTTTAAATATTCCTTATTTAATATTTCTTTCTTCATCTTATAAAATCCATATCTTTTTATTTAGAGATCCAAACTTGGTGATTCCAATTTGTGAAAAATCTTATTTAATCTTTGTTTATCCATTTAAATCCCTTTAGGATTATTTGCTCACCATTTTGTATGGATTTTAGATAAGTGCTTTATTAGCTTTGGAAATTACTTTTCCTTATCTTATTATATTAATAAGATTTTATTTATGATTCCAAATTAAGTGAAACCAATTTATATGGTCTTATAATATTTCCATTTGTCATTCTTGATCATTTTGAAATGTTTATTTGACCAATTTTTATATGTATACAATCCATAGGCTTGGAGATAACTTTGGAAATGATTTTATTCCATTAGGGTTTAGGGTTTGGATTTATTTTCCAAGTGTTTAAATTTCCAGATGCATTTTATGAGGAATGCATTTCTCTTGATTTGGATTTTTTTGAATTCAAACTTTAATTAAAGTTTGTTCAAGATGAGATTTTAAGTTTACATTTAGAAACAAAGTTTCTTTTCACCCTGATTTTCAACAATAATTTATTTTGTTTATTTATTTTTCACATTACAAGATTTGGAAAATCTTGGGATGTGACAGGCTACCACCAATAAAATAAATCTCGTCCCGAGATTTGGGAAGGCTAGGGGTTACAAGTTGGCTCAAAAAAACTAGGGTACTACCACCCTTAAAAGTTTTCCAACTAGATTACATCTTGGTTTGCTTGGGATCTTGTTGAAATCTCTCTAGGCAAACATCTGCATAGTTTCCTTTGTTTCCACACTTGAAACATGTGACAAGGCTGAGATCCTTCATAGGCTTTATCTGTGCTTCATCTTTTCTGGACAATTGTTTGCATAATGTCCTTGGTTACCACAATTGTAACATGTGATAAGATTTTCACGTATCTTCTGTGGACAAGTTGACACATAATGGCCTAACTCTTTGCAGTTGTTGCACCACACTTGGCTGATTCCCTTATACTTCTTCTTCTCTGGACATTCATTGGCATAGTGTCCCATTTCTTTGCAATGACAACATTGCACATGGATTTTGTCCTTCTTTTTCTTGGGTTTCTCCAAAGCTAAGAGTGCTTCTAATTCATGTTCTTCATATGTTATCTCAAAGGTAGGAAAGTTTCCTGGTCTCCTTGACCTTTTATTATTCCTCGGATAATACATATGTCTCCTCTTTGGTCCTTTAAATTGAGTCATATTGCATGGAGGTGCAAGATGAGATTTTCCTTTGTCTTCATCCTTCTTGGTAGACTTGGCTCTGTTATGGTACTCTGCAATCAGTTGTTGCACTCCACCTTGTTTCCTTTGTTGAACTATGGAATAGATGGGGCATTGGATAGGGACATGTTATTTCCTTCACATAGGTAACAAGTAGCTTGGGTTGTGGGGCATTGATCAACTGGATGTTTCTCTTCACAATTGGGGCATTGATCTTCATGCTCTTTGGAAGTGTGATCCTTGTCTCCACAAATATTGCAAGCTTGGGTTCCTCCTAGAATATCATCTTTGTCATCCTTGTTGTCATAAACTCCTTTGGAAGAGTTGTTTCCCATGTTGATCATTTGATCTGTCACCTTATGCAACAATTGGGTTTGGGTTTCCAAAAACCTTTGCATGGTTGGATCTACCTCACTGGTGTTGGCTATAAATTGAGCTGTCACTTGGTTCAACTGGGTTTGGGTTACTATGAGTTCTCTCATGTTGATCTCTTGGTTGTTGTTGTTGTTGTCACCATCCTTGATGTTGGAGTTTCTTGGATAAGTCATCTGTTTGGGTTGGATTGGGATTAGAATAGGCAAAATATTTTTAAGGATAAAATTTCTAATCACACACATCACAATTCACTCAAGCAATGTGAAAGCATTTACAAACAAGCATTCCACTCAAACAACAAGTTTCAAGCACATTTATAGGCAACAAAAATATTTTTGTTACACCACTTAAGTTGGTGTGTTTAATTTTAAACTAAACATGGTGGTCCAACTATATGGTTCACTTGAGATCTTTCCTTCTTTCTTGGTTGACTCTTTTTGCATGAGATCATGGTTTCTTTGGAAAAATTATTGGTCACAAATTCTTCAAAGGTGTTGATGATTCCTTCTAAGTTGTGTTTCCTTAGTCTTCAAGTCTTGAGTAACATTTCTTGTCTCACTTGTAGTCCTTAGTGATATCCAAGGTTGAAGTCCTTGTTGAGAATAAGGTTGAAATCACTTGAAGATGTTGAAGTCATTAGAGTTGATGAAGTCCTTTGCTCATGGTGAAGTCTTTGGACATGGGGTAGGCTTTGTCCATCAAGTTGAAGTAGAAGAGATGTAGAGTCAAAACCAAAAATGGTTGAGGAAAGAGTTTACAAGATTGTTTGTAAATAAGTTTTGGAACAAATACAACTCCTATTTTTCTAAGGGGTTTTGTCCAATCCTAGGGTTATAATCCTACAGGCAACACAATGCTCTGATACCATCTGTAAGGTTCCCAACCTTTAATAAGGTAGAGATCCCTGTCTTTACAATGCTAGTCCCTGGATCAATAGCTAGCATCCACAGTTAAGATGTAATATCAAGAAACAAAGGTCATAATACAACTTTATAACCAGGAATAAAATAATTTATTACATCTTACATAGCTCATTTGGCTATCTCATTACAATGCAGCAGAATATATCAATAGCATGGGGTCCTTCATCTTCAAAGTGCCACAGGCAGACATGTTGGTTGTAGACTTGTAATCCTAATCATTAAACTTCACTAATATCAAACAAACCTGCAACATAACAAGTTACAGCCACAAGGGTCAATACATTTGAATTGTATTGGCAAGTGATACTATGGTAGTATAGTGGAATCTATCATCTATATGCATTTGGCTAAGTGGAGCTTAGGCTTGCATTGCCCAAAATAGATTTTCCTTATCATTTGAAAACACTAAGTTTTTGCTTGACCAAAATCACCCAAGGCATCTCCCAATAGAAATTGGTGATCCTTCAACCCTTGTTCAACCACAATTTTTAAATTAGAAATTGGGATGAGGAGATTCTTGATAGCTTCCATGTCTTGATGCTCAAATTGTCCTTTTCCAGGGACATGGCTAAGTACTTAGATTTTTCACTCTGCAGAGGTTGTGCACTTTCCCCACAAGACTTGGTTTCACCAAGACAAGATCTTTCAGAAGCCTTCCCTTAGACCAGAATGGACGCGTTCCAACCTATCATTACCCTACCACCAACTGTCCGTTTGGCTAAGTTATTGCAACCTATTTGATCCAGGCAGAGCCCATAATGCCAAGTGGCTGCACTTGAAGCTTCTCAACATTTGACATCTCAAATCTCTTTGTTCCTGGGTGGCCATCCACAAGTGAGATACACAAGGTAAACCATAGAAATGGGCCTTGTGAACCACTCAACACAAACCATTCCTTCCATTCCACCCAGGTGATTCATTCACTTAGTTGTTTTATTAAACAAAACACAAGTCCTCAGACTTAGAAATTTTTCCATAGCATGAATATATATTCCACCCTTTTTTTCTATTAGCTAAGCTAAGCATGATAGTAATAGGAATCTTAAGTTAGGAAATTTCTACTAAGGTTTCATCTACTAGGATTTCCCATGGCATAGTTTATACTAAGCAAAATTCCATGAAAGTCCTACTTAGAAAGATCACTAATGCATAGTGAAAATAATGGGACAAAAGTATGAAGCATCACTTGCCTTTTTGGTAGAGAGTATAAGTTCACTCCTTGATCTTTGCAATGTTCACTCACTTCAAATCACTACAATTCAAGCAAGCAAACAATATTTTAATCTACCATTCAAGCAATTCATCACATAAAATGATAGAAACAAAACAATGCATGCAAGCATGCTGAAGATTGTTTTATTTGTAAAAGTGGTTTCTAATGGGTCATAAACATCTGAAAACACCTAATGGTCATTTTATAAAGTGTCAAAACCATTTGCTAAAGGTTTTACTTCATAAACCATTTTTAAACCAAATCATTATTTTATGTGGTGAAGAAATGCTTTTAATAAGGCAACATTCTATAGGTTTCACAAAATATGATTTCAAACCATAAAACCTTGTGTTTAGGGTCAGAGAGTTTATTTCCAAAACATTTCTCAAAGGTTTTCTTCCAAAACCATTTTTAATAATTAAGCCATATTTTTATTTGACTAGAAATGTTTTAAATCAAAGATTCATTCTTTTGTTTCACCAAATACATTTTTGAAACCATCAATTGATTTCTAGGGTTAGTAGGTTCAAAACAAACCATTTGCCAAAGATTTTATCCCCAAAATCATTTTAGAACAATCTTTATATCCTAAACATGCATACACAAGTTTCTGCAAAAACAATCAATTTAACATAAGCTTTTTACTAAACAAAGTGTATGGTTGGCTAGGGCTTGTCTTGCTGAATCCATTGATATAAAATTTACAAAATTTGGACGTGTAGATTGAAAGTTATAGATTTTACAAAATCTAGGATCTAATAGATCAAATCTGTTTTAAATCAAACGGACAGGGACACGTGGCTAGTTCTTATTCGCCCATACCGTTTTGCTCGGATCAGAAATGTGGACCGCAGGATTTAAAGCAAATCGTGCGGTGCAGGATCGATCTTACCCCTTCGGCTAAGGTTCTATCGTGACCATCTGATCAAAATCCAACGGCGCATAGCACGCTTGCCAACTAGTTGCGGCGCTGGCGGCGGCAGGTGGCGACGCGGGATCTGGCTACGGCGTAGCGGCAGTTACAGGAAGCGAGGGAGAGAAAGGAGTGGCTCACCAGGTTCGCCGTGGCGTGGGGAAGCTCAAGGTGGTGTTATCTCGTCGAGGGGCGCACGGTGGTGATGGCAATCGCTCGTCGAAGCTGCGCTGCGCCTGGGGCCCGTACGGTCGTCGACGGGGGCGATTTCCTGTGGCATAATAAGGCAGGGAAAATAGTCAGGAAGGTGCGCACGCTTGCAGGGGTTGCGATTGGTACCCACCAGAGAGCAAGGGGTGTGCTGATTCGTCGCTTACTGCTCGCCGGAGTTGCGGGGGTCGTCGGTGGCGCTCAGACGAAGACGGAGGCGAGGTTGTGGGGCATGCGTGGGCGAACGAAGACCATGGGCAGGTGCGCGAGATGATGGGGATCAAGATGGTGTGAGCTAGGAGGTAGGAGAGGGTCGGGGCTCGCCGGAATCGACGCCGGAACTCGTCGAGGCAGTGGAGCTTCGAAGAGAAATTAGCACGGCCTAGGGGCGTAGAGGTTCTGGCGAGTGAGGGGAATGAGAGAGGGGGAGCGGGCGAATTAGTATGCGTGATCGCGGGGCTGATTAATCGCGGCGTTACTGCGTATTACGCCGGCATTGATTTGGCAGCAACGGCCGGCAAGGTCAGCGGGGTGGGGAAGATGACTGCGTGGCGGTGGGGTCATTTCGTCAGCGAGGAGAGACATGGGAGGTGGGGTCCATCCGTCGGTGTCTCTGTGGGTTCGTTTGCGAGTGAATAACGGTTCGCTCGGTGAGAGGGAGAGGTGGGCTGCTGATGGGCTTAGTGGGCTAGCTAGGCTGGGCTGCACCTTTTCAAATTTTTTTTGTTCTGTTTTTTTTTTTATTTTTCTCATTTGATTTTTCTGTTTTGATTTTGAATAAGCAATTCAAACATTCATTTGAATTCAATCCTTTGCAAAAATTTGTGTAGGTTTAAATACTGATTAGTAACATAATCTGAAGTCAATTTTTGAATAAAACTTTACTCTTTTTGGGGTCTTTTAATTATTCAAATAAACCCTTGTTTTAAATCAAATAAGATTTAATAATATTTTCAAACACCATTTAAATTCTTTAAACTTTCCAAATCCTTTCAGTAGATTTTTATTTGTTTATTTGGGTTCAAATAATTTATCTTGAATTATTTGGAAAGTATTTAATATGATTCATGAATCATTTGAATTGGGTTTTCATTTTAATTCCAATGGAATTAAATATAGTTTTAATTTCCTAAAGTTTATTTGGAAGGTTTCTTTAATCTTAATTAAGTTGAATTAAACAACTTTTATTTCACTTGGGTAAATTCCAAAATACTATTTTCTCATGAATTATATAATTATTCTTATTAGAGATTTGTCTTTATTAAAATAGGGATAGAATGGTTAATTCCATTTTTATTTTATTTTGGAAATTCTTTATCTTTTTATTTTATTTGGATTTGGATTATATTCATTCCATTTGCTTAATGGATTAGGCCAAGATTTAATTTGGTCTTTAAATATTCCTTATTTAATATTTCTTTCTTCATCTTATAAAATCCATATCTTTTTATTTAGAGATCCAAACTTGGTGATTCCAATTTGTGAAAAATCTTATTTAATCTTTGTTTATCCATTTAAATCCCTTTAGGATTATTTTCTCACCATTTTGTATGGATTTTCGATTAGTTCTTTATTAGCTTTGGAAATTACTTTTCCTTATCTTATTATATTCATAAGATTTTATTTATGGTTCCAATTTAAGTAAAACCAATTTATATGGTCTTATAATATTTCCATTTGTCATTCTTGATCATTTTGAAATGTTTGTTTGACCAATTTTTATATGGATCCAATCCATAGGCTTGGAGATAACTTTGGAAATGATTCCATTAGGGTTTAGGGTTTGGATTTATTTTCCAAGTGTTTAAATTTCCAGATGCATTTTATGAGGAATGCTTTTCTCTTGATTTGGATTTTGTTGAATTCAAACTTTAATTAAAGTTTGTTCAAGATGAGATTTTAAGTTTCCATTTATAAACAAAGTTTCTTTTCACCCTGATTTTCAACAATAATTGATTTTGTTTATTTATTTTTCACATTACAAGATTTGGAAAATCTTGGGATGTGACAGGCTACCACCCTTAAAATAAATCTCGTCCCGAGATTTGGGAAGGCTAGGGGTTACAAGTTGGCTAAAAAAAACTAGGGTACTACCACCCTTAAAAGTTTTCCAACTAGATTACATCTTGGTTTGCTTGGGATCTTGTTGAAATATCTCTGGGCAAACATCTGCATAGTGTCCTTTGTTTCCACACTTGAAACATGTGACAAGGCTGAGATCCTTCATAGGCTGTATCTTGTGCTTCATCTTTTCTGGACAATTGTTTGCATAATGTCCTTGGTTACCACAATTGTAACATGTGATAAGATTGAGTTCTTCACGTATCTTCTGTGGACAAGTTGACACATAATGGCCTAACTCTTTGCAGTTGTTGCACCACACTTGGTTGATTCCCTTATACTTCTTCTTCTCTGGACATTCATTGGCATAGTGTATTACACGTTAGCCATGAGATTTGGAATGGGACAGAGAAGTCAGCTGTATCTTCTTCCTCTCGCATGAAGCCGGATGTGCAGGTCATGGCTGTTATCCGCGTAGAGTGCATATTAATTGGTAATTCGTAGAGGATATGCAGCATATGGGTGGGAACCCTCATCGTCCCACGATAGTTCTGGCATCTAACGGTTTGTACAAACCATTGTCGTAATTCATTATGTGGGCATGATGTACACCAAGGAGGCATGCAGGGTCGTGAAGGGGGTAGTGATTTGCTTGGACCAACTACTGGGACCCACATCATGGAATTGTGGATGGGAAAGTACGCCCGATTGTGCAATAAGGAGTTGATCTCTCATGGGTAAAGTAACGCACCTCTGCAAAGTGTAAGAACTGTAACTTGTTACTCCCTTTCCCGGGAAGGAGCTACGAACGCGGCAGGAAAGAAACTCCATGAAAGTTCTGGTCAACCTGTGAAGGCTGATTGTCATAGTTTTTTTCAGAATAAAATCAATCTTTGAAGAAAGATTTACAAAAACTGCATAGTGCCAAGGATTTATAATCCGAGGTGGTAGTTAGAGCATCAAACTTCCCACCTTGCATATAATGAACTTGTTGGGTAACGCTGTTACTCATTCTTTCCTTTGATCCCTTGCTTAGACTCTGAGGACTCTGAAGATGTGCCAATGTATGCAGCCGAGTGTCAAGAAGATGTGTTCTACAAGGAACCCGATCTGTCCGGAGGTGTTTAAGGAGTGGATTACGAAATACGCTATGGTGTCGATGATAATGAGTCCAACTAAGTATCCCTAGTTAGTAGTAACCAATGGAGCCGAGCAGCATGAAATCTATAGAATAAGCTGTTGAGCTCAACTCCTAGTCGGAGTTGTTACTTTTAAAATTCCGCTGAGACACTTTATATTTTGGTTTGTAAGTTGAATCTTTTGGAAGTCTTGAACTTCTGGTATTGTAATAATAATAATATGTGTACTTTTGTAATATGGACCCGCAATGTTTCTGTTGTACCACTCTGAGGGATGTGATATTTACGGAACGGTGTTCTGTGGATGTCATGTCAATGACTATAGTGTACTACACATGTAGTGGTATGCTGGGTCACCGCAGTTGGTATCAGAGCAAATTGCTTTGACCTTAGGTTGGAAACCTAGTAAAGGGTATTACCTGTAGGAAGGTTAGCAACGATAAAGAATTTTCTAAAAGTAATATAATGGGTATTCAAATGAGAATATTCCGTTATATATTTTAGTGCGATAATTCTTTGTTATGATGCAATATGTCATTGGTTACTAATCAAAATTATTTTTCTGATATACAGAGATATGGCACCAAAGTTTCCAAAACAGACTTTGGTAAGGAAAGAGGAGACTCTTGATGATTATCAAGGATCATTCACAGACCAACTTCGTCAACTTCTAAAGCTCTTTAGTTGTCCAACTAGAATTCCAGTGAACACTATCACTTACCTTGATGGCCGGATGTTATCCAAGTATCGTGTAAGTATCCAACTTCCAGAGAAGTTGGGATTATATCACGATCTACTGATAGGAGAAGGTAGGAGTCATTTAGCAACATATCATGTTGCTGTTGTGGAGGCGATAGCTAATATCCGGGAGCAGAAAACCAAGGAGCTAGAAGGTAGCATATTATCTGTGATACCTCATGATTCTATAGACTCGGAGCCTATACCGGATCATCTTACTTTGGTTAAGAAGCATCCTAAGTTAGCTTCCAAGTTTATGGATAGAGATCGAACACTCGTTGCGTCTTTTTATAAGACCCATCAAGTGATTGTCGAAGATAAAAATGACATGTTAGAGGATCTAACTGATCCGGAAAGGAGGAAGCAGTTAGCATTCCAGCTAGAGAAAGAAGCAAGTAGTAGTGCAACACCTATCTTTAAGGATATACCTATAGATCCTGAATCTTTTATAACATATCCTTATTCACCAAGACCTGAACGTATACATGATCCTACTATGGATATGAGGTATGCAGTACCACAGGGCTTAGAGGATGGTTCTGACTCAGAACTACCTATTGAGAATTCGGATGGTTGGAGAATGGGATCATATAATGGATCTCATGAACACCAGATGTCCACACATAGTTCCGACAGGAATGTTGGACAATCTAGATGGATGGGTGCAAGGATGAACCCTAATAATAGTAGTAGAAATACCATGTCAATAGATAATCAGGATGAAGAAGAAGATCCCGAGGAGAGAGTGTTTGAATCATCGACATCTTCTCAAAACCCAGGGAATATACATTATCCAGTGTTTAATTATCTTGCCCAAGAGAGCACCAGGGAAGCAGCAGGATCTGCGTATCCTGTTGACAACTCAAGAAATGAAGCTCAGGAGATGCAAGCGGGAGATAATATTGATTATGTTTCTGAAGACTTTTCAGCTGAGCTGGAGGGAGTCAATGCGCTCAGGTTGAGTAATGACTCAAGTCCCGACACTTCAGATACAGAGTATGTTCCTTCTAGAAGGCCATATGTTCCACAGACTGTGCGACGAAAAACACGTCATCACGGTTGGACATCAGGCATGTACGATGAGTGTAGTTACTACTAGAAGGAGGCAATTAGTTAGTAATATCAAATACCGTGTATTGTACTCCAAGCAATAAGGTAGTTTTGTGATTATACCTATATGGTATATGTTGTAATGACTTTGTATTATTATGATAGTATGTATCATATGTGAAATGCACATTTGGATTTTCTTTGGATTTTCATTGTGTGACTAGTTCTATGCGTAAAGTTGAGCTCAGAACACATGCGCATGATGTAATTATGAGTATTCGCTTTATGTTGCAGAACTAGAGGGTCATGGATACGGGTGTAGGAATGGAAACTGAGCAGCAGCGGATGGAGCGAGAGGCCAAGGAGAAGGCCGATGCAGATGTAGCAAATCAAGGGACATTACCACCACCACCAATGATGCCGTTAATGGAGCAAAACTTTATGCAATGCATGCAAATGATGCAAGAGACCCAAAACAAGTTTATGGAAGAATTGCTGGGGCGAGCAAATCATAGGGCACCTGAAGGTGGAGGAGTGAGTCTATCTAATTTCTAGAATGCAAGATCGTTACCTTTTGCATCAGCTCCTGAAACAATGGATGCAAAAGACTGGCTAGTAGATACTGAAAGGAAGCTAAAAACTGTAGGTTACAATGATGAGGAAAAATTGAGGTATGCAACTCATCTTCTGACTAGACCTGTAGCATCATGGTGGGAAAATCAGTTGGCCATGCAACCACCAGGAAGGGAGTTTACCTGGGAAGATTTCAAGCAGAGGTTCCGTGAATATCATGTTTCGAAAAGTGTTATGGAGTTGAAGCGGAGAGAATTTGAGGAGCTTCAGCAAGGATATACTAGTGTCATGAAGTACATCCGGGAGTTTAGTCAACTGTCTCGCTACGCTAAGGAGGATGTCAACACTGAAGAGAAGCGGAAGAAGCGTTTCCTGCATGGATTAAATTCATTTGTGAAGATGCAGCTAAGGTTAGCCAATAAGCAAACTTATCAGCAGTTGCTGGATGCAGCCATTACTTTTGAAGATGACTACAAGAATTTCCAAGAGGATCGGAGGAAGAGAGCCAAGAAGGAAACCAAGAGAATTCAGGCAAGCAAACCTAAACTTAACCTGGAGTTCAAACCTCGGAATAGGAATTATGGCAACAATAACAATAATAATAACAATAACAATAACAAGGGCAGTGGTGTAAATCAATCCAATCCGAGAAGGAATGTTATTTGTAACAATTGTGGAATTCCAGGGCATTTCCAGAGGGAATGCAAAAAGCCTGTAGTGATCTATTACGGTTGTGGTCAGAAGGGGCATACCAAGCCAGATTGTCTGAGCAAACCACCTGGAGGATGGCCTACCAAGGGAGGAGGACAAGCCAGTGGGGGAAATGGACAGCCCAATAAAGGAGGAAATAATGGCAAGAACAACAATGGCAAGAGGAACCGACCTACTGGGAAACTGAACTATGCAACCCTCGAGAAGGTGGATAATTCGAAGCATGCAGTGATAGGTACGCTCAATATCCTTACCAATCCCGGCAAAGTTCTGTTTGATACTGGTGCAACTACTTCATTCATTTCTGAAGAATTTTGTGATAAGTCCGGGATTAGAAGGGCAACGTTAGAAAGTCATATGACCGTAGTTATGGCGGGAGGGAATGTGATTGTACGCCACATAAAACAAGATCAAGTTATCTCGATCTGTGGTTGTACATATTTCGTAGACCTTTATGTGATTCCTTTGAAGGGAAATGCAGTAGTGCTGGGAATTGATTGGATGATGGAACACGGAGCTCAGATAAATTGTGAGGAGAAAACTATCTCAATTAAAACTCCAAGTGGAGCAAGGATAGTTTACCAAGCAGATAAGCACAGTCATATCATGGTGGATCTGCAGTTAAAATCTATGAAAGAGTTTAAATTGGAAGAGATTCCTATAGTTAATGAATTCCAAGATGTTTTTTCAAGCGGAGCTACCGTGAATGCCACCAGACCGGGAGATAGAATTCACTATTGACCTAATTCCGGGTACAACACCAATAGCTCAAGCACCATATAACATGGGACCCAAAGAGTTGAAAGAACTCAAAGAGCAAATTGATGAGTTAGCTAGAAAAGGATTTATTCAGGAAAGTGTATCCCCATGGGGAACACCAGTAATCTTTGTGGATAAGATAGATGGTGGAAGAAGAATGTGTGGAGATTATAGAAATCTGAATAACGTGCCTATCAAGAATAAGTATCCTTTACCAAGAATTCAAGATTTGTTTGATCAAGTGAAAGGAGCTGGAGTATTTTCAAAGATCGATTTAAGATCTGGATACCATCAAATAAAAATCAAACCGGAAGATGTTCCAAAAATAGCATTTGTCTCAAGATATGGACACCATGAGTATCTGGTAGTACCATTTGGTTTGACCAATGCACCGGCAATATTCATGAATTTTATGAACAAGATCTTCATGCCATATTTGGAAAAGTTTGTCATAGTCTTTATTGATGATATTCTGATATATTCCAAGGATAAAGAAGAGCATGCTGATCATTTGAGAATAGCATTGCAAACTTTAAGAGAACGCAAACTTTATGCTAAGTTCAGTAAGTGTGAATTTTGGACTAATGAGGTAGAATTCCTCGGTCATGTGATCAGTAAGGATGGAATTGTTGTGAATCCATCTAAAGTTCAGTCAGTACTAGAGTGGACTGCACCGACCAATGTGAAACAGATTCGAGGTTTCTTAGGAATGGCTGGATATTATCGGAGATTCATTGAAGGTTTCTCCAAAATAGCCGGACCAGTGACCAAATTATTAAGAAAGAATACACCATTCAAGTGGGATGAGAAATGTGAAGCAAGTTTTCAAGAGTTGAAGACTAAATTAACCACGACTCCAATCTTAGCAGTTCCTGAAACAGGGAAGGACTTCACTGTATATTGTGATGCGTCTAAAGAAGGTTTGGGTTGCGTATTAATGCAAGATTGGAAAGTGATTGCTTATGGTTCAATACAACTGAAACCACATGAATTCAACTATCCAACTCATGATTTAGAGTTAGCAGCAGTAGTTTTTGCGCTGAAAGGATGGAGGCATTTTCTTTATGGAGCCAGATGTGAGTTATACACTGACCATAAAAGTCTCAAATATTTCTTCACTCAAAAGGAATTGAATATGAGACAGAAGCGTTGGTTGGAACTAATCAAGGATTATGATCAACTACACCCCAGGGAAAGCAAATGTTGTAGCAGATGCTTTAAGAAGAAACAGTGCAGATATTCAGCCTAGCAATAGGGAGCTACCAAAAGAGTTACAAATGGACTTGGAAAGATTAGAGCTTCAATTCATCAGAACAGAAGTTCTTGGAGGATTAGCTACTATGCAGGTAGTTGCAGAGCAGGACAGTGATCTTAAGCAAGAAATTTTTAGACATCAAGCAGAAGATCCTTTCATTGCTGAGGAAATTCGGAGGATATCTCAAGGGCAAAAATCAGTTTTTCGCCTTGGGGATTATGGGTCTTTATGGTTTCAAGACCACCTATGTGTTCTAGATGTGACGGAGATTAGAGATGTCATACTCAGAGAAGCACATAATACTCCATATTCCATACATCCAGGGAGTACCAAGATGTATATGGACTTGAAAGAACTATTCTGGTGGAACAACATGAAAAGAGATATTGCTAAATATGTATCTGAATGCCATACTTACCAAAGGGTAAAAGCTGAACATCAAAGTCCAGCAGGACCATTACAACCCTTAGAAATTCCTGAATGGAAATGGGAGGAAATAGGTATGGACTTCATCACAAGATTGCCCATGACACCAAAAAGGAAGGCTATGATATGGGTAATTGTGGACAGACTCACTAAGAGTGCACATTTTATTCCGGTGAATCAAAAGGATAATGCCGAGAAGTTAGTTGAAGTATATGTCAAAGTGATAGTAAGTAAGCATGGAGTACCCAAAAAGATCGTAACTGATAGGGGATCAGTGTTTACTTCAGCATTTTGGAAGCAATTGCATGAAGCACTTGGTTCAAAGTTAGATTTCAGCACAACATATCATCCGGAGACAGGAGGTCAAACTGGAAGAACAAATCAAATACTAGAAGACATGCTAAGAGCTTGTGCATTAGATTTTGGAGGAACATGGGAAGATCACCTACCATTGGCAGAATTTTCTTATAATAATAGTTATCAGAGTAGTCTGAAGGCAGCTCTATATCAGGTTCTATATGGAAGGAAGTGTAGATAACCAATATGTTGGTATGAACCCAGAAGCAGCAAAGAATTTGCACCAAATTATATCAAGGAAAGACAAGATATCATTGATAAGATCAGAGATAGACTAAAAATAGCCCAGAGTAGGCAGAAAATTTATGCGGATCAAAGTCGAAGATCATGGCATCCAGAAGTGGGAGATATGGTCTATTTGAAAGTAAGTCCAATGAAAGGGGTGAAAATATTCGGAGTTAAAGGGAAATTGAGTCCAAGATACATCGGACCATTCAAGATACTGAGTCAAAACAGAACTATAGCTTATAGCTTATGCTTTAGAGTTAACATCAAGATTGGCTCAAGTGCATAATGTTTTCCATGTGTCACAACTTCGTAAATGTTTGAAAGTCCCAGATGATGCAATCACACACCAGGAGATAGAGCTACAAGCAGACCTATTCTATATTGAAAAGCCCTGTAAGATTTTGGAAGAAAACTGGAAAAGATAAAGGAACAGAGCAATCAAATATTGCAAGGTACAGTGGGAACATCACCCTGAAAGGGAAGCCGCATGGGAGAAAGAATAGGATTTAAGGAAAGCCTATCCAGAACTATTCAGGTACATCTCCGCAAACTTTGGGGCAAAGTTTAATTTAAGGGGGGAAGTCTGTAACATCCCAGCATTTAGGAACTAACAAAGGGTAGATTTAGGAATATGGAATGTTGCATGCATTTACCTGTGAAAATGTGGGTAAATTTTTCACCAAATAAAAACCTAAAGTGATCAATGTTTCTTTCATACTTTGAGATTAGGTTTAGTCTTAAAGGATAATTGTTATAAACTTTATATGATCTTTGAGGAATTATGTGTTTTAAAAAGAATTTGAATTTTAAACTTGAATGTTTGAATTATAATTCAAATGAAACAGGAATAAGGTTTGACTCTTGATTTAATTATGATTTAATTATTTTAACTCAAAACCTTATCTAAAGAAAGTAATTAGAAAATAAAACTTATTTCATATATATATATATATATAAGTTACAAAAATTGTAACTTATTAAAATCATCCACACACTTCACCAAAGCAAATAAATAAGAATAAGAATATTCTTTATTGATAATAATATAATCTTTATTACAAAAGAATAAAATGAAGATTACAAAATAATAAAATGAAAATTACAAAAATATAAAGAAGATTACATTGGATTGTTCTATAACTAAACCTAAACTAAATCTTCACTTTAGATATGTACCTGCAAAACAAACAAAGACTAAATAGAAACAAAAGAAAGATAGGGTTAGTATTATTTTCTCTCTCAGACATGTCATTGAAGTGCACTGAACAAGTTCATCATTGAGAAAATTATTGAAGGGACAAGTTTCACCAAATATGAAAGAATTTATCTTTCATAAATTTCAATCCAGAAGTTAAATGACAGCCAAGAGGGGAAAATTTCACCAGCCAGGTGAAAGTAACCAGATAACAGTAAGTTTGAAAATTCTGAACATATCCTGAGGTGCACAAAAAGCACACAAGCAGGACACACAACAATATGCATGTGTTGTGCTGTCAGCCTCACAGCACAGCCCCAAACTCACAAAACCACAAGCACAGCCTTGGAGAGGCACTAGTGCATCTCTCCACTGCTTGCACATAAGAACAACCAGCTTAGACAACAGCTTACCAAGCACAACAGCCAAACTAAACCACCAAAGATCAACCAAACATCACCAGATGGTGACATAAGGAGGGGGAAGGATCAGGTGGACAGCAAGATCAAGTCCAGGATCTAGGAGGAGCAGGCTAGCTCAAGAGCAAGCACAGGATTCTAGCAAAACCAGATCAAGATCATCACCAAATTACTCCACAGTCATTAGATTTTGTGGTGAGCATCATAAAACCCTCACATGATCTAATCATCTTATCTAGACAGAAGCATGTGTTGTTTTATGAACAAACTCTCAGAAAGCACCCAAGTGGGGTGAATCCATCATAGAGATTTTAAATTCTAAAAGCAAACAGCAAAGTACCAGGATCCAACCAGAGCTCAGAACAACATTATTGCTCTGGTTATCAAGCTATATATTACAGTTCAAGCATAAATATAGCTAAGATCTAATTTCTAGGCACATCCCTAGAGTAAAGGTAGCACCTTAGAAACTAATCCTTTGGGTCCAGATAATGATCAAACTTACTATCATTTTTCTCCAAGCTCTGATTCAAGAAACAATTGCTGGTACCACTACCAGGACTATCTATATGAATCAACTAAATAAGATCTGAATCCCTAAGCCTCAGACCAACATCATTGGTCTTAGGGAATTCAGAGAAGAGCATCTCTATTTATCTTATAAAGCCAAGTTTGTCTTTAGCTTAAGCCAACCCAATCCATGGATTAGAATCAATCCTGTGTACCATATCAAGATGGTGTCACAAGAACAACTCCTACATGAACCAGGATAAATATTTAATCATCACAACTTCATCAATTAACTTACTAATCATTTTCCTGCTAATACAGGAATCATAACTAGAATATTCCTATGTTCATCTTTACTGTTCCCAAGCCAACAACACTAAGACAGTAGTTTCATCATATCATAAGCATGATCATAAATCAAATAATAGTGGAAAGTTATCAAGTCATTGGCTTTACCAACATGGTTCCAAAGCAACTATACCATCTGAATCATATCCAATCCAAACATAAAAGCATCCAATAAGCCACCAGAACCATCATAGTTCATCTCAAGCAATGGGCCTCAGGCCAATAATCATTTAACATGTTTACAGACCATCCAGACATAATATAATTCATCCAGTATATGATTAACCACAGGATAAGAACCCTAAATGGATAAATCATCCTAATCAGAACCAGACAGTAACCAGAGAGGTCACTGCCAGCATCTAGCATCGAATCAGCAAGCATAGAGAGCACTAGGGGAGAGGAATCAAACTCACCGTAGGTCCTCGCCGAAAACTAGAAGAGGAAGCATAGGGGCCGACGACCATGGCGGTACGGGGAGCACCCCAGGAGGGGCGCTGCAACCCACATGACGCCACGGCGGCGACCATGAACACGCATAGAGGTGAGGGGCATCACCACGACGCACGGCAGCAACAACATCACCTGGATCCACGCCAACCCCCAAACCCTAGGGTTTAGGACGACATCGATCCATCGCAGGAGAGCCCTAGGCTCGAATCTAGTTGGATAGATAGGACAAGCATCTTATACAACCCCCTGTTGCACCACGGCGGCGGCATCGCCAGCCACAGGGTCGGGTCAGAGGAGGAGAAGATGAGCTCGAGGGAGAGAGAGAGGCAGTGAGGAGTGGGTCGAGTTGGGCCAGACCCTTCGGGGTGGTTCTTTTGTCTATGACTAATGGGCCACTAGGGCCCAATAAGATTAAACCATCCCATAAATCCTTTCTGGCCTGTTGGAATAAAAAGGAAAAGACAAAATACCCCTGGACTTAATTAAATTCTAGAAAATAAAATAAAAGTCCAAAAATTATAAATAAAATATTTTTGGATTCACAATAATCTACACTATCCAAATAAAATAAGATATAAAATTTTAGACATTTAAATTTTATTAAGGATTTTGTAATGTATATATTCCTTTAGGAATTTTACAAAATTAATGAATGATGATAAAAATAAATAAAAATCACTTTCATTATATATTAATATGTTAGTATTTTTGAAAAATACTAAATAATATTTAATAACAATTTTTAATGTATAATTGATAATTCCTAAAAGAATTATTACAGCGATAAAAGTCGAATAAAAGGGAAATAAAATAAAATAATTCAATATATGTTATAAATATTAGAAAGTAATATTTATAAATCCTTTATTACTAAAAAAGAACTTTTTATAATAATGGGGTAAATGCATATCAAGTTAAATGATGCATTACATTATGGCATAATCATTTTGCTTCTTTAAATATTGTCCTTACCGGGCAATAATGATGTTTTTGTTGACATAGAAGCTCAAGGTCCAGTGCAAGCATCAGACTTCACTACCTTGCCATCACAAGGCAAGTTCATCACTTGCTCATATCCTTTGAAGAGTCTTTATCAAAGTATTTCAAATTGTGTGTTATCATATATGCTATAAAAGAAAGAAAATATTATTTTCACAAATAAAGAAATCATAGATATCATCCTAAGTGGTGGTATAATGGAGCAATAGAACTTAGGGTTCTATTTGCAACAATGATTATCAAGTAGGGACTTAATAACCCCTAACATCAGTGATTCTAGCGCCGTATATTACGCGTTAGCCATGAGATTTGGAATGGGACAGAGAAGTCAGCTATATCTTCTTCCTCTCACATGAAGCCGGATGTGCAGGTCGTGGCTGTTATCCTCGTAGCGTGCATATTATTTGGTAATTCGTAGAGGATATGCAACATATGGGTGGGAACCCTCATCGTCCCACGATAGTTCTGGCATCTAACGGTTTGTACAAACCATTGCCGTAATTCATTATGTGGGCATGGTGTACACCAAGGAGGCATGTGGGGTCGCGAAGGGGGAAGTGATTGGCTTTGACCAACTACTGGGCCCCACATCATGGAATTTTGGACGGGAAAGTTTGCCTGGTTGTGCAACAAGGAGTTGATCTCTCATGGGTAAAGTAACACACCTCTGCAGAGTGTAAGAACTGTAACTTGTTACTCCCTGTTCCAGGAAGGAGGTATGAACGCGGCAGGAAAGGAACTCCATGAAAGTTCTGGTCAACCCGTGAAGGCTGATTGTCATAGTTTTTCAGAATAAAATCAATCTTTGAAGAATGATTTACAAAAACTACATAGTGCCAAGGATTTATAATCTGAGGTGGTAGTTAGAGCATCAAACTTCCCACCTTGCATATAATGAACTTGTTGGGTAATGCTGTTACTCATTCTTTCCTTTGATCCCTTGCTTAGACTCTGAGGACCCCGAAGACGTGCCAATGTATGTAGCCGAGTGTCAAGAACATGTGTTCTACGAGGAACCCGATCTGTCCGGAGGTGTTGAAGGAGTGGATTACAAAATCCGCTATGGTTTCGATGATAACGAGTCCAACTAAGTATCCCTAGTTAGTAGTAACCAACGGAGCCGAGCAACATGAACTCTATAGAATAAGCTGTTGAGCTCAACTCCTAGTTGGAGTTGTTACTTTTAAAATTCCGCTGAGACACTTTATATTTTGGTTTGTAAGTTGCATCTTTTGGAAGTCTTGAACTTTCGGTATTGTAATAATAATAATGTGTGTACTTTTGTAATATGGACCCACAATGTTTCTGTTGTACCACTCTGAGGGATGTGATATTTACGGAACGATGTTCTGTGGATGTCATGTCAACGACTATAGTGTACTACACATTTAGTGGTATGCTGGGTCACCGTAGAAACTACCGATAACATTATTTACAACATGTTTCATGGTATATCATGTTGGGTCTATCCATCCTCGTTTTTGTCCCAACAACTCCGATCTCATATATCACCGGCAACTCCATAACACAATGTTGTTTTTCCCATAGTCAGGAAACCGAGACTATCAATGATACATGAACTAGTATTAGAGGCATGACTAGGGATATATAAATGGTGTTTATGATTCCACACATGTATTAGGGTTTCCCTCCAAATACTCATTATCTGAAACTAATACAATTATATCACAGAATATTAAACTTAATCATGAATAGGAAATATAGAATAATACAATTTATTATGGCCTCTAGGGCATATTTCCATCAGTCTCCCACTTGCACTAGAGTCAATAATCTAGTCAATATTTTACCACTTAACACATGTGGCATATCGGTGTCTTTCATGCTTTGTATGTGGTAAACTTTCTCAATGGCTCTGACAAGTTTAGGTCCTTGTATATTTGCATATCTTTGCATCTTCATGCATCACTCATTTTCAATGAGATGGCATATGTATATGTTTAGTCAACTAGTGGGACCTTAGTTCATCGGCCGGAACTATGTGACCTCTATTGTCTCACAATAGATATTCATAGTACTAGCATGCTCAGAACTACACCAAGTTCAAAAATGAATCTTTTGACTCATAACACCCTCCTTTGTTGTTGCCATGACAACGATATACTCAGCCTTTCACAGTAGTATCCGCCATAGTATTTAACTTTGGAACTCATCCAAATTCAACATGGCATTTACTTCCAGCCAACTGAGCTACCTTCTATAATTCACATAGCCTAATTGAGATAAATTATTTGTATATGTAACAAACCGAGTTTCGATGTAACACCTTGCAATGAACTGTTTGTCACTTATGTATAAAAAACATATTCTTTGTCCTTCTAAAGTACATAATAATATACTTACTATTTCCATGTGATCATCATATGTATCACTTTGGTATATGCTCATAACATTTTTTAGCATAAGAAATATCTGGTTATGTACATATCATGGTGTACATTATTGATATAATCGTTCATGCAATTTTACTCATCAAGTGTTAAAACAATTAATTCTTTCTCCAACCTCTTCCATGCACCAAGAACTCTTTCTTGTCATCTTCATATTGAACCAATTCAATATTTCATCTATGTACTTTGGCATAACTATATTAGGCACCTTAATCTATCTATATAGATATTCATTCCCAATATTCTCCTTTTGCCTAAGACTTTCACACAAATCTAATTTTAGTGAAATCTTATTTGTGTCAAGAAAAGATACATCATTTCTAATAAAAGATATGTCATCCACATAAAGTATTAGAAATATATCTCAGCGCCCCACTTAATTTCTTGTAAACATACAAGCATCTTCACAGTTCCTGATGAAACCAAATCTTTCAGTTTCATCAAAGTGAAGATTCCAACTCCATGATGCCAACTTCTACCATTGAAGTTTGCACCCATTTATAGTATCCTTTGAACAAAAAAAAACCCTTGAGTCATGTTAATACACGTCCTAGGTTAACACTCCTTCAAAGGAATTTTGTTTGGTTATTCAACTACCATATCTTGTGAATATGTAGTGGTCACTAGAATAATCCAAATAGCTTAAGCTTCACTATAAAAGATCCAATCTTATCATAGTCAACTCTTTGAACTTTGTCGTAAACTCCTTTTTGACAAGTCGAGCTTCTATGGATGTTAACATTCATGTCCATCTATTTATAGATCCATTTACATCCGATTGGCTTAACGCCTTCCGGAGGGTCTACCAAGTATGAAAAAATGATTTTCGTACATGGATACTATCCTGGATTTTATGGCGTCCAGCCAGTTAACTAAGTCAGGGACCAACATTGCTTATTTGTAGTTAGTTCATCATTGTCCAACAATTATGTTTCATCCTCAAATCTTACTATTTGAGTAAAAATGTACCCAACCTATTTAGTTCAATAGGAACTTCGATTTCCTTGACTACAACATATTGTAGGCACAGGAGCCTCAAACGCCATCCAGAACACTTTATGGTGCTGCGCTACTTTGCTCAGCTTGCTCAGATTCAATAACCTCATCAAGTTATATTGTCCTCCCACTCAAAAAACTTTCACGAGGAACTTCTTCTCGAGAACGTACTTGGCGACAAACACTTTTGTATTTTTATTTTAAGGTGGAAGGAATCCCTAGATGTTACCAAGGGATAACTTACAAAGACACATTCATCCTATTTTGGTTTGTAAACAATTTACATATGGCTAGCATACCAAAATTTAAGAAAAGACATCTTGGGTTTGATCCCATGCCATAACTCATATGGTGTCATTTCAACGGATTATGATGGCGCCCTATTTAGTGTAAACTGGTAGTCTCGAAAGCATAATCCACAAAAATATAATGACAATTTTATTTGTTTTATCATAGATCCAACTATATCAAACAAGGTATGATTACATCTAGAGAATACTCCACACTCTTGTGGTGTTTCGAGAGGTGCAAGTTGTGGAACAATTCCGCAACTCTTAGATGCTTGCAAAACTCGTAACTCAATTTTTTTCGTCTATGATCCAATCATAGACTCTTGATTTTCTTGTTACAATGATTTTCCACTTCATGCCAAGACATTTTGAACACTTTTCAAATGTCTCATACCTCTTTCTCATCAAATACATATACCCATATATATCCGCTCAAATCATCGGTAAGAGTATATGAATTAGAAAATCCACCACGCGTGACTACACATAATGGACTATACACATTGGCATGTATGATCTCCAACAAGTTAGCCGTCCATTCAATATTGGCATGTGTCGTATTTTAGATAAGCCTCACAAGTGTCAATTGATTCAAAGTCAAATGACTCCAAAAATCCATCAACATGGATTTTCTTCATGTGGTTCTTTCTAATATGAACTAAACGGTGGCGTCACATTTAAGTGAAATTTAATCATTGTATTGTAACGTTTAGCGTCAATGTTATGATGTGTGTATCACCATCAAGATTTATAATAAGTAATCCATCCACTATGGATCACAACTTCAAGTTGAACAACCATTGTTCTTATAAAGACAAAAGGTTGTGTAACAATTACTAAGATCTTATAATAAATCTCATAGTCTAGGTAAGGTGCCAAAGACGAACACAATAACACTTTATTTTGTTTTTGGCGTGCATCATCACCACATCCTTTTTCTAATTACTTCATCCATTGTAGTTATTACATTGTGTTGCTTCATATGACATTTTGTACAAACGAATCTGGTATCCAATACCCAATAATTACATTGATAACTTGCAAATAATACATTCATAACTTCTATAGCATCTATATACTCATAAACTGGACATTTCAAGACTTTCTTTTTTGACATATTATTTTTGCAATTTTTCTTTCGGTTTTTCCTCTTGTTGTAGAAGAAGCAAAAACATCAATAGTGGTGCCAGCTACATTGGCAAAATGATCCTAGGCTTGTTAGTCAAGTACTAGCACCCTTGGATTGACACTTTTGAAGTTGATGTTTTATTCACTATCATAACATGACCAACGTTCTTCTAGGTTTAACTTTTAGCAATCTTTAAGTATAGTAAACAATTACCCATACCTTTTTATCCATCCCATCATGACTACTTCATGATGAAGCTACTGTAGCTTGATAGGAGGGATATGAGCACAAGGTCAGTGCTTCAACTTTTGACTGATTTAGGCGCCTAGCATCTTCAATCTTTGCATACACTCATACAATATGAGCACATGTAGCATCTGAATAATTCTCAATCCTATTGCAACGAAACAAGGTTTTATATATCAAATATGTTTCACTCGTTGCTTTTTTCCTGAAACAATCTTTTTGGTTCCTGGAACACTAAGATTCTCAAAACATCTTTTGAAGATCAAGTTTCACGGAGGCAAGCATGATGTATATACTAATCTAAACCATTGCTCTTTGCTCAAACTACATGGATCCCGAGAGGGTGTACCAAAAGTTTGCAATAGGGCTCAATCTTTAATTGTCACTCTAACATTATGGTATGAGTTCGTAAAGTAAAATTACTAGATATCTATAGTTCTTTTATCTCAATTAACAAACTAAATGAAAGGTGGATAATGGATGCCAATGACTACTATGAACTATGCAAATTATCTTGATTAATAGTTCATGATTAATGAGCTACTCAAAATTAACAACTTAATTATTTTGTAGCTCCCACTAAAATCAATATCTCTCATGATTGATACTTAGTGATTCAAGATCCACGAACTTGTTTTCCTGTCAAAAATGTTACATCGCGCACTGGGGAACAAGACCGGTAGGTAATCATACCAATCATATCACCATATGACTCTCGTTAATATTTCGATTGTGTTCCATACTCTATATGTTCTAGGTAGTATGTCAAGTGAACCTTAGTATATCAGTAGTGCGACAATTTTGCACCGAGATTATGAACGTCGCTAGGTGCACCCATGTTACATGACCAACATCAGTTCGACGTCCATGTTATGTGGTGCCTAACTTAGGGAGAACACATGATTACTTGATAATTCTTAGTAAAATCACTAAAAGAAAATTTCATGATCCCTAATGTTTTGTGTGTTAGATAACAATATTAAGGATTATTTAATGTGTGTTTAGTGCTACAGATTATTGCTCACTCAAAAAGCATCTAAACCAGAGTTTTGGTGGCAGATTATCCGCCCCTTGCTCGATCGACAAAGGAGGACAAGGTGCGTCACTCGGTATGGAGGGTGGATTTCCTCACTAATTGTCCGTCCAGGGCCGGAGTTTTTTCCCAGGTCAAATTATCTGCCCTTCCGGAGGCCGGAGAATCCACCCCCCAGGATTTTTTTTCAAAGATGGGTAAGGCGCGTCAGGCAATACGGGGTGGATTTTTGGCCCATAAAATACGATTTCGGGATGGAAGTTTGCCCCAGACGGATAATCCGGCCCCCACTTAGGCCAAATAATCCGGCCCCAAATTTCTTCAACGGATGGTTTTGGCAGGGGTTATAAATATCCCAATTGCTCCTCCTGTTAGATCTCTTGATTGATTCAAAAAAGTGATGTGTTGTTCATCTGATTCCAACCCAAGATCTCCACATTCAACCACCTGAAGGCTCCGAACTTTGGGGAATCAAAGGAGCAGACTTCGATCTACATCGTCATAAATCGAGCTCTTCAATTCTCTCCATTCACAGGATTCTTGCAAATATCTGGATCTCCATTTTGGTTATTGATTAACTTGTTCCTATGGCAGCTTGTTGTCATCATGGGAGCATCCAATTCAGTTGTGCATGTGTGCCCAGCTAGTGTTGTAAAGGAAGCAGTTCCTGCTGATGACCAACAAGTATAGGGGATCACAACAAGTATTACCCAATTTATTGATTCGACACAAGGGGAGCCAAAGAATACTTATAGGCATTAACAAATGTGTTGTCAATTTAGATGCACCTGGAAATAGTCTTGCTCACAGCAGTTTATCAGTAGCAACAGTTTTGTAGTAGCAATAGCAAAGTAACAGCAGCAGTAAAACAAAGGTAGTAGTAACAATAGTAGCAACAGTAGGATATGAGTGCGGTAGGCATAGGGATGGATGGACAGGCGTTGCATGGACGAGACTATTCATGTGTGACATCCCAAAATTTTCCAAATTTTGTAATGTGAAAAATAAATAATTGTTGAAATTTAGGGTGAAAGGGAAACTTTTTGTTTCTAAATGGAAACTTAAAATCCCATCTTGAACAAACTTTGGTTAATGTTTGAATCCAACTAAATTCAAATCAAGTGAAATGCATTCTTCATAAATGCATCTTGAAATTTAAACACTTGGAAAATAAACCAAAACTCTAAAACCCTAATGGAAGAAAAACATTTCCAAGTTATCTCTAAGCCTATGGATTTGATCCATATAAAAATTGGTCAAACAAACATTTCAAAATGATCAAGAATGACAAATGGAATTATTATAAAACCATAGAAAGAGATTTCACTTAATTTGGAGCCATAGATAAAATCTTATGAATTGAGTAAGATAAGGAAATTGAATTTCCAAAGCTAATAAAGTACCTATCTAAAAATCCATACCAAATTGTGAGCAAATAATCCTAAAGACATTTAAAAGGATAAACAAATGTTAAATAAGATTTTACAAATCGGAATCACCAAGTTTGGACCTTTAAATAAAAAGGATATGGACTTTATAAGATAAAGAAGGAAATAATAAATAAGGAGTATTTTAAAAGCCAAATTAAACCTTGGCCAAATCCATAAATAAATGGAATGAATGTATTCCAAGTCCAAATGAAATAAATGGATAAATAATATTCAAATAAAACAATATGGCCTTAACCAAATTCTTATCCATTGGATTAAGACAAATTCCCTAATAAGAATGATTAATTAAATCATGGGAAATAGAATTTGGAATTTACCCAAGTGGAATAAAAGTTATTTAAACTTAAATGGGATCAAAGAAATCAACTAAATAAATTTATGGAATTAAACCCATATTTAAATTCATTGGAATAAAGACAAATACCCAATTTAAAGGATTGATAAATCATATTAAAAATGTTCCAAATAATTCAACACCCTAATAAATAAATAAACCTACTGAAAAGGTTTTATGAAAAATTGGAATTTAAATAAAGGCTTGAAAATATATTCAATCTTATTTGAATAAATGCATATGCTTATTTTAATAAGAAATAAAACATAAGTAAAATAAAAGAGCTATTCCTAAAATAGTATTTAAAATACATGTTTAAACAGTATGGTAATATACTGAACTTTTGGAAAAGGTTTGAATTCAAACTAAGTTTGAAATCATTTAATCAAAACTAAAACAGAAAAAGAAATCAGGAAAAAGAAAAATGAAACAGATCAAAAAAAGGGAATAGAACCCAGCCCAACTAACCTAGCCCACTAAGCCCAGCCAGCCCACTCCCTCTCCCCAGCGAACCATTCCTTTCTCACCGCAGAACAAACCCACCCCCTCACCGACCGCTGGACCCTACTCTTTCTCTCTCTCTCTCACTCGCTGACAGAACGACCCCACTACCCCGTCATCATCTTCCCCACCGCGACGACCTCGCCCCTCACCTCGCGGCCGTTTCTGCCATTTGATTCGGGGTTTAAATTCGATTGAATGCTAGAATAATTCTCGCCGAGACCATGCTCGTTAAAGGCGCCTTCCTCCCCTCTTCTGTTCCCCTCACTTGCCGCTTCCTCTCTGCCCCTAGGCTGCAAGAATCGCAATCCCAAGCACCCACTGCTCCGACGAGCTCATCGGCCGATTCCGGTGACACCCGGCCTCCCCTTGCTCCCTGACACTTACTGGCTTACTTCCCATTGCCCAGCGCACCCTCTAGTACCCTCAACTCGTCCGCGCGTGTTCCACATCATCGGCAACGACCAAGACCGAGAGCCACCGACGACCGTATCCACTCCGGCGACATTTCCCCGTAAGCCCCATCCTCCCCTCTCTCTCCCGATGATGCTCCCATGCTTGCGAATCTCTTACGCAACTAACGGCGCCTTCGGTTTGTCCTAGCACACCCTACATCGTCGCCTTCGTTGTCGAGCAGACGAACCCGCCGCCGCCGCTAGCTCCGGTGAGCAATCCACGTCGAACCAGAGCGCCCCTTCGCCAACCAAGGATACGACGAGCATCAGCAAGACCATGCGATTATGGTGAGCCACTCCACTCCTCTTCTCTCCCCTGTATCGGCTGCAACCTCGCTTGACGAGCGCGCCGCCGCCAGTCGCCACCGCCAGCGCCGCCAACTGTTGGTCAATCGCTGTGAACCGTAGGATTTTGATCTAAGGGATACGATAGAAGCTTAGTCGAAGAGGTATGTTTTGATCAGAGCCGTGCGATGCACATTAGATCTGACGCTCCACATTAGTCGATCTGTGCGAACCGTTATCGGCCAGTTAAATCACGCCACGTGGCCCAGTCTGTTTTAATAAAAACCAGAAATGATCTATTAGATGTTCAAGTTTGTAAAATTCATAACTTTTGATCCACACGTCCAAATTTTGAAAATTTTATATCAATGGAATCAAAAGACCAAGTACTATCCAACCATGCACTTTGTTTAATAAATTGCTTCTGGTAAAATGGTTGCTTTTGCAGAAACTTGTGTAGGCATAATTTGTATATAAAATTCATTCTAAAATTATTTTTACGGTAAAATCTTTGGCAAATAGATTGTTTCGAACCTACTGACCATAGAAACCAACTTGTGGATTCAAAAACATATTTTGTGAAGAAAAAGAATAAATCTTTGATTTAGAACATTTCTAGTCAAATAAAAATGTTGTTTATATGTTAAAATACTTTTTGGAGAAAATCTTTGGGAAATGATTTGGATTAAACTCTCTGACCGTAAACACAAAGTTTTATGATTTAAAAATATATTTGGTGAACCCTATATAGATTATTACTTTGCTAAAAATCATTTTCAACAACATAAAATATTGATTTGGTTTAAAAATGGTTTATAGGTAAAATCTTTTGCAAATAGTTTTGCCACTTTTATAAAATGACCAATAGATGTTTTAGAATGTTTATAACCTATTAGAAACCACTTTTGTAAATAAAACAATCTTTGGCATGCTTGCATGCATTGCATTTTTTAATTATTTTATGTGATGTTTGCTTGAATGGTAGATTGATTATTGCTTGCTTGGTTGAATTGTAGTGGAATTTGAAGAGTGTGAATATTGCAAGATCAAGGAGTGAACTTATAATTATCTACCAAAAAGGCAAGTGATGCTCCATACTTTTGTCCCATTATTTTCACTATGCATTAGTGATATTTCTAAGTAGGACTTGCATGGAATTTTTGCTAAGTGTAAACTATGCCATGGGAAATCCTAGTAGATGAAACCTTAGTAGAAATTTCCTAAGTTAAGATTCCTACTACTATCATGCTTAGCTTAGCTAGTAGAAAACAAGGGTGGAATATATTCATACTATGGAACATTTCTAAGTCAAGGACTTGTGTTTTGTTTAAAAAAACAACTAAGTGAATGAATCACCTGGGTGGAATGGAAGGAATGGTTTGTGTTGAGTGGTTACACAAGGCCCATTTCTATGGTTTACCTTGTGTATCTCACTTGTGGATGGCCACCCAGGAACAAAAAGATTTGAGATGTAAAATGTTGAGAAGATTCAAGTGCAGCCACTTGGCATTATGGGCTCTGCTTGGATCATATAGGTTGCAACAACTTAGCCAAATGGAAAGTTGGTGGTAGGGGTTTGATAGGTTGGAGCGCGTCCATTCTGGTCTAAGGGAAGGATTCTGAAAGATCTTGTCTTGGTGAAACCAAGTCTTGTGGGGAAAGTGCACCACCTCTACAGAATGTAAAATCTAAAACTTAGCCATGTCCCTGGTAAAGGACAATTTGAGCATCAAGACATGGAAGCTATCAAGAATCTCCTCATCACAATTTCTAAGTTAAAATTTTGTGGTTGAACAAGGGTTGAAGGATCACCAATTTCTATTGGGAGATGCCTTGGGTGATTTTGTCAAGCGAAAACTTAGTGTTTTCAAATGATAAGGAAAATCTATTTTGAGCAAAGCAAGCCTAAGCTCCACTTAGCCAAATGCATATAGATGATAGACTCTACTATACTACCATAGTATCACTTGCCAATACAATTCAAATGTATTGACCCTTGTGGCTGTAACTTATTATGTTGCAGGTTTGTTTGATGTTAGTGAAGTGTGTTGATTAGGATTACAAGTCTACAACCAACATGTTTGCCTGTGGCAATTTGAAGATGAAGGACTCCATGCTAAAGTTATTTCTGCTGCATTGTAATGATATATCCAAATGAGCTATGTAAGATGTAATGAATTATTTTATTCCTGGTTATAAAGTTGTATTATGACCTTTATTCTTGATATTACATATTAACTGTGGATGCTAGCTATTGATCCAGGGACTAGCATTGCAAACACATGGATCTCTACCTTATTAAAGGTTGGGACCTCTACAGATGGTATCAGAGCACTGTGTTTCCTGTAGGATTGTAACCCTAGGATTGTACAAAACCCCTTAGAAAAATAGGAGTTGAATTTGTTCCAAAACATATTTACAAACAATCTTGTAAACTCTTTCCTCAGCCTTTTGGTTTTGACTCTACATTTCTTCTATTTCAAACTTGATGGATAAAGCCTCCACCATGAGCAAAGACTTCAACATGAGCAAAGGATTTCACCAACTCAAATGACTTCAACTTCAACATCAACAAAGACTTCAACCTTAGTCTCAACAAGGACTTCAACTTGCATATCACTAAGGACTACAAGTGAGACAATAAATATTACTAAAGACTTGAAGACTAAGGAAACACAACTTAGAAGGAATCATCATCACCTTTGAAGTTTTTTGGCCAACATACAAGAAATTCTCCAAGGATACAAAGATATTGTTCAAGAAGAACCAACCGAGAAGAATGGAATGAATCCCAAGTGAACCATATAGTTGGACCACCATATTTAGTTTAAATCAAACACAACAACTAAGTGGTGTAGCAAAAATATTTTATTGCCTAAAAATATGCTTGAAACTTGTTGTTTGAGTGGAATGTTTGTTTGTGATTGCTTGCACTTGCTTGTGTGAATTGTGATGTGTGTGATTAGAATTATTTCATTAGAAATCTTTTGCCTATTCAAATCCCAATCCAACCCAAACAGATGACTACTCCAAGAAACTCCAACATCAAGAATGGTGACAACAACAACAACCAAGAGATGCACATGAGAGAACTCATAACAACCCAAACCCAGTTGAACCAAGTGACAACTGCAATTTTAGCCAACTACAATGAGTTAGACCCAACCATACAAAAGTTTTTGGAAACCCAAACCCAATTATTGCAAATGATGACAAATCAAATGATCAACATGGGAGACAACTCTTTTCAAGGAGTTTGTGACAACAATGATGACAAGTATGATATTTGTCAACACCCGGATTTTTAATCCCAGATGCCTATTATGCCATACATCACAATCCCAGGATTACCATTTTTGCGAGACATAACAGAATTGGATACCACAGTACATCATCCATTACAAACCATACATAAGGTCTTACACAAATAGGGATCTCATGATCCAGTTCTTAATACAACTTCAAGCAGCGGAATACCTAATAACAATGGTAGCGTAGGCGAAGCTCCATCTTCGGGGTCACAGGCAATGCTAACGATGAGAGATGATCCTACTTGTCGTAACCTTCCTGGGGTCCATCCTCCAGGTACTCCTCTTCATAGTCTGGCAACGGGAATAGCCAGGGACAAAGCCATGAGTACTCTTTAAGTACTCGCAAACTAATACTAACAAGTGAAAGGGGTTTTTGATAATAGGACACTAGGCTCTAGGGTTGTTTTGCAAGAAGCCAGATTTACATCTACTAATTTTAGAAGCAACGAATGCTAGTTGAAGTTTTATAACACCTAAGTGGGAACTTGTATCTCATGTCACAACTCTGTTGTGGTCAAGTCAAAGTCTCACTTCCTTTCACAAATCATTTTGAAAAGTCTGACAGGGGAACAGTATGGCCACTCCAACTGTCCATAACCGCGGACGCGGCTATTCGAATAGTTTGACACTCTGCAGAGATTATACACTTTCACCACAACATTCGATACATCCGTCAGGAACAAATCCTGAATTCACCATAATCAGTATGCGGATACTAAATCCTAACCTTTCAATTACACGCCCTAGTATAAGCACCTCTCCTGTGAGTTTGGCCTCCCAACCATGACCAACTGTCATCTTGGGTACTGCACAGGTGTACAATCTTCACAAGGTAGCCTCAGCTCAGACCTTGGCCATGAGGGAACTAATACCAAGGTATATAAGTTTCCAGTCAAGCCCTACCCAATCTTCGGTATTCTGGTTGTACGATAAAATTGGAATGGTATCGCATCCAGACAACCATCAGTTTTATAAAGGGCTAAGGCTCATGCCTCAACATTTTGATCACCAAAATCATCAGGTGTTCGGAAACACATGTCAAAACATCTCAGTAGAATGATCCATCATTCTAAGATTTTCATAACCATTTTCACCAAGTATTCCCATCTAATGTTGATCAAGTTTTATGCTTAGCACTAGCATCTACAAGTGGGGGTAAGTACTAATGGGGGATAGTAAACTAGTGGAGTTTCAGCTAAGTTCAATCTTATGCCTTAGGATGACATCAAGATTTTCTAGCTTAGGCCAAATTTTATGCTCTTTATGCAACCTTCAATATATCGTTATAGAATCTACAAGTCACTTAAGTCAACTCTAAGTTATAGCTTTGATAAAGAAATAAAGTAGATGGCTTGCAAATAAAACTAGGATTGGTTTATCAAGTGGATATGATCACATATGATTAAGGCATATAGTTGACATAGTAGCAACTAAGTATTAGCTTGTCCAATTGCATGTATAAGCTTGCCCATTCAGCTAGTAGTATTAGGCTTGCAAGGTTAACTTGTATAGTAAGGCTTGCTAAAGTAGAGTATCTTGCAAGTGTTAGCTTGCATCAATATCAGTATAAGCTTGCCTTGTGCAGAGCAGTGGTTGAAGTTCTCCTCGGCTTCTTCTTCGTAGTATCCTCCTTCCTCCTCGTATCCTTGGTCGGTACTAGCGTCTATAAATAAATACGATGTACACAATCACCAAAAAATACTTAACTACTTGCAATCATCACACCAAAGTGTCCTATAGATGATCTAGCATCATCACTAACATTACAAGATTAAAGCTTGGTTTAATTCCTTTAATTTTTAGAAAAGTAATTTCTACTCATTGAAAAACTACTTAAGATTTACTATTCTCCAAACCAAACATGGGATCATGTTGACACATGTCATCACCACATATTTTATTCCATGGGAATGTGATTTAAAGTGGTGTCACAATTTAATAAGGTGTTTCTCTTTTATTTTAATTAATTAAAGTGGCTAGAAATGCCTATGTGGCATTCTTTTATTACTTGGTCATTATTTCTGTAAGTAAACCTATATATTTTTATATATTCTGAAAGGTATAGTTAAATGTGATTTTTAAGAGTTGGAATCAACTCAAAAGCTATTATGATTTAAATTTTAAAAATGTTTGAATGCAGAAAAGATTTCGCCTTGTTATTTTTACCATGGATGACCTACATATCCAAATGACTTGAATCCAACGGGCTTGGATTCAGCATTCCCAGACCTTTCTAACAAAATTGGTTTCATTCAATTTGGTTCACTGAATCGACCTGGGTTGATTTTTGAAACTGGGTACAGAAGTGTGTTTGAAATAAAATGAAAAAGGTTAAATTCAAATAACTGGGCTGCGCGGGAAGCGATATTTTTTTACTGGGCCGGCCTGCTAAGCACAGCGCTTACGCGGGCTGGTTAAGTGGCTGTCCCCACGCGTTAGTGAGACGAGGGGGTGCGAAGCGGTATGGGGCGATGTGGGGCGTTCGATCTGGTTCTAATCCAACGGCTTAGGGTCATCGTCGATGTTGGGCAACGCCGGCGAGACAGAAACCTAGCGCGGCCAGTGGGGGTAGTTGGGGGCTCACCGGGGTTCAGGCGAGGGTCGGCGAGGCGGGCGAACGACAAAGTCGACGACGGCGAACCTCCTGGTACCGGCAGCTTCTCCTGGGGTGGCTCCAATCGCTGGCCCCCTTCTTCTCCAGCAGCGGCAGACTCCGGTGAATTCTGGCGAAGTGCTGCTCGCCTTGCTCAGGGAACGGGGTGGCACGATCAGTGAGGAGAGGGGAGTGAGATGGTGTGCTCAATTCGGCTGGGGGTGGCCTCTATTTATAGTCGTGACGATGAGACCGAACGACATGGGCAGGCGACGGTGGCGACATGGCTACAGGCGTCTAGAGGCATGGACGGCGGTGGCGATTGCTTGGTGGTCTCCTGGCGATGCTCTACGGCTTTAATGCACATGTAGGGGCGGTGCGGTTTGGTCTGGAACGCGTGATGCTCTGCGCGGCAGAGGCGGCGTCTTCGACGGTGAGCGGTGGTTGTGCGTCATGGGGCGGAAAACGGTGATGTCTGGCGGTCTCCTGGGTTGGTGGCGATCATGTATGCACGCGGCGAGGGCGGCGCGCGGTCTGTGGGCGTCGGTCGAGCATGGCGCTCTGGCGCATGCTCGTCATGGTTGCTGGCGAGGTGGGCGCGGTTCGTGCGTGTGGTCCAGGGTTTGGCAACGCTCGCGGCTGGGACAAGGAGTGGCGGTGGACGGTAGGCTGCCTCCTAGACAAGGTTGGCACGGCTAAATCTCCTCCTAGCTTGCTGTCTCCACTGGGATGGCATGGTGAGCTTCGGCTGTTCACCATTGATGTCATTGCCTAGCTTACAGTGAGTCTAGTGCTTGGTTTAACTTGCTAGATGATCTACTGAGATGGTTGTGAGCTAGAGAGGGAACAAGTTAGGCTTCAATCACTGCTCACAATAGTGTTAAGATTTTGATGATGTTTATTTCACCTAAGCATCCATTTACAAGCAAAGGAACACACAAACAAGTTGGTTCAAAAGAATTCAAAATGAAATGCATACTCACATGCATGCTTTCATATTTTTATTTAGCAAAGTTTTTGTTAACCCTAAATTAGATGATTAGAGTTTGATGATCCAAGTTTAGTATTTTTGGGATGTTACAATATTCTAGAAGGAACCCAAGCTTGCAATGTTTGTGGAGACAAGGATCACACTTCCAAAGAGCATGAAGATCAATGCCCCAATTGTGCAGAGAAACATCCAACTAATCAATGCCCCACATCTCAAGCTACTTGTTTCCTATGTGAAGGAAATAATCATGTCCCTATCCAATGCCCCATCTATTCCATAGTTCAACAAAGGAAACAAGGTGGAGTGCATCAACAGTTTGTAAACCCTCAGGAGGGAACAACTTCTACCAAGAAGGATGAAGGAAAAGTCAGAACCATGCCTCGTAAGTGGCTGTCCCCACGCTTCAGTGAGACGAGGGGGTGCGAAGCGGTATGGGGCGATGTGGGGCGTTCGATCTGGTTCTAATCCAACGGCTTAGGGTCATCGTCGACGTTGGGCAACGCCGGCGAGACAGAAACCTAGCGCGGCCAGTGGGGGTCGTTGGGGGCTCACCGGGGTTCAGGCGAGGGTCGGCGAGGCGGGCAAACGACGAAGTTGACGACGGCGAACCTCCTGGTACCGACAGCTTCTCCTGGGGCGGCTCCAATCGCTGGCCCCTTCTTCTCCAGCAGCGGCAGACTCCGGTGAAATTCCGGAGAAGTGATGCTCGCCTTGCTCCGGGAACGGGGTGGCACGATCAGTGAGGAGAGGGGAGTGAGATGGTGTGCTCAATTCGGCTGGGGGTGGCCTCTATTTATAGTCGTGACGATATGACCGAACGACATGGGCAGGCGATGGTGGCGACATGGCTACGGGCGGCTAGAGGCATGGCCGGCGGTGGCGATCGCTTGGTGGTCTCCTGGCGATGCTCTACGGCTTTAATGCGCATGTAGGGGCGGTGTGGTTTGGTCTGGAACGCGTGATGCTCTGCGAGGCATAGGCGGCGTCTTCGACGGTGAGCGGTGGTTGTGAGTCATGGGGCGGCAAACAGTGATGTCTGGCGGTCTCCGGGGTTGGTGGTGATCATGTATGCACGCGGCGCGGGCGGCGCGCGGTCTGTGGGCGTCGGTCGAGCGTGGCGCTTTGGTGCATGCTCGTCGTGGTTGCTGGCGAGGTGGGCGCGGTTCGTGCGTGTGGTCCAGGGTTTGGCAACGCTCGCGGCTGGGACAGGGAGTGGCGGTGGACGGTAGGCTGCTTCCTAGACAAGGTTAGCACGGCTAAATCTCCTCCTAGCTTGCTGTCTCCACTGCGGTGGCATGGTGAGCTTCGGCTGTTCACCATTGATGTCATTGCCCAGCTTACAGTGAGTCTAGTGCTTGGTTTAACTTTCTAGATGATCTACTGAGATGGTTGTGAGCTAGAGAGGGAACAAGTTAGGCTTCAATCACTGCTCACAATAGTGTTTAAGATTTTGATGATTTGTGTTTGCAATGTGTTTGATGAAATGGCCGCAAGAATTCAAGTTTTGAATTTCGAAAAGATTTTTGCTGGATGTGCTAGGTTGGTGCTGGTGAGTTTGCAGATGCTTGGGTTTTGAAAGTTGAGCTTGTTTGAGTGGTTTTTGAAAAAGTGGGATCTTCCCATATGATAAAGATTCAATTTTGAACTGTCATTTAAACTATGCATTTGGAAGTTTCTGGATGATCACAAAGTGGGCCTTGATACCTTGTTATGAGTACAATCAAGGGGTGCAAAGATCCAGAAAAGTTTTTGTTAAGTTCTGAAAGTTTGAGACAACCAAAGTAGGCATGGGAGTTAAATTGGTCAAAATGACCATTCGCTTATTTTATTTGTTTTGATTTACTTGTCTTTGAGAAAACTTTGGGAATTGTTTAGATGATGTTTATTTCACCTAAGCATCCATTTACAAGCAAAGGAACACACAAACAAGTTGGTTCAAAAGAATTCAAAATGAAATGCATACTCACATGCATGCTTTCATATTTTTATTTAGCAAAGTTTTTGTTAACCCTAAATTTGATGATTAGAGTGTGATGGTCCAAGTTTAGTATTTTTGGGATGTTACAAACCTTCCCCCCTTAAACAAAATCTCGTCCCGAGATTTGAAAAAGGACAAAAAAGATTACCTAGGATTTGAAGAGATCGGGAAACTCTGTCCTGATGTGATCTTCGCGCTCCCAGGTAGCTTCCTCTTCTGTGTGGTTGCTCCACTGAATCTTGAGAAACTTGATGCTTCGGGTTCGGGTAGTTCTGAAAGCTTCTTCCAAAATACGGATGGGTACTTCGGGATAGGTCAGGTCATCGTTGATCTCTATGGTCCGGTGATCGATATTATTGAACACTTCGGTCTTCTCGGGGACTTCGAGACACTTGCGAAGTAATGAGATATGGAACACATTGTGCACAGCTGACATCTCTTCGGGTAGTTCCAATTGATACGACACTTCTCCTCGACGGTTTAGAATTTTGAAAGGTCTGATATATCTGGGGCCTAACTTTCCCTTGAGTTGGAAACACTGCATTCCCTTCAATGGCGACACCTTCAGATACACAAAATCTCCTATGTTGAAAGCGAGGATTCGACGTCTCTTGTCGGCGTAACTCTTATGTCTAGACTGGGCGGACTTGAGGTGCTCACGAATCTTGTGAACCTTCTCTTCTGCTTCTCGTAGGATGTCGGGTCCAAAAATCTGACTCTCTCCTACTTCCGACTAGTTCAAAGGGGTGCGACACTTGCTTCCGTACATAAATTCAAATGGGGCCATTTGCAAACTGGCTTGATAACTGTTATTGTATGAGAATTCTGCAAACGGCAGATAGTCTTCCCACTTAGATCCATATTCTAGCACACATGCTCTCAGCATATCTTCGAGTATTTGGTTTACTCGCTCTGTTTGTCCATCGGTCTGAGGGTGATACGCGGTGCTGAAATCTAGGTGGGTTCCTAAACCTTCTTGAACTTTCTTCCAGAATCTCGAGGTAAACTGAGTTCCTCGATCCGATACGATGTTCTTGGGGACTCCATGCAAACTAACTATTCTAGCGATGTATAACTCCGCTAGCTTCGAACTCTGATATGTGGTCTTGACGGGTAAGAAATGGGCGACTTTAGACAATCGGTCCACTATGACCCAAATAGAGTCATTTCCCCTACTAGAAGTAGGCAGTCCAGTGATAAAGTCCATTCCAACGGAATCCCATTTCCATTCCGGAATCTGCAAGGGTTGCAACAATCCAGCGGGTCTTTGATGTCCTGCCTTAACTCGCTGACATATATCACACTTGGCGATATAGCTTCCGATTTCTCTCTTCATCTTATGCCACCAAAATTGCTCTTTTAAATCTTGATACATCTTAGTTCCTCCGGGATGGATAGAATAAAGAGTATCATGAGCCTCCTTCAGAATCATTTCTTTCAACTTAGAATTTGCTGGTACACAAAGGCGTCCTTTGTACCACAGAACTCCTTCTTCGTCTTCGGTGAATCCGGGTACTTTGTCTGTACCGATACGATGCTTGATTCCGTCGATACTAGCATTTCCCTTCTACGCCTCTTTAATCTGACTGATCAAAGTGGGATGGAGTTCTATGCTAGCCAAAAATCCTTCATTCACTAATTCCATTCGAAAATCTTCCATCTCTTTGTGCAAGCTTGGTTGCTCCTTCAAGATCATGGAGTTCAAGCGGCACGGCAATCTGCTAAGGGCATCTGCTACCACATTGGCTTTACCAGGGTGATAGTGAATGTCTAGATCGTAATCCTTGATTAGCTCAATCCATCTTCTTTGTCTCATATTCAGCTCCTTCTGAGTGAATATATACTTCAGGCTCTTGTGATCCGAATAAATCTCACAACGATTTCCCATCAGGTAATGCCTCCATGTCTTTAGGGCTAGAACTACGGCTGCGAGTTCGAGGTCATGGGTTGGGTAATTTTGCTCATGTTGCTTTAGTTGTCGAGATAGATAAGATATAACTTTGCCTTCTTGCATTAGCACACATCCGAGACCGATCTTGGATGCATCACAATACACATCGAAGGGCCTCGTGATATCTGGCATGATCAAGATTGGGGCTGAAATCAATCTCCTCTTGAGTTCTTGAAAACTCGCTTCACATTTGTCGGTCCATTCAAACTTCTTGTCCTTCTTCCGCAATTGGGTCATGGGTCTGGCGATACTCGAGAATCCTTCTACAAACTTGCGATAATATCCCGCCAATCCGAGAAATGCATGAACTTGGGTTTGAGTGGTTGGGGCTTGCTAATCTTCTACATCTTTCACTTTTGCAGGGTCCACGGCAATTCCTCCGGCTGATACAATGTGACCGAGGAATCCTACCTCCTGTAACCAGAATTCACATTTGCTAAACTTGGCATACAACTGATGCTCTCTAAGGGTTCCAAGAATGGTCCTTAGGTGTAGCTCATGTTCTTCTTCCGATTTGGAATAAATCAGAATGTCATCGATGAAAACAACGACAAACTTATCCAGGAAGTCCATAAAAATCTTATTCATGAGATTCATGAAATAAGCGGGGGCATTGGTTAATCCAAAAGACATGACTGTATACTCGTACAATCCATATCTGGTGGTAAAGGCAGACTTTGGAATATCCTCTGCGCGAATCTTGAGTTGATGATAGCCAATTCTAAGATCAATCTTAGGAAACACTTTGGCACCGGTGAACTGATCAAACAAATCTTCTATTTTGGGCAAGGGGTAAATGTTCTTGATGGTGACATCATTCAACTTCCGATAATACGTACACAAATGGTTACCTCCATCCTTCTTGTCCACGAACAAGACAGGTGATCTCCATGGTGACGCACTTGGTTGAATCAATCCAATTTCCAGCATGGCATCCAGTTGCTTCTTTAGTTCTGCTAGCTCAGACGGGTTCATACTATATGGTCTCTGGGCTATGGGTCCGGTTCCAAGGATTAGTTCAATGATAAACTTGATATCCTGATCTGGGGGCATACCGGGCAAAACATCTGGAAATACATCGGGGTATTCACAGACTATCCGGACTTGGTCAATGGTAGGTTGGGCTATACTCTTGTTGCACTTGAATTGACGAGGTAAGGTTTCAGATATGTGCTCGACTGATATTCCGGCTGTACTGGTCATGGTTATGGCTTTCTTGGCACAGTCAATCAATCCTTTATGTTTGGACATCCAATCCATTCCTAGTACTACTTCCAAACCTTTAGTTCCGAGTACTATAAGATTTGCATAAAAATCTATGCCATGGATTCGGATAGGGATGGCTTTGCAAATTTGCCTAGCCTTGGTGGTTGATCTGGGAATTTGAACAATCATAACATGCTTCAGTTTGGTTGGTTGAATTTTACTAGTGCATGCAAATTCGTCGGTGACAAATGAGTGCGATGCACCAGAATCAAACAACACTCGTGCAAGTACTGAATTAATAGAAAACATACCTAGCATGACGTCTGGCGCTTCCTGAGCTTCTTCAGCATGCATGAGGAGAAGATGGCCATTGCGGTTGAGTGAATTCCCTGGGGCAAACCTTCTTCCGGGCTGAACACAATGCTGCTGCTGAGCTGGGGCATTTGCATTGGGTGCTGCGGCATTCTTCTTGTTGGGGCACTCGTTGGAGTAGTGACCCTTATTTCCAGAGTCATAACAAGTCACCTGCGACTTGTCCTTTGCTGCTACAGGCACAGCATTGCTTCCAGTCCTCGGGGCAGTGTTGGTGTTGGCGGTAGCATTGTTGTTGTTGAACTTGGGTCGGGCACGGTTGAAATTGCTAGCGTTGCCGGGGTTGTTGTGATTTCCTCCGGGCCTAGGGTTTCCACGGTTGGGATAGGTCGGACGGTTCATCGGGGGTCTGTTGGTTCTTGGGGCAAATCCTGGAGATGGGTTAGGGCGATACTTTGGGGTCTGATAGGTTCTTGGCTGATGCATCATGCGACGCTTGCGGTTCTCATTGGCTTGGTTGATCTTTCCTTCCATCTGGATGGCAGAGTCGACAAGGGCTTCAATATCAGCAAAGGGGATATTGACTAACGCTGTCTGCATCTCATCATGCAGACCATTCAGGAATCTTTCTTTCTTCTTGGCTTCGGTGTCGATCTCATCCGGGGCATACCTAGATAATGACAATAATTTGTCACGGTATTCTACTATGGTCATCCTTCCTTGCTTCAGTTCTCTGAACACGTCTCTCATCCTCTTGATCAAACCCGGTGGCACATGGGTTCTGCTAAACTTGACCTTAAATTTCTCCCAGGTCATCATCTGGCCTCCGGTCGTTGCGCGAACACTATTCCACCATGCCCTGGAATCTCCAGCTAGATAGTGGGTGGCGAACAGAAATTTCTCGTCGGCTTCCACTCTGGCGACTTCTAGGTTATTTTCGATGGTTTGCAGCCAATCATCGGCGTCTAGGGGCTCTTCAGACTTAGTGAAAATAGGTGGGTTGGTATTCTGGAAATTCTTAAGCTTAGATCCATGGTTGTCCTGATTTCCGTGGCCTTGGTTGTTGTGGGCTAGCTGAGCTATCTGTTGCAGGGTGGCTAGGTTGGCTTGACGTTCCGCTCTTTCAGCTTCACGGTCAGAGGTCAACATTTGCAGGATCTGCAACATCGGGTCCGGGGATGAACCACTTCCTCCGTGTGGCATCTGAAGATTGAGATAGATCATGAGAAAAGAGGGAAATTTATAAGGTTCTGGGATTTTGAAAAGTTTTCAAAGTTTGACTCAGATTTTCTAGTAACTTGCTTTTCATTCATTCATTCATAGCACATGGTACAACACACACCACAACAAGAAAAATAGATGGTTTTAAGAACCATTCTAGAAACTACGATACAGTGGTACCGAATACTACTCACTACGCTTGTGCTCAACTGGTACTACTCCTTGGAATCTGTGGCTTCATCATCTTCATCATCATCGATGAAGGCGAAACGTCCTCATCGGTGAAGAAGTCCATATCCTGATCCTCCAGAAAATCATCATCATCGCTGAGATAGAAGTAGGGGTCTCCACGAAGATCCTCTCCGGCATTCTCCCTTTCTTCCAACCGCATGTCTCTCTCGTGGATGGTCTCCTCCAAAGATGAGATACGGTGGCGAAGACGGGAAATGATGCGCTCCTTCTTGTCGAGATGAAAGCGGCGAGACTTGCGATCCTTTGCCAACATGGCGATTGTTTGGTCCTTCGTCTTGATGATGGCAGACTTGTGGTTGGAGTAGTCACGACAGTTATCCAACTCCTGCTGACGATCGTACATCATGAAGCTAAGGTGGTCCAATTGAGTCTTCAGCTCAGGGTGGTATGGGGCTTCCAGTGGTTGTCCATTTGCATCACGCCTTGGGCAAAACTCAAAGCTGGTTCCCTTGATCTGATTGACGCTCTGCCCACACAGACGGGAAAGAGCTTCCTGCATGGCCCTAGCAAGTCCGTCGAGCCAGTTGTTCTCTCTTAAGCTAAACTGAATTCCCTTAGCCATGGGAGATTCAATCTTTCCTCAGAGACTTGCAACAATCAGCCACTTCAGATCTTCTCCTCCTTGATCATTGAGCTGAGCTCCGAAGAACTTGGGGTGCGGACGCTCCAGAAGTTCCGAAAGCTGGTCCAAATCCCTCTCAAAGATAAGGTCTCCTCCATTCCCCAACTGATAAAACTTGCTGTACTTCGCATCCATCTATAAGAATATAGGATGAGTAAGTTAGTAGAGTGATCAAGTGTGTCAAAATTTTATGTATTTTGCAGGAGTTTTTGAGGAACATGAATTTTCATGAAAGAATCAAAGGGATAAGAATGAGAATAAGTTTTTGTAAATATTTGTTTTCTTTGGTTTTGAAACTAAGTTTTTGATTCAACGTCCAGTCTAACTAGGGTCTCCTATGGTCAGGATGGCTCTGATACCAACTTGTCAACACCCGTATTTTTAATCCTAGATGTCTGTTATGCCATACATCGCAATCCCAAGATTACCAGTTTTGCGAGACATAACAGAATTGGACACCACAGTACATCATCCATTACAAAACATACATAAGGTCTTACACAAATAGGGATCTCATGATCTAGTTCTTAATACAACTTCAAGCAGCGGAATACGTAATAATAACGGTAGCGTAGGCGAAGCTCCATCTTCGGGGTCACAGGAAATGCTGACGATGGGAGATGATCCTAGTTGTTGTAACCTTCCTGGGGTCCATCCTCCAGGTACTCCTCTTCATAGTCTGGCCGCGGGAATAACCAGGGACAAAGCCATGAGTACTCTTTAAGTACTCGCAAACTAATACTAACAAGTGAAAGGGGTTTTTGATAATAGGACACTAGGCTCTAGGGTTGTTTTGCAAGAAGCCAGATTTACATCTACTAATTTTAGAAGCAACGAATGCTAGTTGAAGTTTTATAACACCTAAGTGGGAACTTGTATCTCATGTCACAACTCTGTTGTGGTCAAGTCAAAGTCTCACTTCCTTTCACAAATCATTTTGAAAAGTCTGACGGGGGAACAGTATGGCCACTCCAACTGTCCATAACCGCGGACGCGGCTATTCGAATAGTTTGACACTCTACAGAGATTGTACACTTTTACCACAACATTCGATACATCCGTCAGGAACAAATCCTGAATTCACCATACTCAGTATGCGGATAATCAATCCTGACCTTTCAATTACACGCCCTAGTATAAGCACCTCTCCTGTGAGTTTGGCCTCCCAACCATGACCAACTGTCATCTTGGGTACTGCACAGGTGGACAATCTTCACAAGGTAGCCTCAGCTCAGACCTTGACCGTGAGGGAACTAATACCAAGGTATATAAGTTTCCAGTCAAGCCCTACCCAATCTTCGGGTATTGTGGTTGTACGATAAAATTGGAATGGTATCGCATCCAGACAACCATCAGTTTTTAAAGGGCTAAGGCTCATGCCTCCACATTTTGATCACCAAAATCATCAGGTGTACGGAAACACATGTCAAAACATCTCAGTAGAATGATCCATCATTCTAAGGTTTTCATAACCATTTTCACCAAGTATTCCCATCTAATGTTGAACAATTTTTATGCTTAGCACTAGCATCTACAAGTGGGGGTAAATACTAATGGGGGGTAGTAAACTAGTGGAATTTCAGCTAAGTTCAATCTTATGACTTAGGATGACATCAAGATTTTCTAGCTTAGGCCAAATTTTATGCTCTTTATGCAACCTTCAATATATCTTTCTAGAATCTACAAGTCACTTAAGTCAACTCTAAGTTATAGCTTTGATAAAGAAATAAAGTAGAGGGCTTGCAAATAAAACTAGGATTGGTTTATCAAGTGGATATGATCACATATGCTTAAGGCATATAGTTGACATAGTAGCAACTAAGTATTAGCTTGTCCAATTGCATGTATAAGCTTGCCCATTCAGCTAGTAGTATTAGGCTTGCAAGGTTAACTTGTATAGTAAGGCTTGCTAAAGTATAGTATCTTGCAAGTGTTAGCTTGCATCAATATCAGTATAAGCTTGCCTTGTGCAGAGCAGTGGTTGAAGTTCTCCTCGGCTTCTTCTTCGTAGTATCCTCCTTCCTCCTCGTATCCTTGGTCGGTACTAGCGTCTATAAATAAATACGATGTACACAATCACCAAACAATACTTAACTACTTGCAATCATCACACCAAAGGGTCCTATAGATGATCTAGCATCATCACTAACATTACAATATTAAAGCTTGGTTTAATTCCTTTTATTTTTAGAAAAGTAATTTCTACTCATTGAAAAACTACTTAAGATTTACTATTATCCAAACCAAACATGGGATCATGTTGACACATGTCATCACCACATATTTTAGTCCATGGGAATGTGATTTAAAGTGGTGTCACAATTTAATTAGGTGTTTCTCTTTTATTTTAATTAATTAAAGTGGCTAGAAATGCCTATGTGGCATTCTTTTATTACTTGGTAATTATTTTTGCAAGTAAACCTATATATTTTTATATATTCTGAAAGGTATGGTTAAATGTGATTTTTGAGAGTTGGAATCAACTCAAAAGCTATTATGGTTTAAATTTGAAAAATGTTTGAATGCAGAAAAGCTTTTGCCTTGTTATTTTTACCATAGATGATCTACAGATCCAAATGACTTGAATCCAACGGGCTTGGATTGAGCATTCCCAGAACTTTCTAACAAAATTGGTTTCATTCAATTTGGTTCACTGAATCGACTTGGGTTGATTTTTGAAACTGGGTACAGAAGTGTGTTTGAAATAAAATGAAAATGGTTAAATTCAAATAACTGGGCTGCGCGGGAAGCGATACTGGGCCGGCCTCCTAAGCACAGCGCTTACGCGGGCTGGTTAAGTGGTTGTCCCCACGCGTCAGTGAGACGAGGGGGTGCGAAGCGGTATGGGGCGATGTGGGGCATTCAATCTAGTTCTAATCCAATGGCTTAGGGTCATCGTCGACGTTGGGCAACGCCGGTGAGACAGAAACCTAGCGCGGCCAGTGGGGGTCGTTGTGGGCTCACCGGGGTTCAATCGAGGGTCGGCGAGGCGGGCAAACGACGAAGTCGACGACGACGAACCTCCTGGTACCGACAGCTTCTCCTAGGGCGGCTCCAATCGCTGGCCCCTTCTTCTCCAGTAGCGACAGACTCCGGTGAAATTCCGGCGAAGTGCTGCTCGCCTTGCTCCGGGAACGGGGTGGCACGATCAGTAAGGAGAGAGGAGTGAGATGGTGTGCTCAATTCGGCTGGGGGTGGCCTCTATTTATAGTCGTGACGATGAGACCGAACGGGATGGGCAGGCGACGGTGGCGACATGGCTACGGGCGGCTAGAGGCATGGCCGGCGGTGGCGATCGCTTGGTGGTCTCCTGGCGATGCTCTACGGCTTTAATGCACATGTAGGGGCGGTGCGGTTTGGTCTGGAACGCGCGATGCTCTGCGCAGCAGAGGCGGCGTCTTCGACGGTGAGCGGTGGTTGTGCGTCATGGGGCGGCAAACGGTGATGTCTGGCGGTCTCCTGGGTTGGTGGCGATCATGTATGCACGGCGAGGGCGGCGCGTGGTCTGTAGGCGTCGGTCGAGCGTGGCGCTCTAGCGCATGCTCAGCATGGTTGCTGGCGAGCTGGGCGCGGTTCGTGCGTGTGGTCCAGGGTTTGGCAACGCTCGCGGCTGGGACAGGGAGTGGCGATGGACGGTAGGCTGCCTCCTAGACAAGGTTGGCACGGCTAAATCTCCTCCTAGCTTGTTGTCTCTACTAGGGTGGCATGGTGAGCTTCGGATGTTCACCATTGATGTCATTGCCAAGCTTACAGTGAGTCTAGTGCTTGGTTTCACTTGCTGGATGATCTACTGAGATGGTCGTGAGCTAGAGAGGGAACAAGTTAGGCTTCAATCACTGCTCACAATAGTGTTTAAGATTTTGATGATTTGTGTCTGCAATGTGTTTGATGAAATGGCCGCAAGAATTCAAGTTTTGAATTTTGAAAAGATTTTTGGTGGGTGTGCTAGGTTGGTGCTGGTGAGTCTGCAGATGCTTGGGTTTTGAAAGTTGAGCTTGTTTGAGTGGTTTTTGAAAAAGTGGGATCTTCCCATATGATAAAGATTCAATTTTGAACTGTCATTTAAACTATGCATTTGGAAGTTTCTGGATGATCACAAAGTGGGCCTTGATACCTTGTTATGAGTACAATCAAGGGGTGCAAAGATCCAGAAAAGTTTCTGTTAAGTTCTGAAAGTTTGAGACAACCAAAGTAGGCATGGGAGTTAAATTGGTCAAAATGACCATTCCCTTATTTTATTTGTTTTGATTTACTTGTCTTTGAGAAAAGTTTGGGAATTGTTTAGATGATGTTTATTTCACCTAAGCATCCATTTACAAGCAAAGGAACACACAAACAAGTTGGTTCAAAAGAATTCAAAATGAAATGCATACTCACATGCATGCTTTCATATTTTTATTTAGCAAAGTTTTTGTTAACCCTAAATTTGATGATTAGAGTTTGATGATCCAAGTTTAGTATTTTTGGGATGTTACAATATTCTAGAAGGAACCCAAGCTTGCAATGTTTGTGGAGACAAGGATCACACTTCCAAAGAGCATGAAGATCAATGCCCCAATTGTGAAGAGAAACATCCAACTAATCAATGCCCAACATCTCAAGCTACTTGTTTCCTATGTGAAGGAAATAATCATGTCCCTATCCAATGCCCCATCTATTCCATAGTTCAACAAAGGAAACAAGGTGGAGTGCATCAACAGTTTGTAAACCCTCAGGAGGGAACAACTTCTACCAAGAAGGATGAAGGCAAAGTCAGAACCATGCCTCGTAAGGACAAATCCAAAGTGACCACAAAGTGTTGCTACTCTTGTGGAGAAGAAGGTCATATCTCTAGTAACTGCCCCAAGAAGAGAGAAAGATTTCCCACCTTTGCGGTGAAATATGAAGAGCATGAATTAGAAGAACTTCTATCTTTGGAGAGACCCAAGAAGAAGAACAAATGCCCCAACCCTAGCAAGAAGGATATTACCCAAGAGCAATGTTACACTTGCAAAGAGATGGACACTATGCCAATGAATGCCCAGAAAAGAAGAAGAACCAAGGAAACAAACAAGAGTCAATGATACCAAAGGAAAAGAAAGATATTAGCCAATTGATGTGTTTCAAATGCAAAGAACTAGGCCATTATGCAAACAAGTGCCCAGAGAAGATACATCAAGATCCCAAGTAAACCAAGATGTAATCTAGTTAGAAATTTTTAAGGGTGGCAGTACCCTAGTTGCCTTGAAGCCAACTTGTAACCCTATCTTTCCCAAATCTCGGGACGAAATTTATTTTAAGGGTGGTAGCCTGTCACATCCCAAAATTTTCCAAATTTTGTAATGTGAAAAATAAACAAACAAAATAAATAATTGTTGAAATTTAGGGTCAAAAGAAACTTTTTGTTTCTAAATGGAAACTTAAAATCCCATCTTGAACAAACTTTGGTTAATGTTTGAATCCAATTAAATTCAAATCATGTGAAATTCATTCTTCATAAATGCATCTTGAAATTTAAACACTTGGAAAATAAACCAAAACTCTAAAACCCTAATGGAAAAAACATTCCAAGTTATCTCTAAGCCTATGGATTTGATCAAGAATGACAAATGGAATTATTATAAAACCATAGAAAGTGATTTCACTTAATTTGGAGCCATAGATAAAATCTTATGAATTGAGTAAGATAAGGAAATTGAATTTCCAAAGCTAATAAAGTACCTATCTAAAAATCCATACCAAATGGTGAGCAAATAATCCTAAAGACATTTAAAAGGATAAACAAATATCAAATAAGATTTTACAAATTGGAATCACCAAGTTTGGACCTTTAAATAAAAAGGATATGGACTTTATAAGATAAAGAAGGAAATAATAAATAAGGAGTATTTTAAAAGCCAAATTAAACCTTGGCCAAATCCATAAATAAATGGAATGAATGTATTCCAAGTACAAATGAAATAAATGGATAAATAATATTCAAATTAAACAATATGGCCTTAACCAAATTCTAATCCATTGGATTAAGACAAATTCCCTAATAAGAATGATTAATTAAATCATGGGAAAATAGAATTTGGAATTTACCCAAGTGGAATAAAAGTTATTTAATTAACTTAAATGGGATCAAAGAAATCAACTAAATAAATTTATGGAATTAAACCCATATTTAATTTCATTGGAATAAAGACAAATACCCAATTTAAATGATTAATAAATCATATTAAAAATGTTCCAAATAGTGACACCCTAATAAATAAATAAACCTACTGAAAAGGTTTTATGAAAAATTGGAATTTAAATAAAGGCTTGAAAATATATTCAATCTTATTTGAATAAATGCATATGCTTATTTTAATAAGAAATAAAACATAAGTAAAATAAAAGAACTATTCCTAAAATAGTATTTAAAATACATGTTTAAACAGTATGGTAATATACTGAACTTTTGGAAAATGTTTGAATTCAAACTAAGTTTGAAATCATTTAATCAAAATTAAAACAGAAAAAGAAATCAGGAAAAAGAAAAATGAAACAGAGCAAAAAAAGGGAATAGAACCCAGCCCAACTAACCTAGCCCACTAAGCCCAGCCAGCCCACTCTCTCTCCCCAGCGAACCGTTCCTTTCTCACCGGAGAACAAACCCACCCCCTCACCGACCGCTGGACCCCACTCTTTCTCTATCTCACTCGCTGACCGAACGACCCCACTGCCCCGTCATCATCTTCCCCACCGCGACGACCTCGCCCCTCACCTCGCGGCCGTTTCTGCCATTTGATTCGGGGTTTAAATTCGATGGAATGCAGGAATAATTCTCACCGAGACCATGCTCGTTAAAGGCGCCTTCCTCCCCTCTTCTGTTCCCCTCACTCGTCGTTTCCTCTCCACCCCCAGGCTGTAGGAATCGCAAGCCCAAGCACCCACTGCTCCGGCGAGCTCATCGGCCGATTCCGGCGACACCCGGCCTCCCCTTGCTCCCTGACACTTACTGGCTTACTTCCCATTGCCCAGTGCACCCACCAGTACCCTCAACTCGTCCGCGCGCGTTCCACATCATCGGCAACGACCAAGACCGAGCGCCACCGACGACCGCATCCACTCCGGCGACGTTTCCCCGTAAGCCCCATCCTCCCCTCTCTCTCTCCCGATGAAGCTCCCATGCTCGCGACTCTCTTGCGCAACTAATGGTGCCTTCGGTTTGTCCTAGCACACCCTACATCGTCGCCTCCGTCGTCGAGCAGACGAACCCGACGCCGCCGCTAGCTCCTGTGAGCAATCCACGTCGAACCAGAGCGCCCCTTCGCCAACCAAGGATACGACGAGCATCAGCAAGACCATGCGATTCTGGTGAGCCAGTCCACTCCTCTTCTCTCCCCATGTATCGCCGGCAACCTCGCTTGCCGAGCATGCCGCCACCGCCAGCGCCGCCAACTATTGGTCAATCGCTGTGAACCGTAGGATTTTGATCTAAGGGATACGATAGAAGCTTAGTCGAAGAGGTATGTTTTGATCAGAGTCATGCGATGCACATTAGATCTGACGCTCCACGTTAGTCGATCCGTGTGAACAGTTATCGGCCAGTTAAATCACGCCACGTGGCCCAGTTTGTTTTAATAAAAACCAGAAATAATCTATTAGATGTTCAAGTTTGTAAAATTCATAACTTTTGATCCACATATCCAAATTTTGCAAATTTTATATCAATAGAATCAGCAGACCAAGTACTATCCAACCATGCACTTTGTCTAATACATTGATTCTGGTAAAATGGTTGTTTTTGCAGAAACTTGTGTAGGCATAATTTGAATATAAAATTCATTCTAAAATTATTTTTATGGTAAAATCTTTGGAAAATAGATTGTTTTGAGCCTACTGACCATAGAAACCAACTTGTGGATTCAAAAACATATTTTGTGAAGAGAAAGAATAAATATTTGATTTAGAACATTTCTAGTCAAATAAAAATGTTGTTTATATGTTAAAATACTTTTTGGAGAAAATCTTTGGGAAATGATTTGGATTAAACTCTCTGACCCTAAACACAAAGTTTTATGATTTAAAAATATATTTGGTGAACCCTATATAGATTATTACTTTGCTAAAAAGCATTTTCAACCACATAAAATATTGATTTGATTTAAAAATGGTTTATAGGTAAAATCTTTTGCAAATAGTTTTGTCACTTTTATAAAATGACCAATAGATGTTTTAGAATGTTTATAACCTATTAGAAACCACTTTTGTAAATAAAACAATCTTTGGCATGCTTGCATGCATTGCTTTATTTTTATTATTTTATGTGATGTTTGCTTGAATGGTAGATTGATTATTGCTTGCTTGGTTGAATTGTAGTGGAATTTGAAGAGTATAAATATTGAAATATAAAGGAGTGAAATTATAATTATCTACCAAAAAGTCAAGTGATGCTCCATACTTTTGTCCCATTATTTTCACTATGCATTAGTGATATTTCTAAGTAGGACTTGCATGGAATTTTTGCTAAGTGTAAACTATGCCATGGGAAATCCTAGTAGATGAAACCTTAGTAGAAATTTCGTAAGTTAAGATTCCTACTACTATCATGCTTAGCTTAGCTAGTAGAAAACAAGGGTGGAATATATTCATACTATGGAATATTTCTAAGTCAAGGACTTGTGTTTTGTTTAATAAAACAACTAAGTGAATGAATCACCTGGGTGGAATGGAAGGAATGGTTTGTATTGAGTGGTTACACAAGGCCCATTTCTATGGTTTACCTTGTGTATCTCACTTGTGGATGGCCACCTAGGAACAAAAATATTTGAGATGTCAAATGTTGAGAAGCTTCAAGTGCATCCACTTGGCATTATGGGCTCTGCCTGGATCATATAGGTTGCAACAACTTAGCCAAATGGACAGGTTGTGGTAGGGGTTTGATAGGTTGGAGCGCGTCCATTCTGCTCTAAGGGAAGGCTTCTGAAAGATCTTGTCTTGGTGAAACCAAGTCTTGTGGGGAAAGTGCACCACCTCCGCAGAGTGTAAAATCTAAGTACTTAGCCATGTCCTTGTCAAAGGACAATTTGAGCATCAAGATATGGAAGATATCAAGAATCTCCTCATCCCAATTTCTAAGTTAATTTTTTTTGGTTGAACAAGGGTTGAAGGATCACCAATTTCTATTGGGAGATGACTTGGGTGATTTTGTCAAGCAAAAACTTAGTGTTTTCAAATGGTAAGGAAAATCTATTTGAGCAAAGGAAGCCTAAGCTCCACTTAGCCAAATGCATATAGATGATAGACTCCACTATACTACCATAGTATCACTTGCCAATACAATTCAAATGTATTGACCCTTGTGGCTGTAATTTATTATGTTGCAGGTTTGTTTGATGTTAGTGAAGTGTGTTGATTAGGATTACAAGTCTACAACCAACATGTTTGCCTGTGGCACTTTGAATATGAAGGACTCCATGCTAAAGTTATTTTTGCTACATTGTAATGAGATAGCCAAATGAGCTATGTAAGATGTAATGAATTATTTTATTCCTGGTTATAAAGTTGTATTATGACCTTTGTTCTTGATATTACATCTTAACTGTGGATGCTAGCTATTGATCCAGGGAATAGCATTGCAAACACAGGGATCTCTACCTTATTAAAGGTTGGGACCTCTACATCATGTAACTTCAAGATCTAGGGCATTTGCAGATAAATAAGATAAAGCATCTGAATACTAAACAATCATAGGCATGCGTTCCATCTATAGTCATACGTGCTCGCAATGAGAACTTGCACAACATCTTTTGTCCTGCCAGCCCGTTGTAGTAGGGACTCAAGGGAATCTACTCGCAATTAAGGTGCTCCTTTTAATAGAGCACCGGAGCAAAGCATTAACACTCCATGAACACATGTGATCCTCACATCACAGCCATCCCCTCTGGCTGTCCCAATTTCTGTCACTTGGGGGCCTTTGGTTCCGGACAATGATATGTGTACACAACTTGCAGATAAGATCACAAACAATACTATCATCATGAATCAGTCAAATAGCACTAATAAAGATACTAGGCACCATGCCATAACAATCTTATTCGATTACATGATAGAACTCATCCAATCCCTACCAGCCCCATAGCCTACAGCGAGGGGTTACTCACTCATGGATGGGGGAAACATGGATGGTTGATAGAGAGGAGTCGGTGATGATGATGATGGCGATGATCCCCTCCAAATTCCCCATCCCGGCAGGGTGCCACAATGGAGTTTCTGGTTCCGAATCGCCGTTTCTTGTGGTGGCGGCGCAGCGGAACTCTTTCTAGAAAAACGTCGAACCCCCTTGAGTTTTTAGGTCAAGAGGCATCTTATAGGTGAAGAGGGAGGCCGAGGGGGTGCCCGAGGCGGCCACACCCCTTCCAGGCGCGGCCAGGCCTGGCCCGCGTGGCCAGGGGGTGTGGGCCCCTCGTGGCCCTCCTCCGTCTCGTCTTCTGGCTCCGTGAGTCTTCTGGTGAAATAGGATTTTTGGCATATTTTTCGGGATTTTTCCTGATAGGTTATTTTCTGCATAAAAACTAGACTCCAAGGTAATTTTACTAAAAACTGTGTTAGTCTGTGTTAGTTGTATCCAAATCACACAAGTTTATAGGATAAACAATAGCAAAAGTGTTCGAAAAAGTATATACGTTTTGGACGTATCACCTCCCCCAAGCTTAGCTTATTGCTTGTCCTCAAGCAATTCAGTTGAAAACTGAGTGCGATAAAAGAATTTTTACGAACACATTTGCTTATGTATATATTCTCAGCACATGAGTAGATACTTAGAGTATTCACAATAAGAAGTATGTGATACGTCGGAAACGTATCTATAATTTTTGATGTTCCATGCTTGTTTAGTATCTACTTTGCTTTGCTTTGCTTGTCTATACACTACAAGAAATGTGTTAATCTATGACCTTCTGATAGTGACCGTGGACCAAATCGTCATAGATCTATGACGATTTTGCACCAGATGGTCGCAAGATGTTAGAAGAGGTTAGAACACTGAAAAATTAAGATGATTTGGCTAAAAACATCGTAATTTGACTAGGCAAAATAGTCATAATCTGACCGATGTAGACTAAAATGTTATTTGTAGCCGATTACGACGATTTAAATTGGTCGTAACGTCTAAAATAAAATAAGTAAGCCTCCACGTCAGCAATTTTTGCCTATGTGGCATGTCTATGTTTAAATTTTCCCACATAAAGTATCTATGTGTCATTTTTTGTCTATGTGTCGTATCCAGTTGGCAAAACTTTGCCTGCGTGTCAACCAGACAGAAACGCGTGCTTATTAGGAAATATACGTATCAATTTTTGTCACACCCGTTCCTATTAGGAAATATATACATGTTAGTTTTTATATCACATGCATGCTTATTAGAAGTAATAAAACAAAAATTGAGAGAAGGTGAGGGATCAAACCTGCGTCCTCGCTCAAAGAGGCAACACTTCCAAACCACTAGGCCACTCAACCTTCTATGCTTAAAACCCACACGCGCTTCTAAAATACATAATCCGCACGATTTTTTTCTGGCTCTCTCGGAAGGGAGCATGCCTGCACGTAGGAGTTTAGGTATGATCTGGGTTGGGCCTTCGCGCGGTAGTTTAGGTTCGGGCTTGGTCGGCTGGTCCGGTAGGATAAATTTTTTCTTTGTTTTCTTTTTTTTCTTTTTTCATAATTCTATTGTATCTTTTGAATAAGATGTCCAAAATAATTAATATTTATCTCTAAATTTTTATAAAATTCAGTAGATCATCTTAAAATGTTGATTATCATTGTTTTATTATTTAAAACTAGTTGATTTATTAATTCCACATTATTCTATGATAGGGACAATATCATAATTCAAAATATGATTTTAAAATTAGAGGTTTGAATTAAAAAATTGGGGATTGGGTCTTGCTAACCATTAATGGATCTCTGAATAAATATCATATTATGAGTCTAAAAATGATTTTTGTAAAACATCATGGACATCAGATCATGTACCTATAGTTCAAATCAAACCCACCTCCTACCGATTCGGCAGGAATTTGTCTTTTTTGTCAGGGGTGGACAGAAAGGTTTGAGATATCCCGGTTGGTACTTGTCCATGTAAGGTGGTATAATATTTTTACATAATATGGTGGTACCATTTTAAAACTGTCATTTGGTGGTTGCTTCACAAAACATCCCGTTTTTTGCTCTCGGAAAATGGAAAATGGATTTTTCGTGTGTTAAAAAGGAAAACTTCCTCCTGCAACATTGTTCTCCATCCCACGATGCACATGTGTACACAATATGGGCACATTATCACAAACTATACCATGATTCTGGCCAAAAAATTGGTCGTTTGGCCCAAAAGCCATGAAACCTCGGACATGATAGGTCATTTCTGAGAAGGTTTTTTCGAGACGCAATTAATTTACCAAGTTTGATATTTTTCCTTGGAACTTTGTCATATAACATGACGAGACGCGAAGGTTTCACATAGTTCGGACTGTTTTTGAATTTGTTATGCTCGTTTCAAACAATGGTTCAAAACGGCGGACACGAAGGTTCTTAGCTAGGGGCTGATCCTCGCTAAACTTGCATTGGATCTCTGATGAAACATCATATTGTGAGTCTAAAAATGATTTTTTCCAAAAATCATGAGCATCGGATCATGTACCTGTAGTTCAAACCGGACCCACTTCCTACCGATTCGGCAGGAATTTGTCTTTTTCGCCAGGGGTGGACGGAAAGGTTTGTGATATCCCGGTTGGGACATTGTCCATGTAAGGTGGTATAATATATTTAAAAAATATGGTCGTACCATTGTAAAACTGTCATTTGGTGGTTGCTTCACAAAACGCCCCATTTGTTGGCACTCGAAAAATGGAAAATGGATTTTCCGTGTGTCAAAAAGGAAAACTTTCTCCTGCAACATTGTTCGATCTCCCACGATGTATATGGGTGCACAATATGGGAACATTATCACAAACTATGACGCGATTCTAGCCATAACGTTGACCATTTGCCCGAAAGTCATGAAACCTCAAACATGATAGGTCATTTCTGAGAAGGTTTTTTTGAGACACTTGTAATATACCAATTTTGGTATTTTTCCTTGAAACTATGTCACATAAGAAGACACCACGCGAAGAATTCACATAGTTCGGACTGTTTTTTGAATTTTTTTATGCATGTTTCAAACTATGGTCAAAATGGCGGACACGAAGGTTCTTAGGTAGGGGTTGAGCCTCGCTAAACTAGCATTGGATATCTAATGAAACATCATATTGCGAGTCTAAAAATGATTTTTTCCAAAAATCATGAGCATCGGATCATGTACCTGTAGTTCAAACCGGACCCACTTCCTACCGATTCGGCAAGAATTTGTCTTTTCCACCAGGGGTGGACGGAAAGTTTTGTGATACCCTGGTTGGGACATTGTCCATGGAAGGTGGTCTAATATTTTTACAAAATATGTTTGTACCATTTTAAAACTATAATTTGGTGGTTGCTTCACAAAACGCCCCGTTTGTTGGCACTCGAAAAATGGAAAATGGATTTTCCGTGTGTCAAAAAGGTAAACTTTCTCCCGCAACATTGTTCGCCATCCTACGATGTATATGGGTGCACAATATGGGCACATTATTACAAACTATGACGCGATTCTAGCCATAACATTGGCCATTTGCCCGAAAGTCATGAAACCTCGAACATGATAGGTCATTTCTAAGAAGGTTTTTTTGAGACACTTGCAATATATCAAGTTTGGTATTTTTCCTCGAAACTATGTCACATAAGAAGAAACCACGCGAAGGATTTGCATTGATCGGACCGTTTTTGAATTTTTTATGCCTGTTTCAAACTATGGTCAAAACGGTGGACACGAAGGTTATTAGCTAGGGGCTGAGCCTCGCTAAACTTGCATTGGATATCTGAAGAAATAGCATATTGTGAGTCTAAAAATGATTTTTGCAAAAAATCATGAGCATCAGATCATGTACCCATAGTTCAAACCGGACCCACTTGTAGGGGTTCGTAGCATGGCAAACAAAAATTTTCTATCGCATACAAACAAACAAGCCAAGATCTATCTACTAGATTGTAGCAACGAGTCGATGGAATAACTTACCCTCGAAGATTCCAAAGCGGTTAATGAGAGCAGATTCTCGTGGATGATGTAGTCGTACTCTTTCCGATCTCAAGATCGCGTAGACGATCCTTCCGGTGCTGCGTTCCGGCAGCGCTCCCGCAGTCGGTCACACGTTCGGTACTCGACGAAGACCTTCCTCTCCCTTGTTCCAGCAGGCAGCGGAGGTTGTAGCACTCTCCTCGCGATTCCGGCAGCACAACGGCGTGGTACCGGAAGTAGAGGGGAGATCCCGCAGGGCTTCGCCTTAAGCCGGAGCGAGTATGGTGAAGTATGAGAGAGAACTATTAGTGGTCTAGGGTTTAGACACACCAATTAGAAGGCTCTAATCCAAAGGCTAGGGCAATTAGAAGCTCTAAACCAAGACAACTCTAAACCGGAGTCTAGGGCTAGGATTTAGATTAGAGGCTAGGAAACTTGTGTGTAGAGGAGGAGGACCTGCCCCTCCTTTTATAGGTGGGAGGGGCGGCCAAGGGGAGGGGAGTCCCTCCCCAAGTCGGCCTTGGTTGGCGCGCCGGCTTGGAGGGACTCCTCCCCAAAGTCGGTTCCAACCACCTCTTGCTTGTTTCCCACAGTTTCTTGTTTTAGCCGTTTGACTTTCAAACTGGACATTTGACTTTTCTGTTTTAGGATTCAATTTAATCCTTTATTTGGAACAGCAAGAACACTTAGTACATGATGCAATCATTCCAATATGTAATGACACATTCATGTACCCCTCCCCCTCCCGGAGTGCCGGACATTCCGGAACCTTCTAGAACATTCCCGATGAAAACACCGGAATCATTTCCGAACTCCGAAACGGGACTTTCCTTATATGAATCTTATTCTCCGGACCATTCCGGATCACCTCGTGATATCCCGGATCCCATCTGAGACTCCGAACAACATTCGGTCTCTTTCTCATAATACCATTACTACTCAAACAACGTCGAATCCTTAAGTGTGTCTCCCTACGGTTCGTGAATTATGCGGACATGATCGAGACACTTCTCCGAACAATAACCAATAGAGGAATCTGGAAATTCATATGTCTCCCACATATTTCTACGATTACTTTGCGATCGAATGAACCACTTACATACGATACCAATTTCCCTTTGTCTCACGATAGTTTACTTATCCGAGGTTTTGATCGTCGGTATCTCTGCATACCTAGTTCAACCTCGTTACCGATAAGTACTCTTTTCTCGTTCCCGTGGTATGTGATCCCTTGTGAGCCAGTCACATGCTTGCAAGCTAATTGGATGACATTACACCGAGAGGGCCCAGAGTATATCTATCCGTCATATGGATGGACAAATCCCACTCTTGATCCATGTGTTTTAACCAATACTTTCCGAACACTCAATGCCACCTTTATAGCCACCCAGTTACGGTGTGGTGTTTGATGTCATCAAAGCATCCATCCAGCAAAGGTGATATGCATGATCTCATGGTCGAAGGAATTAGGTTACTATGTATCAGAAAGCATATAGCAATTGAACTATTTAAAATGACTTGATCTTTATGCTACGCTTATCTATAGGAGTATGTCCATCACATCATTCTCCTAATGATATGACCCTGTTGTCAATAACATCTCTATGTTCATGATCAGGAAACCATGATCATATATTAACCAACAAGCTAGTTTAACAAGAGGCTTTACTAGGGACTCTTATTTTAGTTTACAAATCACACAAGTATTAATGTTTCCGGTTAATACAATTATAGCATGGTATGTAAACATTTATCATAAGTATGAAGATATGATAATAACCCACTTTATTATTGCCTCTTGGGCATATCTCCAACAGTCTCCCACTTGCACTAGAGTCAATAATCTAGTTTAAAACTTTTGTGCATTCAACACCTATGGCTTTCTGGTGTTGTAAGTACACGTTTGCTAGTGGTCAACTGATCTCCGGATCTGACACTTCCAGGTCCGTGTGTAATTGCATGTATTTGCGTCTCTACGCATCACTCATTCTCTAATGAGATGGCTTTGTATAAATTCGGTCCTTTGGTGAGACCTTCAGTTCTTTGGGGTTAAAACATGTTGATAATATTGTCGTACAATATATCTTCATAGTATTATCCCGCTGTGAACTACACCTAGTTTGATAACAAACTACTTGACACAAATGCCCTCTTTTGCTGCTAAAATAGCAGTCATATACTTAGCCTTTTGTTGTAGTATCTGTCACAATGTCTTAACTTTGGAACTCATCCAAATCCATTATGGAACTCACTTTCCATTATATTGTGCCACCCTTAGTTTAGATTGAGATAAACTTAATTTGTACTTTGTGACAAAACTAGTATCAATGTAGTACTTTTACAATGAACTAACCATCTATTTGTCACTTCTACAAAATAATATATTCTTAGTTCTTCCAAAAGATCATAAGAATATCCTTACTATTGTCCAATGATCATCTTATGAATCATTCTGGTATATGCTCATAACATTTAGAGCATAGGACATATCTGGATTTGTACACATCACAGCATGATTGATATAAATACTCTATGTGATCAAGTATCAATCTATACTTGAATCTTGTTTCACTTACCAAATGTCAATACATTTGAATATATCATCAATATTGAACTCATTCAATCCTTTCTGTGCGACAAGAAACTTTCTTGTAGTTTCTATATTGAACTCATTCAATATCTTGTCTATGTACTTCTGGCACAACCATATTAGCGTCTATTGATGCCAAATATTTGGGTTTTGCCTAAGTCTTTCATCAGGATGAAATTCTTAATATGTGTTAATAAAAGATACATTATTTCCAATCAACAATATGTCTTCCACATAATGTATTAGAAACATGTCTTAGCGCTCCCACTTAATTTCTTGCAAATGCAAGCATCTTCATTGTCTCTGATGAAATTAAACTCTTTTAACAGTTTCATCATAGTGAAGATTCCAACTCCGCGATGCTTACTTTAACCATTGAAGTTTGCATATGCTTTTAGCATCCTTTGAATTAACAAAACCCCTATGGACCATGTTACTCACATGTCCTAGGTAACAATTCTATTAGAAGAACTTGTTTTGTTTATTCAACTACCATATAACAAAATTATATGTAGTGGTTGCTATATTAATCCGTCTAGACTAAATATCGCTATGAAAGATCAGATCTTGTCATAGTCAACCTTTGAACATTGTTGTGAACTCTTTCCCAACATGTTGACTATATTCATGTCCATTTTTTTTTATAGATCCAAACACAACTGTAAGGTCTTACACCTTTCTTGAGGGTCCTTCAAGTTCAAAAACTTGATTTTTCGTGTATGGAACTATCACGGATTTTATGACTTTAAGCCATTAGACGGAGTCAGGGCCCATCATCGCTTCTTTGCATGTAGTCGGATCATTATTGTCAAATAATGATTTAACTCTCAAATCTTGGTATTTGATTGTTTACCCGACCTACTTGTTTCAATAGAAACTTAGATCTCCGTGATCACAACCTTTGAGGCACGTGAGCCATGCGCATTGTTGCTGCCTCCGGAACACTTTTCGGCGCTGCGCAACTCTGCACATATAGCTAAGGTTCTTTCAACCTTATCAAAGTTCTATTGTCCTCCCACTTAAATTTTCACGAAAAAATTCCTTCTCAAAGAAACTTGACGTTCTAAGCGACAAACACTTTTGTCTCCGGTGTTATGGAGGAATACTTAACAAAGACAGGTTCATCCGACTTTGGTTGCAAACATCTTTCTTATGTATAGCATACCAATGTTTAAGAAAGGACAACTTGGGTTTTATCCCAAACCATAACTTTATATGGTGTCATTTCAACGGATTATGATGGAGCTCTTTTCAGTGGAAAAACGGTAATCTCTAAAGCTTTTAATCTTTAAAATACAATGGCAGTTTTATGAATTACACCTTTGATCTTACCATGTCAAACAAGGTTTAATTACATATCTCGAACGCTCCATACTCTTATGGTGTTTCGGGAAATGCAAATCCACGGAACGATTCCTTAAATCTTAGGTATTATGCTAAACTTGTAACTCAAATATCTTCCTTTATGATCTTATCATAAACTATTTATATTCTTGTTACAATGATTTTGCACTTCATGTTGAAAGTCTTTGAACTTTTCAAATATTTCACACTTCATCCTTATTAAGTAAATATTCATATATTCACTCAAATTTTCGGAGAAAGCATATGAAGTTGAAATCCATCGCTCTTGACTTCACATAATGGACTTCGTACAACAATATGTACAAGTTCCAATAAGCTAGTCATTCGTTCCCTTTTGGCCTATGAACAAAGTTTTAATTATCTCTGGGAAACTTTCACAAGCGTCATGTGATCAAAAATCAAAAGACTCCAAAATTCCATCCACATGGAGTTTCTTCATGTTTTCTTTCCAATATAATTTAAACGGCGATGTCACTTCCTAAGTGATCTTTCAATCAATTTGTCTTTCGACATTTTTAGCACTAGTTTTATGGATGTGATTTCTCCAACGAGATTTGTGAATCATCCATCTTTTACGGATTACGGTAATTATTTGAACAACCCTTTTGTTCTCATAATACCTGATAAAACAAATCTTGAAGGCAAACTTTGATGTTTAACGAGCAACACAATAACCCTTTATTTGTTTCTCGATGAACATCATCACATATTCTTTTGCTAGTTACTTAGGCCATTGTAGTTCATGAATTGTGTTGTTTCGTATGACGATTCACACCAAAAAATTCAGTATCAAATACTTAAGAACCACATTGTTTAATAAGCAAAGAATATAGCCATAACATGTATATCATCTATATACTTAAACTGAACAATTCTAGTCTTTTCTTTTCTGCCATATATTTATGAGATTCTCTTTCAGTATTTCCTTTTCTGTTTGAAAGAATCTATCAACATCAATAGTGGAGTCATACATATGACACATAATCCAAAGCGTGTATAATTAAATACCAATGTCTTTGGACTTGCACTTTGAAGTAGATCACCATCATCAAATGTTTGGTGTTCTTTCAAATTCCTTTCTTTAGTAATCTCTTGGTGTAGTAAATATTTTACCTACATCAAATATTCACCCTTATCATGGAATTATTTATGATCAAGCTACTTTTAGCTTATAAAGATGAATAGTGAGTATAATGTTGCTCTCCAAAACCTTTTGGTGGATTAGGACAACTAGTGTTTCCAACCTTTTGCAAATTCTCATCAAATATGAGAACATGACTTTTGCCATATTATACTCTATCATGTTGCAACCAAAACTTCGTTTCAGATATCACAATATCTTCCACACATCATGGTTTCTGAAACAACTCTTTCAGATCCTAGATAACCTTGATATTAAGACAATCCTTTGAATATCAAGAATCATGGAGACAACCATGATACTTATACACTAACACTTGGAATTGTCACTCTTGTTTTAATACCAATTATTAAACTTCATGGAGTAACCGGAACTTACTGAAAGTTTGCAATAGGACTTTTAAACTTTAGATTAACACTTCAAAACAATACGATACCAGATCGTAAAGTAACTAACCAGAATTCTATAGTTCTATCATCTCATTATAACTAAGCGCAAGGTGGTAAACGGATGCCAATGACTACAACAACTATGCAAATTCACTTTGATTTAGTTTATGATAAATTGAGTTCTAATTAATAATTAAATTAATCTAGGTGAACTCCCACTCAAAACAATATCCCTCACATTGTTTTAGTGATCACACGAACCAAATCCACCATATCAAAACCGATCATCACGAGAGTTGATATAGCTTCAATGGCGAACAATCAACATGTTCATCATATCTCCTATATGACTCATGCTTTACCTTTCGGTGATCCGTGTTCCTGAGACCATGTCTGTACATGCTAGGCTCGTCAAGATCAAACCTTAGCTTCCGCATGAGCAAATCTGGCTTGCCCACGTTGTATACACTTGAGGAATCTAACACACTCGATCATCACGTGGTGCTTCGAAACAACAAGCTTTAGCAACGGTGCTAACTAAGGGTGAACACTTTATGACTTGAAATTCATGTGCATGAGGGATCATCTTATAATGCTACCGTCGTCTACTAAGAAATACAAGATGCATAAAGGATTAACATCACATGCAATTCATAATATGTGATATGATAAGGCCTTTCTTCTTGTGCTTCCGATCTCCATCTTCAAGCACGAACATGATCTCCATCATCACCGGCATTGCATCAAGGTCAATGACGCTGCTCCATGGTTGTCGTCCACCGGCTTCAACTATTACAACTACTTTGAATAGACACGCGGGTCTTAACAGAAATTAAAGACAACCATATGGCTCCTGCCGGTTGCCGACTTACAATAAGGAACATTGCATACATCATATATAATCACAATCATGGCCATATCACATCACTGCACACCCCTGCAAAACAAAGTTAGACGCATCTACTTTCTTTGCATATTTTACGTGGTTTGGGGCTTTCAATAAGTGTCGTTCTAACTTACGAACAAGAACCACAACATTGATACTAGTATTGTTAATCACCCGTTGTAAATTGGATCTTAACTATGCTAGGAGAAACAGGCACCCGCAAAGCCACTTATGCAATACAAGTTGCATGTCAAGCGTGGAGCAAGTCTCATGAACGATGTCATGTAAGGTTAGCCCGGGCCGCTTCATCCCAACATACCGCAAGATGCAAAGTACACAAGAAGCAATCGACAATAAAAGCATCAACGCCCACAATGACCATTGTGTTCTACTCGTGCAACAGATCTACATATAGACACGGCTCTGATACCACTGTAGGGGTTCGTAGCATGGAAAACAAAAAATTTCTAACGCATACAAACAAACAAGCCAAGATCTATCTACTAGATTGTAGCAACGAGTCGATGGAATAACTTACCCTCGAAGATTCCAAAGCGGTTAATGAGAGCAGATTCTCGTGGATGATGTAGTCGTACTCTTTCCGATCTCAAGATCGCGTAGACGATCCTTCCGGCGCTGCGTTCCGGCAGCGCTCCCGCAGTCGGTCACACGTTCGATACTCGACGAAGACCTTCCTCTCCCTTGTTCCAGCAGGCAGCGGAGGTTGTAGCACTCTCCTCGCGATTTCGGCAGCACAACGGCGTGGTACCGGAAGTAGAGGGGAGATCCCGCAGGGCTTCGCCTTAAGCCGGAGCGAGTATGGTGGAGTATGAGAGAGAACTATTAGTGGTCTAGGGTTTAGACACACCAATTAGAAGGCTCTAATCCGAAGGCTAGGGCAATTAGAAGCTCTAAACCAAGACAGCTCTAAACCGGAGTCTAGGGCTAGGATTTAGATTAGAGGCTAGGAAACTTGTGTGTAGAGGAGGAGGCCCTGCCCCTCCTTTTATAGGTGAGAGGGGCGGCCAAGGGGAGGGGATTCCCTCCCCAAGTCAGCCTTGGTTGGCGCTCCGGCTTGGAGGGACTCCTCCCCAAAGTCGGTTCCAACCACCTCTTGCTTGTTTCCCACAGTTTCTTGTTTTAGCCGTTTGACTTTCAAACTGGACATTTGACTTTTCTGTTTTAGGATTCAATTTAATCCTTTATTTGGAACAGCAAGAACACTTAGTACATGATGCAATCATTCCAATATGTAATGACACATTCATGTACCCCTCCCCCTCCCGGAGTGCCGGACATTCCGGAACCTTCTAGAACATTCCCAATGAAAACACCGGAATCATTTCCGAACTCCGAAACGGGACTTTCCTTATATGAATCTTATTCTCCGGACCATTCCAGATCACCTCGTGATATCCCGAATCCCATCCGAGACTCCGAACAACATTCGGTCTCTTTCTCATAATACCATTACTACTCAAACAACGTCGAATCCTTAAGTGGGTCTCCCTACGGTTCGTGAATTATGCGAACATGATCGAGACACTTCTCCGAACAATAACCAATAGAGGAATCTGGAAATTCATATGGCTCCCACATATTTCTACGATTACTTTGCGATCGAATGAACCACTTACATACGATACCAATTTCCCTTTGTCTCACGATAGTTTACTTATCCGAGGTTTTGATCGTCGGTATCTCTGCATACCTAGTTCAACCTCGTTACCGATAAGTACTCTTTTCTCGTTCCCGTGGTATGTGATCCCTTGTGAGCCAGTCACATGCTTGCAAGCTAATTGGATGACATTACACCGAGAGGGCCCAGAGTATATCTATCCGTCATATGGATGGACAAATCCCACTCTTGATCCATGTGTTTTAACCAATACTTTCCGAACACTCAATGCCACCTTTATAGCCACCCAGTTACGGTGTGGTGTTTGATGTCATCAAAGCATCCATCCAGCAAAGGTGATATGCATGATCTCATGGTCGAAGGAATTAGGTTACTATGTATCAGAAAGCATATAGCAATTGAACTATTTAAAATGACTTGATCTTTATGCTACGCTTATCTATAGGAGTATGTCCATCACATCATTCTCCTAATGATATGACCCTGTTGTCAATAACATCTCTATGTACATGATCAGGAAACCATGATCATATATTAACCAACAAGCTAGTTTAACAAGAGGCTTTACTAGGGACTCTTATTTTAGTTTACAAATCACACAAGTATTAATGTTTCCGGTTAATACAATTATAGCATGGTATGTAAACATTTATCATAAGTATGAAGATATGATAATAACCCACTTTATTATTGCCTCTTGGGCATATCTCCAACACCACTTCGTGTCGATTCGGCAGGAATTTATCTTTTTCGCCAGCGGTGAACGGAAAGGTTTGAGATATCCCGGTTGGGACATTGTTCATGTAAGGTGGTCTAATATTTTTACAAAATGTGGTGATACAAATCTAAAACTGTCATTTTGTGGTTGCTTCACAAAACGCCCCATTTTTTGCGGTCGGAAAATGGAAAATGGATTTTCTATGCATCGAAAAGGAAAACTTCCTCCTGCAACATTGTTCTCCATCCCATGATACATATGGGTGCACAATATGGGCACATTATCACAAACTATGCCGCGATTCTGGCCATAACACTTGTCGTTTGGCCCGAAAGCCATGAAACCTCGAACATGATAGGTCATTTCTAAGAAGGATTTCTTGAGACACTTGCAATATACCAAGTTTGGTATTTTTACTTGCAACTATGTCACATAATATGACACCACGCGAAGGATTTGCATTGATCGGACCATTTTTGAATCTTTTATGCTCGTTTCAAACTATGGTCAAAACTGCGGGCATGAAGATTCTTAGCTAGGAAACGAGCCTCTCTAAACTAGCATTGGATCTCTGAAGAAACATCATATTGTGAGTCTAAAACTCATTTTTTTTAAATAATGGGCATTAGATCATGTACTTGTAGTTCAAACCGGACCCACTTCCTACCGATCGGTAGGAATTTGTCTTTTTTGTCAGGGGTGGACGGAAATGTTTGATACCACGGTTGGTATTTTTTCCATGAAATTTTGTCTAGTATTTTTGAAAAATAGGATGGTACCATTTTGCAACTTTAATTTGGTGTTTCCTTCACAAAACACACCATTTTTACACTCTTCAGATGAGCCAGCTAATGAGAAGAGAGAATAGGGCTATCCATAGATCAGCCCAAGTAAGAAGATGTCAACCATTCAGATGGCCTCCATCGAATGCCCCAAATTCACAGCGCAAGTTTCTCCCGCCTCCCTTCCCCCAAAAGTTTGGACGTGAATTGACCGAAACGGCCTACAGTTCCCTGTGTTGCACCGAGAAGTGAACAGGGCTAGTTTCGTAAAATCCTACGTGATCGAGAGGGAACATCCACGCCCCAAACCCTAGAATTCTTTCTCTCCCTTCATGCGCAAGACCCCGCCTCCACTCTCGGTCTCTCCAGATCTCCATCTCCACTAGAAACCCTAACTCCAAAAACTGCTCGATCCCGCCGCACCCCACCGCCGTTCCGGCGCCTGGACGCAGATGACCTTGTGGCCGCGCCTTCTGCTCCAGGGCAGACCTGGAGGCAGTGGAGGAGATCTTCGATGGCAAAGTCAAATGACCCCGACACCGACCCCACAGCGTCGCCACCAGATCCACCATCTCGCCTTCTCCCCAACTCTGTTCCCCCTGGCGGCTGGCGGCGCATTAGAGAGCTCACCATCAATGACGCCGACAATGGCGCACCATCGACGGTTTGAGGGACCGGGCTCTGGCATAGTAGAGTCCATGCTGCCGATCTGTACCCTGTGCAAACCGACCATGGTGAGTTCCCCTGGATACCCAACCTTATCTCCATGCTAGAGTAATACTTAGCTGCTTGTGCCATAAATCCGCGGCTGTCATGGCAATCGGAGCATGTCATCATCGCCTTGTGTTGGCCCTTGCAGAAGGAACAACCTCTGGATGTGGGAGGGCTGAGGGTTCTGCTGCGGCATGAGGTCGTGGTCAGAGGAACTCATGGGGCTGGATTTTCTCCCAGGCGGTTTGGAGAAGCCGGGAGGCCGCCTGCGCCTGGAGTAGTACAGTGGTGAGGAAGCCGTACACCATCGGTGGCGGGCGGGCGTTGGCGGCAGAGGGGTCGCGGGTGAGGAAGCCGTACACCATCACGAAGCTGAGCGAGAGCTGGATGGACCCGAAGCACGACAAGTTCCTCGAGGCGCTACACATGTGAGTGTTTCTCCTCCAGATTCCAGGCTTGCTTGCTTGCTTCAGACTTGTGTATATAGAAACCATGATGTGTATTTATTTCAAGATCACTATGTTCCTTAGAGGCTTTAACTATCGTACTTGTGAAGGTGGTCCTCATGAACTCATTCTAGATTTTGTTATGAATATGAACTCGGTGATGGGGACATTTGTTTTTAGTTGAAACCAGGTAGTTACTTTTTGTAATCAAATTGGTTTGATGTATATCCTGGTAGTCCTGTGGAAAAAATCTGGTATGTGCTTAGTTGAAACCAAGTGGTTATTTTTTGTAAACAAATTGGTTTCAGTTATAACTAAAAACTGGATTACTGTAGTTGTTAGTCGATGATGCACTTCAGCAAAATAAATAAGAGAATTAATTTGAAAACTAGCAGTACATAGAACTGGGTACTTGTGTTTTTCTACATTTTTTTGGTTTTGTTGTGTAAAATATGTGCTCCCATGTAAGTGCTCCTAAATAGTTTAAGATAGGTATAGTGTACTATTGTGTTCCGTACACGATATGTATTAATGTATTGAAGCAAACAGTACAAACACTATTTTAAATTGTTAGCTTTTGTGTAATATATAGTTTTGAGTACAATGTATGAATTAAAGCAATCGGTCTATTATTTGAAAATGCAACAGCCTTCCAGAAATGAAGCTGGCAAATGTGATGAAGTGTTCATGGAGTTGATACAATGTTGCTTTCTTACCTTGCTATTGTGGTCACTCTTCTTCATTGTAAACATAAATAAAAGATCTACCAACATGATTGCATACAAAATTCCATGTTTTTATATCCTAATTTCCTTAGCTTAAGGTCTTCATAGATATGAATGATGATATTTTTTTCCTTATTCCAATATGCTCACTTTATTGCATTGTATTCATTTGTCCCTTCCTCACCAAAACCAAAGGAAGTTAAAAAAATTAGGTAGTTCTGTATATCGAAGTTAGCTTTCCCTCCCTATGCAACAAATTCTTGACTTGGAACTGATGATGATCTGTAAATTGAAGTTAGCTTCCCCTCCCTATGATATTACTACACATGTGGTCCATCTTGATTGTTTCTGACTCCCTTTTTTCTCTCTTAATTAGGTTGTTTATTGACCTCAAGCACTGTATTCTTGATGAACTCTCCCATAGCAATGGCGACTCACCTTTTGACATCATGCCTCTCTCGTCGAATGTCGACGACACAAGGGTATGCATATCTTTCTCTTCGTATATGGACCTCACCAGTTTTTGTAGGTCCCAAACATGATTGCATTATAGTAGTAGGTGGTTGACTATTGATATTAACTATTTCTTGCGCATCTCAGTTGAGTTTTTAGTTTTGTTTCCTAGCCCGGGGCTTGTGGATATGTTTCAGGTGTCATATACCACTGTAAGTGGTAATGCTCTCTGTTATTATGCTGTTTTAACTTGTATGCCTGACAAGCCATATATTTCTTCTTCTATACTGTGATCAGGACTTGTATTACTGTTTCTTCCTGTGATGTTTCTTCTATATTACGAGTGTTCGAATTTGGCTATCTCGGTTGCCCCATAGATCTACTGTTACCTTTGTGCTCTTTAGCATGTTTTAATCCTAGATGGTTGTAGATGTTCTTTCATTTTGTTTCTAACTGATTTTTTTTGTTGCCTGTCTCAGGAAAGTGGTATTCCTCTCATCTACAATAGCTCCATCATGAAGAAATTAGAAGAATCCTAAAGCCAAAGTTATCAAATAGTAGTTGTAGTATTTTTAGCTTTTAATATCGTGATAGATAAGAAACTATGTAAATATTGTAGTTTTGGCTGTTATTTGTAATTGTTCTTGTGTTTTCTCTGTTCTAATTGAAAAGTTGATTATTTGTTGTACAATCGTGAAAATTTTAAATCTGTGAATTAAAATGGATGAAAACACAAACATACTAAATCTTATTTGGGCTTCACAAGGGTTGTTGTGTAAACTGCCTTGGACGAGAACGGTGAAATAAATAATGGTTTCAATGTTAAAAGGCCAAAAGTTGAAGGTGGGTCGAATGTAAAAAGGCCAAGGCCTAGACAATAAACAGTCAAAAATGTTGGGCTTGGCCCATATAGATGACTAGAATGGTTAGGAGAAAAAAATAAACAAGCCAGAATTGTTGGGCTGAGCCCATGTAAAACCTAGAAATGGACCGGGCTAAATTTGCATTACGACGATTTCTCTTCGTCACAATTTTGCCACGTCGAATTGGCCACGTAGGATCTTACGTGGTTAGGTTAGACTGCCAATGACGATATTGGATCGTCATGGAGATTATGATAATTCAATATCGTCATAGACGGTTATGACGTTTTCGTAGAAAACGTCGTTCTGCGCAATTACTAACGCGCAGTTTTTGACAATTTGTTTTTCGTCATAAGATCGTCATATATTTTAGACAATGACGATTCTGTGACGAAAATGAAGGGTCATGTATCAACAGATTTCTTGTAGTGATACTTTGAGGTGTTTTTATATGTTTTCTGTTACTAACCTATTAACAAGATGTCACAGTGTCAGTTTTTTGTTTTCTTCTGTTTTTGGTTCCAGAAAGGCGGAAAATCAATATTCTCGGAATTGGATGGGACAAAATCCAAAGTCAATATTTTACCGTGGGGAACACGAAGCCTAAATACGAGAAGGAGGAGGGCCACTAGGGGCCGCATGGCCAAGGTGGGCCCACGCCTAGGGTGGTGCATCCGCCCTGGCGACCCCCCTGCCTCACCTCTTTGCCTATAAAGACGCCCCGATGCCTAAACCCTAAGTACCCGATCAATATTCCACGAGACCGTCTATAGCCGCAACCACCATCGTCCCTAGATCGGGGGATCTAAAGCTCTTCCCGGCACCCTGCCGGAGGGTAGATCATCCCGAGGCCTTCTTCTTCATCATGCCAGACTCCGGTATGAAGCGTGAGTAGTTCCACCTTGGACTACGGGTCCATGTAGTAGCTAAATGGTTGTATCTCCTCCTTTGTGCTATCATGTTTAGATCTTGTGAGATCCGTTCATGATCAAGATCTCATCTATTTGTAATCATGCATGTTGTGTTTGCGGGGATCCGATGGATATTGATATTACTATGTCAGATTGATTAATGGTTTTGTCTTATTGATTCTATCATATCTGTATTGTTTGTGATCTTGCATGCTCTCAGTTTCTAGTAGCTATCTTGGCCAAGTAGATGCTACTGACTCCAAGAGGGGGTATTTATGCTCGATAGTGGGTTCATGCCTCTATTTAATCTAAGGCAAGTGACGGAAATCTCTAAGGTTATAGATGTGTTGTTGCCACTAGGGAGAAAACAACGGTCTCTTGTTCATGGAACAAGTGGATTGTTTACCTTACACACTTTGCTTAAAGAAGTTATATGTTGCTTGCAACTTAATACTGGAGGGGGTTCAGATGATAACCCGGAGGTGAATTTATAGTCATAGATGCAGTTGGATGGCGGTCTATGTATCTTGTTGTATTGCCCAATCGAAACGCATAGGATCATGAATCTCTCGTATTGCATTGTTATGCCTTGCTCAGTCCTGTCAATTGCCCTGCTGTAATTTGTTTACCCAGCATGCCATGTTTGTTTATCAAGGAGAACACCTCTAGTGAACTATGGACCCCGGTCCAGTCTTAACCATTGATACATATTCCACTGTTACTATTTACTTTTTGCAAACCACCATTACCTTCCACACCATACAATTAATCCTTTGTTACAGCAAACCGGTGAGATTGACAACCTCACTGTTCGTTGGAGCAAGTCTTGAGTTTGTGTTGTGCAGGTCTCCAAGTTGCTAGCAACACCTTTGAGTCATTTCCTTCCTCCTACTGGTTCGATAACCTTGGTTTCTTACTGAGGGAAAACTTGCTGCTGTACTCATCACACCTTGCTCTTGGGGTCTCCCAACGAGGCGTTCACAACACGCCCATCATCAAGCTTTTCTGGCGCCGTTGCCAGGGAGGCTAAGGACGTCTTCACAAGGGGAGTCCGTCTCAACCTTTCTCTTTACTTTGTTTTTGTTTTGCTTAGTTTCTTTTGCTTGGTTTTGTTTGCCTCTTTTTATCAAAAACTCCAAAAAAAATAGTTTAGTTTGGTTTGCTTCCCCTTATCAAAAACACAAAAACATTAGTTCCTACTCTAGTTGATGTTTGTTATTGCCTTGCTTGGTCATGCTTTCTATCAATGGATGGTTTCTTTGAAACCCGTTCTTATTGGCAATGTGGGTTCACGGAAGAACAAAAGGATTATTATAAGGAACACCGGTTGTCACAAAAAGGGAAACACTTATGGGGACAAATTGATAAATTTAATAATATTGCTAGAGAGGTGTGCTCTACTTATAATGTTACTTATTGCTTTGATAAATCTTGTTGCTGTAGGAGGTATAAAAACCTACCTTTTCAATGTGAGATAATGATAATGTTACCATATCTTCTTATGTTAAAGGAAATTATGACTTTTATAATGTGGAACAAATTGAAGAATTTATTGCTTTCAAGGGTGCATTTGAACTTGCAAGTTTGCTTGAAAATACTGATGATGCACCTTATGAATATGAGGTTTATGAGATACTTAAATTTTGCTTTGATAATTACAAGGAAGAAAATGGCTATATTCTTGAATATTTTAATAGATGCTTTCCACAAACGGATGAGATTAATGCCTTGCAGGAGCCTATGAAAGACGAAATTGCTGAACGTGAAAGCTCATTAGATGAAAAAGAGGAGGAGAGTGATGGTCAAGAGTAGGAAGAATGGATCTACCCATGCCTACCTTCTAATAAGAGTAACTCTTTACCTCTTACATTATTTGATTGTCCCCCATGCTTACCAAAGGAGGATGAATGTTATGTTCCTATGGATTCTATTGAGATACCTACTATCGGGAAAACTTGTGATAATAATTATGCTCCAGTTATCTATGATAATCCTTTATTTGTGCCTAACTTCAAAATGCATGGTACTAAAGAGTTTTGCTTAGAAAATGTTTATGATAAAGCTCTAGATGATGGTCCTATATTGAATGATCAGTCTTCTTGTTATAAAATTGTTAAAAGTGGGTTTGAAGGTTTTAATCCCACTATTTTTGAGCTTGATAAAAATTATGTGTTTGTAGATCATGAAAAGCATGCTTTATGTGATAGTTATATTGTTGAGTTTATTCATGAGGCTACTGAAAATTATTATGAGAGAGGAAAATATGGTTGTAGAAGTTTTCATGGTACTGAAACACCTCTCTATGTGCTGAAAGTTTTGAAGTTGATCTTGTTTTATCTACCCATTCTTGTTACTATGTGCTTCTTAGATTTATTTTCTTACAAGATTCCTATGCATAGTAAGTGGGTTAGACTTAAATGTGTTTTGAATTTGCTTCTTGATGCTCTCTATTACTTTAATTCATATTTATTATGTGAGCATCGTCTCAAACTATCATGCCTAACTTAAAGGCATTAAAGAAAAGTACTTATTGGGAGATAACCCAAAAGTTTTCTTGAGTCTTGGAAGTTATTACTTTAGTAATGACCTATCCTTATCCTTTTTGTTTGCTTTTTGTGCCAAGAATAACCTATAATGAGAGGGATGTAAGATTTGGTGAGTTGTTGTCCCGAAACAGATTTTTGTGCTCCACCGTAAAAAATCGTGAGGAATCTCTGTAAGTCGGATTGAGCTGATATTTTACGAATAAATCCCCTAGTATGTTAGCTAAATTTTCGTTAGTTCAACACCTTTTGATTTGAGAAACATAAGGTCTTCGAAAAAAATCGTTTTCTACCTGCTAGTTTGTTTTGACAGATTTCTATCATTATTTGCATTTGCTTCTTATTGATTCCTTTTTGGGTTCTTTTTGGGAAATTGAGCTTTTTGAGGGAATTGCTACAGTAGCTTGTGTTTTTAGTGAAAGTTTTGCTGTTCCAAAGCTAAGCCTAAAGGTCTATTATCTTTTGAATATAGTAATGTTGCTAATGAAGATTTTGTGAAGTTTTGTATGAAGGAAAATCCTCAGGTGTAGAGAGAGAATGATGTAATGAGATGAAGAATGGACAAAAGCTCAAACTTGGGGATGCCACCCCATGTCACGCCAAGAAATATTCAAGAGGTACAAGCGTCAAAGCTTGGGGATGCACAAGGCATCCCCTTCTTCATCAATAAAAATCTCAGGTCTTTCTAGACACTTCGTTTTTATTGTTTCATGCACTATTGTGTTGTTCTTGGAGCATCTTAGTTTTCATTTGGTTTGCTTAGTTTAGTTGAATAAAGTAGTTTGGACCCCCATTCTCGTTGTGTTGTTTCAAATAAGTTGATTGGTGTTGGAGAGGAGTAAAAAGTTCTTGCTTGAGTAGTACAAGAGGAGATTGCTTTGACCGTGACTTAGAATTTATCATGTCATGCTAGGTGTTGTTTTGACCTTATTCTTACTGATTATTGCTGTAGCATGACTTGTTCCAAACAATTGGGATTGCTTAGTGTGTCTTGAAGGAATCATGTGTTGTTTTAGCATAAAAAAGAATAGTATTGTGGTATTATCCTTTGATATTTTGTTTGGGTTGACTTGGCACATGCTCACACCATGTTATGAATATGAACAAGTCACCATAGCCTTTATGATCATTTAGTCCTTGACTTGTAGTACCACTTTATGCTTTGATTAGTAATGTTTTGTCGCTCTGCATGATTATGGCCATTATTGCTCTCTTAGTTGGCCGCTCCCAGTCTTTTGCTAGACTCCACTTGTATTGAGTAAGATCTACTCATGCATCCAACTCCCAAGAAACCAAGTTATTCCAAAGTGTCCACTATAAATTCCTATGCATGGTGTGTTACACCATTCCAAGTATATTATTGTTTTCATCTATGTTCCAATTAAAAATTATTTTGTTATTTGAAAACTTAGTGATTAAAGCTCTCACAAACTTGATGGCACACTTTATTTTTCTTTCCCCTAATAGACTTGTACCATTGTGTCATCTATGTTGTATATGCTTGCACTTATACGTTGGAATTAGCAGAACCATGCTGTCACGGGGAACGCTTTCAACATTGCACTTGTACTTTGTACACAGTTGATATCTTGCTCTTTTGTTTATGGATGTCGCATGTGTGAAATAAAAGGGGAGCTTGTAAGTACATGGAGTTATGTATGTGTGTTAGAGAAACGCCTGGGCCGCTAGCCTAAGCCATGCCTAATCATGGTGGAAACTTGCAGCGTCACCATAATGACATCTATGAAGCTTTCTTCTTATAAAAAAAGAGAGACATATTGAAAAGAGGAAAGAGAGAAAAAAGCAGCATATTCCCATGGTAAATAAGAAGATTGTTGAGATGCTCATTGTCTGCTTGCCTTGTCATTTTGATTATGGGATAGCTCATGTATCTTGTGCAAGGGGTACCCCGTTGGCGGTTCTCTATGATACACATGTACTTACTTTTACAAGAACTTACAGGTGACTAAAGTTGAGTAGCATGAGGTGCGGCCCTCGTATTCAAGGGACATGAGACTACCAACTTATACTTTGTCAAGCATATACTCCATAGTTTGTTCACTTTAACCTTAATCATTTCAAAATGCTTATGACAGGGGCAATGAGGGCTAAAAGCTAACAAGTACCATAATTTTTGGAAGATCTTTTTGAGACTTGAAATCCCTTCTTTCCTTTATGAAGGGCCTTTCTTCCACCATTTATATTGAGTCTCCACCTTCTATCCTTTAGGCACCAGTTAAGAGAGCATAGTTTTCATTCTTAGTTCTATGTGCATTGTCACAAGACTTATTGATTGATGCATATTGTTGATATTACTTGTTCTTGTGCTATTTGTATCTAGTCACACTTATGAACTTTGAAGGTGTCCTATGCATCTATTTGCTACTCCATGAGGTAAGAGTTGAATGCCACTATGCCATGTTTTTTGTATGTGAAACAAACAAATGTTTTTAAATGCATGTTATTCATGATCTTTGTTTGTAGCCTTTCATGTTGCATGCTTAGTTACTTTGCCTTACTATTAGAACTCCATCTTTCATGCTCATGTTTAGAGTTCTTTGATCCCAGCTTTCAATGCTTGAAAATGGTTTGATCTTGATTTTGATGGTGCATGTCACCTCAAAATTTATTATATTTATCACTTACCTACTCGAGGACGAGCAGGAGTTAAGCTTGGGGATGCTTGATACGTCAAAAACGTATCTATAATTTTTTGATGTTCCATGCTTGTTTAGTATCTACTCTGCTTTGCTTTGTCTATACTTTGAGGTGTTTTTATATGTTTTCTGGTACTAACCTATTAACAAGATGCCACAGGTCCAGTTGCATGTTTTCTTATGTTTTTGGTTCCAGAAAGGCAGAAAATCAATATTCTCGGAATTGGACGGGACAAAAGCCAAAGTCAATATTTTATCGTGGGGAACACGAAGCCTGAATACGAGACAGAGGAGGGCCACCAGGGGGTCGCACCCCCTGGCCGCTCGGCCAAGGTGGGCCCGCGTCTAGGGGGTGCAGCCGCCTTGGCGACCCCCTGCCTCACCTATTACCACACCTCAAGTTGTCATTAACCTTCATTATTGCCCTTCACTTGTGTGGCTTGAATAATAACATAAACCAAAATCTACTGAGGACTGCTGAACCCTGCAACGAACTTCACAAAACCAAAGAAGAACAACACATTTTTTTGGTGTTTTCGATTTTTAAAGAAAGCACTAAAAGCAAAAAAAAACAAAGCAAAATCTTTTTGGATTTTTAAAGGCAAATCAAAGCTAAAAAGTGAAGAAACAAACCAAGAGAAACAACGGAAATATTTTTGGTCTTTTTGTGTTTTGGGAAAGCAGAAACAAAAACCAAAAAGAAAGTGAAACATGGATATACAAAGAACCGACGAAACATGATATATAGATGAGTGTGATGTCGGTGTACCTCCCCCAAGCTTAGGCTTTTGGCCTAAGTGGGGATCAATAGCGCGGGTAGTAACCCAAGCTGGTGGGTCATCATAGGAATGATCATAATCAGGTCCTCGCGATGAAGAAGAAGACGCGCTCCAATCATAGGAGGGTTGCTGGATGAATACTCCCCCATGTTGGAAGGCTGAACCGAGTCATCTTCGGCATCCTCTCCAACATTATCCTCTTGTTGGGATATCTCCGCCATGTATGTGTCAAGTTCTTCCTCCGTAAGTGACCATCCTTGCCTGTTATCAAAATTAAACAAAGCAGGTGCAGGCAAAGAGACTACCTTCTCAGATCTACCCCCTCTCCAACCACGCTTGACAAAGGTTATTTCATACGGTAAATCTCTCAAAGTAGCCCAAGAAGAAACAAAACTATGCAGAACCATGGAATTGAGATCGAGTCTCTCTATGGGGAACCGAAAATCTGAATGGTGAGGCTCTAAACCATGAAAATCTAGCAAACGAGAGGCAATGAGACCTCCACAAATTCCACCTTTCTCACGGTTGGTGGTAAGACGGTAAGCTATCAAAGCACCCAAGTTATAAGATCTATCCTTATTCAAAGAAGCTGAGTTAAAAGCTAGATCAAATGAAGATAATTTTCTAATAGTCTTTCTAGCAAGAACACACTTGGTAATGAAATAGGCAAAATATCTAATGGATGGGAACTGAATGTTCCGAATTTTACCACTTTCCTTTGAGAAGTCGCAACCTTGGAAAATTTTAGCATATAAATCCATGAGTGGCTTAGGCCTTTCTATAATTTTCTCACAAGCACCTCACTGTGGCACTCTAATAGCTGCACAAAAATCAGCAAAAGGCAGGTCGACAGCTATATTGTAAATTTTATAATGAACCATGGGATTAGACAAGGACCAATTAAACCGAAAGTACTGCACCACAACCATGGTTAGCTTAACATATTGATATTGTTCTTCTCCAATGAAATGTTCCAATCCTGCATTAGTAATCATAGTTTGGAAATCCTGGAAGATTCCCGCAGCTCTCATAAATTTAGGGCATGGATATATGGAAGGGAAGACTTCCTCCTCACGATGGACTTTCATTGGTTCAGGTACCATCTAATCATCTTGATTCGGTTGGTATGCACTCATCTTCTTTTCTGAATTTTTTTATACCAACATCAAACCAAGTGATTTCCAAGTTGATAAATGATGAGGAACTACTATATGAACTTGCTAGAGGGCCAAACATGCATAAAAATGAAATGTCTAAGCATAGAACAAGCATGCAAGCTCACACAACCTGACACCTACAGTAGCAAAATACTCAACATACAATCTACCAATCAAAAATCTAATTGGACAAGTGGAGGAGGCACATACCGGAGAGCAATACCTCCAAAAATCAACACCAAAGGTGGGCTGAGCAAGGAGATCGAAAATCGGGAGCAAGAACAGCAGGAACTCGAGCTTGAGAAAGTTTTCCGGTGTTTTTCGGGAGAGAGAAAGAAGTGGCTGGGAGGAGGCACTTTGGAGGGCCATAGGTGGACCCCACCTAGGCCAGGCACGCCATCAGGGGGTGTGCTGGCCTAGTGGGTCCCCCTGGGCCATTCCAGGTGTCCCTCTGCCCCTTTTTTCGAGGAAAAATTTAATATGAATTTTCTGGAATTTTTTGGAAAACTTTAATTTTTGGTCAATTTTCAGGTTATGAAAATTGATTTTCTCGCAGAAATATTTTTTTAGAAGAAGCAAAAAGCAAACCAAAACCAAAAATACAGAAGTTCTAAGACACTCTCAAAAGCAAACAACTAGCAAAACTAAGACTAATAAGAGGAAGAGCAAAGACTAGAGAGGAGAAAAATAAAAGTGAGCAAGTATAACCATTGTGAAAGCATTGTTTTGTTCATTAAAATCCATTTGTTAACAAGGTTGATCAAGTCTTGTTACCTGTCACATTCCAAAATTTTCCAAATTTTGTAATGTGAAAAAAAATTAATAATTGTTGAAATTTAGGGTGAACAAATATTAAATAAAATTTTACCAATTGGAATCACCAAGTTTGGATCTTTAAATAAAAAGATATGGATTTTATAAGATAAACAAAGAATTATTAAATGAGGAATTTTTAAAGGCCAAATTAAATCTTGGCCTAATCCATAAGCAAATGGAATAGTTATAATCCAAATCCAAATAAAAGGATAGAGAATTGTTCAAAATAAAATAAAATGGCATTAACCAAATTATATTTCTAATTGAATAAAGACAAAATCCCTAATAGAAATGATTAATTAAATCATGGGAAAATAATATTTGGAATTTACCCAAGTGGAATTAAAGTTATTTAATTTAAATGGGAATAAAGAAATCTTCTAAATAAATTTATGGAATTAAAACCATATTTGATTTCATTGGAATAAAGACAAATACCCAATTTAAATGATTAATAAATCATATTAAAAATATTCCAAATAATTCAAGTATTTGACACCCTAATAAATAAATAAAACCTACTGAAAAAGGTTTGGTAAAAATTTGAATTCAAATAAAGTTGAAGTTATATTTAAAATCTTGTTTGAATTAAGACAAGGACTTATTTTAAATAATTAATATACCCTAAAAAGAATAAAAATATTTTTCTAAATTTGACTTTAGAATGTGTTAAATAACAGTATTAAAATCTACACAAAGTTTGGTTGAAGTTTGAATTCAAATGGGTGTTTGAAATGATTAAACAAAATCAAAACATAATAATAGAAATGGAAAAATAAAAAGAGAAGCAGAACAAAAAAATGAACAAAGCCAGCCCAACTAACCCAGCCCATCTAAGCCCAGCGAGCCCAGTATCCCCCTCTCCCCGAAACGTTTTCTTTTATTCGCAACCACACCCGCAGAGTCTATGACGACTGGACCCCACAGCAAACCTTCCTCTCTCGATGGAGAAACGGTCCCGCCTGTCAGTTTTCGTTTCCACCCGCCGCGACCTCTTCTCCCCCAACCTCGTCGTCGTTTCTGTCGTTGAATATGCGTTTGATTCCTCATTAACCACGCGTTAATTCCGCCCCATGACCTCACACATTTAATAACCCCTCTCCCCTCTCTGATCTCCCTCACTCGCCAGGCACTCTTTGCCCCCAGGCTGCTTCCATTTCGGCTCGCCCCGCCGCGGACTCCGACAAGCTCTTCGAGCAATTCCGGCCATCCTCCATCGCGCCTTGCTCCCTAGACCACGCGATCCTGTTCCCCATCAACCGCTGCATCTCCTAGTAGCCTCGGCTTGCCCGCGCTTGACCCACAGCGTCGGCAACGACGACAACCGAGCATCGCCATCATCTGCTTCAACTCCGGCGACGCCCCCGATAACATCCTAACTGCCCCTTCCCTTTCCGATGATACGCCTGTGACCAGTGACCTCTTACGCAACTAACGCCGTTGTTTTTGTGTCCTAGCTCGCACTGTAGCGTCACCTCCGTCTTCGACAGTAAGCATCCGTCGCCAGGAGCTTCTCCGGCGAGCGATTAATGTCGCCACCGTGCGCCCCTCCGTCGACAAAGACCACTCCGAGAATCAGCGCTTCACGGCGAGTCTGGTAAGCTCCTTATCCCTCTCCCGCACACCCTAGCTTCACCGGAAAACTCCTACCCGAGCGCGCCGCCGCCGCTTACCGTTGCTAGCGCCGCCAATCCATGACCAGAGTCTCAGAGCCGTTAGATGCAGATCCATTGGCTAGGATAGAATCACTTATCGAAGAGGTATGAGAGCATCTGTGTCGTGCGATTTGCATTAGATCCAGCGGCCCACGTTAGTCGATCCACGTGAAACGGTACTGACGAATAGGAAACAGCCACGTGGCCAGAGTCTGTTCTAAATTAGAAACTTTGATCTATTAGAAGCTAGATTTTGTAAAATCTATAACTTTTGATCCACACGACCAAATTTTGCAAATTTTATATCAATGGAATCAGCAGACCAAGTGCTTTCAAAACATGCACTTCGTTTAGTAAATTGCTTCTGTTAAATTGGTTGTTTTTGTAGAAACTTGTGTAGGCATAATTTGAATATAAAATTCATTCTAAAATTATTTTTGTGATAAAATCTTTGGAAAATGGATTGTTTTGAACCTACTGACCATATAAACCAACTTGTGGATTCAAAAACATATTTTGTGATGCAAAAGAATAAATCTTTGATCTAGAACATTCCTAGTCAAATAAAAATGTGGTTATATGTTAAAAATGTTTTTGGAGGAAACCCTTTGGGAAATGTTTTGATTTAAACTCTATGACCCTAAACACCAAGTTTTAGAATTTAAAAATGTATTTTGATGAACCCTATAAAATATTACTTTGCTAAAAGCATTTCCAACAACAGAAAATATTGATTTAGTGTAAAAATGGTTTATAGGTGAAACCTTTTGAAAATGGTTTTAATATTAAACACTTGACCATAAAACACCAACATTTTTGTTTAAAAATGTATTTGTCAAACACTAGAAAATATTACTTTGGTTTGAACCATTTCTAGCAAAATAAAAATGATTTAAAATGGCCATTTCACTAACTTAATATCAAATGATTTTACCACATTTACAAATGACCTTGCCACTTTTGTAAATGACCAATAGGTGTTTTCAAATGTTTATATCCTATTATAAACAACTTTTTTAAATAAAACAACCTTTGGCATGTTTGCATGCATTGCTTTGTTTCTATTATTTTATGTGATGTTTGCTTGATTGGTAGATTGAAATTGTGTCTTGCTTGATTGAATTGTAGTGACATTTGAAGGGTGTGACTAGTGCAAGATCAAGGAGTGAACTTATAATCTCTACCAAAAAGGCAAGTGGTGCTTCATACTTTTGTCCCATTATTTTCACTATGCATTAGTGTTATTTCTAAATAGGACTAGCATGGAATTTTTGCTAAGTATAAACTATGCCATGGGAAATCCTAGTAGATGAAACCTTAGTAGAATTTTCCTAAGTTAAGATTCCTACTACTATCATGCTTAGCTTAGCTAGTAGAAAACAAGGGTGGATTATAGTCATGCTATGGAATATTTCTAAGTCAAGGACTTGTGTTTTGTTTAATAAAACAACTAAGTGAATGAAACACCTGGGTGGAATGGAAAGAATGGTTTGTGTTGAGTAGTTACACAAGGCCCATTTCTATGGTTTACCTTGTGTATCTCACTTGTGGAATGCCACCCAGGAACAAAGAGATTTGAGATGTCAAATGTTGAGAAGCTTCAAGTGCAGCCACTTGGCATTATGGGCTCTGCCTGGATCATATAGGTTGCAATAACTTAGCCAAATGGACAGTTGGTGGTAGGGGAATGATAGGTTTGGAGCGCGTCCATTTTGGTCTAAGGGAAGGCTTCTGAAAGATCTTGTCTTGGTGAAACCAAGTCTTGTGGGGAAAGTGCACCACCTCTGCAGAGTGAAAAATCTAAGTACTTGTCCATGTCCCTGGTAAAGGACAATTTGAGCATCAAGACATGGAAGCTATCAAGAATCTCCTCATCCCAATTTCTAAGTTAAAAATTTGTGGTTGAACAAGGGTTGAAGGTTCACCAATTTCTATTGGTGGTTCCTTGGGTGTTTTTGACAAGCAAAAACTTAGTGTTTTCAAATGATAAGGAAAAACTATTTTGAGCAAAGCAAGACTAAGCTCCACCTAGCCAATTGCATATAGATGATAGACTCCACTATAATACCATAGTATCACTTGCCAATACAATTCACATGTATTGACCCTTGTGGCCGTAACTTATTATGTTGCAGGTTTGTTTGATGTTAGTGAAGTGTGTGTTGATTAGGATTACAAGTCTACAACCAACATGACTTCCTGTGGCACTTTGAAGATGATGGACTCCATGCTATAGTTATTTCTGCTGCATTGTAATGTGATAGCCAAATGAGCTATGTAAGATGTAATAAATTATTTTATCCTGGTTATAAAGTTGTAATATGACCTTTGTTTCTTGATATTACATCTTAACTATGGATGCTAGCTATTGATCCAGGGACTAGCATTGTAAACACAGGGATCTCTACCTTATTGAAGGTTGGGACCTCTACAGATGGTATCAGAGCATTGTGTTGCCTGTAGGATTGTAACCATAGGATTGGACAAAACCCCTTACAAAAATAGGAGTTGTATTTGTTCCAAAAACTTATTTACAAACAATCTTGTAAACTCTTTTCTCAACCTTTTTGGTTTTGATTCTACATCTCTTCTATTTCAACTTGATGGATAAAACCTCAACCATGAGCAAAGACTTCAACATGAGCAAAGGACTTCACCAACTCAAGTGATTTCAACCTTAGTCTCAACAAGGACTTCAACTTGGATATCACTAAGGACTACAAGTGAGACAAGAAATATTACTCAGGACTTGAAGACTAAGGAAACACGACTTAGAAGGAATCATCATCACCTTTGAAGTTTTGTGACCAAGATACAAGAAATTCTCCATGGATATAAAGATCTTGTTCATGAAGAGTCAACTAAGAAGAATGGAAAGATCTCAAGTGAACCATATAGTTGGACCACCATATTTAGTTTAAATCAAACCCACAACTTATGTGGTGTAGCAAAAATATTTTGTTGCTTAAAATGTGCTTGAAACTTTGTTATTTGATTGGAATGTTTGTTTTTGATTGCTTGCACATTGCTTGTGTGAATTGTTGTGTGTGATTAGAATTATTTCCTTAGAAATCTTTTGCCTATTCCAATCCCAATCCAACCCAAAACAGATGACTACTCCAAGAAACTCCAACATCAAGAATGGTGACAACAACAACCAAGAGATGCACATGAGAGAACTCATAGTAACCCAAACCCAGTTGAACCAAGTGACAACTCAATTTTGGGCCAACAACAATGATTTAGACCCAACCATGCAAAGGTTTTTGGAAACCCAACCCAATTGTTGCATAGGATGACAGATCAAATGATCAACATGGGAGACAACCCTTCCCAAAGAATTTGTGACAACAAGGATGTCAAAGATGATATTCTAGAAGGAACCCAAGATTGCAATGTTTGTGGAGACAAGGATCACACTTCCAAAGAGCATGAAGATCAATGCCCCAATTGTGAATAGAAACATCCAACTAATCAATGCCCCACATCTCAAGCTACTTGTTTCCTATGTGAAGGAAATAATCATGTCCATATCCAATGCCCCATCTATTCCATAGTTCAACAAAGGAAACAAGGTGGAGTGCATCAACAGTTTGTAAACCCTCAGGAGGGAACAACTTCTACCAATAAGGATGAAGACAACGGAAAATCTCAGCTTGCACCTCCAAGCAATATGACTCACCTTAATGGACAAAAGAGGAGACATATGTATTATCCAAGGAAAATATTAAGGAGACTTTCCCACCTTTGAGGTGAGATATGAAGAACATGAACTAGAAGCACTCCTAGCTTTGGAGAAACCCAAGAAGAAGAAGGACAAAAGTCAAGTGTAGTGTTGCCATTGCAAAGAGATGGGACACTATGCCAATGAATGTCCAGAGAAGAAGAAGAAGTATAAGTAAATCAGCCAAGTGTGGTGCAACAACTAAAAGAGCTAGGCCATTATGTGTCAACTTGTCCACAAAAGATACGTGAAGAACTCAATCTTGTAACATGTTACAATTGTCGTGATCAAGGACATTATGCAAGCAATTGTCCAGAAAAGATGAAGCACAAGATAAACAAGCCTATTAAGGATCTCAGCCTTGTCACATGTTTCAAGTGTGGAAACAAAGGACACTATGCAGATGTTTGCCCAGAGAAGTTTCATCAAGATCCCAAGCAAGCCAAGAAGTAATCTAGTGGAAAACTTTTAAGGGTGGTAGTACCCTAGTTGCTTTGAGCCAACTTGTAACCCCTATCTTTCGCAAATCTCGGGACGAGATTTCTTTTAAGGGTGGTAGCCTGTCAAATCCCAAAATTTTCCAAATCTTGTAATGTGAAAAAAATAAACAAAATTAATAATTGTTGAAATTTAGGGTGAAAAGAAACTTTTGTTTATAAATGGAAACTTAAAATCCCATCTTGAACAAACTTGAGTAATGTTTTAATCCAACTAAATTCAAATCAAGTGGAATGCATTCTTCATAAATGCATCTGGAAAATTTAAACACTTGGAAAATAAATCAAAACCCTAAAACCCAAATGGGAGATTTCCAAGATATCTCTAAGACCATGGTTCTGATCCATATATAAATTTGTCAACAAACATTTACAAATGATCAATAATTGCAAGTGGAATTATTATAAAACCATAGAAATTGAATTCACTTAATTTGGAGCCATGGATAAAAATCTTATGAATTTAATAAGATAAGGAAATTGAATTTCCAAAGCTAATAAAGTACCTATCTAAAAATCCATACTAAATGGTACTAAATAATCCTAAAGAGATTTAAAAGGATAAAAAGATATTAAATAAAATTTTACCAATTGGAATCACCAAGTTTGGATCTTTAAATAAAAAGATATGGATTTTATGAGATAAACAAAGAATTATTAAATGAGGCATTTTTAAATGCCAAATTAAATCTTGGCCTAATACATAAGCAAATGGAATAGTTATAATCCAAATCCAAATAAAAGGATAGAGAATTTTTCAAAAAAAATAAAATGGCATTAACCAATTTCTATTTCTAATTGAATAAAGACAAAATCCCTAATAGAAATGATTAATTAAATCATGGGGAAATAATATTTGGAATTTACCCAAGTGGAATTAAAGTTATTTAATTTAAATGGAATCAAAGAAATCTTCTAAATAAATTTATGTAATTAAAACCATATTTGATTTCATTGGAATAAAGACAAATACCCAATTTAAATGATTAATAAATCATATTAAAAATATTCCAAATAATTCAAGGTGAATTATTTGACACCCTAGTAAATAAATAAAACCTACTGAAAAAGGTTTGGTAAAAATTTGAATTCAAATAAGAGTTGAAGTTATATTTAAAATCTTGTTTGAATTAAGACAAGGACTTATTTTAAATAATTAATATACCCTAAAAAGAATAAAAATATTGTTCTAAATTTGACTTTAGAATGTGTTAAATAACAGTATTAAAATCTACACAAAGTTTGGTTGAAGTTTGAATTCAAATGGGTGTTTGAAATGATTAAACAAAATCAAAACAGAATAATAGAAATGGAAAAAGAAAAAGAGAACCAGAACAAAAAATGAACAAAGCCAGCCCAACTAACCCAGCCCATCTAAGCCCAGCGAGCCCAGTCTCCCCCTCTCCCCGAAACATTTTATTTTACTCGCAACCACACCCGCAGAGTCTATGACGACTGGAGCCCACAGCAAACCTTCCTCTCTCGATGGCGAAGCGGTCCCGCCTGTTAGTTTTCGTTTCCACCGGCCGCGACCTCTTCTCCCCCAACCTCGTCGTTGTTTCTGTCGTTGAATGTGCATTTGATTCCTCATTAACCACGCGTTCATTCCTCCCCATGACCTCACACATTTAAGAACCCCTCTCCCCTCTCTGATCTCCCTCACTCGCCAGGCACTCTTTGCCCCCAGGCTGCTTCCATTTCGGCTCGCCCTGCCGCGGACTCCGACAAGCTCTTCGAGCAATTCCGGCCATCCTCCATCGCGCCTTGCTCCCTAGACCACGCGAGCATGTTCCCCATCAACCGCTGCATCTCCCAGTAGCCTCGGCTTGCCTGCGCTTGACCCACAGCATCGGCAACGACGACAACCGAGCATCGCCATCATCTGCTTCAACTCCGACGACGCCCCTGGTAACATCCTAACTGCCCCTTCCCTTTCCGATAATACACCTGTGACCAGTGACCTCTTCCGCAACTAACGCCGCCGTTTTCGTGTCCTAGCTCGCACCGTAGCGTCTCCTCCGTCTTTGATAGTAAGCATCCGTCGCCAGGAACTTCTCCGGCGAGCGATTAACGTCGCCACCGTGCGCCCCTCCGTCGACAAAGACAACACCGAGAATCAGCGCTTCACGGCGAGTCTGGTAAGCTCCTTCTCCCTCTCCCGCACACCCTAGCTTCGCCGGAACACTCCTGCCCGAGCGCGTCGCCGCCGCTCACCTTTGCTAGCGCCGCCAATCCATGACCAGAGGCTCAGAGCCGTTAGATGCAGATCCATTGGCTAGGATAGAATCACTTATCGAAGAGGTATGAGAGCATCTATGCCTTGTGATTTGCATTAGATCCAGCAGCCCACGTTAGTCGATCCACGCGAAACGGTACTGGCAAATAGGAAACAGCCACGTGGCCAGAGTCTGTTCTATATTAGAAACTTTGATCTATTAGATGCTAGATTTTGTAAAATCTATAACTTTTGATCCACACGTCCAAATTTTGCAAATTTTATATCAATGGAATCAGCAAACCAATTAATTTCCAACCATGCACTTTGTTTAGTAAATTGCTTCTGTTAAATTGGTTGTTTTTGTAGAAACTTGTGTAGGCATAATTTGAATATAAAATTCATTCTAAAATTATTTTTGTGATAAAATCTTTGGAAATGGATTGTTTTGAACCCACTGACCATATAAACCAACTTGTGGATTCAAAAACATATTTTGTGAGGCAAAAGAATAAATCTTTGATCTAGAACATTCCTAGTCAAATAAAAATGTGGTTTATATGTTAAAAATGTTTTTGGAGGAAACCCTTTGGGAAATGCTTTGATTTAAACTCTCTGACCCTAAACACCAAGTTTTAGAATTTAAAAATGTATTTTGATGAACCCTATAAATTATTACTTTGCTAAAAGCATTTTCAACAACATAAAATATTGATTTAGTGTAAAAATGGTTTATAGGTGAAACCTTTTGCAAATGGTTTTAATATTAAACACTTGACCATAAAACACCAACATTTTTGTTTAAAAATGTATTTGTCAAACACAAGAAAATATTACTTTGGTTTGAACCATTTCTAGCAAAATAAAAATGACTTAAAATGGCCATTTTCACTAACTTAATATCAAATGATTTTACCACATTTACAAATGACCTTTACACTTTTGTAAAGGACCAATAGGTGTTTTCAAATGTATATAACCTATTAGAAACCATTTTTCAAATAAAACAACCTTTGGCATGTTTGCATGCATTGCTTTGTTTCTATTATTTTATGTGATGTTTGCTTGATTGGTAGATTGAAATTGTCTCTTGCTTGATTGAATTGTAGTGACATTTGAAGGGTGTGACTAGTGCAAGATCAAGGAGTGAACTTATAATCTCTACCAAAAAGGCAAGTGGTGCTTCATACTTTTGTCCCATTATTTTCACTATGCATTAGTGTTATTTCTAAATAGGACTTGCATGGAATTTTTGCTAAGTATAAACTCTGCTATGGGAAATCCTAGTAGATGAAACCTTAGTAGAATTTTCCTAAGTTAAGATTCCTACTACTATCATGCTTAGCTTAGCTAGTAGAAAACAAGGGTGGATTATATTCATGTTATGGAATATTTCTAAGTCAAGGACTTGTGTTTTGTTTAATAAAACAACTAAGTGAATGAAACACCTAGGTGTAATGGAAAGAATGGTTTGTGTTGAGTGGTTGCACAAGGCCCATTTCTATGGTTTACCTTGTGTATCTCACTTGTGGAATGCCACCCAGGAACAAAGATATTTGAGATGTCAAATGTTGAGAAGCTTCAAGTGCAGCCACTTGGCATTATGGGCTCTGCCTGGATCATATAGGTTGCAATAACTTAGCCAAATGGACAGTTGGTGGTAGGGGAATGATAGGTTTGGAGCGCGTCCATTTTGGTCTAAGGAAAGGCTTCTGAAAGATCTTGTCTTGGTGAAACCAAGTCTTGTGGGGAAACTGCACCACCTCTGCAGTGTGAAAAATCTAAGTACTTAGCCATGTCCCTGGCAAAGGACAATTTGAGCATCAAGACATGGAACCTATCAAGAATCTCCTCATCCCAATTTCTAAGTTAAAAATTTGTGGTTGAACAAGGGTTGAAGGTTCACCAATTTCTATTGGTGGTTCCTTGGGTGTTTTTTACAAGCAAAAACTTAGTGTTTTCAAATGATAAGGAAAAACTATTTTGAGCAAAGCAAGCCTAAGATCCACCTAGCCAATTGCATATAGATGATAGACTCCACTATAATACCATAGTATCACTTGCCAATACAATTCACATGTATTGACCCTTGTGGCTATAACTTATTAGGTTGCAGGTTTGTTTGATGTTAGTGAAGTGTGTGTTGATTAGGATTACAAGTCTACAACCAACATGACTGCCTGTGGCACTTTGAAGATGATGGACTCCATGCTATAGTTATTTCTGCTGCATTGTAATGTGATAGCCAAATGAGCTATGTAAGATGTAATAAATTATTTTATTCCTGGTTATAAAGTTGTAATATGACCTTTGTTTCTTGATATTACATCTTAACTGTGGATGCTAGCTATTGATCCAGGGACTAGCATTATAAACACAGGGATCTCTACCTTATTGAAGGTTGGGACCTCTACATTACCAAAACAATCTTATATGAAACAAAACTTTGGATTCCACAAAAATATTATGCTACCTCAAACTTGATAGCACTAGTCCCAGTCATAATAGTTTCTAAACTTCCTTGTGGAATGGGACAATATATTTCTCCAACTTTGATGCTCTCAATATTTTCAACGGAATTCAGTCAATAGCTCTTATCAATCTTCTTGGGGAAATAGACAGTATGCTCTTTGTCATTAATATTAAAATTTACTTTTCCTTGATTACAATTGAGGATAGCACTTGTAGTATTAAGAAAAGGTCTCCCAAGAATAATGGACATATTATCATCTTCAGGCATTTCAAGCACAACAAAATCAGTTAAAATCAAGAAATTATGAGCCACTTGAACAGGAACATCCTCACATATACCAACAGGAATAGTAGTTGACTTATCAGCCATTTGCAAAGATATATTAGTTTGTATCAACTTTTCTAGCTGGAGTCTCTTGTAGAGAGAAAAATGCATAACACTAACTCCAGCTCCCAAATCACACAAAGCAGTTCTAACATAATTATTCTTAATAGAGCAAAGAATAGTTGGAATACCTGGATCACCGAGTTTCTTTGAAACCTTACCATTGAAGGAATAATTAGCAAGCAAAGTAGAAATTTCCTCATTAGGTATCTTCCTTTTATTAGAGACAAAATCCTTCATATACTTTGAATAAGGAGGAAACTTAATAGCATGAGTCAAAGGAATTTGCAAAAATAAATGTTTCATCCACTCACAAAACTTGTTATAGTGTTCTTCCTCCTTTGACTTGTGTTTCTTATTAGGAAAAGGCATAGGTTTTGCACCCAAGGTTCTCTTTCACTACCATGTTTATTAGCAATAAAATCTTCCTTAGTGTACCTAGTGTTCTTAGTGTGCTTCTCATGTTCTTATTCAATTTCTTCCTTATCAGGAGCATCATTTTTATCATTACCACTTTCAGTTTCAGCATCAGAGACAAATATACTATTAGGATCTGCAGCATGTTCAAGATGTTCCTCAAATGTTTTATGTTTATTTTTCTTTCTCTTATGAGGACTACCACTATTTTCAGCTTGTTGAGAATCCTACTCAATTCTTTTAAGATGTCCTTCAGGGTATAAAGGATCTTGAGTGGCAGCACCACTCCTAGTTCTAATTCCATAAGCATGTTTATCTCCAGAAGCATTAACTAGCATATCTTTTTGTACCTTAGCAAGTTGATCAATTTTGTTTTGAACCATTTGGAAGTGTTTAACAAGCATTTTAACATCATTAGCAACTCTTTCCATAATATCTTTCAACTCATTAATAGCTCTAGAGTTTTCCAATAAATGATTCTAAACTTGTTTATTAAAATTACTCTGTTTAACAATAAAAATGTCAAGTTCCTCTAAGCATTGGCCAGGAGGTTTACCATAAGGAATATCACCTTCATCAAAGTGTTGGAGAGAGTGTACCTCAATAGTAGATGAGTGAGGAATTGGCTTACATAATTCTTCTGCAGGAGGTAAATTCTTCACATCTTCAGATCTAATACCTTTCTCCTTAAGACATTTCTTAGCTTCTTTCATCACTTCATTATTTAATGCAATCACTCCCCTCTTCTTTGGTGTTGGTGTTGGAGTTGGTTCAGGCACAATTTTCTCAGGTGTAATTAACTCAGTTGAATTCCAATCATCATAATTCTTGCTTATTTTAGCCATTAATTCTTCAGCTTCGATAGGAGTTCTTTTCCTAAAAACACAATGAGAAAAATTATCTAGGTATGTCCTAGAATCATCAGTTAGTCCATTATAATAAATATCAAGAAGCTCATTTTTAGGTAATGGACATCCAGGATGTGCATGAATCAAGGCATAGAACCTTGTCCATGACTCAGGAAATTTCTCTTCTTCTCCCTCTTTAAAATCAAAAAGTTTCTACAAAGCAGCATGTCTAGCACTAGGAGGAAAATATTTCTGAAAGAAAGAAGCAATCAAGCAATCAGGGCTATCAATGGATCCAGTAGGTAATCTATTAAACCAAGCTTTAGCTTCTCCTTTTAGTGAAAAAGGGAAGATCTTTGTAACAAAGTACTTGCGCATCTAAACATCATCAAAGAATAAGGCACTCATAGTGGAAAGCTCATTCATATGAGCTACATCACTTTCATTTTCAGTCCCACAAAAAGGTTCTATCTCAACAATGCTTATATAAGATAAATCAAGAGAGAAATCATAATCTTTATCTTTAATGTCTATGGGAGAAGTAGCAAACTTAGCATCAGGAGACAATTTAGGAATAATAGTACGTCTCTCAAGGAGACTCCTAATAGCACTAGAACCACGTGTGTTTTGGTACTCTTCAATAAATTCATCAGTCATTTCAATGTAACCATCATTAATATCATATCTCTCTCTAGACTTAGGTGAGCTAACAAGTGTAATAGTGTCTTCACTAGGAGTTTCAGTGTTTCCCAAAATAGTTCTAGAAATAGTAGCATCTAGGAAAGGACCTAATGAACCACTCGCATCAAGCACAGTAGAAGTAACACCATGAGTATCAGAAGCAATTTCAGATTCAGCAGTAGTAGTAGTGTGTGTAGAATGTGTATGTAGTGGTGGTGTAACAAGCTTACTTATAATAGACGGTGAATCAAGAGCAGCAGAGGTGTTTAGGACTGTACCTCTTCTTGTAGTGGATGGTAAAATAGGGAACTTTCCATCACGAGACTTCCCCATGATGAAAAGGATAGCAGTGAACAATAATAGATCCAAGTGAACTTACAAATAAAGCTATGCTCCCCGGCAACGGCGCCAGAAAATAGTCTTGATGACCCACAAGTATAGGGGATCGCAATAGTCTTCGAGGGTAGTATTACCCAATTTATTGATTCGGCACAAGGGGAGCCAAAGAATACTTATAAGCCTTAAGAACTGAGTTGTCAATTCAGATGCACCTATAAATAGTCTTGCTCACAGCAGTTTATCAGTAGCAACATTTTTGTAGTAGCAATAGCAAAGTAACAACAACAGTAAAACAAAGGCAGTAGTAACAATAGTAGCAACAGTAGGATATCAGTGCGGTAGGCATAAGGGTGGATGGACGGGTGTTGCATGGACGATACTATTCATGTAACTTCAGATCTAGGGCATTTGCAGATAAATAAGATAAAGCATCCAAGTACTAAACAATCATAGGCATGCGTTCCATCTATAGTCATATGTGCTTGTAATGAGAACTTGCACAACATCTTTTGTCCTACCAGCCTGTTGCAGCGGGGCCTCAAGGGAATCTACTGGCAATTAAGGTGATCCTTTTAATAGAGCACCGGAGCAAGGCATTAACACTCCGTGAACTCATGTGATCCTCACATCATAGCCATCCCCTCCGGCTGTCCCAATTTCTGTCACTTTGGGGCCTTTGGTTCCGGACAATGATATGTGTACACAACTTGCAGATAAGATCACAAACAATAGTATCATCATGAATCAATAATAAGTTCATATCTGAGATCATGGAAATCGGGCCCTAGTGACAATCATTAAGCACAACAAGTTGCAACAAAGTCAAATAACACTAATAGAGATACTAGGCACCATGCAATAACAATCTTATTCGATTACATCTTAGAACTCATCCAATCCTTACCATCCCTATAGCCTACAGCAGGGGATTACTCACTCATGGATGGGGGAAACATGGATGGTTGATGGATAGGCGTCGATGATGATGATGATGATGGTGATGGTACCCGCCAAATTCCCCATCCCGAAAGGGTGCAAGAACGGAGTTTCTGGTTCAGAATCGCGGTTTCTGCTAGTGGTGGCGCAGTGGAACTCTTTCTAGAAAAACGTCGACCCCCCCTGAGTTTTTAGGTCAAGAGGCATCTTATAAGCGAAGAGGGAGTGCCCGAGGCGGACACGCCCCTCCCAGGCGCGACCAGGGGGTGTGGGCCCCTCGTGGCCCTCCTCCGTATCGTCTTCTGGCTCTGTGAGTCTTCTGGTGAAATAGGATTTTTGGCATATTTTCGGGATTTTTCCTGATAGTTGATTTTCTGCACAAAAACTAGACACCAAGGTAATTCTACTGAAAACAACGTCATTCCTTGTTAGTTGTATCCAAATCACAAAAGTTTAGAGGAGAAACAATAGCAAAAGTGTTCGGAAAAGTAGATACGTTTTGGACGTATCACCTGCCTCAAAGGGTACCAAAGAGTGGAAAGGTGGATCAGGCTGATGGTGCTGACATGGAGCACTTTGTTGGAAACCCCAAGAGCAAGGTGTGATGAGCACAACATCAAGTCTTCCATCAGTAGAGACCAAGGTTATCGAACCAGAAGGAGGAAGGAAACGTCACACAGGTGTTGCAAGCAACGCAGAGACCTGCACAACTCAAACTCAAGACTTTGCCCCAACGAATCAGTGAGGTTGTCAAGCTCACCGGTTTGCTCTAACAAAGTATTAAACGTATGGTGTGAAAGGTAATGGTTTGCAACAAGTAAACAAGTAACAGTGGAAGATGTATCAATCGTAAAGATTGGACCAGGGTCTATAGTTCACTAGAGGTGCTCTCCTTAGATAAACAACATGGGAAGGGTAAACAAATTACAGTAGGGCAATTGACAGGAACTGAGCAAGGCATAACAATGCAATTACTAGTCAGAAAGATCCTATGAGATTAGATTGGGAAATACAACAAGTTACATAGACCTCCATCCAACTACATCTATGACTAGAAGTCCACCTTCAGATTATCATCCGAACCCCCTCCAGTATTAAGTTGCAAGCAACAGACAACTGCTTTAAGCAAAGTGTGTAAGGTAAACAGTCCACATGTTCCATGAACAAGAGTCCGTTGTTTTCTCCCTAGTAGCAACATCACATCTACAACCGAAGAGATTATTGTCACTTCCCTTGGAAACTAGAGGCATGAACCCACTATCGAGCATAACTACCCCCTCTTGGAGTCACTAGCAACTACTTGGCCAAGATAGCTACTAACAACGGAGAGCATGCAAGATCAAAAACAACATAGACATGATAGAATCATAAAGACAAAACCATTAATCAAACCAACATAATAATCTCAATATCCATCGGATCCCCGGAAACACAACATGCATGATTACAAATAGATTAGATCTTGATCATGAACGGAGCTCACAAGATCTAGACATGAAAGCACAAAGGAGGAGATACAACCATCTAGCTACTACATGGACCCATAGTCCAAGGTGGAACTACTCACGCATCATACCGGAGAGAAGACGTCCAGGATGATCTCCCTCCAGCAGGGTGTCGGGAAGAAGTTCAGATCCCCCCCCCCCCCCGATCTAGGGACGATGGTGGTGTTGGCTACAGACGGTTTTGTGGAGATTTGATCGGGTGCTTAGGTTTTATGCATTGGGGGATTCTTATAGGCGAAGGGGGAGGCCGAGGCGGCAACCAGGGGCCCCACACCCCTCCCGGGCGCGGGGCAGCGCCCACCCGCGCCTAGGGTGGGTCTGGCCGCCCTGGCTTGCCTCTTCGACTCCCCTATGGACTTCTTGTTCCCCATGGAAAGTAATTGACTTTGACGTTGTCCCGTCCAATTCCGAGAATATTTCTTTACAAACTTTTCTGAAACCAAAAACAGCAGAAAACAGGCATCTGGCACTGTTGTAACTTGTTAATAGGTTAGTACCAGAAATCATGTAAAAAGCACCTCAAAGTGTAGACAAGTAAAACAAAGTAGATACTAAACAAGCATGGAGCATCAAAAATTATAGATACGTTTCTGACGTATCAACATCCCCAAGCTTAACTCCTGCTCGTCCTCGAGTAGGTAAGTGATAAAAGAATAATTTTTGAGGTGACATGCACCCTCACAATAAAGATCCAACCATTTGCAAGCATTGAAAGCTGGGATCAAAGAACTCTAAACATGTGCATGAAATATGGAGTTCTAACAATAGGACATAGTAACTATGCATGCAACATGAAAGGCTACAAACAAAGATCACAAATAACATGCATTGAAAAACGTTTGTTTGTTTCAGATACAGAAAACATAGCATAGTGGCAACAGCTTGTCCCTTATAGAGTAGCAATATAGATGCATAGGACACCTTCAAAGTTCACAAGGGTGACTAGAAACAAATAGCACAAGAACAAGTAATATCACAATATGCATCAATCAATAAGCTTTGGAACATTGCACACGGAATGACAACTATGCTCTCTTAATGGTGCCTAAAGGTAGAAGGTGGAGACTCAATAATGGTGGAAGAAAGGCCTTTTTGTAAAGGAAGCGGGGATTACAAGTTTCAAAAAGAGCTTCCAAAAATTATGGTACTTGTTAGCTTTCAGCCCTCATTGCCCCTATCATAAGCATCTTGAAGTGATTAAGGTTAAAGTGGCAAAGATGGAGTATATGCTTGACGAAGTATAAGTTGGCAATCTCAATTCCCTTGAATACGAGGTCCACACCTCATGCATACTCAACTTTGGGCCCAGGTAAGTTCTTGTCATTGTAAGTACTTGCATATCATTGAGAACCTCCAACGGGGTACCCCTTGCACATGGTACAGGAGCTTTCCCATAACCAAAATGACAAGGCAAGCAGACAATGAGCATCTCAGCAATCTTCTTATGTACCATGGGAATATGGTGCTTTTTTCTCTCTTTCCTCTTTTCTCAATGTGTCTATCTTTTTATAAGAAGAATGCTTCATAGATGTCACTATGGTGATGCTGCAAGTTTCCACCATGATTAGGCATGGCTTAGGCTAGCGGCTCAGGCGTTTCTCTAACACAGGATACAAACTCCATGGACTTACAAGTTCCCTCTTTATTTCACACCGGTGACATCCATAGACAAAAGAGCATGATATCAACTGAGTACAAAGTACAAGTGCAATATTGAAAGTGTTCCCCGTGACAGCACGGTTCTGCTAATTCCAACATATAAGTGCAAGCATATACAACAAAGTTGTCACAATGGTTCAAGTTTATTAGGGGCAAAGAATATAAAGTGTGCCATCAAGTTCTCGAGGGCTTTAATCACTAAGTTTTCACATAACAAATAGATTTTAATTGGAAGATAGCTGAAAACAAGAATATACTTGGAATGGTGTAACACACCATGCATAGGATTTTATAGTGGACACTTCGGAATAACTTGGTTTCTTGGAAGTTGGAAGCATGATTAGAGCTTACTCATACAAGTGGAGGCTAGCAAAAGACTGGGAGCAACCAACTAAGAGAGCATAATGGCCATAATCATGCAGAGCAACAAAGCATTACTAATCAAAGCATAGAGTGGTACTACAAGTCAAGGACTAAATGATCATAGAGGCTAATGGTGACTTGTCATAGTCATAACATGGTGTGAGCATGTGCCAAGTCAATCCGAGCAAAGCATCAAAGGAGAATACCACAATACTATGCTTTTGCATGCTAAAACAATGCATAATTTCTTCAAGGCACACTAAGCAATCCCAATTGTTTGGAACAAGACATGCTACAGCAATAATCACTAAACATAATGCCAAAACAACTCCTAGCATGTCATGCTAAAGTCTAAGTCACAGTCAATGCAAGCTCCTCTTACACTTCAAGCAAGAACTTACTACTCCTTTCCAACACCAAGAAACTTATTTGCAAAACAACACAGCGAGAATGAGGGTCAAAACTACTTTATTCAAGCAAACTAAACAACCTAAGAAAAGCAAACAAAAAATAATACGCTCCAAGAATAACACAACTGTTCATGAAACAATAAAAACGAAGTGTCTAGACAGACCTAAGCTTTTTATTGATGAAGAAGGGGATGCCTTGGGCATCCCCAAGCTTTGACGCTTTTACCTCTTGGATATTTCTTGGGGTGACACCATGGTGGCATCCCCAAGATTGAGCTTTTGTCCATTATTCATCTCATTGCATCATTCTCCCTCTACACCTGAAATTTTTCATTCATACAAAACTTCACACAATCTTCATTAGCAACATTAGTGTATTCAAAAGATATTAGACCCCTGGCAAAGCTTTGGAACAACAAGGTTTTTCACTAAAAACACAAGATATTGTAGTAACTCCTTCAAAAATCTCAATTCACCTAACGAGAACTCAAAAAGGAATCGATAAGAAGCAAATGCAAATAATGGCAGAAATCTGTCAAAACAGACCAACAGGTAGAAAACGATTTTTTCGAACATCTTCTGTTGCTCAAATCAAAAACTGTTGAGCAAGGTGTGATGAGCACAACATCAAGTCTTCCCTCAGAAGAGACCGAGGTTATCGAACCAGAAGGAGGAAGGAAACGTCACACAGGTGTTGCAAGCAATGCGGAGACCTGCACAACACAAACTCAAGACTTTGCCCCAACGAATCAGTGAGGTTGTCAAGCTCATCGGTTTGCTGTAACAAAGGATTAAACGTATGGTGTGAAAGGTAATGGTTTGCAGCAAGTAAACAAGTAACAGTGGAAGATGTATCAATGGTAAAGATTGGACCGGGGACCATAGTTCACTAGAGGTGCTCTCCTTAGATAAACAACATGGCATGAAGGGTAAACAAATTACAGTAGGGCAATTGACAGGAACTGAGCAAGGCATAACAATGCAATTACTAGTCAGAAAGATCCTATGAGATTCGATTGGGCAATACAACAAGATACATAGACCGCCATCCAACTGCATCTATGACTAGAAGTCCACCTTCAGGTTATCATCCGAACCCCCTCCAGTATTAAGTTGCAAGCAACAGACAACTGCTTTAAGCAAAGTGTGTAAGGTAAACAGTCCACATGTTCCATGAACAAGAGACCATTGTTTTCTCCCTAGTAGCAACATCACATCTACAACCGAAGAGATTATTGTCACTTCCCTTGGAAACTAGAGGCATGAACCCACTATCGAGCATAAATACCCCCTCTTGGAGTCACAAGCAACTACTTGGCCAAGATAGCTACTAACAACGGAGAGCATGGAAGATCACAAACAACACATACATGATAGAATCATAAAGACAAAACCATTAATCAAACCAACATAATAGTCGCAATATCCATCGGATCCCCATAAACACAACATGCATGATTACAAATAGATTAGATCTTCATCATGAACGGAGCTCACAAGATCTATACATGAAAGCACAAAGGAGGAGATACAACCATCTAGATAGTACATGGACCCATATCCCAAGGTGGAACTACTCACGCATCATATCATAGAGAAGGCCTCCGGGATGATCTCCCCTCCGACAGGTGTCAACACCCGGATTTTTAATCACAGATGCATGGTATGCCATACATCGCAATCCCAGGATTAGCATTTTTGCGAGACATAACAGATTGGATATCACAGTACATCATCCATTACAAACTATACATAAGGTCTTACACAAATAAGGATCTCATGATCCAGTCTTAATACAATTCAAGCAGCGGAATAACGTAATAATAACGATAGCGTAGGCGAGGCTCCATCTTCATGGTCACATGGAATGTTGATGATGGGAGATGATCCTAGTTGTCGTAACCTTCCTGTTGTTTGTCTTCCTGATACTCCTCTTCATAGTCTGGCCATGGGAATAGCCAGGGACAAAGCCATGACTACTCTTTAAGTACTCGCAAACTAATACTAACAAGTAAAGTGGTTTTGAGTAGCATACTAAGCTCTAGGGTTGTTTTGCAAAAAGCCAGATTTACCTCTACTAAGTTCAGAAGCGAAGAAATCTAGTTGAGAGTTTTATAACACCTAAGTGGGATCTTGAATTTCATGTCACAACTCTGTTGTGGTCAAATCAAAGTCATAAATCATTTCATAAGTCATTTTGAAAACATCACACGACAAAACAGTATAGCCACTCCAACTGTCCATAACCGCGGACGCGGCTATTCGAATAGTTTGACACTCTGTAGAGGTGGTACACTTTCACCACAACATTGATACATACGTCGGGAACAATCCTGAATTCACCATACTTAGTATGCGGATAATCAATCCTAACCTTTCAATTACACGCCCTAGTATAGGCACCTCTCCTGTGAGTTTGGCCTCCCAACCATGACCAACTATCATCTTGGGTACTACACAAGTGGACAATCTTCACAAGGTAGCCTCAGCTCAAACCTTGGCCGCAAGGGACCCATACTAAGGTATATAAACTTCCAGTTAAGCCCTACCCAGATTTCAGGTATTGTGGTTGTACGGTAAAATTGGAATGGTATCGCATCCAGACAACCATCAGTTTTATAAAGGGCTAAGGCTCATGCCTTAACATTTTCATCATCAAAATCATCTGGTGTTCAAGAACACATGTCAAAACATTTCAGTAGAATGACTCATCATTCTAAGGTTTTCATAACCATTTTCACCAAGTATTCCCATCTAAAGATGATCAAGTTTTATGCTTAGCACTAACATCTACAAGTGGGGGTAAACACTAATGAGGGGTGATAAACAAATGTGAACTAGCTAAGTTCAATCTCATGCCTCAGGATGACATCAAGATTATCTAACTTAGGCCAAGTTTTATGATCTTTATGCTACCTTTAAATATCTTTCTAATATCTACAAGTCACTAAGTAAACTCAAATAAAAGCTTTGATAAAGAAAATAAAAGATTTAAGCTTGCAAGTAAAAAACTAGGATTTGGTATCATCAAATGTATCTAACCAAGCATGCTTAAGGCATTGCATAGTTTATCTAACTTTCATAGTTGAAGTGTTAGCTTGCAAAGTCATTAGCTTGCCTTGTGTAGAGAAGTGGTTGAAGTTCTCCTCGGCTTCTTCCTCGTAGTATCCTCCTTCCTCCTCGTATCCTTGGTCGGTACTATCATCTAGAAATAAATACGAGGTACACAATCACCAAACAATACTTAACTATTTCTATTTATCACACCAAGGTTTTCACTAGATGACATAGGATCATCACAAACATTACAATCATTAATGCAAATAGTTTTATTTCATTTATTTTAGAAAAGTAATTTCTACTCATTGAAAAACTACTTAAGATTTAATATTCTCCAACTAAAACATGGGATCATGTTGACACATGTCATCACCACATATTTCAGTACATGGGAATGTGATTTAAAGTGGTGTCACAATTTAATAAAGTTTAACCTTTTATTTTAATTAATTAAAGTGACTAGAAATGCCTATGGGGCATTCTTTTATTACTTGACCATTATTTCTGCAAGTAAACCTATATATTTTTATATATTCTGAAAGGTATGGTTAAATGTGAATTTTGAGAGTTGGAATCAACTCAAAAGCTTTTATGGTTGAATTTTGAAAAATGTTTGAATGCAGAAAAGATTCTGCCTTGTTATTTTTACCATGGGTGATCTACAATTCCAATTGGTTTGAATCCAACGGGTTTGGCTTAAGCATTCCAGTACCTTTCTAACAAAATTGGTTTCATGCATTTTGTATCAGTTAATCAAGCTAGGTTGATTTTTGAATCTAGGTACATAACTGATTTGAAAACTAAATGAATAATCCTTAGTTTGAGTTGTTGGGTCGCGCAGGATGTTTAACTGGGCCGGCCCACTATGCATAGCGCGCGTGAGCTGAGTAAGTGGCTGCCCCCACTCGTCAGTGAGACAGTGAGTAGTGAAGCGGTACGGGGCGATCTAGGTCGTGCGATCTAACTCTAATCGAACGGTTGAGGTTCATCGTCCATGTTGGGCAACGCCGGCAAGATAGAACCCTAGCGCGGCCAGTGCGGGTCAACGGGGGCTCACCGGGGCTCCGACGATGGTCGGCGATGGGGGCAAATGACAAAGTCTACGACAGCGATCCTCCTGGTACTGGCAGCTCCTCCTGGGGCGGCTCCAATCGACGGTGCCTCTCCTCCTCTGTAGCGGCGAACTCCGGTGCAATTCCGGCCACCTGGTGCTCGCCTTGCTCCGAGAGTGAGTGGGTGGGATCAATGAGAGGTGGGGAGTGAGATGGTGTGCTCAAATCGAACGGGGGTGGACTCCTTTTATAGTGCCTGAAGGGGACCGACGGGAGCGGGTGGACCTCGTCGTGCTCGTCGGCACAGCGTGCTAATGGCATGGGCGATGATAGGGGCAGTGCATTGCCTCCTGGCGAAGCTGAACGGCTTGATGGCGAGGCGTGTGGCGTTGAGGAACGGTCGGAATGTCGCGACGCTCTGGGCGGGTCCGACGACAAGTTTAATGGCGCACAACGTCTACGGTCTGCGCGGCGGCAAACGGCGTTGTCTGGCGGGGTGCTGGCGATCACGCACGCAAGCGGCGAGGGCGGCACGCGGTCTGTGGGCGTGTGTCGCTGATGGCGCTCTGGCACGCTCTCGTCTCGCTCGCAGAGAGACTGGACGCGTGCTTGGCGGGTGGTCCAGGGGCTGGCAAGGGTCGGGGCTTGGACAGGGGGTGGCGGTCGACGGTGGTCAGTGCTCCAGACATGCTTGCTAGGCTTGGTGCTTCTCCTTGTTCGATGTCGACTTGGGGATGGCAAGTTAGGCTCGTCATGCTCACCATTGATGGCCCTTGCATGATCACAATGGTGCTCAAGATTGTTAAAGGGGCTAGGTGATCTACTAAGAGCTTGCTGCAAATCAGAGAGGAAACAAGGTTGGCCAAATTCACTGCTACCAATAGTGTTTGATGTTTTGTTGTTTGCTGCTGACAAGGTGTTTGATGAAATGGCCGAAAGAAATTCAAATTTGAATTTTGGATTCAAACTTGGTGGGTTTTCTATTTACATACTAGGGAGTCTCTGGTTAGTTGGATTGGTCAAGGGGCACTGGTTTGGTTGGGTTTTTAAAATGTGTGATCTTCACATATGTTAAAGATTCAATTTTGAATTGTGATTTGAATGGGGTTGCCAAATGTTTCTGTAAGTTTGAAAGGTGGGCTTTGATTCAGTTTTACTTGGTCTTGAAAGGGGTGAAAATAAATAGAAAAGTTTCTGTTTGAAATCTTGGACTAGAAAAGCTCGAAGTGACCTAGTGAGCAAGATTGGCAAAAATGACCATTTGCTTTATTTGTTTTGGTTTTTGATTTTCTCTTGATTTGTTTCTGCTTGGAAATGTTTTAGATGATGTTATTTTCATCTTTAAACCATTCCTTGCTATGTAGGTAAATCACACAAGTCCATTCATGCATTCATACATTCATCACATACACACATGCATTCATTTGGTTTTTATTTAATCAAAGTTTTTGTTAACCCTAATTTTGGTGATTAGAATTTGAGAATCATGATCAAGATTTTTGGGATGTTACAGCAGGGTGCTGGGAAGAACATCAGATCCCCCCTGATCTAGGGACGATGGTGGCGGCGGCTACAGACGGTTTCGTGGAGATTTGATCGGGTGCTTAGGGTTTCTACATCGGGGGCTTCTTATAGGCGAAGGGGGAGGCCAAGGCGACGGCCAGGGGCCCCACACCCCTCCCAGGCATGGGGCAGGGACCACCCGCGCCTAGGGTGGGTCTGGCCGCCCTGGCTTGGCTCTCCGACTCCCCTCTGGACTTCTTGTTCCCCACGGAAAGTAATTGACTTTGACGTTTGTCCCGTCCAATTCTGAGAATATTTCTTTACTAACTTTTCTGAAACCAAAAACAGCAGAAAACAGGCATCTGGCACTATTGCAAATTGTTAATAGGTTAGTACCAGAAAACATGTAAAAATCACCTCGAAGTGTAGACAAGTAAAGCAAAGTATATACTAAACAAGCATGGAGCATCAAAAATTATAGATACGTTTCTGACGTATCACAGGCCTTTGGTGGCGAGATCCATCCGAGAACAAGGTGAGGCCTATTTTGGCATGGTGTTCTTAGTACCACCCACCCCTCCAATGAAGACGTACTTCCCTTAACAAGGAAGGAACTGCGGTCAGACAAATCATGTGTCTCCGTGTGCTCCACTTCGGTTACCTCTTTCCTCGCCTTTACTCTCTTAGTAGATAGGTTTGCATATAGGGAAATTCTCCGTAGTTACATATCTAGAGAATTTACCTTTGTGTCAAGCCTAAAATCTGAAAAGAATTAAAATTTGGAGTAGCACCTATTCAACCCCCCCTCTAGGTGCCCATACGATCCATTTCAACTGGTATCAGAGCCTCGACTCTTTATTCGGGCTTTACTGCCCAAGAGAATATGGGTACTAAAGGAGATGATTGTGAGGCCGTGGACAAGTGTAACTACCTCGGTGAATTATGCTCCTAGTTACAAGCCTGGATGAGCGGAAATGGTTGAAATAGTACGGTGGGGCCCAAATGCCACTCACAGGTAGACCTTTTGGCCGTCCCAACCATTTCCAAACATCGGGACAAGAACGGGCGGCGTAATCGGCAGGCGAAGGGATCAACTACATACACAAATGGGTATGTATGCAAGCCACCATACAACAGTACATCAGAGCCATTCCATCTAAAAGAAATAGAAATATTTCAACGCCATACGGCAAGATCCAAATATCCTAGATAGATATATAGTTTAGGATATCTCCTCATACATCAAACATCAGAGTATCAGGCGGAAGCGGAAAACAAGATCCGAGTACGGATAAGAAGCAAATAGGCATAAGATGCCCCATAAATAAACACATCCCGCCCACAGATCTCACGGATCCCCGTTCCCGGAATCTCTACACCGAACGATCGTTGCCCACATCATCCGCCTCCTCCACCCAGTATCCATCTTGTGAGTGTACCTGTTCATCTGAATCAAATAATTTATCGTGTGAGACCCTAGGGGTACTCAGCAAGTCTTTATGCCTCTAAAGGGGACACGACCCGGGGTGACTCAATTGCAGCAAAAGATAATACCTAACAGTTCTATAGATACTCGCTAACCATCCGCCTAACCAAGATAGACGGATGTCCGTGAATTAATAACAACAGTTATAACAGTAATATTAACAGATCCATCCTCCTCCTCGCTTACCAACGAGGAAGCGGACGAACAACCCCCCATCCGTTGGCAGTTTTATTACCCATTCCATGAGTGTTGCACTATTTACTAGATAGTTATTTAGTCAAGTTAAAAACGGTACTTTAGTTATGCTTGTCTATGATCGAGAAACTGTGCTCCAAGTCGTCCATAACCGCGGACACGGCTTTCAGAAAGTTTTACCCTGCAGGGGTGCACAAATAGCAACACACACTCGATCAACCTCGGAAAAACCAAATCAAAACCCAACGAGGCCTTCACGACAAAGCAATCACCAGATTCAGAAATGTTTCAGGGGGCCACCCCATTAAGCTACCCGCAACGAAGTTAGCTGACTTCGATACGGACTCAAGGTTTGTGGGGATGGTTGTAAATGACTGGGAACCCGAAAATGTGACTGGGCTTGTCGATACAGCGAAAACGTGTCACGATCCTAAACAGTACAGGTGCAGTACATCGCACAATTTAAATAAAGCAGTAAAGCATGGCATAAGTACAGGATAGTAAATAAAACCTCAAACTAGTTTGTGGCCCCAAGAAATAAGAATGAATCAAGATCTGGCTCAGGGGGGTCCCATAATCCTCCCAGATGTGGATAGCGCAAATAATCAAGGAACAGGAATCAAGTACTCGGGGTCCTACGGGACACAAGTGAGCATGAAAAACCAAATAGCAGATATTGCTCACCGGTGCCACTTTCATTAGTTATCCCATACTACTCAGGTTAAGTTGTTTAGGTTCCTCGTTATCCATCAGACACTCACATACCCTACACATGCTGTTCTACGACCCGCATGGCTCAAACAACTCCTGTAGTAATGGCTCATGGGATGGAGGAACAAGCTTCGGTGGGGTTTAAAAGTAAAGGCTATGCAATACTTGGGATTCAGATTAATGCAATCGCGACTCAATGATGCAAGAATAAGATAGAGGCAATAGGTACTATATGTATGCAAGCATGTGGTAGTGCTTGCCTGGCAGCTCAGTTGAAGCGAGAGAAGGATCTGGGTAGTGCTCCTGGGTTTCTTGATATATCCCCTGCTCAGCGTTTATTCGAAGAAGAACCAAACAAACAAGGGCCAACATAAATAAAGTGCACAAGCATAAGAATAAAATGCGACAAGCAAACAATCATGCCATGATGAATGATGCACAATTTGCATGGCAATAAAGTAGCATGGCATGGGTGAGATGTGGAATACAAGAATAAACATTTTATGGAGTTTTAGTCACCTTTTATACTCAAATAAGTTGATGTATACTTTATATTTATATGATGCATGCTGCAATTCAGAACAAGGAATGCATAAACAGAAAGGTCTCGTCGAGCTAATCATTTTAGACATATCATTTGTCAAATTTGGAGTTATAAAAAAAAGTTATTAATTAATTAAGGAGAAAGGGCATTTTGTTGTAATTTTAAACAACTTGAAATTTAAAGTGTTCAAAATATATTTTGGATGGCATATTTGAAATCCTCACATTTTTCTGATCTAAAAACATATATTATTTGTATTATATGGATTTATATTTGAAAAGTTATTTAAAAACAGATTTGAATTTGAATATAAACAATTTTGAATTTGTTTTGTTTAAACAGATAACCAGGGAACGTTTTATACACAGCCTCAGCTAGCCCCAGTCACTGACGGTGGGGTTGTGCTAAGCTGGCCGAAACCAACACGCGGCAGACTTTTCTCACCGCGACCACAGCGAGCCACAGTGGTTGACAAGTGGGCCTTGCCTTGTTCGGCCCCACAAGCCAGCGGGTGAAGGGGCAGGTGCCACCTGGCGCGGCCGGGGACGGCGGGTTGAGCAGAGGAAAAAGAATGGGGGTTATGTTCAAAAGGAGCCGCGGCCACTGTTGTTCTTCTCTGAAAAAAAATACTAACGACCGATCGGTGACAGCGAACGGCGCGCGACGCGGGGGTCGAACCCACGACCTGGCGCTTGCGCGGCGGCGGCGACCGCTGCGGCTAGGTGGGATTGGTGTCAGGAGGGAGGACCGCGGCTAGATGAGGCACTACACGGCGCGGCGCGTGCAGACACAGCGAGCGGCGGCGCACTGTGAGCGTTCGACGAAACGCCCGACGAGGCAGAGGGTCTACGGCGAGGCAGAGGATGTCTAGGCGGGAGAGGGACTCACCGCGGGGTGGTTGACGGCAGCGGATCGGGGCGGGACGCAGAAGATCGTCGACGGGGCTGGCGGCCGGCGAGATTAGGGTTTCGGCAGCGTTGCGGTACTGCGGCAGAAGTGGGCTTCTCCTCCTCGGCGACGTGGACAGGGGCGATGCAGGGGTTCTCCACGGCCTTCCTCAACGCCTCAACGACCGCCCGCCTCCTCGAACTGGCGTAAGAGGTGGATGCCGACGGTGGGGTTGGTGATCGGTGGTGGAGAGGTGGCTGCAGGGGAAGGTGGGGAAGAAGGAGTAGAAGGGCTAGGCCCTGGTGGATCTGGCGTCGACAGGCAGAGAGGGAGAGTGGATAGGAACGGGGAGAGGGGGTGTCGTGCGGGAGTGGACGGTGGAAAAGGTGGCTCGGCCACCTTTTCTCCTCCTCCTTCACGTGCTCGGGTAGGGCTCGGCCAGGCAGGGCAAGGTAGGTGCTGGAGGCTACCAGGTGGGGACGGCAGGGTCGGTGGGAGGCTCGGGCTGGGGGGCCCATAAGGCAGGGAGAGAAAGAGAGGGAGGGAGAGAGAGCTAGGGTAGGAGGGAGTGGCTCGGGTTAGGGTTTTAGGGTTGGGGTAGGGGTAGCTAGGGCGAATCAGCAGGTTAGAGAGAGGAGAGAGGCCGAGAGAGGGAGAGAGCTAGGGTAGGATGGGGAGGGATGGCTCGGTTTAGGTTAGATGGTGTCCATGGTGGTGGTAGGTTGTAACTAGGGTTAGGGTTTTTGGCATGATCCACATGACCATGCATGGATGGAGGTGAAAGGAGAGGAAGGTGAGGAAAAGAGAGAGAGAGAGAGAGAGAGAGAGAGAGAGAGAGAGAGAGAGAGAGAGAGAGAGAGAGAGAGAGAGAGAGAGAGAGAGAGAGAGAGAGAGAGAGAGAGAGAGAGAGAGAGATGTGGTGTGGTTTTTAGCAAGACCAACTAGATCAAGCAAAAGAGGGATAGAGGAAGATGGAAGATGATCCACTCAAAAACAAATAAAATCCAAAAGACTAGAATGTGGAGATACTTGCATGGGCCATGCATAAATAGTAAATGCCTCCTCTAGTAGTGAAAACCACTAGATTATCTCATGGCATTTGTATAAGCAAGCTTCCCAAATTTTGGAATAAGGCCCAACAAAAGAAAAGAGAGCTTGTTTACCACATGGATTAAATAAAAGATCATGCATGAATATAAGGTGGCCAAGCTTGTGTGTATGTGCCACTAGCCAACATGAACCCCAATGGTATTCCTACATGAGCTTATATTCATATTAAACCATATGAAAGCTTGACAAGGGGTTCCACTCACATAGCATGCAAAGGTGGCCATGTGGCTCTCATATACCAATAATGTGAAAACAACATGGTGCATATATGGGAGCATGTGGAATTGTAAGTGGAGCCATCCAAACTCACATGAGCTAGAGGTAAAACCCAATAAAGTGCAAAGCTCATTTTTAGTTGGATGGTGGAATTATAAGGTGGTGACAAGAAAGGGTAGTGGAGTGCAATAAAAGATATGCCCCCAACTCAACTTGGGCATTAAACAATATATCAAGAACCAAATACAATATCAAGAGGCAAATACAGTTAATAATGCATATGAGATAAGAACCACAACAAAAAGGGTTTTATATGATGCTCAAATGCAAGGTGGCATGATGACAAGAGCATGATATAATTTATGATGCAACAATTATATATAGGAAGTAGCATTTATATAGACTAGGCTAGTAGCATTGCAATTGTTAGACAATTGGGATGCTACAACAAGGTCACCATGAATGATCTCAAGACGTTGGAAACAACCTTGATTAAATCCATGGAGACCCAAATGCAAGAGACGCGTGAAATGATAGCATGTCTCTCACTACCTACATCCCCTCCTCCATCTTCCTATGAGGCCGCCACTCCCTTTTTAAGGAGAAAGCTAATGCTAACTCCAAGGAAGACGAGTTGGAGGGTGACGATAATAGTAAAAGCTCCTCCTCAAAAAAGGTAAGTGGTAAGGAGAATTGTAGTGAGTGTCATCACTTATACTCACCTAATCCACCAATCCCTCACCCTCATATAAAAAATAGGGGAGATCCACCCAAGCTTACTGCATCTCCTTTTAACCAATGGCAATTTTTCATGAAGTATCATGTGTGCATCTCGTCCATTGAGTTATGGAAAATAATCGATAATGGTCTACATATTGGGGACCCAAACAACTTGACAAGAAGAGAGGTTGTTGATAGCCAACTCAATGCAATGGCCTTACACATGATTCAGCTTGATGTGGTTCCCAAGGACATGCCACATATAGAACATATCAACATCTCTAAGGAAGCTTGGGATTCCCTCACCAAATTATTCATTGGAAATGAGAGCATCATAAGAAATAGCTATGATGCTCTAAGCAACCAAGCGGAAGGATTCTATATGATGGATGGTGAGGACCACGAATACATGTATATAAGACTCAAGTACATTGCCACTACATTTAGAAACCATGGTGCAACACATGTTGATGATGCTTGGATCAAGAGAAAATATATAAGTGCTCTTATGCCATTTGAGCCCACAGATTTGAAGAGCCTTCAAGGAATACACAACTATCACCAAATTACTTCCAACGAAGTCATGCAAGAAATGGTTGCATGCAAAGTCGCCGCCAAAAACGCTAAAGATGCTCGTGCACGAGCTATTGGAATGAAAAATGGGTAAATGTGGTCTTGAAGGCAAATGTTGTTGAGCAAGAAGATGATGCCATTGTTGCTATGAACCGAGGTCAAACAGGCATACGGCGAGTACATGGCCTTGTATGCAAGAAAATTTTGGAAGTATCCCGCCAAATCTAAATCTAAACTTGAACACAAGAATGGGTCAAATGGAAAGAAGGAAAATGGTCCAAAACTAAGATCTTGCTACAATTGTGGAGACCGTTTGCATTTTGTAGTTGAGTGCCCCTACCAAAGTTGAGAACATCATGGGGGTAGGCTGGTTCTCAAGGAGAAGTCAAAGTGTTGGGGATATGCTATATGGGTAGCCTTATAGCATGTCTCTTATCCGGCTAACCCGGGTGGCCCATAGTCGGTAGCATGGCCTATGGCCTGCTGGGCGGCCCAGTTAGGTGGATCCATAAGGGAGGCCCATGCCGGATAAAGGAAGGCTACGGTGGAGTCACCAGCGTACCCGGAGCCTTGGAGTGCAAGATACACAAGACTAGTAATAGACGGTGTAGGACTCTGTGACCTGTCCGGCTAGGACTTTTCCCTGTAACCCTAGGACCTGGTAACTATATAAGTCGGGCCTATGGGAGCCTTTAGGGCACGTTCATAGATAATCTCAGACAACCTCGCACAGCGAACCTATCTCTGTAACTCGGCGCATTGCCATTATAGTGATTTATAGCAGGAGTAGGATTCCGCCACCATCATGGGATCTGAACCTGGGTAAGCTGTGTTACCTCGTACCCGTCAACCGTCCTCCTTACCCCACGTCTCTAAACACGCACTGTGAGGACCCCTCCATGGCGTACTCGTCGGCAATACCACGACAGTTGGCGCCCACCGTGGGGCCGGAGGCGCTTCAGGCTCTTCAGCGGGCGAGGACCAAAATCTTCGCGGGAATCGGCGAAACCGTAGCCATCGGTCACGTTCTCTTCTCCGGCAACGTTTCGATTGTCCCTCCCGACGAGTTCTGGATCCCGGTGAAGACGAACCCTATGCGGTGTTCGATCGTTCCTATCGGAGACATCCACCTCTTCATCGGTGAAACCGACTCGGGCACTAGTTCCCTGGGAGTCGGGGGAGCATCAAGACCCGCACGGACCGCCTATGGGCAGGATACGTTCACGGAAGGATCGATGTCGGATCTCTCTTAATAGTTTGCCGGCAAAGATCGGAAAGCATCGAGACCCGCACAGACCGCCTATGGGCAGGATACGTTCGCGGAAGGATCGATGTCGGAACTCTCTTCGGAGTTTGCCAACAAAGATCGGAAAAATTCAAGGCCCACCCAAACCGCCCCTGTGCAGGATATAAAGGTGGAAGATCACTACAAATCCGCCGGCTTAGTCCGTGCGTCTGGACAGCAGAGATCCAAGTTTGTCGGCGTGGTTACCATCTTCGATCTGGCGCGCTGCGTTCAGAGAGAAGGAGAAAAAACCCGCGATTACCTAGCCAGGTGGCTCCGTATACGAGCCGACCTAGCCCACTACCCCGATGATAACGCTCTGTATCACTTTGTGGAAGGACTGGACCGTGGCATGCTTCTCCGACATTCTTTAAGATGGCAGCAGGCAACAGGACGCCTTACCCTCGAAGAGAAGGTGAGCACCATCAACAGCTACGCGGCAGATGACGCGACAGCCCAGATGGAGCTCGCGCTCAGAGACGGAGAACCTCCGGCTCAGCAGCCACTGCCACCGCCTCCCACCGCCATCGTCGTAGCAGCACCACCACCTCCAGTCATCGTCGAGCCCGTTGCACCTCCACCGCCCGTCATCGAGGATTCCTAGCACCCTCCGACTCTGTCATTGACGCGCTTTATGCTGATTTTAGTGCAGATTCATTGGAGATAGACTTCAGTCCAGAAGAGCTAGACTCCGCTATGCAGGAGATGGAGGAGGAGTACTCGCGCGACGAACAGGCCAACAACGCCGTCGCGTCCCGAGGGGTGTTCGTCACCATTGGGACGGCGATGGATGAAGATCAACCCGGACGAGCTCCGCCTACGGCGCTGGAAAAGGGGAAGGGGCCACTTATTGCTGCTGACGATGATCACGCAAAAGTCATGCCTCCTCCGCCCAACCCAGTGCAGCAGCCGTAGGAACTCGGCACCGGCCCGAGTAACAACAACACCGCAAACTTGCCGCCCCCAGCATCCACGTCTGCAGCAGCACAAGTTACTCCAGTTGATAGAGTGATGTACGGCAATCGCCTCGTCGAGCCACTGACCGTTGCTCATATCCGGACATGACCCAGCTTGATGAGAAGCGCCAGCAGCTGCTGTAGGAGGCGCAAGCCATCGCGGAGCAAGGCGCTAAGCTAGATCGAGATCTGGTCAACGCGCAGAAGTCCATAGAAAAAGCTAGAGCAATGGAGGCCGAGTACAAGACTCTGTTACAGCATCAGAAGGCTAAGAAATCTCCGTCTCGCGTCATCAACGACCCTGGTGTACGGCGCAACCTAGGATGGGCTCCCTCTAAGCCGGCACAGGCCAAGCCATACATTGACAGTGAAGGCAAGAAGGTGATGCCCACCCCACTCCTTAACCTCGCCGTTGCCAAGACCCTTCTGGAGCAGGATAGATTGCCTGAAGTAGTGGAACAGGTCTATGACCTGGTGGACAAGGCGGTGAAGCAGCAGTAAAAGGCCACCTCTCAGAGGCTTGAGTCTAACCCAGCGTTCTGCCAGTCTAGCCAGTACAAACCGCCAAGGGACATATCTCCTATTGATGTCGGGTCCCAGACGGGTTCATCAGAACGAAGACGGAGGGATGCACGCAACAGGAAGGATGCTATCCCAATATCCTCCGACCACGGAGAAAAGGCCCAACCTCGTCGCCCATCGCCACCGCCCCGATCTCCCCGACATCACGAAGATTACAAAGCTCACCATCGTACGGATATGCCCTCACCAAAGCAGTGTGGCATCGTCATCCGTGACAACGCGGAGCAGACCCGTCATGATGGAGAGCGCAACCAAGGACATAAGAGCAGGTCGCGCCATGACCCTCCACGTCTGACAAGCAACCGTGACAGACGTGAGGCGTCGTAGGAGGGTAACAGCAAGAAGGCTAACCCACCGCCACCTCCGCCTCCGTCACCACCAAGCAGTCACCATGGTGGAGGAGGCCCGCGTCATTCATGCAGCACATCCCCTGTTGATAAGAAGAAGAACTCGGAGCCATACGATGCGCATTCGCGGATCGATAAGATCCACGAGGCTCGGGAAGGACCATACCTTGGACGACGTTGCTTTGGACCTGCAATACGGTCTGCAACTTACCCCAAAGGTTTCCGGATTGACAAGACCATCAAGCCCTATGACGGCACCGCCAAGCCAGCCACATGGTTGCAGGACTACGGAAACGCAGTGGAGATTGCCGGAGGCAGCCCCAACATCGCCGTCAAGTACCTCCCATTAATGTTGGCAGGTACGGCCCATCAATGGATCGACGACTTACCGGAGAAGTTGTAACACCCTCAGAATCGGACCTATGCAAGTTTGAGCAAAATCCGCCAAACCCGCATAGCAACGATTCAAAGGTGCCCACCAGGCACTTTCGTGCGGGTGGAATACGAAGTAATAACATTACACAACAGTCCTCGATGGGACCCACAGAACAGATATATATAACCGCGACTCAAAGAGTCAAGAATACAAATATAATATACAAAGATCCAAATAACCTTGAAAATGATAGAGCGTCCGACTACGGACAAGATGCAAATGGGGCTAAGAGCCCTGAAGAATAATCAATGGCGTCCATAACCCTGCCCAGGCCAAGCCGGAAGGGTAACCCTGCTAACGACGTCGATCGCAAAACCTGCTTAAACAAAGGGGGTGCCGACAAAGGGCAAAGGAAAAAGAAGGAGCGTCAGTACTGAGGCCAGTACACGGCGAGGCTAGAATTCGGCGGTCCTCGCCTACATAGGTATGGTGGACTGAGCGGCAGCGGCAGCATGCACTAAACAACCTATAGAGACTCGCTACAACTGGCGGTTATCAGAGAGGGGTGAGAATGACCTATCCGGATCCAACCTGAAGCTAACACCAAACAAACCCATCCTGATGTTTCCCCCTCGAGACCAAACGAGGAAGTCAACCGAGGAACTCACACAGTTGGCAGTTTTACTTATTCAGTTATTGTTGCAACAATTACTAGTCAGGTTTAGATATTCATCCTGATAAAATAAGCAGTGGGCACTTTTAGTTAATCATTCCGTTATAGTGGCAACACTTACTAGTCAGATACAATTAGCATGAGATAACCCAAAACCACCAGCAGTTGTGGGTACTTTTATTCAGCCATTCCGTTGTAGTTGCAATACTTACTAGTCAGGTACAATGGTCGCAAGCGACAACCAAACAAGCAATTGTGGCCAGTATTAATTAGCCATTCCGTTGTAGTGGAGCTAATTACTAGTCATTATAAGTCAAATTTATAGCAGTAAACTTTAGTTATGCTTGTCTATGATCGAGATACTGTGCTCCAAGTCGTCCATAACCGCGGACACGGCTTTCAGAAAGTTTTACCCGGCCGGGGTGCACCAATAGCAACACACACTCGATCAACCTCGGAAAAACCAAATCAAAACCCAACGAGGCTTTCACGACAAAGCAATCACAGGATTCAGAAATATTTCAGGGGGCCACCCCTTGGAGTACACCCGCAACGAAGTAAGCTAGCTCCGAGACGGACCCCAAAGTTTGTGGGGCCGGCGGTAAACGACAGCAGATCCCCAAACGGGGACTGTCGATACCACGTAAACGGGTCACAGATCCTAAACAGTACAGTGTGCAGTACCTCGCACAATCGTAAATAAAGCAGTAAACATGGCATAAGTACAGGATAGTAATAAAGCCCCAAACTAGTTCGTGGCCCCAAGAAATAAGACGGAATCAAGCTCTGGCTCAGGGGGGTCCCATATACCTCCCGGATGTGGATAGCGCGATAAATCAAGGAACAGGTATCAAGTACTCGGGGTCTTACGGGACACAAGTGGGCGTTCGGAAACCAAATATTATCTATCACCCACCGATGCCTCTGCTTATTTCAATTTTAGTTGTTAAACAGAAATTAAAGTGACGATAAGTAAAACTAGAATCATCTCCGAAATCAACATGCGGCAAGACATCAGCAACTGAGGCATATGACGACACACATCGGCACTTGAGCAAGCAATTACGACGCACAAGTCCAACTATCTACCAAACAACAGGTAATAGGGTGTGTCCAAGGCAATATAGGGCTGCAAGGGATATCACAGGTACGGAAACTAAAGCATCGCAACACAGATAGCAATAGATCAACAGGAGGGAATAAAGACTATAAAAGTAAGATAGGTAGAAAGAGGGAGATGCTCGCCTGAAAACATTGTCGAAGGGTTCAACCGAAGATCGGGGCGAAGCTCACATCTACTCAACGGCCTTATCCGCGAAGAAGCAAAACACTAGAATAAACACCGGATGCAATATTTAATAAAACGGCAGAAGATCGGCATGATGCATGTATGATGTATGACATGGCAAAGATGCGGTGCAATTAGGTCAAATTAAGTGGAACCGGGGTCCCGACAATTAATTAGGTGGTTCATGTTATTTAGCTACCCCGCAATTTAACTATTGTTTAACAAGGCAGAATATATCACCGGTTCGCTACACAAGTTTAAATGAGGCCGATATGAGACTATATTTGCCCGCATATGGGCCCCATATTTAATTATTAGGTGAATCGGCGGAAGGCCCCCAAACCAATGAGATGCATGCGAGACGACAATTTAATGTGCAACAAATTGATATGTTATAAAATAGGGTTCGAGGAAAAGGGGTCACACATGAGGGGTCTCGACGGTCTTGGGGTTTTCGGGGTTCGGGGTCGGTCTCAGGGTTCAGGGTTCGACGGATCTGGGGTTCGACGGGAGCTTTCTCGGTTGACTGGGGTAGATCTTGTCGCATCGGGGTCTCGGTGTCCGGGGCGTGTCGAATTCTTCCGGGCCAATGCCGTTCTTGTCGTCGCGACGGTCTTGTCGGTGGTCTTGGGGGTTCCGCGGCAGAGTACTTGTTGCTCCGAGCAGGCGATCAGGCGGGTTCCAGGCAGAAGATCTTGTCGTTCCGTGCCGGAGTTCTTGGCGTCCGCGAGGAAGAGCTCGTTGTGTTCGTTCGATGTCCTTGGTATCCGGGTTTCCGTCTCCATGTAGGAGATCTCGTCGAGGGTCTTCGGGTTCCGAGGAGAAGCTCTTGCGTGGCATAGCCTTCGGGTTATCGGGTCCGGGGATCTTCTGGTGCCATGGGTTCTCTCCGCTCCCGGGCTTCACGGCGCAGAAGAACTTGGTTTGGTCCTTGGCGGCAGCAGACTTCCAGGATGGCAGCGGCATGGCGAGCTTGTGCGGAGGCACGCCGCGAAGGTACGGCACGGCCGGGCTCACGCAGTCGACGGCGAAGGCTGGCCGGCGAGGTTGACGCAGCCAGGGCCCTGCAGCAGCGCCGCGGTCGATCGACGGGCCCGCGAAGATGTGGGGACCGCGGGGAGGACTCGAGGCGGCGCTGCCCGGCTCGGAGGGGACGGGGTCGGGCTTCTCGCGGTACTTGGCGGCGGGCAGGGGACGTAGCCGCCGGTACCTGGCAAAGCAGAGGTCCCCGGGCGAGCTGCGGCGGGAGGCCTGAGGGAGCGGGGCGGGCGAGGTCGATGGGGGCGCGGAGGGGCGGTCCGGCGGAGGCGGCTTGCGCAGGCGGCGGCAGGGGCGCGTGCTCGTCGGGGATGGTAGCCGGCGGCCGGTGCTGGAACCTGCGGCGGCGCGCGCGACTAGCTTGGCTGGGGCGGGGCGCGGGGCGCGCGGGCTCGCGCGCGGCGGCAGCGCGAGGTGCGGGGAGGGTCTGGCGGCGGCGGCGGGGTAGGCTAGGAGGCGCGCGGCGGGGCCGCGGGCGCGCGGGCGCGGAGGATCCGGGAGGCGGCGGCGCGCGGCCTCGGGGGGGCTCGCCTGAGAGGGGATAGAGAAGGGAGGAGCGGCGGGGCTGTGCGCGGGTCAGAGGGAGAGGCGGGGTACGGGGGTGGTGCGGACGACGGTGAGGAGAGGCAGGAGCGGGGCAGACGGGGAAGAAGCACAGGGGAGGCGCGTGGGGCCCAGGGGCGGGTCCCGCGGGGGCGGTTGGTGGCTGGGGATGTGGCCTGGGTGGGTTTGTGTGGGGGAGTGTGTGGGGGCAGTGGGTGGACGCGGCAGGTGGGGGGGCCAAGCGGTCAGAGGGAGGTGGGTGAGCGGGTGTGTGAACGCAGTGAGGGGCTGGGGTGGGGCCGGCTGCTGGGGGGTTCCACGGTTAGAGAGAGAGGGGCAGGGAGGGACTAGGTGAGAAAAGGGAGAGGGGGAAAAGAGGTGGATTGCTGAGGTGGCATGTGGGTAGGGAAAAAGGGGAAGGGGTGAGGTGGCAGCCAGGGATTGGTGGGTAGGAATAGATTGGGTGGAACTAGGATTTAGCAGGGCTGTTTTCAAAAGTGTGTTTGTTTGGTCCTCTTTAATTCAAAACAGAACCACTTTGCAAATAGTTTTTAGGTGAAACAAAATATCCGATACCTTCGGGGTTTTGCCTTTTATAACAAAGAGGGGTATTTGTATATTCAAAATTGGGATTTTCAAATAATGCAGTCGAACAATGCATGATGATGACGATGCAATGCACAAATTCAACGCGATTTTCTAGTAGTGGTTTTGCGGGATGCCACAGAAGTCTACCTACAACTGGTTGGACATGCAAGAAGCGTTCACCAAGAACTTTGAGGGTACGTACAAGTGTCCCTGCACTATGGGCGATCTACAGCGGTGCATGCAAGAAAAAGACGAGACATCTCGCGCCTACCTCTCCTGCTGGCTGGACATGAAGAATTCCTGCGCAGGAGTGCACGCTCAGACCGCCATGGCCGCCTTCATCGATGGGTTGGAAAGGGGCACGTTGCTCCGACATAAACTGAAGCGCTTGCAGGACAATCACTAGCTTGACTTGAACCAGATGATTCAGTTGGCTAGTGAGTTCGCAGCTCCCGACGACGACGCTCGCGGCTCCTTGCCGGCAATGGCCGTTCCAACTCAAGCTCAGAGGAATAGCAGTACAAAGCGGAAGACCGCTCCAGAAGAAAAGCAATCTACCGACATGGTCGCTATGACTTTTGCAGGACGAGGAGAGGGCGGACAACGTGGCCGATGAAGGGGAGCTGGTTGTGGACAGCAACGAGGAAGTGAAACCACCTCGGCACCGCTCCGCGTTCCCCAAACCTATGAGGAGTACCGCGATATGCCATGCCTAGTACACCTCGATGTCAATGGCAAAGCCACCCATACCAATCGACACTGCAAGTTCGTCAACGATCTCAAGGAAGACCCGGAGTCCGGCTACAAGCGAAGTCGGAAGAACAGACCGCGCGGCAAGGGCAAGGGGAAGAAGAAGGATGAGGAGTCCAAGGATTCAAGTGACATGGACGAGGACGTTGACCCCAAACACGCTGCCAAGAGCGATGACAAAGGCAAGAACCCCTTCGCAAAGAAGGCCCCGGTCTACCACACTTTCCTTGGAACCCCCACCGTCCGACAACAGAAGACCTCTCTGAGGATCCTGATGGCTACTCTCCCCCCAGTCCCCCAGTACCTGCGCTGGTCGGAGGTTCCAATAACTTGGGACAGGACAGACCACCCAGACCTTATACCCACGGAGAACCAGTACGCTATGGTCATCAACCCCTTGATTAACGGCGTGGAGTTCACCAAGTGTATGGTGGATAGTGGAAGCAGCATCAACATCATGTAAATGGATACACTGCAAAAGATGAACTTGACAGAGGCAAACCTAAGGCGGCCAACACCATCTTCCACAGCGTAGTTCCTGGTCGGGAGGCTCGGTCCCTTAGGAGCATTACACTTCAGGTTGCCTTTGGCGATGTTAATAATTACCGTCAAGAGCACATGACCTTCGAGGTGGTCCCCTTCAAGAGCGTGTACCATGTCATATTCGGCTGCGACATATTCCACACGTTCATGGCCAAGCCATGCTTCGTCTACAACAAGCTCAAGATACCCGGACCAAACGGCATCATCACCGTATCCGGAAGCTTTACCAAGGCAAGGGACTGCGAGATCAACGAAGCAGCCGTTGCAGAAGTTGTCCTCTACATCGAAGAATTCAAAGAGATCCAGAGCAAGGTCGATGACTCAGAGATGCCCGCGTCGAAGAAGCAGATCTCTGACTCTGCTCCTGCGTTCAAGGCCGCCATCGAGACCAAGCTGGTGGAACTTGTGGTAGGCGATGTGTCCAAGGTCACCGCCATTGGGACGAACCTGGATCGCAAATAGGAAAGCGCGCTCATCGAGTTCCTCCGTGAGAACAGGGACATCTTTTCCTGGCAACCTGCCGACATGAAAGGTGTACCTAGGGAACTTGCCAAGCACAGCTTAAACATTGATCCAAATTGCAAACCAGTGAAACAACCTCTACGACGCTTTGGAGATGAGAAGAGACGCGCCATTGGCAAAGAGATAGCTAGATTACTTAAGGCTAGATTTATCCGAGAAGTCCTTCACACCCAATGGGTGGCCAATCATGTACTTGTCCCCCAAAAGGGAACCAATGAATTAAGAATGTGCGTTGATTACACCGGCTTGAACAAAGCATGTCCCAAAGATCCGTTTGCTTTGCCTCGCATTGACCAAGTCATTGACTCGACGGCTGGCTCGGAACTTTTGTGTTTTCTCGATGCATACTTAGGATACCACCAGATCAAGATGAGGAAGTCAGACCAATTGGCCACTTCGTTCACTACCCCATACGGCACGTTTTGCTATGTCACGATGCCCTTTGGGCTGAAAAACACAAGCGCTACCTACCAGCGGACAATGCAACGTTGCCTTCACGACCAAATTGGTCGGAACATTCATGCCTACGTGGACGATATCGCGGTGATGTCTAAAAAGTCAAATGACTTAATCTCCGACTTAAAAGAAACCTTTGATAATCTCCGGAAATACAACATGATGCTTAACCCTAAGAAGTGCGTCTTCGGGGTTCCAGCCGGCAAATTGTTGGGCTTCATCGTTTACCAGCGTGGAATCGAAGTCAACCCGGAGAAAATCAAGGCCATGTTAAACATAAACCGTCCGATATGCTTAAAGGACATTCAACGACTAACAGGCTGTGTTGCAGCAGTTAGTCGGTTCGTCAGCCGACTTGGAGAGAAGGCTCTGCCACTATACAAGTTGCTGAAGAAGGCGGACAAATTCACGTGGACGGACGAAGCAGATGCAGCATTGAAGCAGCTCAAGGAGATTCTTTCCTCAGCGCCCATCCTTGCAGCACCCGAGCCTGGAGAGCCCCTGTTAATTTACATGGCGGCACCCAGCCGGGTTATCAGCATTGTCGTCGTGGTAGAGCGGAAGGAACCAGGCTATGAGCACGGAGTTCAATGACTAGTTTACTATGTGAGCGAGGTCTTAACGGGGTCTAAGCAGCGTTACCCGCACTACCAAAAGATAGCTTATGGAGTATTCCTTGCTTCTCGGAAGCTGAGGCATTACTTTCAGGAGCACCCAATAACAGTGGTGAGCAAGACTCCACTGTCCGACATAATCAATAACAGCGACACTACAGGAAGGGTCGCGAAGTGGGGCATTGAACTTGCCGCCTTTGAGATCACCTACAAAAGACGCGACGCTATCAAGTCACAAGCTTTGTCGGATTTTGTTGCAGATTGGATGGAGATGCCAGATGCTACTCCGTTGCCAGAACCAGAGTACTGGGTGATGCACTTTGACGGATCAAAGCTGCTCAACATCTCGGGGGATGGTGTATTCCTACAGTCCCCAACAGGAGACAAGCTACACTACGTTCTGCAGATCCACTTCGAGGCTACAAATAACATGGCGGAGTATGAAGCACTCATTCACAGACTACGTGTAGCCAAGGATATTGGCATCAAGCGCATAGTTTGCTGTGGATATTCTGACTTGGTTGCCCAGCAGGTGGCTGGCACCTGGAATGCGCGGAACCCTATGATGGCGGCATATCGAGATGAAGTGGACGAGATAGCCAAGAGCTTCTTAGGCTACGAAGTCAAGTATGTGCCTGGGGAGCAAAACGAGGCGGCCGATCTGCTATCTAAGCTAGGATCGGGGCGCAAGCGAATTCCGCCAGGAGTTTTCCTAGAGCACCTGCGCACACCATCCGTGAAGGGAGGCGACATCGACAAACCGGATAGAGCTGACTCTTTCATCAACATGGTGACTAAGGTCCCTCCGGCTTGGACAAAACCGTTCATGAAATATCTCAAACACGGAATTTTGCCCGACGACAAAGTCGAAAGACGGAAAATAGTACGACGAGCAAAGGGTTATACCATAATCAATGGGCAACTCTACAAAAGGAGCACTACTGGTGTATACCTAAAATGTGTTTCCCAGCTAGAAGGCATGGAAATCCTACGTGAAATCCATCTTGGAGATTGCGGGCACCACGCCGCTCCTCGATCGTTGGTTGCGAAAGCATTCCGGCAAGGATTCTACTGGCTGACCGCGAAGGCGGACGCCGACAAGCTGGTTGAGACATGCATGGGATGCCAGTATTATGCCCGACAACCACATGTTCCTGCTGAAGAACTGCGAACAATATCAATAACTTGGCCATTTGCAGTCTGGGGGCTAGACATGGTGGGACCGTTATAGACGACACCTTGTGGGTTTACGCATCTGCTTCTAGCAGTTGATAAATGCACTAAATGGATAGAAGCTAAACCCATTAGAAATCTTGATGGGGCAACTGCCCTCTGGTTCGTCCGAGATCTAGTGGTGAGATTTGGTCTCCCACATAGCATTATCACCGACAATGGCAGCAATTTATCACTCGGGGAAGTGGAGGCATATTGCTGGGAGAAAGGCATCCGACTTGACCTTGCATCTGTGGCACACCCATAATCCAACGGTCAGGTTGAGCGAGCCAATGGATTAATTCTGCAGGGAATCAAGCCACGTCTCGAGGCACCGCTACATAGAGCAGTTGGAGCCTGGGCGGAAGAATTGCCATCTGTGCTGTGGAGTTTACGAACTACACCCAACAGATCTACCGGCTACACCCCTTACTTCATGGTATATGGAGCAGAAGCCATCCTGCCCTCCGACATCCTCCATGACGCACCATGAGTTGCCGCCTATGACGAGGATGACGCTGAAGAATCCAGACGCCTAGATGTGGACCTTCTCGAGGAGGAGCGCGTTTTGGCATGCCAAAGATCCGCCATCTATTAGCAGAAGCTACGCAGCTACCATAGTCGCCGCGTTCGGCATCGCTCGTTTAAAGAGGGGGATTTGGTGCTCCGACTTAAGCAGAAGAAGTCACACAAATTGTCCCCGCCATGGGAAGGACCGTTCATCATAAGCAAGGTGCTGCTCAATGGGTCTTACTACCTTGTTGACAATCGTGAACTAAAGGACAGACCCAACGAGGATCATAAGCGTAACCGACGTGACCCGGATGATGACTACCCGGAGCTTGATCGTCCATGGAACATAGCACAACTACGTCCTTTTTACACTTAGCATTTTTTATCTAATTGTGTACCTCTTATATGATCAATGAAATAAAGCTCTTTGGTTCACTCATATTTCTGAGTCTTTTACCTCCTTTAGTGTTCATTTTTGGATCATGTAAAACCATTGTGCACAAGTTTTGCGTTTGCACTTGTGAAAATCCCATCTACGGGCGTTAGCTTAAGTCTTCTGGTCTACATGTTCTTTGTCGTTTTTATGTGGATTCTGGAGTAGTGACTTTCGGCACTTATTGTCGGCGATTTTGTGCTCAGGTTATTGACGGTGCCATTGGGCATCATCACCCAAGCGCATGGTTCCGACAACGAGTCTTCTGACTCACGAAAGGTCAAGCATAAGAACCAAAGTAATGGATAAGCCAGCACTTGCTTAAAAATATATACATGCTGGGAACTAAGTTCTTAAGTGGCAGGAAATAACAACCATTGTTTTCCGCCTTAAGTTACATCATCAAGTTTTTTCCGCATACACCAAAGGCAAAACAAATATTACATAGTGTTTTTCACTCTTTGGGCGCAGTAGACTTGGAAGTAGCATCGTCCCCAGCCGGAGAATCACCCTCAACGTCGGCACTTTGGTGAGACTCGGAGGAATCTTGGTTGACGTTGTTGATGGTGTTCATGGGCACGAAGACGTTGATGTCCACCAACTCGGCAACTCTGGTGTCATAACCCGCGAGTGATGACAAGATGGCCTCGTGATCAATTTCTTTGCCGTCATCATCAACGTCAGGGATGCCAGAGGTCACCGTGTCGATGTCGACATCTTCATAGTGTGCCTTCACCATAGACAGCTCCATCCTTGCGCCAGCCCATGCACATGAAGCTTTCCAGCTTGTGATACGCTCGGGGGCTCGGCGCAGAATCTTAGAGTACTTCGCCACAGAGTCCAAGGCCTTGATGTGTATCTAGAGGGGCTTGGCAATCTCTTTGGCTTGGGTGATGGCGGTGTTGATAAAGTTGCTGGCAAGAACTATGCATTCCTTGGCCGGAGGAGGCGATCTGGTTAAACCCATAGGAGCTGCAAATTCCGACAAGAATCGCATGAGTTCAACAATTCAAAGGATTCCAGAGGGTGTCCGCCAAGGATTCCTTCTCTTGTTGGAGGAGCTTAAACGCCTCGCTGTGGCGTTGGTTTTGCTCATCATCAGCTTGCTTCTGATCTTTTAAGATCGCAAGCTCCTCCTTCAAGCGATTGATTTCCGCGGAGGCGGAATCCCGCAGGGCTTTCATGGAATCCTCTTGCATCTTCAGCATCTCTTCCCTCTCCTTCTTAAGGATTTTGTTCTCACTGTCTAGTTGCTGGATGTGCTTGGACTGCTCGACAATATCCTTGGCCTTGGCGACATGTTCTGCAAAGTCGGAGAAAACAAAGTACACAGTGAGTACTCGAAGAATGAAGGCATAAAACCAAGACGAAATGCGCAAAAAATAAAACAGACTCTTGTTTTTGATGATCTGTTCCTTCAAGATGGCAGTTTTACCCTTTTCGGCTTCAAGATCTGCGTGCATCTTCTGGTAATTGTAGTTGGCCATGCCCCTCCGAGAATTCTCGTTTTGTGGAACAAAGGAAAAAAGTTAAGCCGTTGTTTAGTCTACTTGGAGCATCTAGTCGGAATCTTTCCACTTAGACGCTCGGGGGCTACAGCGAGAGTTTTTAACTTAGCAATATGCTTAGCTTTTCTTTAAGCATCTAGTCAGAGCTAATTCAGTTCTCGATTAGAAGCTTGGGGGCTACAGTATAAAGTTTTAACTCGGAGAATGCTTAGCTTTTCTTTAAGCATCTAGTCGGAACTGATTCAGTTACAACTAGAAGCTTGGGGGCTACAGTATTGAAAATTATAAACACTGTGTATGCTACTCTTAAAGCATCTAGTCGGAAAAGTTTCTTCCATCTAAATGCTTGGGGGGCTACAGTGAGAGTTCTTTCTAACTTAGTCACACTTAGAGCATATAGATGCAAAACCCATGGTTTTCCGTCTACATCCTCGGGGGCTACAGTGGGATACTCATATGAAATGCAAAAGGTAAAGTAAAACTTACAAGTGAAATAATCTTGAGGTTTGTAGCGCTTTCGGCTAGCATCTTGCCAAAGTAAATGATATTTCCTCGCAAGATATCCACTTGTCGGAGAAGCTCCTCAATACCGCACGTCGGAGACGACGGCACTCCTCCAGGAACCAGAGTTGTGTTACTCGGCGTGAGCGCCGGGTAAACTATCTTCGGGAACTCGAAGGGCTTCTGGGGAGCAGGGGCGCCGCCTTCGGCAGAGGTACCAGTTCCCACTACCGCCTTGCCGCTACCGATGGCATCCTTAGCCGAAGCTTCAGCCATTTGTAGAGCAGTGCTCTCCTGTGTCGCCTGTTCGCCGACAACAACGAGTTTGGTAGAGGCGCCAGAATCCACTTCCATGGCGGAAGGGCCTGGTGCCTCCTGGACTTGAGAACTTGTCGGGCCAGAGGAAGGCTTGACGGCAGGAGTAGCAGGGGCGATGGCGGGGGAGGAGTCGTGATGCAGCATATCCTTGATATTTCTAGAAGCCCCCAAAGTCTTGGAGGTCTTCTTGAGGATGGTTGTGGCTTTCTTCCTAAAACTTGCAAAGTGCATAAGTACATAAACAAAACAGACAGATAGACAATGTCGGATAATGAGAAGCTTACACTAGGGGGGTGCTTTGGCAAAAATCCCGGTGGCTTTTCTCTTTTCCGCCTCCAGGGCGGCGGTAGTCTTCTTGGAGGCTCCACCCTCCGTCTTCTTCTTCGTGCCTCCGTCGGCAGCGTCAGAGGTGGAGCTCTTCCGCTTTCGCGCCAACGGGACATCGTCGTCGGACATGACCGTGACTTCCTTCATCTTTGGATCGTAGATTTGGACAGTCAGGTTGTCCTCATCTAGATCGCTAAGCTGTTAAGTAAGAAATCACCGTGTTAGATGAGATGGTAATGGCAAGACGGAGAAACTGGAGCATATGTCGTACACAGAAAATACATATCTACCTTTGGGCACTTGCCGTCTACGAACATGTCGTAGGTGATGGTGAAGCCATGCTTCTTGTCCTTCACCTTGACGATGTCCTTCAGGCGGAGCTTGACAGAGTCACTCGATAAGTTATCCACGGAGATCCAGAGGGTATCCCTTCGATCACTGGTATACTCGTGCATGAACTTCGCGCGGTGCTGCAGAGGTTGGATTCGCCTGATGAAGCAGCACATGGCCAGGTCCAAGCCGGCAAAACCTGTCTCTACGAACCATTCGATCCGCCTTATTGCGCGAGAAGCGTCGAGGTCGGAGGGAAGGGAGGCATGGGACCTCCATGTGGAAACTTCAGCGGCGGCTCCATCCGTGAAGTCCGGGTACGTTACTTCTTGGCCCGCCAAAGGAATGTCGGGGCCGTAGAAGTACGTCCGCTGCCAGTTTTTGCAGGACTCATGACCGACGATGTCGGGGAACCGCCGTCCATGTCGAATCTTGAAGCTTATGGTGTCGTAGTTCCTAAGCTCCTCCCTACTATGTCCAGCTTCACGTTTGACGGTGAAGAAGTACACGAACAAGTCTAACCTAGGCCTAATCCCTAGGTAACCCTCACAAAGTGCCGCGAAGTTTCTAAGCACTAAGATGCTATTGGGGGAGAGGTTATGGGGTTGGACCATGTATTGGTTCAAGACGGAGAGGAAGAAGTGGGAGATGGGCAGGGAAACGCCGCGTACCAGCTGTGCCTTGAGGTACACCTTTTCTCCGGCTTGGGGAGAAGGTGTCACCTCACCGGCCGGCACCGCCCGTCAGGCGAGCCCCTCCGTCGCTGGGAGGTAGCCTTCGGCGACCATCTCTTGGATGTCGCGGTCGGTGATGTCCGAGACGCGCCAGTCACCCTTGTGTGAGTCTGGCTCTTCTTCCAGTGGCTCCAGCGCCGCCAGATTATGGTCGCCGCCGGTGGTTTCGATCACCGCCGATGCGGGGATGACCAGACCCTCTGGGGGCACGACGACGGAGCTCGCCATCTTTGCCGCGGCTTCGCTCGACGCCGCCAAAGATGGGAAGGAGCTGCTACTAGCCATGGAGTGTTGGAAGGATGCGACTGACGTACAGTAAGGCTAGGGTTTTCGAGGTTTCTCGCGGAGACCTCGAGGAGGCGTGCGGCTAGAGGAAGAAGACGATGACGCGAGAGGAATGAGGTAAAAGTGGAAAGTGTCCCACGGTTACTATTTATCATGCTCTGCGTCAAGATTCGTGCAGCTAATCGGACGGTTGCCGCGTAGACGACGTGTTCGTGAACGTGTGCGGTAATTTCACCACGTCTCCAACCGCCGCTGCCAACGGTTCGTATCGCTCGCGCGGGAAAATCGGATATGATTGCGTTCTCTGCATGTGTGAGTTACGAGGCGTCGCTGACCTAAGCCTATGTCGTCCTAGCTGACACGGGTAGATGAGTCGTCGCATCGAAGATTCCGGGATGGACGGATTTAATCCGACTACGGAAGAGTACAATGGAAGATTCAGCATTTCTCCGGCTTACCATTCGAAGACGGAGAAAACTTTGCAGGGTTCTTTGGGAGGACTACAAGATGTTGCTTGACGATCTGCCGACATCCATCTAGACGGAGCATTCTATGTGAAGAGGCAAGACGGCGCAAGATCTCGGAGTTCTCCGGGGGCTACTGTTGGGGATATGCTATATGGGTATCCTTATAGCATGTCTCTTATCCGGCTAACCCGGGTGGCCCATAGTCGGTAGCATGGCCTATGGCCTGCTAGGCGGCCCAGTTAGGTGGATCCATAAGGGAGGCCCATGCCGGATAAAGGAAGGCTACGGTGGAGTCACCAGCGTACCCGGAGCCTTGGAGTGCAAGATACACAAGACTAGTAATAGACGGTGTAGGACTCTGTGACCTGTTCGGCTAGGACTTTTCCCTATAACCCTAGGACCTGGTGACTATATAAATCGGGCCTATGGGAGCCTTTAGGGAACGTTCATAGATAATCTCAGACAACCTCGCACAGCGAACCTATCTCTGTAACTCGGCGCATTGCCATTATAGTGATTTATAGCAGGAGTAGGATTCCGCCACCGTCGTGGGATCTGAACCTGGGTAAGCTGTGTTACCTCGTACCCGTCAACCGTCCGCCTTACCCCACGTCTCTAAACACGCACTGTGAGGACCCCTCCATGGTGTACTCGTCGGCAATACCACGACACAAAGGCACATCGTAAGAAGCCATTTGTCAAGAAGAATGCTCCTTACAAGAAGCAACCAAAGATTGTGTTGGTAGCTTAAGTGGGATACTCGTCCACAAGTGAAGACGAAGAGGATGATGAAAGCACACGAGAGGTGTCCACTGATGACCCACAAGTATAGGGGATCACAACAATCTTCGAGGGAAGTAAAACCCAAATTTATTGATTCGACACAAGGGGAGCCAAAGAATATTTATAAGCCTTAACAGATGAGTTGTCAGTTAAAATGCACCTGGAAACAGTCTTGCTGACAATAGTTTATCAGTAGCAACAGTTTTGTAGTAGCAGTAGAGTAGCAAAATAACAACAGTAGTAAAATAAAGATAGCGTTAGAAATTGTAATAAACAACAGGATTAAAAGTGCGGTAGGCATAGGGATGGATGGACGGGCATTGCATGGACAAGATAATTCATGTAACAATCAAGGATAGGGCATTTGCAGATAATGAAGATAAAACATCCATGTAGGCAAAAGGAGAGGCCGGGGCGGAGTCCGAGGCGTCCACACCATGCCCTGGCGCGGCTAGGCCTGGCCCGTGCCTGGGGGTTGTGTGGGCCCCTTTGGCCTCTTCTCCCATCCGTCTTCTGGCTCCGTGAGTCTTCTGGAAAAATAGGATTTTCGGCATATTTTCTGGGATTTTTCCTGAAACTTGATTTTCTGCACAAAAACGAGACACCAAAGCAATTCTGCTGAAAACAGTGTTAGTCCATGTTAGTTATATCCAAATCACACAAATTAGAGGAGAAACAATAGCAAAAGTATTCGGGAAAGTAGATACGTTTTGGACGTATCAGCCACCATAGACCCACATCTACACCTACTACTTCACTCTTCGACTCTCCAAATGAGAATGTCATCAGCAAGAACGTCACTTGTCTTATGGCAAGAGGTTCCGAGGTATCACCTTCCACCACTTCATTTCCTAAGACTAATATGAATGCTGATATGGATGATTCCACTAGTCTTAAGGTTAAGGAAGAAGTTATTGCTTTGGAATATTTTATCACTAAATTGCAAGGTGGGCACAAGATGCACTCTGGAGCTCTCATGGGCCAACTTGTTCACTCGAAAGATCTCCTTTAAGAAAAGGGCAGAATTGAAAGAGAGGATGCAATGGACATAGCATCCTTGAAGAATGCTCTAGAAGAAGAGATTCAGGCTTCCCTTGAGGAGAGGCTTGAGTCTATTGAGGAATCACATGATGAGCTTGTGGCCAAACTTGTAAAGTAATGTGACCATGCCATTTCCAAGGCAAAGAATCTAAAGAAGGAGAAGGTTGAATTTGGGACTGCTCATGCTAGACTATCCAAGAAACTAGAGAAACTTGACATTGCTCATAAGGCATTGGAGCATGAATACTATATTCTCAATGAGTCTCATGATCATCTCCAAACTCGATTGAATAAGTACGATGTCCTAGCACTTCTACTTCATTGTGTGCTCATGAAGAATTACTTGAAGAAAATGTTAGATTGAAAGATGAGCTTTCCATGCATCACTTCCCAAAGGTAAGGAAGTTCTCAATGAGGTCCTTAGCAAGCAAAGGAAAAACAATGGAAAGGAGGGACTTGGATATGTCCCCAAAACCAAGAATAAGAAGAATAAGAACAATAAGAAGAAGGCCAAGAATTCTCAAGCAAAGACAAGCACCGCTGAAAAGAACACCACGAAGGACAAAACTGATTATGATGGTTTTGCGGGGTCTAATAATCCTCACTATGAGTTATTTCATGATTATTATGGTGATATTTATTATAGTTATATTTGTCCTTATGATAATTACATTGCTTGGTCTATTTGGGTTCCAAAGACCCTTGTTACTAACATGAGAGGACCCATTGAAAAATTGGTACCTAAAACCAAGAAGTAATTTTCTTGTAGGGCTATGCTTTCGGTGGGTCAAAATGGGTGCTTGATAGTGGATGCACAAGTCATATGACCGGAAGCAAGGAGATCATCACGGAGATGAGGCCAAATCATGATCAAATAACCGTCTCCTATGGTGATAAATCAAAGTCGAAGGTATTGGGTCTTGGCGAGGTTGTGGTTGCTCACGATATCTCTCTCGTGGACGTCATGCTTGTTGAGGCCCTTGGGCATAATTTTTTGAGGGTTGAATAGTAGGGAAAGCCCCCACTGCAATTTTTATATAATAAGCAGAAAGTATTACATATGTACATATTTACAAGTCTATGTCCACCTCCATGAGGGATTACACATAAAATCTGGTTATCTCCAATCAAATGGGAATTTATCCAGGCTTTCAAGTCCTGGTAAAATTTTCAATTTATTCTAAACAGCACCCATCTCAATTCCTGGGATACTATGACCTTCCATTCCTCCAGAGAAGGGCGTTTATGCTTGAAGATCTTGTTGTTTATGCATATCCAGATGCCCCAGGCCCCCAATACAATAATCTCCATTGCAAAAGGGACATTCAACTTGCATTTCATATCTAAAAAGGCCTCATTTAGATAGAGGTCAATATTTCTGGAAGGACAAATTTCATCCCAGCAAGCCTTGGCAAAGGGGCGATCCCAAAAGAGATGAACCAAAGTCTCCTCAGCAGGGCATCCAGAAGTCTCATAGTTATAAGAAGGCATTGAGAAATTATTTCTCTTCAACAAGTTCATGGTATTTAATCTGTCTAGAAGGAGCAGCCAGAAAAAGAACTTGTGTTTTTGCTGGCAAGAGGACTTCCATAACCAAGAGAAGTGTGGTGGAACAGCAACATGACCAGAGAGACAATAATATGTCTTTTTAAGAGAGAAAGATTCACTTCCCCACATGTAGCTCCACTTATCAATGCTTCCATGCTGCCCAGAAGTGATAATGTCTTGGCAAATCTGCTCCAGTTTGATAAAGTCAGAGTGTGCCTGCTGAGAAAGGGGCAGGAAAAAATGGTCCTAAATATGAGGTGTTTGGATGAACTCCTTGATAGAAATGCTTGTATTTTTTGCAAAGGACAGCAATTGAGGGAATTGGTGTTGCATACATTCTTCTCTCCACATATCAGTCTAGAAAAGAGTTGTTTTACCATCCCCACTGAGCATTTTGCAATTCCTTTGAAGAGATCAATTAATTTCAGGTGTTCTTTCCACCAAAATGACCATTCCATAATTCTTCCAAGTAACTTTCCATTATTGTTATAGTAAGTGATCCAAACAAGATGGAACCAAGGAATGTCATGATGATTGAAAATTTTGTCTAGATTCTTCAAAACAAGAGAAGAATTTTGAATATTAAGATCTAGGAATCCCAAGCCACCTTGAGTCTTAGGTCTGTGAACCTTGCTCCAGGCAACTAAAGCTTGTCCTCTAGCTTGAACATCAACAGTCTTCTTCCTCCACAAGCAATGCCTCATGTATTTGATAAATTGATCTTTGATAGAGATAGGAAGCTCAAAAAACTCATGTAATAGATGGGGAGGGAGGAAAAAATAGACTTCACAAGTTGCAACTTTCCTCCATAATTGAGAAAATTAGCAATGCCACAGAGTCTTCTTTCAACCCTTTGTACAATTGGCAAAAATTGCTCCACGGTAGGCTTATTAATGCTAAGAGGCAAGCCTAGGTAGGTAAAAGGGAGAGACCCAGCCTGGCAGGAGATTGTATTTGCAAAATTACTAAGACTGTCAGGATCCAAATTGATAGGCATCATGCTAGATTTAGAGTAATTTACTTTAAAGCCAGTGGACATAGTAAAGGTATGCAGCAGGGCCTTAAGACAAAGCAGTTGACCAGAATCAGCTTTGAGAACCAGCAAAGTGTCATCAGCATATTGAATAACAAGGAAATCAGGGCAAGAAACACCTCCTAAGGGTGGAGACAGCAGCCCTTGGTGCATTGCTTTGTTGAGAATGGACTGAAGACAGCAGCCAGGAAAAACAGGAGAGGGGATAAAGGATCTCCTTGTCTAACCCCTCTTCTAGAGTAGAATTTTTTCCCAGGCACACTATTAAGAAGGACAGCAGAGGATGCAGATCCAAAGATCATTTGAATCCAACTAATCCACTTGTCACCAAAGCCTTTAGCTCTGAGAATATTAATGATGGTAGAGTGCTCAATCTTATCAAATGCCTTTTCAAAATCCAATTTTAAAATTACAATTTCTTCTTTGGATTTATGGTAGTGGTAAAGAAACTCAAATGCCCATCCTAAGCAGCCCTAGATAGATATTTTCTTGAGGAAGCCATATTGGTTCTTGTGAACAAGCTTTAGAATGACATTCTGAATTCTGTTGGCCAGAATTTTGGTGATAATCTTGAACACACTGTTCAACAGAGAAATAGGTCTGTAATCTGAAGGTGTCATAGGATTCTCATTTTTCTGGAATTAGAGTGATAAAAGAGGCATTAATGCTTTCCAAGGAGATCCTACCATCATAAAAGTCAACAATAAGTTGTTTAACATCCTCTTTAATAATAGGCCAACAGAGCTTGATGAATTCATTATTAAAACCATCAGGACCAGGAGATTTGTCATTAGGGAGGTCCCTGATCACCTCATCAATCTCTTTGTCAGTGAAATGTTTTTCCAAATTCTCTCTATAATCATAAGTCATTCCTCCACCAAAGAGCTCATTCAGGTTGAAATGCAAGTTAGGTTTATCAGAAGTGCCCATTCTTTCTTTGAAAGCATGCCAAAGAAGGTCAGCCTTGTCAGAGTGCTCCTGAACTTCCTCATTACTTTCATTTTTTAGAATTGAGATATAATTGTGCCTATATCTGATGGTGGCTTTTGAGTGAAAGAATTTGGTATTTTCATCACCAAGCTTAACCCATTTAATGTTTCCTCTCTTCTTCCAATAAGCGTTCTGATTTTGAAGCAAAGAAATTACATGAGTTTTCAAAAAGTCCCTCAGGTTCCATTCTAGTATAGTAAGAGTTATCATTTCCTCCAGGACATCTAAGAGCTCAATAACATTAACATTGCTTATTTGAGATTTAAGACATGGAAAATTCCTTGCCCAAAGCTTCAAAACCCTCCTGACATTTTTAAGCTTGGAATTAATTTTCTTGGCAGAGTCAGTAAAACCCACAGGAATGTTCCAAGAATTTTGAACAATTGCTTTAAAATCACTATGCTGAATCCAAAAAAAATCAAATCTGAAAATCTGAGCCTTTGGAATCTTTGTGCCAATAGATATGACACAAGGCAAATGGTCAGAGGTGGGTTTGGAAAGGGGGAAAACAAATGAGGAAGGGTAATTATGAGTCCAAGAAGTAGAGGTAAAGAACCAATCCAGCCTCTCCAGGAGAGGCTCCTTCTGCATGTTACTCCAGGTGAATTTTCTTCCTTTAAGGGACAGTTCAATGAGACCTAGGTTGCTTATTGCTTCATTAAAGAGAAGCATGTCATTGACATCCCCACCCTATCTATTTCTATCAGAGGGCTTTCTTTTGAAATTAAAATTCCCCACAATCAGCCAATCCATATCATCAGGCATATCAACATTGGCAAACCATTCCAAAAAATCTGCCTTCTTCTCAGGTTGACAGGGACCATAAACATTAGTAAGGATCCAGATATCCTTTGACAGAAGAGAAGTCAAGCTTATGGAAATGGAATACTCATTTTGAAAAGATATTTATCTAGAAAATAGAGAGCTATTCCAAATGACAATTAGACCCCCAGAAGCTCCAATTGAAGGTAGGAACTCAAATTTATCAAACTTTTTAGCGCAGAAATTTCTGACATAAGCAAGATAAAAATCTTCCCTTTTAGTTTCTTGAAGACAAATAATATCACACTCAGATTCATCAATCTTATTTCTGAGGGCCACCCATTTTTTGTTAGAGTTTATGCACCTAATATTCCAATTTAAAATCTTCCATATTCTTTTGTTATCCATAAAAACCATATAGCGGGATTGATTTTGGGGTGACACAACATATGAAATCACCCCCAAGCATTGACATAAAAGACATAACCATTTGATAATCCAGAATCCAATCACATAGTCAAAGTGCACACCAATTACCACAACTCGAGATAAGCTAGCCATAGAAATTCTATTACAGAACCATAGGCAGGGAACCAACAAGGTCCCAACAAAATAAGTTGTGTGACACATTTGACACTTATTTGGGAGATTTCTTCTTGGCTTGCTGTCCACAGGTTCTAGCAGCCCCAGGATTCTTCTTGCCCCCTGGTTTACACTTGGGATGCCATTCCCTTTATTGTTTCTCTTACCAGGGGCCTTGATGGAAATCTCAGTGACTTTGCCCTTCTTGTGTAACCTCTTGTCTAGGTCCCCTTCCTTGACCTTATAGAAAGAAGCGGCAAGATTTTTAACCACCTTAGGATTTAAGCAGGGAGGAGCGGCCTTACAAGTAAGATAGTCTGAGATAGAGCAATTAATATGACTCCTGAAGCCCCCATTTAATGCCATAATTCTAGGACTCCTTCTCACCTTAGATTCAACCAAGGGTTCTTTTCCTTTTCTCTTCTTGGAGGGAGTGGAAGGAGTAACAGCAGACTTCAAGTTGCTAGCACCCAAGCAAGGAGGAGCCATCTGAGTAAAGCTCTCATTAGGAATGATGAAAGAAATGGTATTCTCCTCAGTAATAGGTTCCTTAATAATTTTCTAGAGAGGAGAAACAAGGAAATTTCTTGCCCAATTGAATTTTTCAGGTGTAGCAAGCATGAGGGTAATGAAATTGAACCAACTTACAGGGATATCACATTTAAGAGAGCCCTTGGAGGATGAAGCCCTGTGCTGGTGGGGAGCAAAAAATCTTTCCCATAGCTCAAGACCTTGCTGAGAAAAGGCCTGTTTTGCAGCATGGACATCAGGAATTGTAACAGGTTCTTGCCAGGCCAATTTGAAGATGAGCTTCATTGGGGGATAAGAGATGCTAATCCTCCATCATCCAGTCATTGTTCTCCCCAGAATCATCACCAGGCACAATGGGATTCTCTTCATCCTCATCATCCAGGTAGTTCTGAAGGATATTTTGCAAACCTTCTCCTATGCCAACACCCTGAACTTTAACATTTACCACTTGCTCCTCTATAGGGAAAGGCTCAGCATTGATAGACTCATCATCATCAGAATCCCAGTTTTGCACCAGTACATTACCAGTGACAACACTATTGGCCTCCTGAGGTGGTAAATTGAGGTTATCAACAGGCATATCTTCACCAGGAGCCACAACAGGCCCCTGCACAGGAGAAGAAGCAGCCTCCCACTGATCCCAGCCAGCATTACCCCCAGCAGGTGGTGGTGGTGGTGGAGCCAGCCATTGGCCCCAACCACCAGCCCCACCAGCAGGTGTTGGGGGTGGGGTGGAGGGGGAACCTATGGGCCATGGTCAGGTAGGGGTGGGGTCCACATTGTCATCAGGTAAAGGATCCTCATCAGGTGGGCCACCACCAAGCAGGTTGCTATTCAGAACTTCCATGGAAAAAGTCCAGGACTCAGTCTCCACCATATCACCAATGGTAAACCTCACACTTTTTGGAATTTCCATAATATCAATGACCCTAACCTTAGCCAAGATTCTGCCCTTGTGATCAAGGTCCCTCTCCCAGATCAGAACCTTTCCAATATCAGCAAAAATAGAGTTCAGGTCTTCAGTGTGCCAGTGATCCATAGGTGGCCCAACAAGCATGACCCAACATTCATTATTAAATTGGGTCCTTCTCCAGTTATCTCCCTCATTGTGCTTAACAAACGAAACATTGACACCCTAAAACGGGATGGGGCTGGCCGCAATGAGCCGATCCCTATCACTGACATGGTGGAACTGAACATAGGCAGCACCAAAGGGACAGGCCTGGATGTCTCGAAAATCCACACGGGGCTCATTGTTGAGGAAATCAAGTAGAACATCGCGAATATTTGCAAAAGGAACCTGACCAGGAGGAAGGGGATTAATGGTGGCGATAGGATACTGTTCATGAGCCCTCAGCCTGCGCGGAACCACCACCCTTTTGACCCTCGTTCTTCCCGCGACCTGCATAATCTGGAAGCCCTCAGGCAGAAACGGTGCAGGGTCAATCGGAATGTTTGCCATTATCACGGACTTCGCCGGCGACGAGCGGGGCGTAGTAGTTGGGGTTTCTGCAGGCGAGGGAGTTGAGGAGGCAGAGTTTGCAACAGTTGTTTTTTGCAAGGAAATGGAGAAGTCTCTGAAGCAGTTGTACACCGCGGGCCGTAAACCAGGCATAACGGGATGGGCCTTGAACCACCCCGGGAAATAATTGTTGGGCCATTACTTTATGTTCGTGCCCTTGGTAAGATGGGCTTTGCAGTTTTCATTGATGATGATTTGGTGGTACTCTTGTGGAGTAAGTATCTAAATGTCACTTTTATTGGGTACGTCAAAATGACTTTTATGTGGTGGACTTTTCGGGAAAAACCATTGCAGGCATGATGTGCTTATTCGAAAAGGCAGACACAGGTTGGTTATGGCATCGCCGTCTAGCCCATGTCAACATGAGAACTTTGCAAAGTCTTCACAAGGGTGGCCACATTCTTAGACTAAAATAAAATGTTTACTTTTCCAAAGACCGTGTTTGCAGGGCTTGTGTTGAAGGAAAGATGCACGACTCTCCCCATAGAAGGAAGACAAGTATTTCATCAAAGAGGATTTTGGAGCTCCTTCATGTGGATCTCTTTGGTCCTCCATCGCATGCAAGTCTTGGTGGGAATAAGTATTGTCTCTTCATTGTTGATGACTACTCAAGGTATACATGGGTTTACTTCTTCAAAAAAAAAAGTGAGAATCAACAAACGGTCATTGACTTTGCCAACGAGGTTCAGCGACAACACAATATTCCAATATTGGCAATTAGAAGCGACAATGGCTCCAAGTTCAAGAACTATACACTCTGAATGAATTTCTAAGTGAAGAGGGAATAAGACATCAATATTTCATTGCGTACACCCCTCTAAAAAATGGTGTAGCCGAGAGGAAAAACCGTACTTTAATGGACATGGCAAGGTCTATGTTGGCTGAATTCAAGTCACCATACAACTTCTGGGCTGAAGCTATATTCACCACATGTCACTCATCAAACCGGCTTTACCTCCGTAAAATCTTGGACAAGAAACCTTATGAGATACTTACCGGTAACAAGCCCAACATTTCATACTTCCGGGTGTTCGGTTTTAAGTGTTTCTTTCTTATTAAAGGAATTCATTTATCTAAATTTGAGTCTAAGGTTTTAGAAGGTATTTTTGTTGGTTATGGTGCCAAATTCCACACTTATAGAGTCCACAACAAGATCTCCGAAATTATTGTATAATCTTGTAGTATGATGTTCGAGGAAAATGATGGCTTCCATGTGGGGAAGTTGATGTTTGTGATACATATGTTGAAATATCCTAAGATGCCATAAGAAGAATGGGTATGGGATTCTTCCGCCTCGTTGAGGAACCCCTTATGGAGGATTGGGAAGGAAAATGTTCTACACGAGGCAAGATTTAGTAACCACCGGGCTCATATCTCTATGGTGGAACCTAAAAAGGTTTTCAAAGCACTTGAAGATCTAGATTGGGTGATTTCTATGCATGAAGAACTAAATAATTTCAAGCGCAATAAAGTTTGGAAGCTAGTAAAGAAGCCCAAAGTGGCGATGCCATCGGCGACGGCGGGAAGGAGGAGGGAGAGGGATTGGGGCTGGCGGGCGGCGGCGACTGGAGATCGTCCCCGTTGCCCGTGCGAGGGGCGACGCGGGACGAGGGCGGCGGCTAGTACTCAATCTTGCAGCATTCTAACTGTGATTTTACGTATGTTGTGGCTGTTACAGGATCGTACTCATCTACTAATTATTTCTGTTGAAGTCTAATCCTCCATTAACACAGAGAGATGCCTGCGGCCGGCGGCGGCCACCACCGTGTGCCATCGCGGTCAAGGGGCCCTAGGAACAACGTCGAGTAGGCTGTTGACTCATAACAACGGCGTATGCCAGGCCATTGTCATCAGAACAAGGCCACACTTAGGAGGGATGACCGGATCACTGAGCCCGGCCTTGGGGAAGATCGGGTCTAAAACTGATTTACACGTAGTTGAGTGGATTCCATTGACATTGTTCTTATATTTTGAAAACCAATCAATTGGTCTATACTCGTAAAGAAATCCACGGATCAAATCATGTGATCACCGAACCGCACACCGTTGTCAAAAACTGCCAGATGCCTAGTGTCTTGCTTGATGGAGATGCAGAGGCAGCTCGCGCGAAGGTGACAGGGCGACTGGGCGCTGCTGCGAGGAAGACGATACCATGGCACAGCTCAGACGGATAGGCGTTTGAGAGGATATGTGGCGGCTGCGCTCGAACGAGCGAACATCAAGGTGATCGCCTGAGTAGGATCGATCACAAGAAATGCACGACTTAAACAGGAATTCGTTTTCTTTAGATTGGGAATTAGTTAAGGTCAAGATAAAAAGACTGAATTATCCTTTTAAATTGATGGCCAGATTTGCTAGGTACTCCTACCGCCACTTGGGAGTACCAGTGTACCGTAAAATTTGCCCACGTCTATCCAGGGATACAAACATAACGAGTTCGCGAAAGCTAGAGGCATTTTCGAATAGGCCAAATCTTAGCGGCACAACCATAATTTTCGTGAGAACTAGTGGCACGGTTGTAAAAAAAACCCTAAAAAATATGTATGCAACCCACAAAGTAAAGTACCAACATTCAACAAACAAACTAAACACAAGCATGAAGCGTCAACGAGATAGAGGATGTCTAAGGTATTGGAGGACCGATGTAAGTACTGCCTCGCGTCAAAATAAGACTACAAGTCAGATTCACTTTGCTTCAAGAATTCATCAGCACTTGAATTAAAGCTCTCTATATAAAGCAAGACACATCAAGCTAGTGAGAGTGATGTACTGGTGTAGCTTTCCTGAAAGTAGGCAAGACCCAGCAATGGCCGGTCTGGCGGTATCCAGGCTTACCTCGGGATTACCATCCGTTCATCATCTCTCCCTGACCCACACAACACATAAGTTTTGGTAGCTACAATCTCATGTATCCTCTTCTTCTAACCGACTAACCAAATCTTTCACTCCAGATCTTTCTTGACCAGTCCAACTGTCTCTCCAGTTTCCATGCCGATCAAATGAGTATTTTCCCTTTCGCATCTTTTTACTTACAAAAGATGCACCAAAAGAAGGAAGAAAAGAGGAAAAGAGAAGGGTATTAGAGCTAAAGATACCATATATATTGCTTGTCATGATATGTATAGGTTGCTAGCTGTCTAGAACTTTTCCTGCCATGCATATACGTACGTAGCATATCACGATGCATCATGTGGAAGAGATCTAAAGCGTGAAGATAGCTAGCTCTCGATCGTATCCTTGGATCCCAAAAGTCATCATTGACCACTCTCAAACCAGTACTTGAGCTACATTTTGTAGCTGTAATTAAGTAATGTACACATCTTTAAGCGTATAGTGTCACAGCTAATATATACTACCCATTGAACTACTATGCATTAGTCTCTAGCGATCATCGGTTGTACTAGTGACTAGCTAGTGAGGGATCCAAGAAATATATATGTACACTACATAGATGAAAAGAGAAAGCAAACAAAACATGTTCCTAAGTAAAGCATGTACTGATGAGAAATTGCTGTGAGCATGACGTGTAATGATAGCTCGTTTCTCTAATCTGCATCTAACTGATTTCCAGTTCTGCATCAGTCAGATTTTCGTCATGTAAGACCACACAATGATGTAAACATCATTGCAATGTGTGCGAGATAGGGCGGATTGGATGGAAGAATTTTCTTACTTATGCTGAATTAAAAATCAGTTAGCCACATTTTTTTTTCAAAAAGGGGAACAAAGCCTCGGCCTCTGCATCGAAACGATGCACACAGCCCGTTTATTTCAAAAGTGCGAGAATTACAAAGTAAACAAACCCGAATCCAAAGCCTCACGACAGTAACTTCACCAGACTACCACTAACCCTATTGCAAAGACTACAACAAAGAGAAAAATACACAACTTCTAGACAAAGCCTTCAAGAAGGAAAAGCCGCTCACGCGCTGATAGTGACGAGTCCAACCAACGGTCAAGCTTAGGATTTTCATCCCCGAAGACGAGCTTCAGGACACCACCTTCATCAAGGACACGACGCGAACATACGTCCACAATGCCATCAATGTTTCCACCGAAGTGTGTAGACTCGATGAAGAAGCTTATACCATCATCACCTGTCCGGCAACGACAACTCGCTGACCAGATACCGCTAGAGAAGAGACTGGAAACGAGACGCCCCATACCGCCATGCCTCTAGCATTGTCGCACCACCTTCGATCGACCAAACAGGCATGACTTGATGCCCCAAAGGAGATGTCGTGCGTAGCACCCGCCGGGATCAGGCCTATCGCCACCGCTGGTCAGGCATGACTTGACACCTCCTCTAGAACCATCATGCGTAGCACCTGTTGAGTCGAAACGAACCCGATCTCGAAGTGGAAACCACTAGAGAAGATCCAGCCTTCGCGTCATCCACATGACCATAGAGGTTGCCGCCGTCGAAAAAGCCGGGACGCCGCCCCATGTCCAAAATCCTGCGACGCCATGAGACGTTACAGCGAGCAAAGTGCGGCCAGCGCGCCGCCGCTAGACCAACTACAGGTTGTTGCCTGCAGCCACCACCTCCCCGCCGCAAGTTGCTGCAGATCTCGCACTCGAAGCCCAGCGACGCGAAGAAACGAGGCCACCGCAACCTCGGCACCACCGCTGCTGGTCCCTACAGCCGGTGAAAACTCCAAAAGCGATGCCCTCAAGAGGGGAACGATGCATAGGACACCTCCATCGCTTGATCCTGCGGGATCTGAGGTTTCCCCCAGAGTTTTATTGGCTAGAGGTACGAGGGGCATCAGATCGTTGTCCTCCACGTCACTGCTCCTCTAGCCATGCTGTTGCCGCCACACACCAGAGATGCCATGCCGCTGAGGTGCCCGACACGCACACCATCTGCAACGAGGATTGGCGTCCCGCACCGCCGATCTACGCCGGGGAAGACGAGAGATCCCCCCCCCAGCGCCCAGGCTTTGCCTGGCCACAACCAAGATGGCAGCGGGGGAGAGAGGAGGGAGGGGAGTTGGGGGGCTAAGGCGGCGGTGGCTAGGGTTGCCCCCTGTCGCCACACGGGAGTGAGAGGGAGGGAAGAAGATAGGTCACATGTTCAATGGATTTCTATCAAAATTTCTGGCGAAACGCAACCGAATTTGTCCAATCAATTTTCCCAAGAGATCCATGTACTGTTGATATCTTATCAAGCTTCTATGCTAAACTTCTGATCCTTGTGCCAAGACGGCATTATGCCTGATGCATGCCCTCATTGATCTGGCCGATGATGATTTCTGGAAGGCTCCACCGATGATCTACATTGCGTGTCTATGCCTGTCATGCCGAAGGTTACAGGGGTGCGCAGATGCGTGGAGGTGTGTGTATGAGGTGTTGAGGTCCTTCTCGCCGTTCCCTCCTCTCCCTTATATAGATAGGCCAGGTCTCGAGACAGGTCGAGTCAGTTACAGATTAGGGTTGAACCCTTTGAAATTCTATCTAATCTAAACTTGTCCTCCAAGAAGTCGAACTCGCCATGGCCTTGGGCCACCCGAAATCTTCCTGGGATGCAAGTCTTCACGTGGGCCTTCCTTGAGCTGGACCGGGTATACCAACGTTATGCACTTGTAGAGTATATCCATGTCAGGCAGAGCTAGACCAATGTTGTTGTGTGTGTGGGGGTGGGGGCGAAATGTAATTTTTGATTGGTTGGGGGTGCGAAAGGCTAAATTTTCTTCCATCTAAGCCCTGCTAAAAAAATTCTTCAGGAATCTCTCCAAAGATGGGGGGCAGTGGCACCTGTTGGCATGCATGTAGCTCCGCCTCTGCGCCAGCATAATGTGTTTTATTTTATATCTTGATATCTGCGCGGGGGGGGGGGGGGGGGGGGTGATATTGAAACTACAATTGTGTAGGGTGCAATAGGTCCGTCAATTGTCATAGAATGATTCTAACAACATATATGAAGATGTTAACAAAGTTTTCACAAATAAGAACGCAAAGCCCTCCCTATAATTATACCATGACGATGCGTGGGACTAGAAGATGCTTCTTCTCTGGCCGACCTGAGCTGCTGAAGAGCATCCACATCCCTACTAATTTAACTTTAAAGCTAAGATGAACTTTAACTGCTTTGTTTACCTATTTAAGCTTATTATATATTCCGTAACATCTCTGAACTCTACATTACGGTGCTTAGGACGTTAAATTAACTTGTTTTGATTTTTTATTAATATTGGGTGTTAGGCTTAGCCACCACATGCTAATACTATATTGTCCTAAAAATAGAAGGCAACCCCGGAGCAAGGCATGATTATTCTTGTTGCCATACGTGTTCGAATAAAGAGTGGAGAAACAAATAAACATTGACACATAGAGAAAGCAGCTTCCGGGGTTTATGGTGATCCTGAGGTTCATGCATGGTGTATCCAAACCGTAGAGTAGATGAACATACATTGAGATCACCAGAACATTTGTTTTTTGGAAACAACCAGAACAAATTTACAGCAGCTCCATTTAATACGCCATTGATCCAATCCTTAAAAACCTTAGTATCCCAAAACCAAACCACAAAAGAAATAAAGGAAAGAAGAGCTAAGCATAGTGCATATAGTTAATCTAGATTTTTTTTATCAGAAGCCCCCCGATGAACACATGGGTCCTTCATGTGCACAATCACAAATCCCCCTGTCTTCTGAAAAACAGCGTCCTGTCGACCGCCGTGAGCAGGCACACATCGCCGGAGTTGCGCTCATCCACATGCTCACTCTCTATGTTAAGGTTCAAATCAAAGCAAGACGAGGAGGCTCCACCTTCCTTATGATCACGATCAATGGTGTGGTCCTCCTTGGTCTCCTCCATCTCCGGCTTCATCTGCGGCGAGCCAGCTCTAGACTTGGAGTCAAAGTTCTCGCAGGACAGGATGACGATGGTGTCGCTCACGCCGACCTCTTCACCTGCTTGGCTCTGTATCACCCCGCTATCGATGGCTTCCTTGATGCTGACCTGGCAGTACTGGCTGGCCTGCTCAAAGTCCTCGATGAGAATGACGCGGTGCGGGTTCTCGGATATGGCCTCGTAGAGCCGCTCAAGGTGGGTCTCGCCCTGGCTCGCCGATGTCCGGGGGCGCTTGCTCCTGTGCTCCCCGGCGGAGGATACAGACGGCGAGGAGGCGCCGAGTTTGATGGACACAAACTTCTTTCCGGACCCGAAGACGAGGTTGGCGAGTTCTCTGGCCACCCTCTCCTTGCCGTCCGCATCGGCTCCGAGGAAGAAGAGCCAGGTCTCCTCCTTGGCGTCCGCCGACCTCGACTTGTCACGCCTCTTGGCAATCCCCGACCGGCACTGGAGGACCGTGCTCGCGATCTCAGGGATGATCTCCTTCTGCCACGGCACCTCCTTCTCAAGCGCGGCGCAAAGAATCTTGAGGTTTTCCGCGTTGAGCTCCTTAAACCTTGACCGGCACTCCACCTCCACCGAGCCGTTGGAGGCGCCGGAATCGTGGGACGAGACCTTCTCGCCGGCCTCGCTCTTGGGCTTCCATGGATGCTTGCCGTCCAGATCGGCGAGGAGCCATGACTGGCGAGGCTGCTGGCCGTGCTCGTAGGAGGAGATGGAGGAGGCCGGAGACACGGGCGCCGAGAAGTGCAGCGTCATCCGCTGGGATGGTTTGCTGCAGATGGAGCTCCAGTTCCTGCCGAGATCCATGAAATGCGTAGGTTCCTGCAGGTGCAAACACGACAGTTGGTTGTTAGTGATGAAGGTTAGCAAAAACTGGATCGCATAAGCTAAACTAATTAAGATAGGAACATGCATCGAATATACTACTGTATGATTGAACACTCGATCGAGTACGGTGTAGTACCTGGTCACGGCAATGCTGCAGCCATGACGGGATGCTGGAGGATGACACGAAGGATGGCGGCAATGCGGCTTTGGTGTCAGCCCTGGCGGCGGAGCAATCGCCGCAGCATCTGGAGGCCAGGTGCTGGGCGCCGCCCAAAAGCGGCCAGCGAGGCACCGGTCCGTTCCCATCCGTGTCGGAGCTCGCTGCTTTCATGGACTGATTGACTGCGCCTAGCGCACTACACAAAAGATAGAACAAACGGAATAAGATTCCACCGTCACCTCACTGCCCATCCATATCTATCAGCTAGTAATAATCGAATTAAGATGCTAAGATTTGATTAGCTGGGGAAACAAAAGAAGAATGCGAAAGAGGGGAATGTGGAACTGATGAGAGCTAGCTAGCTACGGCCGGCCCTAAAGCTGTTGTTGTCCTGAAAGCACGCAAATTAAAAGGTGCTAGCTTTCAGTCGGTCGCTCACACTCATGGTAGGCTAGGCAAAGAGAAAAGGGCAAGAGAGAAAGCAACATTGCAGGCCGAGGCAGTCAGTGGTACAAGACAACTGGGAACTACTACTACTGCTCTAGGGCTCTAGGCTAGGCTACGAGAGCTCACAGCAACGAATTGTCAGAGCTAGCTAGAGACGTCTCAAATCGGGATGATCCACCTGAAGTGACGTCGACATACTGCGCCCTGGGAGTGGGAGAACTAATTAACAGCTTTAGATCGGGCACCGATCGGGACATGAGGATTTACCTGTCGTCGAGCGCGCAGGTGAGGCTCAGCGCGAGGCTGCCGGCGGGGATGGTGAGCGTCTGGAGCCCCCACAGGCTCTCCAGCGACGGCTGCCCCGCCCTGCACTTCATGTACGTCTGGTAGGTCCCGAACCCGACCAGCCACAGCCCTGCTTGCTCGCCGCCGGCCAGGGCAAGCACCTCGGTCACCACGTGCTCCACGGGGCAGTAGTAGCCTCTCCTCCCTCCGGCCTGCAGGACGTGGCCGGCCCAGAACTCGGCCGCCCACTTGAGGTCCTCCACCACGAGCACCACGTGCCCTCGGCTCTTCACCAGGCACCGCAGCTCGCCCAGCCGCCGCTCCGCCTCCTCCCTCGGCATGTCGCGGAACGACGACACGCGGAGGTTGACGATCTGCGCGCACCGCAGCGCGTCGTGCTTGGCGTCGCCTCTCTTCACCTTGTCCATGGCCGCGCGCACCGTGGCCTCCGCCGCGGCCGTGCTCTCGGCCACGACCACGACCCTCGTCTTGCTCCTGCCGGCCAGGCAGTGGAGCACGGCGCTGACGTCCTCGTCCCGCGCCTGGCCGAGAGGGAGTTTGGCCTTGGTGGTCTCTCCTGCTTGGTGATGATGTTTGCTCGTGGTGGCCGCGCTGCTAGGGTTAGGGTTTGGGTGAGGGTCGCCCGTGGCCGCTGTGGTCGTGGTGCTGCACACCGTCTGCTCGACGTTCGCCTTGATCTGCGTGCTGGAGAACCCAGCCTCGCGCATGACGCGGCTCACGCTGGGGTCGTCGAGGATGGACACCACGAGCTGCTCGAGCTCGATCTTGACGGCCAGCACCGGCTGCTGCTGGCTGTCCACGGAGCCACGACGCTGGTGCGCCTGCGCGCGCTTGAACGCCGCGACGAGCGCGTTGGACAGCGACGGCGGGTAGTAGTGGTGGTGGCCGTGGCCGCCGAGCAGTGGCGAGGAGGCCACAGCAGCAGAAGCCGGCAGGCGGTTGAGGGCCACGTTGAAGCACAGCTCCAGCGCCTTGCACTGGAGCGGGTGGGAGTGCGACCGGAGGCATGCCGCACGGAGGAGCCCCGCCGGCGCCGCCAGCATCGCGCTCGCCACGTGCAGCGGCGTCACCTGCGCATTCCCCCTCCGCCTCGCCAGGCTCACCGCCTGCTTCACTACCCCTGCCGCCTCCGCCGTCAGAGCCTGCTGCACCGTGCACCCCCCAGCCCTCATCTCGCGCCACCACCTATAACACAACCTAGCTCCTACCGATCGATCTGATGATGAATGAGCAACGGTAGTGAGTACGTACGTGCAGATATCTAGCTAGCTCGGTGCGTGGATGTGAGGAAGAAAGAGAGGGACTGAGATGTGCAGATATAGAGGGGGTGTCACTGCAGCAGCAAGTGGCTGCTGCTTTATATTGGTGAATGAGTGTTCATCTTTTTGAGCGAGTAGTAGCTCGCTAGCTAGCTATACCTGCTAGTGTGTGTGTGTGAGGTACTGAGGGGAATGAGGAACGGATTTCGGTGTATGAATTTGTGCTTTTCTTGTTGGGGAGGGCTGCGTATGTTTATTTCTCTCTTTATCTTTATCTTTGGGGACTCTATATTTTTGGTCTAAAGTGGATTTTGTGGTGGGGAAAGAAAAAGGTGTTATAGCTAGGTAGAATGCATGTGCTGACAAAGCACATACACAAAGGCGACACAGCTTTTCCCCTCCATTCTCCCCCCTCTATCTCTATCTCTACCAGTACTGTCTCAGACAAGGATAGGAGGATCGTATGGATGTACACAGTATCTTTGTGCCTGAATTATGCAAGCCATCAGCTGCCTCTAAAGAATGACCAGGGTGCTAAATTCTATGGATAGCTGCATCAAAGTGAGCAAACTGCCAAACATGGGATTTATAACCCGATCTAGAAGGATTTGGACAAGTGACAAATGTCCCTTGGCCACTGGTTCAGTGGGTGCAATCAGGAAGAATTTAAAGATCAACTTTGTGAAAGATACCTATCAGTAAAATAGTACATTGAGCTTTAAGCAGAGAGAGAGAGAGAGAAACATGACACATGCAAATATCAGCATTTCATGACAATGACCCTTTTCCCCTCAGGCAAAAGCAGTTAGCTTAGCAACACAGTTAACCAGGAACTTACTAAAATGATGATGTATGCTTTCAAAGAGATATATATGGCAATAATGTATATACATGTGTGTGAGTTGTGACTGTAGTCATCGTGGTAATGGAATTTTTGTGAGCAACCAGTGTGATCTCGTGTAAATATGGCAAGCGGGAAGAATCCATACTTATGATAGGGGCTTATCTTTGGCGCTTCCATACAACTTTCTCTCTACCTGCAAGTATTTATATACTCGGCCATGACATCTCTGCATGCCATCATACAAGGGCATCTCCAGGGGAAGCCCCCGCTTCTCCTCCATTTGTCTATATTGGGCAAACAAGGGCATCTCCAGGGCAACCCCCATTTGTCCAAAGTTGTCCACACCCGCTATTTCTCCCCCAAATTTGGGAAAGAATTGGGGCTCCCTGGATTATGCACTTGTTCGCGCCAAGTTAGCACATGTTTGGCATGGCCCATCTGTCAGCCACGCGTATCCACCCCTGTTCTCTCTTCTTTTTCCTCCCCCTGGAACCCACCAGCAATGCCAACCCCATCACCTCCACCGAGCGGTTCACCATTGCACCCTTCCGAGGTTACGCCTCCTATATGCCGCGCTCGCTGCATGCCCTTGGCTGTTCCAGCTAGCTATGCTCCTCTCGCCCGTTGCCGAGCTCACCCATCCCCTCCCATGCACCATTGTTGCTGCTCTCGCACCTTCTCGTTCCTCTGTTCCAGGCTTATAGCTCCACAAGCCTATCCAGCTCTTCGGCATCCCTAAACTCGCACAGAAGCATCCTGCAGCTCCTGAGGCTGGCGTGGACAGTGAGTGGTGGTGGCATGAGAGAGTGAGAGAGGGAGAAAAAATAAAATGAAAAATGAAAAATTGGTCCCAAATGTTGGTGCGTACTAGACCAATATGAGTGGACAATAGTTTTGCTCCATTTGGGTACCATGGTAAATGGTGTTTGCCCCATTTGTCCGGATAATCCCCAAATGGACAAATGGATGATCACCATTGGAGATGTCCTAACATCTCTCCACAAAAAACTTACTGCAGCAAAACAAAATAATTTTGTGATGTGGTAACTAGATAAAAGTAATTAGTACTGAAACAAACATTAAAGGGATTACTAGGAACTTTTTTTTTCCGAACCATGAGAACTTTTTCCAAGATAGAACTAGAAAGGCTCTACAACATGTACTAACTAGAATAATTTATGCTTAAAGAAAGAATTATTTTAGAAGGTTCCATTTAAATAGATGTGTTAGCAACTCAATGCTCCGGGTAACTAAGAAATGTACTACTCCCTCCGATCCATATTAGTTGACTTAGATTCATTTAGATATATGAATGTATCTATTCAAATTTTAGTGCTAGATACATCTGTATCTAGACAAATTTGAGCTAACTAATATTAACTAATATGGGTCGGAGGGAGTATCTAAACATGATAAAATACAATTTATTTTAGAAAAAAATATGCCTGAGATGTGTAATTAAGGAGCCCATACATGATATCAATTAGGAAGTACATACATACTTTTGTACTAGCTGCTCACTGGTCGTATAATGTACAGTTGATAGCATTAAGAACAGGGAATGTGTCTGATGTTTGCAATGATGACGATACAACATGTGATGCTTTATGTGATCGATACGATCGATCTGATGTGGCCTGCAGCGACCTCTCATCTTTTGAGAGGGCCCGTCTAAATTGGTTTTCTTTTTCTGAGGTAGATCTCTGTGCCCTAAAAGACTCGGGAACTGTGTACGGCCTCTTTCTCCCCGGACTCAAAGTATAAGGAATAAAGCGCCCCATCTACGCCCATATGCTGTATATGCATGGCATGTCACAGAAATTACTAGTAGTAGCAGCAGTAGGCCACCAGTAGCACATAAAACACGACTCAAGAAAGTGGTACATAAAACAGCCACATGGTGTTCAGCAAAGCTGGGGCTTTCCAGCAATCCTGCTCCCTTGAAACAAGACTGGATTACTAGACTCAGGAATTGACGATTTCAGTGCAAAGATGTGCCTACAGGCTAGCTACAGGGCAGAGAATATGTATATACTAGTGATCAGACTCAGGAATTGACAAATTCAGTGATCAGATTCAGGCCAGTTCTCAGGTTTCAGTGCGAAGATGTGCCTACAGACTAGCTACAGCTACAGATTCAGGAGTAGTAGTTACAATAACTATGTGTCCTGTGAGATCTAGCATGCATGTATTTCTAGCTTTGGAAGCTTAACTAGTGATATTTAAATTGCAACATTCAAGTTCAAACATTTAACAGCCACATCAAGTAGGGCACCTCCAAGCAGTGTTCAAGTGGTTTGCAAGCGAATCACTAAGAGCAGAGTTAACTGTCAGGGCAAAGCCAAAGCATGTAACAAAGCCAGGTTAACAGCATCATTGACCGGTCATTACTGTGTGCATTTGCATCAAAAGTCGTGCCCGAACAATGTTCTTTATGGGGATACGAACAGCGAAAAGGGATCGGGTAATCAGCCGTCCATAACAAAGGATCAGAAATGACTTCCTGCTTACGCCGTCTACCCAAAAGATTTCCCTTCATTCACCAATCATCAATCCCCTCTAAATTTCACCACTGCAATGCGCTTCAGAACATACATCAGAAGTTCAGAACTGTACATGTTTGTGACGCTCATGACCCTAATTAATAGTTATAACTTCTCCTAAACTCCTATGTTACTCCTGAAGAGAGCAAGCAATCACCTTCTTTCTAGGATTCTGGCACTGCGGTGCTATCTAGCACTAGCACTATGTACGCAGCACAGTATGATCTGTTCAAACTAATCTGAGGTAGTGGTCACAGTCAAAGAAATCTTTGGTCACATATGACCCAAAAGGGAAGCAAAAGACCAAGCCTTAATCATCACAAAGCCATTCGCCCCAAAAGGAGCGCTTCAAGGAAAAAAGTATATACGCAGTTTGAGAAACGACTCGAGCAGAGATCGAGAAGAACAAATACTGTAAAAGAAAACACAAAGACAAAAGCAGAAAAGGAACCCTAATCACTGCATTCCCTTCTTTTGATCCTTTTTTCTTTTCTTTTTCTTTATCTACTAGCTACTTAATAGAAACAGCAGTTAGGTTGATGTTTAGATCTTTCATGGCAAAGGGACAGTTTGGTGTGCCCAGGAATTAAACAAACACTAAGCACTGTTCTGTTGCAGGCAGCTTTATAGAGTGGAGCTAGAGTGGATGCTAAAAAAGTGCATAAGTGGCATTATCTGCAGGAAAGCTTCCGCATTTTGATACCCTGGCGCGCTGGTAATGGGAGCAGAAGGTGCAGCAGAGCCACTATACTACCACTCCGAGGTGATGGAAAAAGGACACCTGTGGTTCTGCCAGCACAACTATAAGTAAGATTATATATAAGATATGTAGCACTGACATCGCACTTTTTCCTCCCAAGAGGCTGTACACAGTATTACTTGATTTATTTTGAAACAAGAACAAGATATTATGGTGCTTGTGGTAAAGGCCCTTATATATGAAAAGTTGGTGAAGAGAGTACCTTAAACAGATTTTAGATGGTTTTCAATTTGTGATAAAGCAACAGAGACTGCTTCATTCCACCAACTTTGTTTTTGGAGCTCCAATTTGTTCATTTCCATTCCTGGGAAAAAAATAGGCGGCTCCATATCAGCAAGAGCTTACTTGAAAAGTAAAAGCAAACTAGATGTATGTATTAAACAGGCAAGAGAAACAAAAAGATTCATCACCATTTAGCTTCGCAATGGAAGCAGATTGAGGGGCAGATGATACTTACAGTAGATCATCTGGGCTAAATGTTTGCACCCTCCCCATCGGGCATGCTGGGCTGGGCTCAGAAGCTGCGCTTGGAATCTTTTCTCGTTGGCAGAAAGTACGAACCTGTCCACCACTAAGTACTAACATTTACATTTCAAAGATTTTGTGTACTCTAGTTAGCTTTACAGCATCAAGATTAACAGAATGCCTTGAAATACATATCTTGAACTGGCCATGATCAATTTCAATTTTCAAATAAAGACATTGGCAAATGTAAAATAAGATTTCACTTCATTGTTATAGAATTTCCTTTCCAAATTGGAGCAGGGAAAATCCCACGCAGACAAACCCTTATTGCAGAAATTACAGAGTCAAATGTATGCACGATAACTACAACTCAGGTCACAAGAACAATGTGGAACCGAGAAACTTCCATGACAAAACTTGACTGCAAGTGCAACAGACATGTCTAGATAGCAGCGAAGTACTCCTTGCTACCCTTAGGGTCAGGCTTCATCGACTTTTCCCCAGGCTTCCATCCTGCCGGGCAAACCTCATCTGGGTTTTCTTGGACGTATTGCAGAGCCTGTCACCAAGAAAAATATTGACCATATTATACAAACTTGTATGTCCTTTTCTACTAAATATTAGTTGTATTAATAGCTAATAGGGCCAAGCTTTGATGTTCTGAATATGAGCTCAATATTAATTAAACAGTAACTAAAAAATTAGAAATTGCAATGTATCCTGAAAAAGTGACATGTACTATCAAAATTGAAAAACAATTCATGAAAATGCACATTAAGCAGGATAAAAAAAATCTCTCGTTATTCTACCTGAAGGGTTCTCAAGGTCTCATCCACGCTACGGCCAATTCCAAGGTTGTTAATAGTAGAGTGCTGAATCACACCCTCCTTGTCAATGATGAATAATCCTCTCAGAGCAATTCCCTGGTACAATAATATTGAGAACTCTCATTAAATTTAATAATACACAAGGAAATGCATAATAAAAGCGAAATATCCAGCAGAATGACTAGGTCATATGTAACCAACAAGTGATAAAAAAAAGCAGTATACCTGATCAGCAATCAATACACCAAAAGACTTTGAGATTGATTTGGTGACATCAGAAACCAGCGGGTATTTCAGATCACCCAGACCACCAGATTTCCTCTCTGTCTGCACCCATGCAAGATGGGAAAACTACAAGCACAGAGCATTTCACGTGTCAAGCTAGTAGGAGACATCAATGAAGCATAGGTTGTGATTACCTATTATTTCGTACAGTGAATAATAACTATAAGACTATAAAGTGTGATGTTTAATGCAAAAGCAGAACAAAAGACAGAGTGCTTCCTGCAAACCAGTCACTGGTTTTCTGGATATAAGTTAGGTTAATAGGTTGAGCATAAAATGCACTTTCTAAGCAGAAGGGGTGGGAGAATATAAATATGTTATCCCTACATCGTTCTCAATGGAGTTGATAAGCATATGTAACATGTGTAATCAAAAAAAAATCTAGCTCCATACTCTGATAAATACAGAGCATCACTTTATTCTCGCACTAGGCATAACTGATGCCACATACTTGCATCCAATAAATACAACAAACATCCAACATTGTGTCACTGCAATGTTAGCTCTTATGATCTAAACGTGCCTGGATTTAAGTTCCGCATCGAGAAGAAACACAATGTTCACTGACACAAAGAGATGAACACTTCACAGTTAATTTATAGATGATGAACTTAATCCATGTCATAGCTAGACAAATAGTTTCCAGAGAACAGCTGTATGTCTAGATGGTAAAGAGGCGTGTTATTCTAACTAGAATAGTACAGTGGAAGTAATGACTAATGAGATGTTGCTTCTCTGAGGTCTGAACAAGCACATATATGCAGTGAGTAGTATATGTATCGTAGCTGCACGGAAAGTCACGCAGACGAAAGGTAGCATACCACACTGTCAACTGAAACGCCGAGAATTTCGGTATTTATCTTCTCGAACTCCTCGTGTCTGTCGCTGAAAGCGGTAATCTCTGCAAAGTTTGTTTGTATGTATGCATTTTAGAACGCCAAACCGAAATGTATATTTGCCATCAGGGAGCAAAAGATAGTCAGCGCACCAGTTGGGCAGACGAACGTGAAGTCAAGAGGGTAGAAGAAAAGAATCACATACTTCTTCCCAATGTAATCAGATAGCTTGACCTGTAGTTATAATAAGACGTCATCAGAAACATCGCACCACCGGCCTAGCAATCGCAGTTGGACCAACGAGCGTGAAAAATGCAGTTGGCTACGGCCATACATTGATGAACTCCTGGTCGAACACGGCCTCCGCTGCGAAGTCCGGCGCCTTGTTCCCCACCAGCGGCAGGTCGTTCTGCGGACAGAAAACACGCATCCAAACATGAAAATCGAACTCGCGGGAACCACCAGAGCCAACCGTATATTACATAACCAGAGCGCGACGAACCTCGGCCGCGGCGCGGGCGACGAAGCTGCGGGCCCTGGACGTTCTCGAGCCGCCGGCGGCGAGGCGGGCGGGCCTGGCGAAGGAGCGGGGGAACGACAGGCACTGCGGCGCCGCGGCCGGTTTCGGCGACGCGACGAGCGCGGCGGCCGGGGACACGGTCGAGGCGGATAAGGCGCACGCCATGGCCGTGGTTGTCAGGCGGGGAGTGCCAGGGAGGGGATTAGGTAGCCCCTGCAGATAGATAGGGTTCTCGAATTTGAAGAGGCCGTTTAAACGGAGGACGTGTCACTCCGCGAGTGCTTCGCGTCGTGGCCACCTGAGCTGGGCCAGAAATTCGTCCATTCTAGGCCATGGCCTGGCGGGAATAGCTTTCGGCCCAAACTGATCTCGAGCTCCTTGCCGTGGGGATCGGGGAAACGGGGGCGTCTTCCGAGGCGCGGTACATAGCGTGCCTTGGACGCCGAATCGGACGGTGGGATGATGGGGTCGCGGAGAAAGCCAAGCCCCACCTCTCCTCGTACGGCTAGGTCTCGGGACGTGGAGAAATAACGCGGGATCATGTCACGACTCACGCACACGCGCTCGCAACATGCCGGTTTGCATGCGTCTCACCGCACGGTCACTCGAGTGTTTTGGCGATGCGGTCCTTGGTTGTGACTTATTTCGCTCTCCTGTCCTTCGTGTGGATGCACGTGTAAGTGCTTCACCTAAATGGTTCTTTTCAGACGGAGACAAAAGTCTTGCCTATTTTCTTTAAAAATTCAACCAATCTATTAATAATCATTTACAAGTATAAAAAAGCTAAAAGTAATAGATAGTATAAACATGTCACTAAACTACCTAGTGACGACTACAGACACTAGCGCGTCGTCATCCTCACGCCTTATCACTAAAGCCGAATAAAACTTGTTTAGTAGACTGATGAAGTCGTCCTGCTAACGTTTTAGAGGACCAGCTCCCAAGATAGCAACCATGTCTAATCTGATTTACTAATAAGAATAATGCCATTTGATTAGCGACAACTTTGGCAAAAAAAATACAAATCATCCACAAAAAATCTGGTTATGGAACATGACCATACAAGGCAGCATCGGGGGTGTCATGGCTATCAACACAACCGCACACCGTCGAGAAGAGAGGCCACCATAGAAGTTGCTCGCAAGCATCATTGTCAAAGATCCTCCTCGAGACCGCACTTCGACTCCATCTTTGGCGACCAATGAGGGATGTGTCACTGCAAAGGACATCAAAAACATGTCGGGGGCAATTTACCACATGCATCGGCAACCAAAAAGTTCTTGCCGATAAACATTCAAAAGAAATACTATGTTAGAGCTTGTGCTGATAAAGCCAAATGGAGAAACACCTACAAATATGTTGAGCTTGTGCCTATAAGACCCCCACAAATGGAGAATGCTCGCATAATAGACGTTAATTACATTATGATTATCTTTGTTAGAATTGGCCCTTAGTTTGTGTTTAGGGGCCCATTTACTTGGATTGTTTCTACATTCAGACCTCTTTAGAGGGCCAACTTGCGTGAAATTTCTATGGTAAGGTATGTACATTGGATCCCGTGGGTAGTGGTAACATGATGATTGATGTGTTCCGTGGCAGCGGCATCAAGTAGTAGTGTCCATCAGCTCCATGACAACTTGGGTGTCAAATTTTGAGCGGGCAAGTCACATGGTTGCTATTTTAGTTGGTGCGCCCTAGTGAAGACTGATGGATGATAGGTCAGATAGTTGGTTTGGAATTGGTGTGGCAACCGTGTTATGTGATTGTCTCATACAACTTGGCATAGGAGCGAGCGGTGGTATGCCGGGTAGGGGTCCTGTAAGGTAGTGTGTCAGTCTTTCAACGAACTACGTAGGAAGAGTTGAAGTGGTAGTTGTTGGAGCGAGAAATCCAAAGTTTGGTCGCATTGGGGCATTCACCTTTAGGTTGTGTGGCGACCAGGTTGCCATCAATGTCGTTGGTCGGCGTGTAGGGCAAAACAATTGTCTTAGACTCGCCAAGAATCTTCACGTGAAGAAAGTCTCGATTGTGTTGTTACCATAGCAGACATGACTTATTCTCTTTGACAAAGGTGGAAGATTGGATAAGTTGGCGAAACGGATCCTTGGTTGCTTTAAGGGTCCGTTTGTTTCCGCTTCAGCTTGTGCTTTTGGTTCCAGAATCGAAAGCTGAAACAAACGACCGATAATTGCGAAGCACTGACGAGAATCGGTCCTAGAAAATGAACGTGCGAGCGGAAGCAGGTCCAGAGCCGCTTCCCGAGCTTTTCTTCCGCTTCCCGAGTGCAGCGGACAAAACTGGCCTTGGTACTTCGGGGTAATTACAAACAAACTGCCACCATGCCCACACCCCGCAAGCACCCAGCCTCGATAATTTCCCCAACCGTTCGGCCTGCTTGGCCGACGGTCGTTCTCCTGTCCCTCGAGCCATGGAGAAGCCAAGGTAGGGTTAGGTGTTCACCTGCCGCCGCCCATCCCTGCTGCCAGCACCACCGGTCGCCGTCGCCGCAGTCCAATCTCCCTCCCCCGCTCCGTTCCCACCGTTTCCCGCCTTCGACGCCTCCGTTCCCCTTCTTCGTGGTGCAGGCTCTCCTCCCCTACCCTGTTCCCGACCTCCTCCAACTCGCGCCGTCCTCGAATTGACCGGGTCGAGCTCATACCCGTCGGCCGCTGGAGACAGAAGCTAAGCCACCACCATCTCGCCATTTCCCGTCTGCCGCCATGTGTTCGTGCTCGTCCCCAAGCCCCAATTTCTGCAAATCCCCATCCCCTCAACTCCTGCCCTCATGCTCGTCCCCAAATCCCCAATTTCATGAACGGTTTAGCGTACAAGATTGAATTGAATCCTTACTACTCCATGTACATTGGGCTGGGCGTATGTATGGTATATGGCCGTGTATTTGCAGGGATATGTTCAACAGGGATCTGTCCGTGTATCAAAATAACTGAATTTGTAAATGTATCTTATGAGATGGACATATGTATGGTATATGGTCGTATATTTGCAGAACATCTTTAAAAAATTATTTTAGTAAAAAAGCATATTTATAATTATTTTAGACCCAAAAATAGACAATTTAAGATAAATCCACTGGTATTTAAGTAAAAAGTGTAGGGGTTCGTAGCATGGAAAACAAAAATTTTCTATCGCATACAAACAAACAAGCCAAGATCTATCTACTAGATTGTAGCAACGAGTCGATAGAGGAACTCACCCTCGAAGATTCCAAAGCGGTTAATGAGAGCAGATTCTCGTGGATGATGTAGTCGTACTCTTTCCGATCTCAAAATCGCGTAGACGATCCTTCCGGCGCTGCGTTCCGGCAGCGCTCCCGCAGTCGGTCACACGTTCGGTACTCGACGAAGACCTTCCTCTCCCTTGTTCCAGCAGGCAGCGGAGGTTGTAGCACTCTCCTCGCGATTCCGGCAGCACAACGGCGTGGTACCGGAAGTAGAGGGGAGATCCCGCAGGGCTTCGCCTTAAGCCAGAGCGAGTATGGTGGAGTATGAGAGAGTACTATTAGTGGTCTAGGGATTAGACACACCAATTAGAAGGCTCTAAACCGCAGGCTAAAGCAATTAGAAGCTCTAAACCAGAACGGCTCTAAACCGGAGATTAGAGGTAGAAACTTGTGTGTCTAGAGGAGGAGGCCCTGCCCCTCCTTTTATGGGTGGAGGGGCTTGGCGCGCCAGGGAGGGAGGAAAGTCCCTCCCCAACTCGGCCTAGGGCTGGCCGCCGACTTGGAGGAGAGGAACTCCTCCTCCAAGTTGGTTTCAAACTCCTCTTGCTTGTTTTCCACAGTTTCTTGTTTTAGCCGTTTGACTTTCAAACTGGACATTTGACTTTTCTGTTTTAGGATTCAATTTAATCCTTTATTTGGGACAGCAAGAACACTTAGTACATGATGCAATCATTCCAATATGTAATGACACATTCATGTACCCCTCCCCCCCCCCCCCCCGGAGTGCCGGACAATCCGAAATCTTCTAGAACATTCCCGATGAAAACACCGGAATCATTCCCGAACTCCGAAACGGGACTTTCCTTATATGAATATTATTCTTCAGACCATTCTGGATCACCTCGTGATATCCCAGATCCCATCCGAGACTCCGAACAACATTCGGTCTCTTTCTCATAATACCATAACTACTCAAACAACGTCGAATCCTTAAGTGTGTCTCCCTACGGTTCGTGAATTATGCGGACATGATCGAGACACTTCTCCGAACAATAACCAATAGAGGAATCTGGAAATTCATATGGCTCCCACATATTTCTACGATTACTTTGCGATCGAATGAACCACTTACATACGATACCAATTTCCCTTTGTCTCACGATAGTTTACTTATCCGAGGTTTTGATCGTCGGTATCTCTACATACCTAGTTCAACCTCGTTACCTATAAGTACTCTTTTATCGTTCCCGTGATATGTGATCCCTTGTGAGCCAGTCACATGCTTGCAAGCTAATTGGATGACATTACACCGAGAGGGCCCAGAGTATATCTATCTGTCATATGGATGGACAAATCCCACTCTTGATCCATGTGTTTCAACCAATACTTTCCGAACACTCAATGCCACCTTTATAGCCACCCAGTTACGGTGTGGTGTTTGATGTCATCAAAGCATCCATCCGGTAAAGGTGATATGCATGATCTCATGGTCGAAGGAATTAGGTTACTATGTATCAGAAAGCATATAGCAATTGAACTATTGAAATGACTTGATCTTTATGCTACGCTTATCTATAGGAGTATGTCCATCACATCATTCTCCTAATGATATGATCCTGTTGTTAATAACATCTCTATGTTCATGATCAGGAAACCATGATCATATATTAACCAACAAGCTAGTTTAACAAGAGGCTTTACTAGGGACTCTTATTTTAGTTTACAAATCACACAAGTATTAATGTTTCCGGTTAATACAATTATAGCATGGTATGTAAACATTTATCATAAGTGTGAAGATATGATAATAACCACTTTATTATTGCCTCTTGGGCATATCTCCAACAGTCTCCCACTTGCACTAGAGTCAATAATCTAGTTTCAAACCTTTGTGTATTCAACACCTATGGCTTTCTGGTGTTGTATGTACACTATTGCTAGTGGTCAACTGATCTCCGGATCTGACACTTCCAGGTCCGTGTGTAATTGCATGTCTTTGCGTCTCTACGCATCACTCATTCTCTAATGAGATGGCTTTGTATAAGTTTGGTCTTTCGGTGTGACCTTTAGCTCTTTGGGGTTAAAACATGTTGATAATATTGTCGTACAATATATCTTCATAGTATTATCCCACTGTGAACTACACCTAGTTTGATAACAAACTACTTGACACAAATGCCCTCTTTAGTTGCTATTATAGCAGTCATATATTTAGCCTTTTGTTGTAGTATCTGTCACAATGTCTTAACTTTGGAACTCATCCAAATCCATTATGGAACTCACTTTCCATTATATTGTGCCACCCTTAGTTTAGATTGAGATAAACTTAATTTGTACTTTGTGACAAAACTAGTATCAATGTAGTACTTTTACAATGAACTAACCATCTATTTGTCACTTCTACAAATATTATACTCTTAGTTCTTCCAAGAGATCATAAGAATATTCTTACTATTGTCCAATGATCATCTTACGAATCATTCTGGTATATGCTCACAACATTTAGGGCATAGGACATATCTGGATTTGTACATATCACAGTATGATTGATATAAATACTCTTTGTGATTTCATACATCAAGTATCAAACTATACTTGATTATTTGTTTCACTTTACCAAATGTCAATACACTTGAATATATCATCAACATTGAACTCTTTCAATCCTTTCTGTGCGACAAGAACCTTTTCTTGTAGTTTCTATATTGAACTCATTCAATATCTCGTCTATGTACTTCTGGCACAACCATATTAGCGTCTATTGATGCCAAATATTTGAGTTTTGCCTAAGTCTTTCATCGGGATGAAATTCTTAATATGTGTTAATAAAAGATACATTATTTCCAATCAACAATATGTCTTCCACATAATGTATTAGAAACATGTCTTAGCGCTCCCACTTAATTTCTTGCAAATGCAAGCATCTCCATCGTCTCTGATGAACTTTAAAACTCCTTTAACAGTTTCATCACAGTGAAGATTCCAACTCCGCGAGGCTCACTTTAACCATTGAAGTTTGCATATGCTTTTAGCATCCTTTTGAATTAACAAAACCCTATGGACCGTGTTTTGCATATGTCCTAGGTAACGATTCTATTAGAAGAACTTGTTTTGTTTATTCAACTACCATATAACAAATTATATGTAGTGGTTGCTACATTAATCCGTCTAGACTAAATATCACTATGAAAGATCAAATCTTGTCATAGTCAACCTTTGAACATTGTTGTGAACTCTTTCCCAACATGTCGACTATTTCATAGATGTAAAACATCCATGTCTATTTCTTTATAGATCCAGACACAACTGTAAGGTCTTACACCTTTCTCGAGGGTCTTTCAAGTTCAAAACTTGATTTCTCATGTATGGAACTATCACGGATTTTATGGCTTCAAGCCATTTGACGGAGTCAGGGCTCATCATCGCTTCTTTGCACGTAGTCGGATCATTATTGTCAAATAATGATTTAACTCTCAAATCTTGGTATTTGATTGTTCATCCGACCTACTTGTTTCAATAGGAACTTAGATCTCCGTGACCACAACCTTTGAGGCACGTGAGCCATGAGCATTGTTGCTGCCTCCGGAACACTTTTCGGTGCTGCGCAACTCTGCACATACAGCTAAGGTTCTTTTAACCTTATCAAAGTTCTATTGTCCTCCCACTTAACTTTTCACGAAAAATTCCTTCTCAAAGAAACTTGACGTTTTAAGTGACAAACACTTTTGTCTCCGATGTTATGGAGGATTACTTAACAGTTATTCGAAATAACATACAAAGACAGGTTCATCCGACTTTGGTTGCAAACATCTTTCTTATGCATAGCATACCAATGTTTTAAGAAAGGACAACTTGGGTTTTATCCCAAACCATAACTTTATATGGTGTCATTTCAACGGATTATGATGGAGCTCTTTTCAGTGGAAAAACGGTAATCTCTAAAGCTTTTAATCTTTAAAATATAATGGCATTTTTATGAATTATACCTTTGATCTTACCATGTCAAACAAGGTTTAATTACATATCTCGAACGTTCCATACTCTTATGGTGTTTCGGGAAAATGCAAATCCACGGAACGATTCCTTAAATCTTAGGTATTATGCTAAACTTGTAACTCAAATATCTTCCTTTATGATCTTATCATAAACTATTTATATTCTTGTTACAATGATTTTGCACTTCATCTTGAAAGTCTTTGAACTCTTCAAATATTTCACACTTCATCCTTATTAAGTAAATATTCATATATTCACTCAAATTTTCGGAGAAAGCATATGAAGTTGAAATCCATCGCTCTTGACTACACATAATGGACTTCGTACAACAATATGTACAAGTTCCAATAAGCTAGTCATTCGTTCCCTTTTGGCCTATGAACGAAGTTTTAATTATCTCTAGGAAAGTTTCACAAGCGTTATTTGATCAAAATCAAATAGACTCCAAAATTCCATCCATATGGATTTTCTTCATGTTTTCTTTCCAATATAATTTAAACGGCGATGTCACTTCCTAAGTGATCTTTTAATCAATTTGTCTTTCGACATTTTTAGCACTAGTTTTATGGATGTGATTTCTCCAACGAGATTTGTGAATCATCCATCTTTTATGGATTACGGCAATTATTTAAACAACCATTTTGTTCTCATAATACCTGATAAATCAAATCTTGAAGGCAAGCTTTGATGTTTTAACGAGCAACACAATAACCCTTTATTTGTTCTCGATGAACATCATCACATATTCTTTTGCTAGTTACTTAGGCCATTGTAGTTTATGAATTCTGTTGTTTCGTATGACGATTCACACCAACAAATTCAGTATCAAATACTTAATAACCACATTGTTTAATAAGCAAAGAATATAGCCATAACATGTATATCATCTATATACTTAAACTGAACAATTCTAGTCTTTTCTTTTCTGCCATATATTTATAAGATTCTCTTTCAATATTTCCTTTTCTGTTTGAAAGAATCTATCAACATCAATAGTGGAGTCATACATATGACATATAGTCCAAAGCGTGTATAGTTAAATACCAATGTATTTGGACTTGCACTTTGAAGTAGATCACCATCATCAAATGTTTGGTGTTCTTTCAAATTCCTTTCTTTAGTAATCTCTTGGTGTAGTAAACATTTTACCTACATCAAATATTCACCCTTATCATGGAATTATCCATGATCAAACTACTTTTAGCTTATAACGGTGAAACATGAGTATAATGTTGCTCTCCAAATCCTTTTGGACGATTAGGACAACTAGTGTCTCCAACCTTTTGCAATTTCTCATCAAATATGAGAACATGACTTTTGCCATATTATACTCTATCATGTTGTAACCAATACTTTGTTTCAGATATCACAATATCTTCCACACATCATGGTTTCTGAAACAATTCTTTCATATCCTAGATAACCTTGATATTAAGACAATCCTTTGAATATCAAGAATCATGGAAACAAACATGATACTTATATACTAACACTTGGAATTGTTACTCTTGATCTAATACTAATTATTAAACTTCATGGAGTAATCGGAACTTACTGAAAGTTTGCAATAGGACTTTTAAACTTTAGATTAACACTTCAAAACAATACGATACCAGTTCGTAAAGTAACTAACCAGAATTCTATAGTTCTATAATCTCAATTATAACTAAGCGAAAGGTGGTAAACGGATGCCAGTGACTACAACAACTATGCAAATTCACTTTGATTAGTTTATGATAAATTGAGTTCTAATTAATAATTAAATTAATCTAGGTGAACTCCCGCTCAAAACAATATCCCTCACATTGTTTTAGTGATCACACGAACCAAATCCACCACATCAAAACCGATCATCACGAGAGTTGATATAGCTTCAATGGCGAACAATCAACATGTTCATCATATCTACTATATGACTCATGCTCTACCTTTCGGTAATCCGTGTTCCTGAGTCCATGTCTGTACATGCTAGGCTCATCAAGATCAAACCTTAGCTTCCGCATGAGCAAATCTGGCTTGCCCATGTTGTATAGACTTGCGGAATCTAACACACCCGATCATCACGTGGTGCTTCGAAACAACAAGCTTTAGCAACGGTGCCAACTAAGGGTGAACACTTTATGACTTGAAATTCATGTGCATGAGGGATCATCTTATAATGCTACCGTCGTCTACTAAGAAATACAAGATGCATAAAGGATTAACATCACATGCAATTCATAATATGTGATATGATATGGCCTTTCTTCTTTGTGCTTCCGATCTCCATCTTCTAGCACGAACATGATCTCCATCATCACCGACATTGCATCAAGGTCAATGATGCTTCTCCATGGTTGTCGTCCACCGGCTTCAACTATTACAACTACTTTGAATAGACACGCGGGTCTTAACAAAAATTAAAGACAACCATATGGCTCCTTCCGGTTGCCGACTTACAATAAGGAACATTGCATACATCAAATATAATCACAATCATGGCCATATCACATCACTGCACACCCCTGCAAAACAAAGTTAGACGCCTCTACTTTCTTTGCATATTTTACGTGGTTTGGGGCTTTCAATAAGTGTCGTTCTAACTTACGAACAAGAACCACAACATTGATACTAGTATTGTCAATCACCCATTGTAAATTGAATCTTAACTATGCTAGGAGAAACAGGCACCCGCAAAGCCACTTATGCAATACAAGTTGCATGTCAAGCGTGGAGCAAGTCTCATGAACGATGTCATGTAAGGTTAGCCCGGGCCGCTTCATCCCAACATACCGCAAGATGCAAAGTACACAAGAATCAATCGACAATAAAAGCATCAACGCCCACAATGACCATTGTGTTCTACTCGTGCAACAGATCTACATATAGACACGGCTCTGATACCACTGTAGGGGTTCGTAGCATGGAAAACAAAAATTTTCTATCGCATACAAACAAACAAGCCAAGATCTATCTACTAGATTGTAGCAACGAGTCGATAGAGGAACTCACCCTCGAAGATTCCAAAGCGGTTAACGAGAGCAGATTCTCGTGGATGATGTAGTCGTACTCTTTCCGATCTCAAAATCGCGTAGACGATCCTTCCGGCGCTGCGTTCCGGCAGCGCTCCCGCAGTCGGTCACACGTTCGGTACTCGACGAAGACCTTCCTCTCCCTTGTTCCAGCAGGCAGCGGAGGTTGTAGCACTCTCCTCGCGATTCCGGCAGCACAACGGCGTGGTACCGGAAGTAGAGGGGAGATCCCGCAGGGCTTCGCCTTAAGCCAGAGCGAGTATGGTGGAGTATGAGAGAGTACTATTAGTGGTCTAGGGATTAGACACACCAATTAGAAGGCTCTAAACCGCAGGCTAAAGCAATTAGAAGCTCTAAACCAGAATGGCTCTAAACCGGAGATTAGAGGTAGAAACTTGTGTGTCTAGAGGAGGAGGCCCTGCCCCTCCTTTTATGGGTGGAGGGGCTTGGCGCGCCAGGGAGGGAGGAAAGTCCCTCCCCAACTCGGCCTAGGGCTGGCCGCCGACTTGGAGGAGAGGAACTCCTCCTCCAAGTTGGTTTCAAACTCCTCTTGCTTGTTTTCCACAGTTTCTTGTTTTAGCCGTTTGACTTTCAAACTGGACATTTGACTTTTCTGTTCTAGGATTCAATTTAATCCTTTATTTGGGACAGCAAGAACACTTAGTACATGATGCAATCATTCCAATATGTAATGACACATTCATGTACCCCTCCCCCCCCCCCGGAGTGCCGGACAATCCGAAATCTTCTAGAACATTCCCGATGAAAACACCGGAATCATTCCCGAACTCCGAAACAGGACTTTCCTTATATGAATATTATTCTCCGGACCATTCTGGATCACCTCGTGATATCCCAGATCCCATCCGAGACTCCGAACAACATTCGGTCTCTTTCTCATAATACCATAACTACTCAAACAACGTCGAATCCTTAAGTGTGTCTCCCTACGGTTCGTGAATTATGCGGACATGATCGAGACACTTCTCCGAACAATAACCAATAGAGGAATCTGGAAATTCATATGGCTCCAACATATTTCTACGATTACTTTGCGATCGAATGAACCACTTACATACGATACCAATTTCCCTTTGTCTCACGATAGTTTACTTATCCGAGGTTTTGATCGTCGGTATCTCTACATACCTAGTTCAACCTCGTTACCTATAAGTACTCTTTTCTCGTTCCCGTGATATGTGATCCCTTGTGAGCCAGTCACATGCTTGCAAGCTAATTGGATGACATTACACCGAGAGGGCCCAGAGTATATCTATCTGTCATATGGATGGACAAATCCCACTCTTGATCCATGTGTTTCAACCAATACTTTCCGAACACTCAATGCCACCTTTATAGCCACCCAGTTACGGTGTGGTGTTTGATGTCATCAAAGCATCCATCCGGTAAAGGTGATATGCATGATCTCATGGTCGAAGGAATTAGGTTACTATGTATCAGAAAGCATATAGCAATTGAACTATTGAAATGACTTGATCTTTATGCTACGCTTATCTATAGGAGTATGTCCATCACATCATTCTCCTAATGATATGATCCTGTTGTTAATAACATCTCTATGTTCATGATCAGGAAACCATGATCATATATTAACCAACAAGCTAGTTTAACAAGAGGCTTTACTAGGGACTCTTATTTTAGTTTACAAATCACACAAGTATTAATGTTTCCGGTTAATACAATTATAGCATGGTATGTAAACATTTATCATAAGTGTGAAGATATGATAATAACCACTTTATTATTGCCTCTTGGGCATATCTCCAACAAAAAGCGATCAGAAATAGCTAGGAGTAATTCATTTCAAAACAACACTTATGTAACATCTTATGTACTTAGGGTCATTTTAGACATTTCAGCTCCAAAACCAACCGTAGCGGATATCAAAAGCATTTTTGCCGAACACCAAATCTCTGATTCCAACAACTACTGCCCACAGCTGATTTTTAAAAGCTAAATCCTAAACAAACACAACCTAAGTAAGTGGATTGACGTATATTGTTGTACTTGCGGCTTCCATCAATGGATTCCACTTCATTAGTTTGTGTGTTTAAGTGAGCGAAACTAATAAGCTTTTTTTATCGTGTATTAGCTGATTTATTGGCATTTCCCTTAGTTAAGTAGACAACCATTTCCTTCTTAGTGAATGAAAGGACAAAGTTTTGCATCATGCTAGAGGAAAAAACATCTCCTTCATACTTTTTTGGAAACGGGCTTTTGTCATACTTTATAAATGAAGCATAACCATCCAATAGGGATACAAGTTCACAACCACGCAAACGTATGCTAGGACATCAACACATCAAAGCCCTAAAAGAGAGAAAAACAAAACAACTGGCAAGACAAGATATAGACTCCCAAAGAGAACGCTCAAGGGACTTGCGGCGAAGAGTATTGGCATGCCGCCACCAGTAGGGTCTGAAGGATGCCGTCCAAAGAATACATATCCCGCTGCCTAGATAGCCGGTGCCACAACTATAGGAAAACAAGAAATTTAAAAAATAGTCTAGATCCTGTTGAGGGAGAACTTTCTAGACAATCATTTTGTTATGAATCGTTCATATGGTCTAGATCATTGTGGAAAACACTAATTAGTATAGAGAAAGAGGTGATGCCTCCTACCGATATGGTTTATCTCACTCTTGAGGAACTCTTCGAGATCTTGGGTTTGTCGCCCTAGAGCCTCTCGAACGAAGTTCCATAGAAACTAGACAACTAAGCAGATAAAAATTATGTGAGTCCCTATTTCTAGGGCCATTGCTAGGGCCGTGTCGATTGCACACCTCCACCCCCTTAGGCCATTGCCAGAGCCATGTCTCCTTCATACTTACCACCACAACCTACTACTCCACCAAGTACTACTTGCAATTATTTTTCCAAAATATTGGCACCCGTCTCAGACCATTCTTTTTTAGGTCAGCAAGGAGTAACTCCACTTTTTACAGTATACTAGCACTATGTTTTTAACAATTAAAATCATACATATCTATAACAGTAAATAGTATATGATGGAGACACATAAATGGTTTCAACAATTATAAAATGAAGTCTTAAAAAGCTAAAAAGATATCTTCAAATTACATTTTTTGAAGGCAGCGAGAGAAAAAAAAATATAGAAATCAAGCATAAAACTTATTTTTAAAGAACTACTCCGTCCGTTTAAAATATATGATATTTTAGAGTTTTTTAAAAATATATATATATTTAAAAAGTTTAGTGTGTAGATTCATTCGTTTTACTTGGAGTCTACACAATAAAATATGTGTAAATACGTGTTTAAAAAAATTAGGACGGAGGGAGCACGTTCGTAAGCAAGAAAATAACTCACTCTTTGTGACATAAAATGGTCATTGAGACACGTAGCAACTCGCCCAAAAACGTTCCGAGCAAAACTCGCCCATAGACGCCAGGAATCTACATGACGTCACCAAGGGACCAATCAAACCAAGCCGAGACGGGCTCCACCTAGCGCTACTTTTACATACAGACCCTCAAAAACAAAATTTATCCTCTTCCCAGAACCACCCCCTCCGTTCCGTCGGCTCTTCCCTCCACATACCTATCCGTAGTCGCAACCCGCAAACGCTACTAATTTCCCTCCTTTCCCTCGTTTTCTTCTTCTCCCCACGCTTTTCCCCCTTAACCCCTCACCGCCGCCCCACCTCCCGCCGCCTACCTCGCCGGAACCCTAGTGCCGGAGGCCGCATCGGGTGCGATCGCCGACGAGTTGATCGAGACCGGGAGTTCCTACGCGGCCGGGTGATCGCCGGATTCGGTGGTGCCGAGGTCCTCCCGCCGGATACCATGTCGGGAGGTGGCCGGCCGCAGGCAGCGCAGCAGATCGTGCAGTCGGTGCAGAGGCACGTTCCGCTCAAGCCGGGGCGGCCGTCCTTCTCCGTCCCCGGCGACTACCACCGGTTCCCCTCGACGTTGTCCTCCGCCGCCGCGGCAGCAGTAGCGTCCCGGGACAGTGTTGGCGGCGATGTCGAGGAGGAGATCGTCACCAGGACGCCCGTGAGTTTCCGCTTTGAGATTTAACAGGGAGCTTTACTGTTACCGTTTTCCTTGTGCTTTGGGTTTTTTTGGTACGGATTGGGCGAGGTTTAACTGCAGTTCGTGCTGTCATTTGGCGGAACATGTTACGCAATATTTTCCGGAAAAGGTCCTGTGATGTTGGTGTCTAGGATTAGCATGTTGATTTAGGTAGAATTGTCGGAAGCTTATTTACTTTCGCTATAATCCGGGGAAGCTTAGAAGTAGCGCTGATGTATGTGAAGCTTCCGTCGCATTGGAAAAGGGGGGCGTCTGTTAGCTGTCTGGTATCGATTGCAAAGTGAGTAGTTTGTGCAATGCGGTTTGCTAGCTGGTCCGCGAAGAGTATGGGTTTTGGGATGGTAGGTAAGGCTCGTGTGGCAAATGCTACAGGTTTTGTTTCTTAATCCTTCCGAGCTCCTTGAGAATTGCTTCACATCTGCTTGGTAGGGTACTGAATTACGATTGATGCTTTGTACTATCAGTTTGGATGTGCATTCTCTGTTGTCCCACTCAGTTGCTTGCAATTAGGATTGCAAAGTCTTACTCCGGGTGCTTCTGTCATGGTAGTGCCAATTTTTAGTTGTTAATACTGCAAGTCGACATGCCTGAGCTATCAGTATCTGCAACCTAGCTGTTGCTTATTTAGTTGACACCAGTGCAGTTTGCTAGAAATAACTGTTGTTTATACATTCAGTCTCGTAGTACTTATAGCAAATGTACATATATCTTTCTAGATTTGTTATGATCATTACTATCTTGGATAGATCAAACAGCTTTTCAGGTTGAAGCCTAACAAGTACAGTTGAGATTCTAGAGTTATTCTGAATTTATCGGTGAAGTAAAATTATCCGTTGAGATTATTGGTAGCTATGGTAGGATCACCATTCATTAAGTCATAGGCTGACTGCAGCTATACTTGACAGTTCACACAGCTGATAATTGCATAAGGATTTACCTGGATTGTTTTGTCATATAGGGGTTACTGTTAGTTTTATTCTATCTTATTGTTCATGTGTTGATTATGCAGTTGATAAACAAAGCATTTGTGTGATCCCTATCCATTTGTGGCATTTTTAACTTAGCCATGGTACACTTGTTGCATACTATTTTTTTTTGCGAGTCATTCTTGCATACTTGATAGTTTGAGGTCTGTTGTTAGCATTTGACATACGCTGCCGAGGGTTCGACTTAGGGACATTTCTGACGCGATTGATCACTGAATGATACTGTTCCTCCTTTTGCAGCTGAAAAGAAAAGCTCTATCTGGAGAAAGTGTTGCTGCTGAGTCAACTGAATGTATCATGATAACTAGCCCTGGGTTTACCGAAGGAGTTAGCAGTCCACTTATGACCCCAGTCTCTGGAAAAGCTGCTAGGACATACAAGTCGAAGGCTAAAGGCGGCAAAGCTGGACCTCAGACCCCTATATCAAATGCTGGCACGTAGAAAATTCTTGTTCTATGAATCAAATAATTTGTTTCTCACAACTTTTTGTTTTTAAATTCATACATGTGTTGTCCCTTACTAATGGTTTAATGCATGGACCTCTGTGTTTTCCAGGTTCACCTAGCAATCCAGTCACTCCTGCTTGCCGCTATGACAATTCATTAGGTTCATCTCATCTCAAACAATCTGCAATTCTTCTTACTTTAACTTTGTAATCCGCCATCACGGTGGCTTCTTAGATCTGGGTACATCATCTTGTTTGACTTGTTCTTTTCCTGACATCTCTTTATGTGATGTTTGTTCAGGACTGTTGACCAAAAAATTCATTAGTTTGCTCAAGCATGCTGAAGATGGCATTCTAGATTTAAATAATGCCGCAGAGACATTAGAGGTCTGGATTTATTTTTCTCATCAAAGCTAGCATTTCATTTAATTCCTTTCGACACAAGCTTATACATGGTCTCTTACAACTCAGGTTCAAAAAAGGCGCATATATGACATTACAAATGTCCTCGAAGGAATTGGGCTAATAGAAAAGAAGCTTAAGAACAGAATCCGTTGGAAGTAATCTTTGCCTCCCTCATTTCTTAACCATGTATGCCTGTATTTATGGTGCAAAAATGCTAAGCTCACCACACTGCAGGGGTTTGGACGAGTCAGGAGCTAACTTGGATAATGAAATTTCGGATCTGCAGGTATGTATTTTTGTAATTTCTGGTATCTCGTAATCATGTTCAAATGATCAGGCTTATGGTAAATGTCTCTGAACATGGAAATACAACCATTTTAATCTAAGTAGCCTTTGGTGTAACCTTTCTTCCAGACAGAAGTTGAAAAACTTATTCTCCAGGAGCAAGAATTGGATGAAAGTATAAGGTTGGTAGCAATTGGAGGTTGCAAAATTATTACTGTAATTTATCTGCTACCTAAATAAAATAATTGTATGACCTGAAAATAATTATCCTCCAGTGAAATGCGTGAAAAAGTCAAGGAGTTAACTGAAGAGGAAAGCAATCAGAGGTAAATTATATCCCTTCCACGTTTGTTGTTTGGACTTACTAGCATGCCATGTTTAATCATGTTATAATTGATCACTTGTAATTCTTATCTTTAGGTGGCTATACCTTACCGAAGATGACATCAAGGGATTGCCCTGCTTTAAGGTTCGTTTATTTTACTAAGAAATGCAATGTTATTCTTTCCCAAGGATAGTCATCTTATTGTTGATTATTCAAAGTTTGCTTAACATCATATGTAAATATCTGCATGGAGATAATTATGTTGATGCTTTTAACTAAGTTTTGTTGCGAGCTCATATGATCTATTGCTGTTCTGCAGAATAAAACACTAATTGCAATAAAGGCACCCCATGGTACTATGCTGGAAGTACCAGATCCTGACGAGGTAACAAAACAGTGAAAACAATGAAGTCTCCATTACACTGGCTGTTTAGTTGTTATTAACTATTTGTTGAGTTCTGTTCATATGTTCCATAAGCAGGCTGGTGAATACATTCAAAGGAGATATAGAATAGTTATAAGGAGTACAATGGGTTCAATCGATCTCTACTTGGTTAGGTAATGTTTTAGCCTTCTCTAGAGGCTTGTTATCAAATGGTAAATTGTCTGATTAACATTTTTATTATATTAATAGTAATTTTGACGGGAACTTGGAGGAGCTGGTTAGTGTTCCGATGCCTCAAGAACATGCAGATGTGGCAGTACCTGCTGCCATGGAGGGCTTCAGCACCACAGAAGCTGGACACAGATCAAAGGACAAATCGCCGAATATTCAGCATATCCATGAAATTCCTGATCTAAATGCTCAAGATTTGGGAGGGATGACCAGGATCATTCCAGATGTTGATGTAAGTTAGATCGGAATGAAATGAAGTATACTTTCAATATAAATATTTTTATGAAACTCAAGAAAAGCATCATAATCACATAGCCCAAACTGAAAAGAAATCCTATTCTATCATTTTTCATTTCATCAGAAATTATTCATACAACTTATGTTTCGTGGAACTATGCAATAAGAAAGGCTGTGTGCATCACTTGATGCAGAGGCCAGGGCTTAGCTCCCCATTTCGAAAAAGAAAAATTCATACAACTCATTACTACATTAGTTGCATAATATGTCTGAATTCAACTTGTTTGTTTTTCGTTCTTTATTTTGACATGTTAGTTGCATCCTATTCTAGCAGAGTCAATTTTCTGGCAGCGCCAATTTTAACTTATGGTCCTACCACACTTTTGCAGGCTGATGCAGACTACTGGCTTCTCACTGATGGCGATGTTAGCATGACTGATATGTGGAGAACTGCACGTATCCTCTAATGCATTCCTCGTTGTCTAAAATCTCATATGCTTAAAATACACGCAGTTGCAACTTGCAAGTTGAACTTTGAAGTACTTAACATGATAAACAGCAGAAGCGCAGTGGGATCAGTTCTTAGCTGAAGAGATGACTACCCCAGGGGCAATGAAGCAACAACCAGCAGTTGTGGGTGAAGCTGCAGTTGTAAGCCCCACCCAAGGATAACCAACGAGATAACTGAGGATATTTTGGAACAACGGAATTCTTTTTTTGGGACGGCAAATGTTCTTTCTAGGACTCTTTGGAGGCTGGTGGTTTCTATCAATTTCTGCACCCTTTCTCCGAAAATGGAAGACGGTCTAGCATGGTTCAAGATATACAGCCTGAGAAATGCATTTTGGCTTGGCCTGGCCTGGCGATGTGTTCAGTAACTTTTTTGCTTCGCCGCGACTCTTATGGTTTCAGCATGTCCTTCTAGTTGGGAATATCTTGTTCAGGGTGCCAGTTTCCAACTTCAGTTCACTTGTTGAGGTCAGTCTTAGCGGGCGGGTTCTCCCTTGAAATGACGCCACAGGACAGGTTGTGTAGATATTTATTAGACGTGTACAAAGTGCAAAGCGGGAGAGTGTACAAAGCATTTCACAATGCATCAGTGGTTTCTGAACTAATTAACCATTGTCGGTACTGGCTAATCGATATATATATTTCCTATTACTGGTAGTACTAGCTATTCTCTGATACATTGGGATTACCATTCTTCTTTTTGCAATAGCGGCAGTGGACTTACAAGTAGCCAAAACTAGAGCAAGTGCGCATCGAAGCGCCCTGTACTTTGCTGGTGCATCAGTCGCTGGTTCCCTTGGTGATCTTCCCTATCCAGTTGGCCACGACAGGGGTCAGCGCCACCGTCGGCGGGAACCTTATCGGTGAGGCCGCCTTGTGTGCCGCGTAGGCCAGCGCGAATGTCCCGACCTTCCCTCCGGTCTCGTCCGTGGCGATCCCAACCTGTATTTTACACGCACAAGGCCCATCAGTACGTTTGCAATTCGTAAACACATCACTAGCTCCAATCGAAAGTTGGCACTTTTGGAGTGGTTTGGCTCTGACCTTGCTGAGTAGCTGCTGGACGTCGACGCCGGCGTTGATGAGGAGGTAGCAGGCGGTGAAGGAGATGATGGAGAGCGTGATCGAGGTGGCCAGGTAGGCGCCGCCGTACTTGGCCAGGAGGTCCTTGGCCTGGTCCGTCCTCGACTTGGTCTTCTTCCCCTCTTCCCCTTCCTCGCCTCCCTCCTCTTCCTTGGAGCTGAATATCTGAAGCAAAGCAACACCTCGGTCAGTACAGCAATTCAGCTCACATGTGCTTCGCAAATTCACTTGAATTAGCTGCGGTCGTGTGCTTACTTTCCAGAGGCCGAACTCCAGGCCGTACTTCTCGGTGATCTCCTCGGCCGTCTTGGCCTCCTCCTCCTTGGTTTCTTTGACGGCGGAGAGCCGCCGGCGCGGCTGAAGCCGGAGAGCTCGAGAGGCGAGGTAGCCGGGCGGGAGCTGCTGCCTCCTGGGCTGCAGCAACCGGTGGTGACGGTGGAGGTACCTGACCGTGGGCGTGGTCGCGGCGAGGTTGGCGAGGAGGAGTGCTGATGTAGCCATGGATGGAACACGATTGCGCGAACGACTGGATGGAGTGGAACGAGCAGAGGATGCAGAGCGAAGACCCGAACGGGAGGTGGGGACGCGGGGTAGGAGACAACCGGGGACGCCACGTGGTACGTTGTTATTGGGTGGCGTATGTGATGGACGGCTGGGATCAATGTGGGCCTCGACCTTTCTGGGCTCCTGGGCTGATGCGGTGGACGCCCACGAGAGGCAGCGTGAGGTCGGAGCAGGTGACAAGTAGCCATCGCTGTGCCATTGAGTATGTACGGACTAGGCGTACCGGAGTGTGTGTGTTTTTTTTTTCGAGGATGTATTAGAATGTGTTGACACGTCGGCCCAGGATCGAGAGCTCTGTATTTCTTCCATTATTATTCCAGTGCAGGTGGAATGATTTCACACACAGAGCAAGCTTCGATCAGTGTTTCGGTTTCTACCTTTCGAGCGGACACCCGCACGTTACCGTCGGAATTCTGGGCGTTTGTGTGCTGAAACCTGAGAACCATGGAGGAGGATGTCAGGGCTTCGTTCTGGGTTTGTATACGTTGGTACGCGGTTTTCAGAGTTTGGAGCAATCATTTGAGTTTCATGCAACCATCATCATTCAGAGACGCCGTTTTCGGAGTTTGTTGGAGCAACGACTTCTCTGCATTACTCGATCGACACCACAAATACAGACACTGAAGAACATCACATCATTTTCTCCATACATATAGTAGTATTATAGTGTCTCATGCATACGGAGACAGAGACCCGGAGTTCCCCGAAACCTTGTGTTAAGCCTTATTTACTGGCTTCGGGTTCCATATGCTCGTAACCCACTGATCGATGGATCAGTTCTGCGGCTGCAGGCTGGGCAAGGTGAAATCTGCAAAAAAACACAAGACAAACGTGCTTACTTGCCAACGCGTTCTCCCGACCGCTTCATCATAAGTTAAACTAGTTTCTAGGCAAGAACACGCAGACTAGTTTGCACGTACGTACCGCCGCACTTGTAGCCGATGGGGCGGTCGGCGATGTTGCAGCGCTTGGGGATGGTGATGGCCATCTCGGGCTTCACCCCGATATCCCGCACCGTCTTGGACAGCAGCACGGCGCACAGGCACTCCGCGCTCTTCTCCCCGATCTCCTTCACCGCCGCGCAGCACCGCGCCGACGGCGTGGCCTTCGGGTCCTTGGCCGCCGACACGCACGGCGCCAGCTTCAGGGCCACCTGGTCCGGCGGGGTCTTGCCGCACGCGCCCGCGTCCACGCCGTTAGCCAGACGCGGCGCGGCCAGGAGGACGGCGACCGCCAGGACCAGCGCCACCACGGACACCGACGACACGGACCTCATTGCTGCAGATTACGGTGGTTTATCGTACACTATCCCCTTTCTCTCGAGCTGTGTGTTTGTTGTACCTGTGGGCTACACTGCTTGCTCGGCTGCTGCTTATATAGCGCAGAGCGTGGCCAGAGGAGCAAGAACCTCGTGAGCGCTGAGCGCACTTGCCAGTCCCAGAAATTTGCCGCAAACTCGGTGAGCTAGACACTGAATCGATGGAAGTCTAGACAAGAAAAGCTGCCGTAAGCATATCGCATTTCCTTGCACAAGACAAGTGTGCATGGCGACCCACTTTTTTTTTTCCTTGACATCATAAATGTGTGACAACTTTTCCCGTAGCGTGCGGCAATGCCTTACCCGATGGCATAGATCGAGGGTACACTTTTGCTACTTTCCAGGGGACTCATTCCGAAGAAGACGTAGTAGTATAATCTTTTCTAAAGTCTAACGATGTAAAGTTTGATAAAATGTATAGAAAAATATATGTCACGATGTATCTATTGGCATTGTAGATATTGGTTTTTCCTAAACTTGGTCAAAGTTTACATCATTTGAGTGTTTTTTTGCACGCCTTCATTTGCAAAACAGAGGTAGTAAATATTTCCAATCTAACATGTTGTCCTACATATTTGGGTTTGCGCGAGAATTATGGAGGTCATCTCTAATGGTTCCTTCCTCGGCCCGTGGTTCCATCTCTTGTTTTTTCTTTGACACAAAAACAGTAGGAAGGCTCGTACTATGCCATTTTATAAGTTTTTGAAGTGGCAGTTTACATATGGAGACGCAATAAACACAAATCTACTTTAAAATGTCATGCTTGCATACCCTCTTTCAAAACTAGATCTAGCTCTATGCATAATTAAGTATACTGACTTTTTAAACATAACAATTCATCTACCTGTATTGGGGATTTGGTTTCTGAATATATAACTATTTCTCTTATCCCATATGCTGCAACATTCAGTAATGGAAATTTCTATAAGAAAGAGTATCTTTCCTTTGCTTCTAGAATCATTTGATTAACTTCCAAATCAGTATTGTATTCAATTCCTAAATCCCACCAGAAGCCCTGACTGAAACTACATTCAAAGAAGATGGTGCAATGTTTCCTAGGGCAAGAAGTTGTTCTTATACATAAGATGCAATCTTGAAATTGTACAAAGAAGTTCTTCTTATACATAAGGTCCTTTGTGTTCAATCTTCTATTTAGCAGCACCTAGGAAAAGAACTTGTGCTTAGGAAGACTAATCTAATATAGGCTTTGGAGTAGGTTGATTTCCAATCATTGCTCTGTAAATTTTCCTTAAACCGAATGTACATCCCCAAGGGAAAGACCATGTGTCATACTCATCACATACATTAATAGATGCAATATTACTATGCATATGTCTCAGTTCCTCATGAGAAATGATAGATAAAGGCAACTGAATCATGTCATAAAAATTATCATTCATTGCACCATTTGTTGTCTCCATAGTGGTATTTTCATTTTTGGCAAATGAGTGCAAGAGGATATTTGTCCTCCATATTTGTATCAGTCCTAATACCCTTCCGTAGTGTAGGGGTTCGTAGCATGGAAAACAAAAATTTTCTATCGCATACAAACAAACAAGCCAAGATCTATCTACTAGATTGTAGCAACGAGTCGATGGTATAACTTACCCTCGAAGATTCCAAAGCGTTTAACGAGAGCGGATTCTCGTGGGTGATGTAGTCGTACTCTTTCCGATCTCAAGATCGTGTAGACGATCCTTCCGGCGCCACGTTCCGGCAGCGCTCCCGCAGTCGGTCACACGTTCGGTACTCGACGAAGACCTTCCTCTCCCTTGTTCCAGCAGGCAGCGGAGGTTGTAGTACTCTCCTCGCGATTCCGGCAGCACAACGGCGTGGTACCGGAAGTAGAGGGGAGATCCCGCAGGGCTTCGCCTTAAGCCGGTGCGAGTATGGTGGAGCTTATGAGAGAGGCTATTAGTGGTCTAGTAATTAGACACACCAATTAGAAGGCTCTAAACCAATTAGAAGGCTCTAAACCGCTGGCTAAAGCAATTAGAAGCTCTAATCCAAAACGGCTCTAAACCGGAGATCTAGAGGTGAAAGTTGTGTGTCTAGGAGGGGAGCCCTGCCCCTCCTTATATAGGTGGGAGGAGGCTGGCGCCAAGGGGAGGAGAGTCCCTCCCCAAGTCGGCTTGGTGGTGCGCCGGCCAAGGGAGGAACCCTCCTCCAATTCGGCCTCCACCAATCCTCCTTCTCCTCTTTCCGAAAACTGGCAGTTTGACTTTTCAAACTTGCCGTTTGACTTTTCAAACTAGGATTTGATTTAATCCCTTATTTGGAACAGCGATGACACTAAATACATGATGCAATCATTCCAACATGCAATGACACATTCATGTACCCCTTCCCCTCCGGAGTGCCGGACATTCCGGAACCTTCTAGAATGTTCCTGATGAAAACACCGGAATCATTCCCGAACTCCGAAACGGGACTTTCCTTATATGAATCTTATTCTCCGGACCATTCCGGATCACCTCGTGATATCCCGGATCCCATCCGAGACTCCGAACAACATTCGGTCTCTTTCTCATAATACCATAACTACTCAAACAACGTCGAATCCTTAAGTGTGTCTCCCTACGGTTCGTGAATTATGCGGACATGATCGAGACACTTCTCCGAACAATAACCAATAGAGGAATCTGGAAATTCATATGGCTCCCACATATTTCTACGATTACTTTGCGATCGAATGAACCACTTACATACGATACCAATTTCCCTTTGTCTCACGATATGTTACTTATCCGAGGTTATGATCGTCGGTATCTCTGCATACCTAGTTCAACCTCGTTACTGACAAGTACTCTTTTCTCGTTCCCGTGATATGTGATCCCTTGTGACCAAGTCACATGCTTGCAAGCTAATTGGATGACATTCCACCGAGAGGGCCCAGAGTATATCTATCCGTCATGTGGATGGACAAATCCCACTCTTGATCCATGTGTCTCAACCAAAACTTTCCGAACACTCAATGCCACTTTTATAACCACCCAGTTACGGTGTGGTGTTTGATGTCATCAAAGCATCCATCCGGTAAAGGTGATATGCATGATCTCATGGTCGAAGGAATTAGGTTACTATGTATCAGAAAGCATATAGCAATTGAACTAATGAAATGACTTGATCTTTATGCTACGCTTATCTATAGGAGTATGTCCACCATATCATTCTCCTAACGATATGATCTTGTTGTTGATAACATCTCAATGTTCATGATAGGGAAACCACAATCATCTATCAACCAACAAGCTAGTGAAGTATAGAGGCTATACTAGGGACTTCTAATTAAGTTTACAAATCACACAAGTATCAATGTTTCCTTGTTAATACTATTATAGCATGAATGTAAACATTTATCATAAACACAAAGATATAATAATAACTACATTTATTATTGCCTCTAGGGCATATCTCCAACAGTCTCCCACTTGCACTAGAGTCATCTAATCTAGATTACATGGTAATATACCGAACACCCATGGCAGTTTGGTGTTGGTCATGTTTTGCCCTCGGGAGAGGTTTAGTCAACGGATCCGCCACATTCAGATCTGTGTGTACTTTGCAAATCTTTATATCCCCATCCTGGATATGTTCTCGAATAGCGTGAAAACGCAGCTTGATATGCTTCAGCTTCTTGTGTGACCTTGGTTCTTGCGCATTGGCTATGGCGCCCATGTTATCACAGTAGATAGACATTGGGTCCAGCGCACTAGGAACCACACCCAGCTCTGTAATGAACTCTTTCATCCATATCGCTTCTTGTGAAGCCTCCGAAGCAGCCATGTATTCCGATTCAGTTGAAGATCTCGCCACAACGCTTTGCTTTGCACTCCTCCAGCTAACTGCTGCACCATTCAAAATAAATACGTATCCGGATTGCGATTTAGAATCATCCGGATCTGTGTTCCAACTAGCATCGGTGTAACCATTAACAACGAGCTGTTCATCACCTCCATAAGAAAGAACCATATCCTTAGTTCTTCTCAAGTACTTAAGGATGTTTTTGACCGCTGTCCAATGATCCACTCCTGGATCACTTTGATATCTACTAGTTAAACTAACAGCATATGCAATGTCGGGTCTAGTACATAGCATGGCATACATTAGAGATCCTATGGCTGAGGCATAGGGAGTCTTACTCATCCTTTCTCTATCTTCTGCCGATGTCGGACTTTGAGTTTTACTCAAGGTCGTATTGGGCAACATGGGCAAGAACCCTTTCTTGCTTTCTTCCATTCCAAATTTCTTTAGAACTTTGTCCAAATATGTACTCTGTGACAATGATATTTGGTGTTTCGATCTATCTCTATAAATCTTTATGCCTAATATGTAAGCTGCTTCGCCAAGATCCTTCATTGAAAAACTGTTATTCAAATATTCCTTGACACTATTAAGAAGGTCTACATTATTCCCAATCAACAATATGTCATCCACATATAGTATTAAGAATGCTACAGAGCTCCCACTCACTTTCTTGTAAATACAAGCTTCTCCATAAGTTTGTATAAAACCAAAACTTTTGATTACCTTATCAAAACGTTGATTCCAACTTCGGGATGCTTGCTTCAATCCATAGATGGACCGTTGAAGTTTGCATACCTTGTTAGCATCTTTAGGATCGACAAAACCTTTGGGTTGCATCATATACAACTCTTCATCAATGTCTCCATTGAGGAATGCTGTTTTGACATCCATCTGCCATATCTCATAATCATAATATGCAGCGATTGCTAACATAATCCTCACAGACTTTAGCTTCGCTACTGGTGAGAAAGTCTCATCGTAGTCAACTCCTTGAATTTGTCGAAACCCTTTTGCGACAAGTCGAGCTTTATAGACAGTAACATTACCATCAGCATCTGTTTTCTTCTTGAAAATCCATTTGTTCTCGACAGCCTTTCGGCCTTCCGGTAAGTCCACCAAAGTCCATACTTGGTTTTCGTACATGGATCCAATCTCGGATTTCATGGCTTCTTGCCATTTATTGGAATCTGGGCTCATCATCGCTTCCTCATATGTCTCGGGGTCATCGGTGTTGTCCACCACCATGACATTCATAACGGAATCATACCATTCGGGAGTGGTACGAGTTCTCGTCGACCTCCGAGGCTCTGTAGCAACTTCAACCGAAGTTTCATGATCACCATCATTAGCTTCCTCTCTTATTGGTGCAGGCACCACAGGAACTTCTTCCGGTGCTGCGCTACTCGCAATATCGAGAGAAGGTTCGACAACCTCGTCAAGTTCTACTTTCCTTCCAGTCAATTCTTTCGAGAGAAATTCCTTCTCTAGAAAGGATCCATTCTTGGCAACGAAGATTTTGCCTTCGGATCTATGATAGAAGGTATACCCAATAGTTTCCTTCGGGTATCCTATGAAGACGCATTTTTCCGCTTTGGGTTCAAGCTTGTCCGGCTGTAACTTCTTTACATAGGCTTCGCATCCCCAAACTTTAAGGAACGACAATTTAGGTTTCTTCCCAAACCATAATTCATACGGTGTCGTTTCAACGGATTTAGACGGTGCCCTATTTAAAGTGAATGCGGCTGTTTCTAATGCATAACCCCAAAATGATAGCGATAAATCTGTAAGTGACATCATAGAACGAACCATATCTAAGAGAGTTCGATTACGACGTTCGGACACACCATTACGCTGTGGTGTTCCCGGCGGTGTCAATTGTGAAAGTATTCCGCATTTCTTCAAATGCTCGCCAAACTCGTAACTTAGATATTCACCTCCACGATCAGAACGTAGAAATTTAATCTTCTTGTTACGTTGATTCTCTACCTCACTTTGAAACTCCTTAAACTTCTCGAAAGTTTCGGACTTATGTTTCATGAAATAGATATACCCATATCTACTCAAGTCATCCGTGAAGGTAAGAACATAACGATAACCACTGCGCGATGCTACACTCATTGGACCACACACATCGGTATGTATGATTTCCAATAAGTCTGTAGCTCGCTCCATCATACCAGAAAATGGAGTCTTAGTCATTTTTCCCATCAGACATGCTTCGCATCTTTCAAGTGATTCAAAATCAAGTGATTCAAGGAGTCCATCGGAATGGAGTTTCTTCATACGTTTCACTCCAATGTGACCAAGACGACAGTGCCACATATAGGTCGAATTATCGCTTGATTTCAATCGTTTAGCCTCAATGTTGTTGATATGTGTATTTCTACTATCGAGATTCAATAAGAATAGACCATCTATCAAAGGTGCTTGTGCATAAAACATATTACTCATATAAATAGAACAACCATTATTCTCAGATTTAAACAAGTAACCGTCTCGCAATAAACAAGATCCCGATATAATGTTCATGCTCAACGCAGGCACCAAATAACAATTATTTAAGTATAAAACTAATCCCAATGGTAGATGAAGGGGTAGCGTGCCGACCGCGATCACATCAACCTTTGATCCGTTTCCCACGCGCATCGTCACCTCGTTCTTCGCTAGCTTCCGTTTATTCTGCAGCACCTGTTTCGAGTTACAAATATGAGCAACCGAACCAGTATCAAATACCCAGGCACTACTACGAGTACTAGTGAGATACACATCAATAACATGTATATCAGATATACCTTTCTTCTTGATGTTGCCGTTCTTCAAATCCGCCAAGTACTTTGGGCAATTCCGCTTCCAGTGACCTTCTCCCTTGCAGTAAAAGCACTCAGTATCAGGCTTAGGTCCAGCCCTGGTCTTCTTCGTCGGCGTGGTAGCTTTCTTACCATCCTTTTTGAAGTGTCCCTTTTGCTTAGACTTGCCTTTCTTGAATTTGGTGGTCTTATTGACCAACAACACTTGGTGCTCTTTCTTGATCTCCACTTCTGCAGATTTCAACATGGCAAAGAGTTCTGGCAACGTCTTGTTCATGTTCTGCATGTTGTAGTTCATCACAAAGTTCTTGTAACTTGGTGGTAGTGATTGGAGGACACGGTAAATCCCCAAAGCATTAGGAATCACTATACCCAAGCTTTGAAGTTTGTTTGCGTGCCCTGACATCTTAAGCACATGCTCACTGACGGAGCTGCCTTCTTCCATCTTGCAGTTAAAGAATTTTTCAGAAGCTTCATAGCTTTCAATTGCCGCATGAGTCTCAAAATCAATTTGAGATCCTTGACAATATCATATGGGTCTGAATCCTCAAACCTTTTCTGAAGCTCCGATTCTAAACCATACAAGATAGCACACTGAACTATGGAGTACTGATTCTTCCGAGCGAGGTAAACATTCTTTACTTCATCGGGAGCATCAGCTGCAGGTGGGTCACCCAGCGGTGCATCCAGCACATAGGTCAAATTACCAGCTGTGAGGACAATCCTCAAATTGCGGAACCAATCCGCGAAGTTGCTTCCATTGTTTTTCAACTTTTCTTTCTCTAGGAACGCATTAAAATTGATGGTAGGGGCTGCCATTGATCTACAACATATTTGCAATAGTTTAGACTAAGTTTATGATAAATTGAGTTCAAATTAATTAATGTAATTAAACTAGGTGAACTCCCACTCAAAACAATATCCCTCACATTGTTTTAGTGATCACACGAACCAAATCCACCACATCAACACCGATCATCACGAGAGTTGATATAGTTTCAATGGCGAACAATCGTCATGTTCATCATATCTACTATATGATTCATGCTTTACCTTTCGGTGATCCGTGTTCCGAGACCATGTCTGTACATGCTAGGCTCGTCAAGATCAAACCTTAGTTTCCGCATGAGCAAATCTGGCTTGCTCACGTTGTATACACTTGCGGAATCTAACACACCCGATCATCACGTGGTGCTTCGAAACAACAAGCTTTAGCAACGGTGCTAACTAAGGGTGAACACTTTATGACTTGAAATTCATGTGCATGAGGGATCATCTTATAATGCTACCGTCGTCTACTAAGCAATACAAGATGCATAAAGGATTAACATCACATGCAATTCAATATATATGTGATATGATATGGCCTTTCTTCTTTGTGCTTTGATCTCCATCTTCAAGCACGAACATGATCTCCATCATCACCGGCATTGCATCAAGGTCAATGACGCCTCTCCATGGTTGTCGTCCACCGGCTTCAACTATTACAACTACTTTGAATAGACACGCGGGTCTTAACATAAATTAAAGACAACCATATGGCTCCTGCCGGTTGCCGACTTACAATAAGGAACATTGCATACATCAAATATAATCACAATCATGGCCATATCACATCACTGCACACCCCTGCAAAACAAAGTTAGACGCCTCTACTTTCTTTGCATATTTTACGTGGTTTGGGGCTTTCAATAAGTGTCGTTCTAACTTACGAACAAGAACCACAACGTTGACACAAGTATTGTTAATCACCCGTTGTGTATTGGATCTTTACTATGCTAGGAGAAACAGGCACCCGCAAAGCCACTTATGCAATACAAGTTGCATGTCAAGCGTGGAGCAAGTCTCATGAACGATGTCATGTAAGGTTAGCCCGGGCCGCTTCATCCCAACATACCGCAAGATGCAAAGTACACAAGAAGCAATCGACAATAAAAGCATCAACGCCCACAATGACCATTGTGTTCTACTCGTGCAACAGATCTACATATAGACACGGCTCTGATACCACTGTAGGGGTTCGTAGCATGGAAAACAAAAATTTTCTATCGCATACAAACAAACAAGCCAAGATCTATCTACTAGATTGTAGCAACGAGTCGATGGTATAACTTACCCTCGAAGATTCCAAAGCGTTTAACGAGAGCGGATTCTCGTGGGTGATGTAGTCGTACTCTTTCCGATCTCAAGATCGTGTAGACGATCCTTCCGGCGCCACGTTCCGGCAGCGCTCCCGCAGTCGGTCACACGTTCGGTACTCGACGAAGACCTTCCTCTCCCTTGTTCCAGCAGGCAGCGGAGGTTGTAGTACTCTCCTCGCGATTCCGGCAGCACAACGGCGTGGTACCGGAAGTAGAGGGGAGATCCCGCAGGGCTTCGCCTTAAGCCGGTGCGAGTATGGTGGAGCTTATGAGAGAGGCTATTAGTGGTCTAGTAATTAGACACACCAATTAGAAGGCTCTAAACCAATTAGAAGGCTCTAAACCGCTGGCTAAAGCAATTAGAAGCTCTAATCCAAAACGGCTCTAAACCGGAGATCTAGAGGTGAAAGTTGTGTGTCTAGGAGGGGAGCCCTGCCCCTCCTTATATAGGTGGGAGGAGGCTGGCGCCAAGGGGAGGAGAGTCCCTCCCCAAGTCGGCTTGGTGGTGCGCCGGCCAAGGGAGGAACCCTCCTCCAATTCGGCCTCCACCAATCCTCCTTCTCCTCTTTCCGAAAACTGGCAGTTTGACTTTTCAAACTTGCCGTTTGACTTTTCAAACTAGGATTTGATTTAATCCCTTATTTGGAACAGCGATGACACTAAATACATGATGCAATCATTCCAACATGCAATGACACATTCATGTACCCCTTCCCCTCCGGAGTGCCGGACATTCCGGAACCTTCTAGAATGTTCCTGATGAAAACACCGGAATCATTCCCGAACTCCGAAACAGGACTTTCCTTATATGAATCTTATTCTCCGGACCATTCCGGATCACCTCGTGATATCCCGGATCCCATCCGAGACTCCGAACAACATTCGGTCTCTTTCTCATAATACCATAACTACTCAAACAACGTCGAATCCTTAAGTGTGTCTCCCTACGGTTCGTGAATTATGCGGACATGATCGAGACACTTCTCCGAATAATAACCAATAGAGGAATCTGGAAATTCATATGGCTCCCACATATTTCTACGATTACTTTGCGATCGAATGAACCACTTACATACGATACCAATTTCCCTTTGTCTCACGATATGTTACTTATCCGAGGTTATGATCGTCGGTATCTCTGCATACCTAGTTCAACCTCGTTACTGACAAGTACTCTTTTCTCGTTCCCGTGATATGTGATCCCTTGTGACCAAGTCACATGCTTGCAAGCTAATTGGATGACATTCCACCGAGAGGGCCCAGAGTATATCTATCCGTCATGTGGATGGACAAATCCCACTCTTGATCCATGTGTCTCAACCAAAACTTTCCGAACACTCAATGCCACTTTTATAACCACCCAGTTACGGTGTGGTGTTTGATGTCATCAAAGCATCCATCCGGTAAAGGTGATATGCATGATCTCATGGTCGAAGGAATTAGGTTACTATGTATCAGAAAGCATATAGCAATTGAACTAATGAAATGACTTGATCTTTATGCTACGCTTATCTATAGGAGTATGTCCACCATATCATTCTCCTAACGATATGATCTTGTTGTTGATAACATCTCAATGTTCATGATAGGGAAACCACAATCATCTATCAACCAACAAGCTAGTGAAGTATAGAGGCTATACTAGGGACTTCTAATTAAGTTTACAAATCACACAAGTATCAATGTTTCCTTGTTAATACTATTATAGCATGAATGTAAACATTTATCATAAACACAAAGATATAATAATAACTACATTTATTATTGCCTCTAGGGCATATCTCCAACACGTAGAAGCATGGACTTTCCATTACCAATATTGCATTTATCCATTTCCCTATAATTATCTATAGTATCCATACAATCACTCAACCAAAACACTCCTTAGGATTTAAAGAACGAGGAGCATTATTACCACTATAGTATGCCTGCCAAAGGATATTTACCCATGGTATATCATGATGATTGTGAAATTTATGCACATTATTCATTAGTAAGGCCTCGTTTTGTAATCTGGGATTAAGAGCAGCAGGCCCATGCTCCTTTGGTCTACATACCATATCCTAGCTTGCTAGGAATTTTCCTTGTTGTTAAATATCATTTCTTCTGTCCCATAAGAGTTGTTTACCCCTTTTCTCGAAGTGCACAAATATTGATACTGGGACTCGCAATGAGAACGTTGCATACATCGGTAAATAAGCCAGGAAAAAATTAAGAAGGGTCAATCTTCCAGTATAGGTTAGCATTGATGACAGACATGTTAGTCTTATGTTCATTCTTGATACAATTGGCATAAGATCATCCACTAATTGTCTAGTTTTTCCAAGTGGAAGTCCCAAATAGGTAAGTGGAAGACTTTCAACTCTGCATCCAAAAATAGAGGCAAGATTCCGTGCTTGGGAATCATCCACATTAATTGGCACCAAAGTAGTTTTATGGACATTTATCCTTAATACAACATCTTGACCAAAGTGCAGTAGCCTTATTTTCAAAGTGGAAAGCTGTGCAACGCCAACAGTCATTATGAACAATTTGTCATCTGCATACTAGATAAATTAGGATATCATTGTCCATAATCTTATGATAATTAAGCTTAGTTCCCCTCTTGCCCAAGCATCATTAATAATAGCATGTAGTAAATCAACAATGTTCAAAAATAGTAGGGGATACAGTGGGTCCCCTTATCTCACCCCTCTTTCATATGATCTCCTTGCAAGGTACCCATTGAGTAGAACAGATGTGGATGTAGTATTCGGTATTTTGAAATTACATAAATCCATCTAGGTCCAAATCCCTTTGCTCTCAACATACTAATAGTAACACTATATTCTATTTTGTCAAATTCCTTTTAAAAATCAATCTTGAGGATAATAATAGTCTTCTTAGACATATGACAAATATGAAGGTACTCAAAAGTCCATCCCAAACAACCTTGTATAGTTTTACCTTTGATGAAGCCATATTAATTTTGGTGTAGGATAGGTATAATTTCCTTCTGCAACCTATTAGCCATAAGCTTAGTCAGGAATTTTAAAGGAAGTCTTACCAATGATATGAAAGCAGTATGAGCCATAACCTTTCCTTATTCAGGATTTCATTGTTTTAGGCTCATTTTTATTGTGGATCAATGTAATGAAAGCAGTATTGATTGCCTGCAGATTAAAATTTCCTTCATTAAAATTATTGACCAAGTTAGGAATTCTTAATAATTGGTAACACTTCTTCAAGAATAACCCATTAAATCCATATGCCAGGAGCTTTGTCAATTGGGATTTTAGGGATTTCCTTTATAACTATGTCAGTTTCATCTACAGTAAATGGATCATCCAGATTGGAAAGGTTGTGTGGTTGTACTAAATTATCCAGATTAAGGTCTATGCGTTTGTAACATCCCAATTTTAGCAACCCTGATCTTTTGTCAAAAAGGCAAAAATCAGGGGGAACAAAAACTATTTCTTATTTAGTGTTGCATTGTTTGCTTGTGATCATACAATTGTTTGTGTATTAGATAATATACTCCTTACCTCAACCTCAGTTGAAAAAAACTATTTTGCAAAAGAGATGTCTTGGCTCATCTTCCATATTCTCAAATGTTCTGATAATTCAAACTTGAGCGAAGATGACCTTGATACAAGAAAATGTTTTAGTAGTTCTATGTAACAAAACTATGGATACTTATACATAATCTCCTTATATTTTCAAGACAGAGCATTCAACTACTCTTACCTCTAGGTTTTCCAAAACCTTTACTAAAACCTTTCTTTTCCAATCCTGGTAGAAGTACCAAGAGGTCCTTATCTTAATTCAAATTCATAACCTCTTCAAAAAAACCATGCTTACATCAAGCTAGTCTTGATGGTAACCTTAATAGTAGTTGGATAAGTTTGATCAGATGAGTTACTTTGATCTGTTGTCTAATGAATTGCCTTGATCTATTGATTTCCTTGTGTGCTTAGGAGCTAGAATGAGATAATCTAGTAGCTCATCCCTTAGGAACAAACCAATGGTTAAGATACCCAAATCTTGAACCAAGCCTCTTAAATATGGATCTACCCTAAGTCACTCAAGTAATCATGTGCTCTACCTAACCAGATCAATCCCGAGATAATCATTTGTACTAGCATCCTACTCATCAAGGACCAAATATAATCATGGATACTGAAAGGGCATGTATGCCCTCATATGTGGTTTTGGTAATTAATGACAATCTCTATGGACTAATGTGTAAATTGAGTTTCACTTGTAGGTTTGCCCATTGGCATCGCCTTGGTCCATGTGTTGGTATCAAGGTTGAAAGTTGAAGAAATGTCCAAGGGCTTTGTGCCCATTGGAATCATGAAGAAAGAAGGAGCTTGAAGGTTGATCAAGACAAGTGCAAAGAGTTGCATCAAGATGGATCAACCTCAATAAGGGATGAAGAAGGGCAAGCTCAAGATGTGCCATCTCTAGAATATCTCATGCTTGAAGCTTTCCATCCTCATGATCATGGAGTGATCAAGACAAGTTCAAAGAAGAGGTTTCCCCATGGATTTATGGGGAGCAATTTGCAAGTCTTCATCTTCATCAAGCAATAGCAAACAAGAAAGGTGTTCCCACTATAGAAGAACAAGACGGTCTACATCAAGTTCAAGTGGGATGCTCAAGGCAAAGGTATGTTCTTGATAGGGCTTCTCTTTTTCTGGTCTCGTGTTGTTAGTTGGGAGACCGGGTTTAGGATAGATAGCCGTACTATCAAGAGGGGCTCTCAAGAGGGTGTCTCGATTGCATCGTTCAGAGAGATCTCAAAGCTTTGCATTCATAGCATCATATTCTTGGTTGTTATTTGGTTCTTCTCCATGAGAGGATCTAGAGCTTGTGGTCATCATCATAACACGCTCTAGTTCATCGTCTAAGGATTTCCCTTGCATATCTTATTGTGGTTTTTGATATTGCGAGTTTTCTGACTCCACACCTTGGGGGATACTTCACATATATATTCATGGTATTTTATCCCTAGGTGATACCCAATATTCATATATATTCATGGTTTTTGTTGGATTCTATATGTCGTTATCTTTCCAACAAAATTGGTTTCATCTCGTTTGGAGTTCGGATGCAAAAGTTATTGCATTTCTGGTTTCTGGATTTTCCCTGACCGGAAGTTTTGGCTACTCATCGGAAGTTCCGCTAGGGAATTTTGACACCGGAAGTTCCGGTGGAAGTTTTGGTTCTTCTTCCGCTCATGTACTGTATCCTCTCTATTTGGTTTGTTGTATTTGACGGAATTTGGGCCGGAAGTTTCGGCGGTAATACCGCCCCCACCGGAAGTTCCGGCCAGGGACCGGAAGTTCCGCTCGAGCCTAGTTGCCACCGGAAGTTCCGATTGAAAACCCGGCTCTTGTTCCGCTCATGTTCAGTAACCTTCTGTTTTGGATGTGTCTATTTGACGGAACTTCAGTCGGTATTTCCACTGGAAGTTCCGCTCCCACTAGAAGTTCCGGTGGACCGGCGGAAGTTCTGACCAGGACTTGCGTTTTCAGTCTCTCGCATCGTAGTTTTTGACTGTTGGCTATGTGCCACCGGAAGTTCCGGCCTCCCACTAGAAGTTCCGGCCAGGGTCGCGAATGCCCATAACGGGCAGATCTGGGAGCCCTTTAAAAGTGGCTCCTCTTCCCCTTCGTGGGCACTAGCTCTTTTCTTGGTTCTTGGCTTTCTCTCTGTCTTCCATTATTGCACTTGAAGAAGCTTTCCCTCTCCCCTTTCCCTTCATATTATTCTTCCATCTTTTTGAGGGATTTGAGAGAGGAGATCTGGATCTACAATCCCCCAAGCCAAATCCCTTCTTTGTGAAGGAATCACTGGGATCTAGATCTTGGAGAGTTTTGTGTTCTTCCTCCCTTATTCCCCCAATAGCTTTTGTAGCCTTGTTGGAATTTGGGAGTGAACGACTTGCCCTTGCATTTGTTTCATAGATTTGAGTTCTCCTCAGAGATTCAGCGAGTACAAGCTTGTGGGCTTGTTAATCTTGGGTTCTTAGAACCCTAGACGGTTGTGCGGTTGGATTGTTGACCTTTTGTGGTCCAGTTGACCTTTTGTGGTCTTGTTAACCTTTTTTGGTCTTGTAGCCTTTTGTGGCTTTGTTGGCCTTTTGTGGCATTGTAGCCTTTTGTGGCTTTGTTGTTGGGAGCCTCCAATTGAGTTGTGGGGTTAGCCCCAATATTGTACGGGTTCGGTGACCGCCCTCAAGCGTCCCATAGTGGAGCGAGTGCCCGCATTTTGTGGTGCGCACTCGGGAGAACATGGTGAGACTTTTGTGGCGTCGGTGAGTTGCGTGCTTCTGCATCCGGGGTGAGGCCTTGTGTGGCGTTGGGTGAGAATCAAGCCACCACACCTCGAGGTGAGCCATTTGTGGCGTTCGGAGAGCATTGCGCCATCGCATCTCTCCAACGGAGACGTAGCTTCTTTGGAAGTGAACTTTGGGAAACAAATCTTCGTCTCCGCGTCCATTGGTTATCTCTCAACCGAGCCCTTTACTTATGCACTTTACTTTGTGATAGCCATCGTGCTTGAAGTATTTATATCTTGCTATCACCTTGTTGCTTGTATTGCTTAGCATAGGTTGTTGGTGCACTTAGGTGAACCTAGTGGTTAGGTTTTGTGCTCAATAAATTAAACGTTAGTTTTATTCCGCATTTACTTGAGCCTAAACCATAATATTTTTATTTTTTTAAAAGCCTATTCACCCCCTCTAGGCGACATCCATTGCACTTTCAGATACCCTCTACCTAATATATACTTCAACATCATCCACTTGATGATAAGAATAAACCCTTATATCCTTCCCTCTTTCATAATAGTCCAAATCCACAAGTCTGCCAAACTTGGGTAAGTCTGGAATCTTTAACTAGATTCAATCTTTAGAACTTCACCTACTCAAATCTGTGTGCATTCTTTAGAATGTACTTGAACCATCCTGTAGTACATCATTAGTACTACCAAAACCCACTCTTGCCCTTGGCCAAACCATTCTGGTGCCCACTCCTCCATGATGGTTTTGTAGTCAAGATAATAATGTTTTCTGCAAATCTTATCATCTTGCATACTCTGGCATAAGCTCACATCTATATGCAACATTGATTAGACCAAATATTTGCATGGTTAGGACCTACTAACAATGGTCTATCAATCCATACTTAACTTGTTCCCATTGGAGCATTGTGCTTTCTAAACCCACATGGTTTATGAGGCATCATGACTCATCTGTTATGGTAGCCTTATTTTCAACAAAGTTTGCCATTACTCCCAGATCACCTCAGTTACAACTAAGACAAACTCTTGCTTACATGATCATCTATATAACTTGATATAACTATCCATTTGTCCCTTGTACCAAGGTGAGCTTTGAGTTCACTAATCCAACCAAGTTTAAGTGGTATAAAAATATCACAACCCTAGATCCTCCAAGTCTAGTTTCCATCCACTTCCATAATAATTCTTCAAAACCCAAGGCTGAAAATAAGTGATACAAAATGTTGACATCATCCACCTTGATTATAAACATTCTACAAATATTTTCTCTAGTTATTTGGAACCTAAAACTAATTAAATCCCTTTCTTTACAAATTCTTCAAAACCTTGCCCATAAAGGCAAGTTTATTTTTTATCCAAATCACTTTGCCAACTCAAGGCCTACTTGATGCCTATATATCATATCCTAACCTTACAACACAAAGATAAATATTCTTGATATTCTTTATTATTTATTTTTGCCATTTTTCTTAAATGGCAGAAACAAGAAATAATACCTCAAAAATACTTTTCTTCCCAAATAAATTCCAATTAAAATCTCCAATGTGTGATATGGTATTTAGAATCATTTCACACCAAAAACCTATCTTGTCGAATGTAAAAATAACACATTAGCTTCTATAAACCATTTCTGCCCTTTTTGAATAACTACTTTTAATTGGACTTGTAATCTTTAGAAAAATCCCAAATAAACCTTGGAGAGATACTTTGACCTCCTATATCAACCAGTACCATCCCCCCTTTACCAATGCAAATTATTCAATCTCCTTCACAAGAACCCTTGTTATCAATTTTGCAAACTAATCAAACCCATTAACCAAACCAACTCAAATCCTCATCAAATCTTATCCAACACTCCTCTCCAGCAACCATGACCCCTCTGGTCGAAGTCTACTATAGCACCACTGTAGCACCCCTCTCTCCCTTGTCCTTAGTGCTTGGAGCAAAGAGGAGTCACAAAAATGCTTATACCATCGTGTACCTCTTCAATGTATTGACTAACACCACTCCCCCTGTCCTAAACTAGGCCAGAAGCCACCTATCACCCCTCTCCACATGCCCATAGCAAGGGCCATCCCTTGGTTTTGCCCTTCCCCATTGTCTCCCATGGACATAGTCCATGGTAAACCCTTGTCTCTTGGTATAGAAGGGCAGAGCCCCCACATGCCCCTCATTTCCCCCTTTGTATATCACTCATCTTACCCGAAGCCCCTTCCTCTCCCCTGCTCTTCCCTGCCCAAGAGAGAGAGAGAGAGAGAGAGAGAGAGAGAAAAGTAGGGTTTCAGCCATTGTTAAGGTCGAGCCCGAGGTTCCCTCCCCCTTGCTCCCCTCCACCTGCATGTGACCTCTATGCCACCCCTTACCCTTGATCTACCATCCCCAAGCTCCCCAGCTCTTCCCTGCCTCTGCATGTTCCTAAAGAAGAATAAATATCCACCTCGTCCATTGCCAAGAACCTGAGCAAGACCTCCTCCCCCGAGCACCTCTCTCCCTGCATTTCACCCTGACATGCTCCCCTCCTCTCCCTGCAGCTAACCATGCCTTTTGCTTGCCCCATGACCGCATTTGGATGCCTCCCCAACGAGCTCGAGAGCACCACCATGGGCTTTTGCGCGCGAACCACCTCCGGGCGCTGAACCGAGCCGTGCCACCCATCATTGGAACCTCCATCGCCTTGAGCATCGATCCTCATCCTCCCCGTCGTCTCCTAGCCCTCGGTAAGCACCCGTACCCTCTCGACCCTCCCCTAGGGTTTCCACACTCTCCACCCATCGGGAGGAAGAAGAGAAGCCGGGGTCGTCGATCTTAGTTAGATCGAATGGCGTACGGCTCCCCTTACCGCTTCAAGCGTCCTGACGTTGCGTGGGTTGGCCCGATGCTGAATTGTGCTCCCTTCGCCAGATCTGGCCCACGAAAGCCCCTGCCCTTCTCATTTTCTTATTCCCTAATTCACTCCAGAAAAATACTGCTAGGTTTAATTCAAGAAAAAAATGGAAAATGCCCCCTTTTGTTAAAAAAATATTTACATGTTCATGAAGGTTTTATACAACATGTAGAACATTTACCTTGCCAAAAATACTTTTAATTAATTATGGGGATTTATTCTCCTCAAAGGTATCTATTGCCAAATATAATTCTTTTAGTAAGTATAATAAGTCCAAACTGAATGAATCCAAATTCCCCTGGTTCCTATTTCAAATATCTATCAGCTGGAGTTTGTCTCATACCATTAAGAGCTATATTTTAACTGTAGCAAAAATAACAAAAATAGTTCAATCCTGTCTTTAGGAAATTTCCTAGGTCAAACCAAAATGGTTCTAACCTACTTCCAACTCTAAGTAATTCTATGTAATCATATCCATCAACACCTAGGAGGTCATGATTTATTGAGCTCTGGATTAACTTTAATGATTTAAACATTTCTGTCGAGGGTGTTTTCACCAACTAAATCATAGTAATAATTCTGAAACTACCAAAATGATGATTCCAATTTCTACAGAAAGGTATTTCAAGTACCTAACATGTACCTTTGGATTCATATCAAAAGCTCTTGTAGAATAATTCTGGTTAAAAAGACAAATATCATCCAATACGCCTTTGGGAATTTCCTGAGGGCACGCTGGTAAATATTTTAAGTTGGTTCCAACTCCCATTGAGTCAGTCCATCAAGCACTACTTAACCATTCAAGGAAATAATTTTAGGAACCCCAGAAATTTTCTGGTGAATTATTTCCTCAAACTAGAGTTCTATTCACTAGAAAACTCTTTATAAATCAATGATAATTGATAAAGTAGTGAAACAACTTTTGTTCATTTCATTTTATCAATACCTATCTGATGGTATCATGTTTATTCAATGGTATCAGAATAAGTCATTGATCCCCAAACCCTCTCTACCTAGTTTCTAGACTATAAAACCCATATGGATTTCCTTCAAATGTTCCAAGACATTTTCCCAATCCTTCTAATCCATTCCCTCAACACCCTACTATTTTGTGACATGTATTACTTGTTTGTTTGTTGTATGCAATGATGCTTGTATTCCTTGTGTTGATTGTGTCTTTACTTGTTGGCATGTATGCTCGATAACGGCGATAGTTGCAATTGTGTGCCGTCGAGAAGAAGGAAGCCCCGGAGTATTAGTATTATTATTATTTTGGTATTATGGTATTCTATTGAAGAAGTCCAGGGACATCTCGCTGGTCACAGTCAAGCCACCTTCTTGCTCATAAAACTTTGACCTACTATTTTACTTATGCATGGTTTATCTACTTATTTATGCAAATTGCATTGTTTTACTAAACTATGTTTTATGCGTGGGAAGGCTTGGCTCCTCCAAGCCATTCCTACTTTAGTACCACTAGGTACAACCCTTTTTGGTGACACCTATTTGTCCCTAGTATGGTAGATGGTGTTTAACACCATAACCCCTTGGAGACCCCGGTTTAGCTATAAGCAAAAGTAGAGGATGGGAAGACCCTGGGAAATTGTTTATAAAATGTTTTATGAGAAAAAACTTTGTGAGGTTTGACCTACCAAGAGAAGTTTGAGAAACTAAAAAGGTTTTGTTTTACAAAAAAGGTTGGAAGAAAGAGCAGGAAAAAGGTTTTGCAAAAAGGCAAACGATTTTTTGTAGTTTTTCCAGAACAATTAACCCGTGTAACCATATTACCCTGAAGTGGGATGGGGCTTAATCGAAAGTTAGTTCACTTCGATATGGGTATCCGCATGACTACTTATAAGGGATTATCTCCCTCTAATTCTGGGCTTCCTTTATGAAAAGGGTCAACTGCGAGGCAGTCACCTGGAGGAAGCAGGGTCACCCATGTGAGTGACCGGGCGATAGTATGATCCCCTCATTAAAAGTGTCGGCTCTGAAGGAGCTGGGTTGCACTCCGGTTGGTCCGTGGATCCAGACGTCTCGGTGTTGAGGGGAACAACTCATAGGGTAGGGCCTGTGTCGGAGTGGACTTTCCGATGGTTTTGTTTGATTACCCGAGACCCGCATACTTTAGTATGACGACCCGGGGGTGATCCCGGCGGATGTGTCAAATCATGTGGGTAAAGGGTACAACCTCTGCAGAGTGTAAATATATTTGAATAGCCGCGTCCTCGGTCATGAACGGTTGGGAAAGTTGTTGTAGAGCGGTGTTGGATTTGCTTTCAAAACTGTTTCCAAAAATGAAAGTATTTTCTAAAACCTGGTGGTGCGAGGGACACCAGAGAAGGAAGAGGATAACCCGGTCAGTTGAAGACCGTGGAGATGAAATAGGGTGACCCAATCCTAGTATTTTCTAAAACATTTCAAAAAGGTTTCCAAAATGTTTTACAAAGGTTTTCAACAAAACCTTGTAGATGCTATATCAGCAAGAGAAAATACTTTAGAAAAGAACCTCTTATGGAGCCATCCTACCACCTCTGCTATATTGGATATCCTTTTATTGTTATTATCTTATAGTGGTTTGCTAGTACATTCAAAGTACTCACCGGCATTGTTCCTGGCTATTTACTTGGCCAGATTTTCAGAAGCACAAGGAGAGATGAAGAAGTTGACGTCTATGCGAGCTAGGCCGTCTCCCTGTCAGTTGCCTGTAGGTTATGGCACGACATGGGCTCTATGATCGAAGACTTTCGCTATTTGTGTTGTAATCTCCATAATGGCAACTATGTAAGCTTTGTAATTGTAAACATTATGGATGTTGTAATGATACTTGTCGGTTATGCTCACGTCTCACTGATCATGAGAGCATGTATTGCAGGCATAACGGGGATTCTCAGACCGTAAATCCGAGGCCCCACAACGTTGATCTTCACTTATGCCCAATATTTGTTTGCATGAGCTCCAAATGATAGCTGCCTTCTATTCATGGTCTATTAGTATACGGTCATCACTAATCTTTATAGAAGTAATATAATTCCTTCTATAATTCTGTATACCAACTGCATAAAAAAACTTGGAATTCACATCTGCCAATTTATCCCATCAGATATTAGCTCTACTCTGCCAATAGATTCTTTTTGCTTCCAATTTGTTTTTTGTATGTCTTTGCAATATTTTTCTGAAACTCCTTTCATGTACTACTAGTGTTCTATGATCTTCAATGACATCAAGTAATGCTAGAAAAAAGTTGTAATTATCAATGATCTTATTTAACTTTGACAAGTTTCTACTCCATTTCTTTAGTCCAGCTGTGGGGCATTTCATTTTTGCATTCAGAGATAATGCATGATCATCCTCTATGGGGGCATTCTGCCAAATGTTAGAAAATTGTTCACAAAAACCATCAAATTCCATCCACTAGGTTTCAAACCCGAATACACTTTACTTTAGGCTCTTATTTGGAGACATGTTATTAGAAATGCTGAAATTGGCGAAAACTCAGGCCATCGTTGTGTTTGTTTCTAGTACTAGTTTTATAGTATAAAAACGAGATCAACTAGGACTAATCCTTGGTGGCATATTTGGGAGTCTGGTGGGCTGAATGTGCCCTACTCTCCTTGCCGCTCTATTCTGAATGTGTCTCATTAGGGAAACTTATATTGTTTCTCCGGTACTTTAAGCATTTAGATCTTGTTGATGCATATAACCCAACGAGTACCAATACTATTTTCTTTCTGAATACTACTAGTAGAATGCATATATGTAAAAAATGTTATAGTGTCAATTCTGTTCATATGTCCCTCTGAGTTTTTTGGAAAAGAAAATTTTATTATTATTTGAAAACCCAGAATACATTTCAGCTCCAACTCCTGAGATAACAAGTAGACTCAAGGACGTACACGGACACATTATTCTCAAAGTAGACACCTCTAAAACACGGAGTTCAACATCATGGAACTCATTTTATTTGTGTGTGATGAGCAACACTCAGCTGCATCCACACTTGACTTCGCACAGCTCCAGTGGCCCGCATGTAGTGGCCTGAAGGCTCACGGCAGAGTGTAAGCTGCAAAAAGAGCAACAAGTTCACATATGCGATTGGCAGCAACAGCATAAGGTAGTCAGAATGTTGTCATGTAAACCCTTTTTTTTTTGCTTACCTCCGCACTTGTAGCCGACGGGACGGTCGACGAGGTTGCAGCGCTTGGGGATGGTGATGGCGTCCTCGGGCTTGATGCCGGCGCTCTTGGCGGTGCTGGAGAGCATGACGGCGCAGAGGCACTTGGGGCTCTGCTTCCCGATGGTGTGCACCGCGGCGCAGCACCCGCTGGACGGCGCCGACTTGGGGTCCTGCCCCGCCGACGCGCACGGCGCCAGCTTCAGCGCCATCTTGTCCGCCGGCGTCGACCCGCACTCGCCGGCACCGTGCGCGCCCCGCGGCGCGGTCAGCGCCGCCGCAGCCACGACCGCCAGAGCGAGCACCAGCAGACCCCTCATCGACATCGTCGCCGGCCGCCTCGACTCGTTCACTCAGGTTTCAGTTTGGCTCAGTGTTCGCTGCTCAGTACGTGCGTGGTACTCGTATGGTAGCTAGCTGCTGCGTGCTTCATGGCCTCGGAGCTGCTGTTTATATAGTGGTGGCGTCGAGTGTGACTTCAGCGACCGACCCGAGCTCATGATGGGCGCGGGGCATCGGTGGAGCGAGCACTACAAGCGCACACCGGCGCGCGCTGTGTCGGCACCGGACGCCTCGTCCAATGGCGTCGCGCCAAGCTCAGCCAGGCAGCGGCTAGTGGGTTGTTGCCCCTCACGCGAAGTTGCATACGTGCCCGGTGCCGGACTCTCGCGGCGCTTACTCTGCAGTTCAAGGCCAGGGCGGGCCGGGCATGGCGCGCTGGGACGCTTTGCTTTGGGAGCATGCGTGAAGTTAAGCAGCTAAAGCATCGTGAAGTGGGCGCTGATGATCAGGGTGTGTATGTCAGTGGACGCGGCACTTCGATTTGATATTGTCAAAAGTTAACTGGATGCTGTGGCGGGAAGAAGATAAAGCAAGCGATCATCGCACTGGTGCGGCCGTGTCGGTGGTGATGCCATCTTTTGATGCAGAGTTTATGGCCCATTATACGTACACCTTAATGAACTCATTTTGCTAACACGCCTACGGTATGTTTTTTTTTTAAACCACAGTATAATCGAAGACGCTTATAACATGTATTCCATTTGTCCTGCCAAGATATCACATGTTTGTTTAAATTTGGATATATTTAATTCTATATACATCCGAATTTTCACAAATCTGAGATATACCTTTTTTTAGAACGGGGGAAGTACTTTGGAGTAGTTCTGTACTGACAATCCAGCTATGAACCGGAGAGACAGCGGTGAATACGGTGCGCAGACGCGTACCACCGCAGTGGCTAATAAGACCCGCTCCTTCCGGTTGTTTTCTTCCAACTGTGTTTGGAGTATTTCTTCATTTTTATAAATAGTTTTAAGTATTACACTCAGCCTCTGTATTATTAGGATGCATACAATCGCAATAAGTTTAAAACAAAAGAACAAAAAAGCAAACTAAATGTAATCATGAAGAACCTAAGTTGATGGTGGACCAATTCCGTAGATCAGGTTGTCATCCATATTGACACATCCGTAAACAGGTCGCGATATTCCATACATGTAGAAGACTGTAAACAAACCGTACTGATATGTTAGTAGATAACTTGCATAAGAGAAGATTTTTACATTTCTATACAACCATAATGACCAAATGATGGCAATCCCGCTCACCCTAATAAGAGTTCTAAACTTGTGATTGATTCTATGTAACCAATAGCCAAAAATATTAGCAATGTTACATAGAGGATACAAGTCAGAAGCTATATGGATAACTGGCCATATAGAATAGACAAATTTGCATTAGAAGAACGGATGTTTAGTTGTCTCTCATGGTGATAAAAACACATCGCGTACTTTCATACCAATTATTTTTAACAAGGTATTTCTTTGGTAAGAATGACTCCTCGACGAACACATCACACAAATAATTTTATCTCGAGTGGTATCTTCATCTTCCACATCTTATTATATCGGTTGGCACTTCTGGATGAACCAAAGCCATACACAAGGAATCGCCTAAGAATTTACCACTCTCGTGTAGGTTTCAACGAAACTCGTGAGTCCCTTGCGAGAGACAAATGCACCATTGCCAAATGTTATAACACAACATTCCAAGATGCAAGCCTGTGGCCAAGTAAATATCTTCTGAACATCACATATGGTGGGAAAACTCCAGAAAGGTGGCAATAATATCTTCTATAACAAACAATGTTGTATAGAGCTGGATATTGTTTCCAAAATATGGCATTTCACATCTACATGTCCTTCCAGAATCTAATTCCAGATCTATATTAAATATTAGAGTATCTAAATCATAAGAAATGTTTCTTCGTGGCCATTAGACTGGCCCGGAAATGTGAATCCCCTAGCTTCCGGTATGCTTGGGAGAAGCCATTTGACCCAATGTATTTTATTTGTAGGAGGTTTTGCCATACCTTGTCTTCTGTAAGTAGATTGAATATACATTTATCTAGGAAGGGCAGTATTTTTTACCTCGAGGTCGTGTATACTGATCCCTCCTTGATCTTTGAGACAGTAAACCATACTCTATTACTCTATTTAGTCAGTTGATTTTTCTCGTTATCTCTTTGATAGAAGAATCCTGACCAAAAATAATTGAATCTATGTAAGACTCCTTTAAGAAGTTGGGAAAATGAGCTCATATATAATACCATATTACTTAGTACTGAATTCGTGAGAACCAATCTTCCACCCAGCGATAGCAATTTTCCTTTCCAACTGGTTAGCCATTTTTGTATTCTCTTCTCGATGTATTTTCATTCAGTACTAGTAAGTCTTTGATAATGTGTCAAAATTCCCAAGTAGCTAATCATAAACTGGTCTTACCCGCAACCAAATAATCAGCATACATGTGTCTCGTCTTGAGCCTCACCAAAACAGAACAAAAAAAATCGGTTTTGTGAAAAAATATTTTGAGACCCGAAATTTGCTCGGGGGTTGACAAAATTAATTCTAGATTGCTTGATTTTTCAACGTTATGTTCCTTAAAGAGGATCATATCGTCGGCATACTGAAGATATAGAGTCCACCATCAACAACATGATAAATCACCCCTTTAATTTGGCGATCATTTTTTGCATGCTCAATCATGACAGCTAATGTATCATCTACTATACTAGATAGTATTGCAATAATGGGTCAGCTTGTCTCATTTTTTTTGGAAGTATGTGCCAACATCATTATTTATTTTGATGGCCACACTACCTTCATCCAAAAAAACTATAGATTAGAGCGCCCCACTATGTAGAGAATCTTTATTGCGGGCTCCCATGTAATCATCATAAGTTTTACACCGTCAAGATTGATCTTACATGCCACTCCAACGTCTAGGGTTCCAAGAACGCAAGAGTATGGATTGGTGGAAATGTAGATTCAGATCTTTCTCTCTCTCTTTTCGCTAAAAGGGATGGAAGAATCATGAGAAGAATTGAGATAAATCAATATCCTAAAGGTCAATAATGATGGGCAAAACGACCTTAAAATATGGGAACCTTTGGGAAGAATACCCCTTTTACAGGTGTGCCACAAAATCCAACTGTTACAAACGCGCTGCAGGAAACTGAGCTTGGTTGGCCCGGCCAGAGGAGACCACTTTGGTGGCATTAGTCTGGGATGGAATACTGGCCGCTTCAGCCAAACTTCGGAACAAGCCCGGACAGGGGCCGGACCACTCCGGGTTGACAGAAGACAGAAACAGAAAGCTATCATATAGAAACAATATAGCTAGCATATAATGTTTGGTTAGGAGTACTAAAAATATTCTTAACTTTGTTATAGCAAAAAATATATAAAAATGTATCATTAGTTACTAAAATTCATTCATGTAGTTTATGGGATATTTTTTGTATTAGGAATAAATTATGCACATATGAAAAGTTGTACATGCAATCATGGAAAACGCTCCATGTGCCAAACATATTTTTAGTCGTGTTTCAACATTTATGAAAAGTACTCTTGTGTTTAAGAAAAATATCCATGTTCGTTTTGATATTGACCTATCAATTGAACTTACATGCATTACTTTATCTTCTAAAACAGTAAAAAAACAGTTTGTACAAACCATATCTACTAATAAACATAAACATAGTGTGGCATGATTTGTTTTCACAAAGTTGACCAATGAAGAATTTCAATTACTAGAACACATAAAAACCATATAACCATTCCAAACATGCCCCTAGCTAATGGGTTGGTTCTCACATTTTTGTTCTAACATTTTTTTAATCTACAAATAGCAGTTCATTTATGGTAGTCGCTTCATTGTGTGAAGTTTCGTGATCTGTTTAGGAAGGTGTGTACAAGGTTGGACGATACAGTGAGAGACTTTTTTACTCGACATGGGTGACAACATAATCTTTGGATAGGATCTCCATCACCTTATCCGTTTTGCAATTTCTCATACTGATATGTAATTCGCCTTTCTTTTGTTTTGAGACTTTGGACTTATGTTGATTGTGTGCAACATAGTTATATAGAGACCGAGTGTAATGCTTGACTTCTCAACCTTGTAGCATTTATTCTTTCTTCAATACGATGATGTGTTAAAAATAACCATGAAAGCTCACACAATGATCTTCTTTCAAACATGCTTCTAACAGGCTCAACTCGTCTCATGACCAATATTTGGATTCATCCTTGAATAACACCTTGGTTATCACTTGTTCTTCTTTCTTCAACCTTGAAGCCAAAATATGGTTTAAGCATTGTCTATGGACAAAACCTTCAAGTATAACTTAGAATAAACATTAATTCATAGAGATTCTAATTAATTACCAAAAGCACACATGGGATCACACATGCTCTTTCATGCGGAAAATTATTTTTATAACATTTACATAACTTTCTTCTATTAAACTAATATATGAAAATACAAAAAATGAGACCCATTACAAAAATTATATTTGTGCATGGGCCTTGTGGCTCATTTGGAATCAATTCACGAGTCTTGTATGTATCTCCCACATTAAAATATACTAAACAGGAGCTCCAAAAATATGGAGATCTTGTAAGCCCCTCATTGCAGGGTGTACATGATGCCACCTACAGAACAAAGGCCCAATGGGTTGACTAGGCTATGCAAGCCCAGTAAACAATTTCATCCATTTCTCTATCGTCCTAAGAAACTAGGACTTTATATTCTAAAATTCAAGGAACATGAAAGTCTTTCGGAGTGTAAAATCAATATAGCTAGCCTATAATGTTTGATCAGAAGTACTAAAAAATATTCTTAACTTTTTTATACCACAAACATATATATTGAAAATTGTAACATCCCAGCATTTAGGAACTAAGGAAGGGTAGATTTAGGAATTTGAAATGTTGCATGCATTCATCTGTGAAAATGTGGGTATTTTTTTTGCCAAATAAAAATCTAAAGTGATCAAAGTTTCTTTCATGCTTTGAGCTTAAGTATAGTCTTGAAGGATGATTGTTATATACTTTGGTATGATCTTTGTAGATTAGAGTGTTTTGGGAAATGAAATTTGAATTTAAAACTTGAGTGTTTGAATTATAATTCAAAAGGATTTTGAATAATGTTTGAGTATTTGAAAATTTACCCAATAATAACTCAAACTTTATATAAAGAAAGCAATTAAGAATAAGAATCTCCATTTAAAATTTTTATTCAATAAATAAGTTACACAATGTAACCTATATAAATAAGCAACAATCCTTACAATAGTAAATAAATAAAAGATTATTATTTCTTTATTGATATTAGTACAATCTTTATTACAAAAGAATAAAAAAAATAAAAAGTACAAAAGAATAAATTAAAGATTACAATTGAATCAGAGAGATATTACAAGTGACTATTCTATGAATAAAAAGAAAAACCTAAACTAAAGTCTTGATCTTCAAATCTGGTACCTGCAAAATAAAAAGAAACTTAAAAGAAAAAAGAAAGTTAGGATTAGAATAATGTTACTCTCAGAGTTGACAGTGAAGTGCACTGTTCACTTTTTCATCATTGAGTAATTTAAGGGGGAAAGTTTCACCAATATGAAAGAAGATATCTTTCATAATTTAAGCCATAAGTCAAATAAACATCAAGGAGGGGCAAGTTTCACCAGCCAAGTAAATGGTAACCTGATGAAAGTAACTTTCAAAACCAGAACATATCCACAACTTGTGCAGCAGGCACACAGGCAGCACACACACCAAACTGCATGGGTGTGCTGTCAGCACCACAACAACAGGACAATCAAACAAAACCATCAAAACAGCCATGGAAAGCCAATCCCCACACTATTCTATTGTTCTTACACACCAAGCACAGCAGCCAGCAGCTAAACCAAGCCAAAGCCAAGCTAGATCACACCAACCAAAGCCCAGGATCACATCACTAAGATGGTGACATAAGGAGGGGTGGATCAGGTGGATAGCAAGACCAAGATCAAGCCATCAGGACCAGGAGATGATGGGATAGATCAAGGACAAGCCAGGAACTGGAAATACCAGGGGATCACAGATCAAGCTACCACAAGATCAACCACTACCAACCACAACATCAAATAAGTGTGGTGAGTAAAATAGACCATCACATGATCTATATATCTAGGATTAGACAAGCATTCATGATCTGTCTATTACTCAAATTCTCAGAAAGCACCCAAGTGGGGTGAATCCATCATTGAAGTTTTTAAAACACTAAAGGCAATCAGAAAAGTATGAGGATCCAACTAGATCTTAGAACCACATCATTGACCTAGCTATCAAGCTATATTTCAATTCAAGAATGAATATAGCTAAGATTTAAACTTCTAGGCACATCTTTAAGACAAGAGTAGCACCTTAGAATTTAATCTTATGGATATATATAAGTAATCAAGCCTACCATCTTTTTTCCCCCAAACTTTGATTCAAGAAACAGTAGCTGGTATCACTACCAGAACCCATCCATGTGAATCAACAAGATAAAGGCTTAATCCCTAAACCTTAGACCAACATCATGGGTCTTAGGGACTTAAGTGTAGGGGTTCGTAGCATGGAAAACAAAAAAATTCTACTGCATGAACACACAATCAAGATCTAATTTATGATCAAGCCAAGATCTATCTACTAGATTGTAGCAACGAGTCGATAGAATACTAACCCTCGAAGATCCAAAGCGGTTAACGAGAGCAGATTCTCGTGGGTGATGTAGTCGTACACTTGCCGATCTCAAAATCGCGTAGACGATCCTTCCGGCACTGCGTTACGGCAACGCTTTCGCAGTCGGTCACACGTTCGGTACTCGATGAAGACCTTCCTCTCACTTGTTCCAGCAGGCAGCGGAGGTTGTAGCACTCTCCTCGTGATTCCGGCAGCATGACGGCGTGGTGTCGGAAGTAGAGGGGAGATCCCGCAGGGCTTCGCCTTAAGCCAGTGCGAGTATGGTGGAGTATGAGAGAGGCCTTGGTGATCTATGGTTTAGAGGGCACCAATGGGAGGGCTTGGCCGACGGCTAGGGTTTGGGGAAACCCTAACTCGCCGAGCTAGAGGAGGCCCTAGGTGGCGGCGACTTGGAGGAGGCCGGCGGCTAGGAGATTAGGGTTTGGGTGTGAGGGGTAGGGGGCGCCCTACCCCTCCTTATATAGGTGGAGGGTGGCCGGTTGGGAGGAGGGAGTACTCCTCCAACTCGCCCTCCTTGGCCAGCGGGTGGAGGGAGTGGGACTTCCTCCCCTAGTAGGTTTCCTACTCTCCCTCCACCAAGCAAACTTGCCGTTTGACTTTTTCAAATTGGCGTTTGACTTTCAAACTAGGATTTGATTTCTCCCTTTATTTTGCCCAGCCAAGTGACCTAGTACATGATGCAACCATTCCATATTGTCATGACACATTCATGTATCCTTCCCCTCCGGTGTGCCGGACCTTCCGGACCCTTCTAGAACATTCCCGGTGAAAACACCGGAATCATTCCCCAACTCCGAAACAGGACTTTCCTTATATGAATCTTATTCTCCGGACCATTCCGAATGTCCTCGTGATATCCCGGATCCCATACGAGACTCCGAACAACATTCGGTCTCTTACTCATCATTTCATAACTACTAAACAACATTGAATCCTTAAGTGTGTCTTCCTACGGTTCGTGAATTATGCGGACATGATCGAGACACTTCTCCGATCAATAACCAATAGAGGAATCTGGAAATTCATATAGCTCCCACATATTTCTACGATTACTTTGCGATCGAATGAACCACTTACATACGATACCAATTTCCCTTTGTCTCACGATAGTTTACTTATCCGAGGTTTTGATCGTCGGTATCTCTGCATACCTAGTTCAACCTCATTACCGATAAGTACTCTTTTCTCGTTCCCGTGATATGTTATCCCTTGTGAGCCAGTCACATGCTTGCAAGCTAATTGGATGACATTCCACCGAGAGGGCCCAGAGTATATCTATCTGTCATATGGATGGCCAAATCCCACTCTTGATCCATGTGCCTCAACCCATACTTTCTGAACACTCAATGTCACCTTTATAGCCACCCAGTTACGGTGTGGTGTTTGATGTCATCAAAGCATCCTTCCAGTGATGGTGATTTAACATGATCTCATGGTCAAAGGAATTAGGTTACTATGTATCAGAAAGCTTATAGCAAATGAACTATATTAAATGACTTGATCTTTATGCTACGCTTAACTATAGGAGTATGTCCATCATATCATTCTCCTAATGATATGACCCTATTTTTAATAACATCTCTATGTTCATGATCAGGAGACCATGATCATATATTAACCAACAAGATAGTTTAACAAGAGGCTTTACTAGGGACTCTTTTATGTTTACAAATCACACAAGTATTAATGTTTCCAGTTAATACAATTATAGCATGGTATGTAAACATTTATCATAAGTATGAAGATATGATAATAACCACATTATTATTGCCTCTTGGGCATATCTCCAACAGTCTCCCACTTGCACTAGAGTCAATAATCTAGTTTCAAACCTTTGTGTATTCAACACCTTTGGCTTTTCAGTGCTGTATTTACACGATTGCTAGTGGTCAACTGATCTCCGGATCCGACACTTTCAGGTCCGTGTGTAATTGCATGTCTTTGCGTCTCCACGCATCACTCATTTTCTAATGAGATGGCTTTGTACAAATTTGGTCCTTTGGTGAGACCTTTAGTTCCTTGGGGTTAAAACATGTTGATAATATTGTCGTACAATATATCTTCATAGTATTATCCCGCTGTGAACTACACCTAGTTTGATAACAAACTTCTTGACACAAATGCCCTCTTTTGCTGCTATAACAGCAGTCATATACTTAGCCTTTTGTTGTAGTATCTGTCACAATGTCTTAACTTTGGAACTCATCCAAATTCATTATGGAACTTACTTTCCATCATATTGTGCCACCCTTAGTTTAGATTGAGATAAACTTAATTTGTACTTTGTGACAAAACTAGTATCAATGTAATACTTTTACAATGAACTTACCATCTATTTGTCACTTCTACAAAATAGTATATTCTTAGTTCTTCTAAAAGATCATAAGAATATCTTTACTATCGTCCAATAATCATCTTATGAATCATTCTGGTATACGCTCATAACATTTAGAGCATAGGACATATCTGGATTTGTACACATCGCATCATGATTGATAAAATACTCTTTGTGATTGTATCTATCAAGTATCAGAAATACTTAAATCTTTATTCAATCCTTCCTATGCAACAAGAACTTTTCTTGCAGTTTCTATATTGAACTTATTCAATATATCATCTATGTACTTCTGGCACAACCATATTGGCGTCACAAACATTGATGCCAAATATTTGGGTTCTGCCTAAGCCTTTCATCGAGATGAAATTCTTATCTTGTGTTAATAAAAAGACACATCATTTTCAATCAACAATATGTCTTCTACATAATGTACTAGAAACATGTCTTAGCGCTCCCACTTAATTTCTTGCAAATGCAAGAATCTTCATCGTCTCTGATGAAATTAAACTCTTTTAACAGTTTCATCATAGTGAAGATTCCAACTCCGCGATACTTACTTCAACCATTGAAGTTTGCATACGCTTTTAGCATCCTTTGAATTAACAAAACCCTTTGGACCGTGTTAAGCACATATCCTAGGTAACAATTCTATTAGAAGAACTTGTTTTGTTTATTCAACTACCACATAACAAAATTATATGTAGTGGTTTCTACATTAATCCATCTAGACTAAATATCGCTATGAAAGATCAAATCTTGTCATATACAATCTTTGAACATTGTTGTGAACTCTTTCCCAATATGTCGATAATTTCATAGATGTGAAACATCCATGTCTATTTCTTTATAGATCCAAATACGACTGTAAGGTCTTTTACCTTTCCAGAGGGTCTTTCAAGTTCAAAGCTTGATCTCTCGTATATGGAACTATCACGGATTTTATGGCTTCAAGCCATTTGACGGAGTCAGGGCCCATCATCGCTTCTTTGCATATAGTCGGATCATTATTGTCAAATAATGATTTGACTCTCAAATCTTGGTATTTGATTGTTTACCCAACCTACTTGTTTCAATAGGAACTTAGATCTCTGTGACCACAACCTTTGAGGCACGTGAGCCATGAGCATTGTTGCTGCCTCCGGAATACTTTTCGGCGCTACGCAACTTTGCACATATAGCTAAGGTTCTTTTAGCCTTATCAAAGTTCTATTGTCCTCCCACTTAACTTTTCACGAAAAATTCCTTCTCAAAGAAACTTGACGTTCTAAGCGACAGACACTTTTGTCTGTGATGTTATGGAGAAATAGTTATTCAAAATAACATACAAAGACAGGTTCATCCAACTTTGGTTGCAAACATTTTTCTTATGCATATCATACCAATGTTTAAGAAAGGACAACTTGGGTTTTATCCCAAACCATAACTTTATATGGTGTCATTTCAACGGATTATGATGAAGCTCTTTTTAGTGGAAAAATGGTAGTCTCTAAAGCTTTTAATCTTTAAAATATAATGACAGTTTTATGAATTACACCTTTGAGCTTACCATGTAAAACAAGGTTCAATTACATATCTCGAACGTTCCATGCTCTTATGGTGTTTCGGGAAATGTAAACCCACGAAACGATTCCTTAAATCTTAGGTGTTTTTATGCTAAACTTGTAACTCAAATATCTTCCTTTATGATCTTATCATAAACTATTTATATTCTTGTTACAATGATTTTGCACTTCATGTTGAAAGTATTTGAACTTTTCAAATGTTTCATACTTCATCCTTAATAAGTAAATATTCATATATTCACTCAAATTTTCGGAGAAATCATATGAAGTAGAAATCCATCGCTCTTGACTACACATAATGGACTTCATACAATAATATGTACAAGTTCCAATAAGCTAGTCATTCATTCCCTTTCGGCCTATGAACGGAGTTTTAATTATCTCTAGGAAAGTTCCACAAGCGTCATTTGATCAAAAATCAAAAGACTCCAAAATTCCATCCACATGGAGTTTCTTCATGTTTTCTTTCCAATATAATTTAAACGGCGATGTCACTTCCTAAGTGATATTTCAATCAATTTGTCTATCGACATTTTTAGCACTAGTTTTATGGATGTGATTTCTCCAACGAGATTTGTAAATCATCCATCTTTTATGGATTATAGCAATTATTTGAACAACCCTTTTGTTCTCATAATACCTGATAAAACAAATCTTGAAGGCAAGCTTTGATGTTTAATGAGCAACACAATAACCCTTTATTTGTTCTCGATGAACATCATCACATATTCTTTTGCTAGTTACTTGGGCCATTGTAGTTCATGAATTCTGTTGTTTCGTATGACGATTCATACCAACAAATTCAGTATCCAATACTTAATAACCACATTATTTAACAAGCAAAGAATACAGCCATAACGCGTATATCCTCTATATACCTAAGCTGAACAATTCTAGTCTTTTATTTTCTGCCATATATTTATGAGATTCTCTTTCAGTATATATTTTTCTGTTTGAAAGAATCTATCAACATCAATAGTGGAGCCATATACATGACACATAGTCCAAAGCATGTATAGTAAACTACCAATGTCTTTGGACTTGCACTTTGAAGTAGATAACCATCATCAAATGTTTGGTGTTCTTTCAAATTCCTTTCTTTAGTAATCTTTTGGTGTAGTAAACATTTTACCTACATCAAATATTCACCCTTATCATGGAATTATTCATGATCAAGCTACTTTAGCTTATAACGGTGAATCGTGAGTATAATGTTGCTCTCCAAAACCTTTTGGAGGATTAGGACAACTAGTGTCTCCAACCTCTTGCAAATTCTCATCAAATATGAGAACATAAACTTTGCCATATTATACTCTATCATGTTGTAACCAAAACATCATTTCAGATATCACAATATCTTCCATACATGATGGTTTCTGAAACAATTCTTTCAACTCCTAGATTACCTTGATATTTAAACTATCTTTCGAATATCAAGAATCATGGAGATAAATATGATACTTATATACTAACACTTGGAATTGTCATTCTTGATTTAATACCAATTATTAAACTTTATGGAGTAACCGGAACTTACTGAAAGTTTGCAATAGGACTTTTAAACTTTAGATTAACACTTCAAAACAATACGATACCAGTTCGTAAAGTAACTAACCAGAATTCTATAGTTCTATCATCTCAATTATAACTAAGCGCAAGGTGGTAAACGGATGCCAATGACTACAACAATTATGCAAATTCACTTTGATTTAATTTATGATAAATAGTGTTCAACTTTTAATCATATTATCGTTGAACTCCCACTCAAAACAATATCCCTCGCATTGTTTTAGTGATCACACGAATCAAATCCACCACATCAAAACCGATCATCACGAGAGTTGATGTAGCTTCAATGGCGAACAATCAACATGTTCATCATATCTACTATATGACTCATGCTTTACCTTTCGGTGATCCGTGTTCCGAGACCATGTTTGTACATGCTAGGCTCGTCAAGATCAAACCTTAGCTTCCGCATGAGCAAATCTGGCTTGCTCATGTTGTATACACTCGCAGAATCTAACACACCCGATCATCACGTGGTGCTTCAAAACAACGAGCTTTAGCAACGGTGCTTACTAAGGATGAACACTTTAAAACTTGAAATTTTGTGCTTGAGGGATCACCTTATAATGCTACCGTCGTGAACTAAGCAATACAAGATGCATAAAAGGATTAACATCACATGCAATTCATAATATGTGATATGATATGGCCTTTCTCCTTGTGCTTCCGATCTCCATCTTTAAGCACGAACATGATCTCCATCATCACCAGTGTGGCATCAAGGTCAATGGCGCCGCTTCATGGTTGTCGTCCACTAGCATCAACTATTACAACTTCTTTGAATAGACATGCAGGTCTTAACGGAATTTAAAAGACAACCATATGGCTCCTGCCGGTTGCCAACTTACAATAAGGAACATTGCATACATCATATATAATCACAATCCTGGCCATATCACATCACATCACACCCCTGCAAAACAAAGTTAGACGCCTCTAATTTTCTTTGCATGTTTTACGTGGTTTGGGGCTTTCAATAAGTGTCGTTCTAACTTACGAACAAGAACCACAACATTGATGTTGAACTATCAAGTGCCCGTTTTAAATTGAATCTTTACTATGATGGGAGAGACAGACACCCGCAAAGCCACTTATGCAATACAAGTTGCATGTCGAGCGTGGAGCAAGTCTCATGAACGATGTCATGTAAGGTTAGCCCGGGCCGCTTCATCCCACTATACCGCAAGATGCAAAGTACACAAGAAGCAATTGATAATAAAAGCACCACCGCCCACAATGACCATTGTGTTCTACTCGTGCAACAGATCTATATATAGACACGGCTCTGATACCACTGTAGGGGTTCGTAGCATGGAAAACAAAAAAATTCTACCGCATGAACACACAATCAAGATCTAATCTATGATCAAGCCAAGATCTATCTAATAGATTGTAGCAACGAGTCGATAGAATACTAACCCTCGAAGATCCAAAGCGGTTAACGAGAACAGATTCTCGTGGGTGATGTAGTCGTACACTTGCCGATCTCAAGATCACGTAGACGATCCTTCCGGCGTTGCGTTTCGGCAGCGCTTCTGCAGCGGTCACACGTTCGGTACTCGATGAAGACCTTCCTCTCCCTTGTTCCAGCAGGCAGCGGAGGTTGTAGCACTCTCCTCGTGATTCCGGCAGCATGACGGCGTGGTGTCGGAAGTAGAGGGGAGATCCCGCAGGGCTTCACCTTAAGCCGGTGCGAGTATGGTGGAGTATGAGAGAGGCCTTGGTGATCTATGGTTTAGAGGGCACCAAGGGGAGGGATTGGTCGACGGCTAGGGTTTGGGGAAACCCTAACTCGCCGAGCTAGAGGAGGCCCTAGGTGGCGGCGACTTGGAGGAGGCCAGCGGCTAGGAGATTAGGGTTTGGGTGTGAGGGGTAGGGGCGCCCTACCCCTCCTTATATAGGTGGAGGGTGGCCGGTTGGGAGGAGTTAGTTCTCCTCCAACTCGCCCTCCTTGTCCGGCGGGTGGAGGGAGTGGGACTTCCTCCCCAAGTAGGTTTCCTACTCTCCCTCCACCAAGCAAACTTGCCGTTTGACTTTTTCAAATTGGCGTTTGACTTTCAAACTAGGATTTGATTTCTCCCTTTATTTTGACCAGCCAAGTGACCTAGTACATGATGCAACCATTCCATATTGTCATTACACATTCATGTATCCTTCCCCTCCGGAGTGCCAGACCTTCCGGACCCTTCTAGAACATTCCCGGTGAAAACACCGGAATCATTCCCCAACTCCGAAACAGGACTTTCCTTATATGAATCTTATTCTCCGGACCATTCCGGATCTCCTCGTGATATCCCGGATCCCATCCGAGACTCCGAACAACATTCGGTCTCTTACTCATCATTCCATAACTACTCAACAACATCGAATCCTTAAGTGTGTCTCTCTACGGTTCATGAATTATGCGGACATGATCGAGACACTTCTCCGATCAATAACCAATAGAGAAATCTGGAAATTCACATGGCTCCCACATATTTCTACGATTACTTTGCGATCAAATGAACCACTTACATACGATACCAATTTCCCTTTGTCTCACGATAGTTTACTTATCCGAGGTTTTGATCGTCGGTATCTCTGCATACCTAGTTCAACCTCGTTATCGATAAGTACTCTTTTCTCGTTCCCGTGATATGTTATCCCTTGTGAGCCAGTCACATGCTTGCAAGCTAATTGGATGACATTCCACCGAGAGGGCCCAGAGTATATATCTATTCGTCATATGGATGGACAAATCCCACTCTTGATCCATGTGCCTCAACCCATACTTTTCGAACACTCAATGCCACCTTTATAGCCACCCAGTTACGGTGTGGTGTTTGATGTCATCAAAGCATCCTTCCGGTGATGGTGATTTAACATGATCTCATGGTCGAAGGAATTAGGTTACTATGTATCAGAAAGCTTATAGCAAATGAACTATATTAAATGACTTGATCTTTATGCTACGCTTAACTATAGGAGTATGTGACGAGGTTTAATCTCGTCAATGCCCATTGTTATGGACTTGGGTTTTGGAGAAGATGGGGATGCTGGAGATCGTGGCACGGTTAACAGACAAGCAACCAGGGGACACGAGATTTACCCAGGTTCAGGCCCCCGGAGGGAATACCCTACTCCTGCTTGTCTGCTCTTGATTACGGCGGAACCGAAGGTTACAGGGTGCGCAGATTCGATCTGGCGTGGATGTGAGTGCGAAAGTATGAGTCGAGCTCTAGATCTGTAGATCTATTGTGTACATGCCTTCCTCGTTGGACCCTCCTAGCCTTTATATATGGGGAGGCTAGGTCTCGGGTGCCAATACGAGTAGGTTACAAGTTGTATTCAAACTCTAGTCTTGAGGTTTCCTTGTCTTGTGCGCTTGGGAGTCCGTGTCCATATGGGCTTCATAGCAGCCGAAACGTCATAGGCGTCATGGACCCTGGCAGTTCGTCGAGTGGGCCTTCCGTCGGGCTGGACCAGGTATACTAACATCGGGTACCCGTAGGGCATATCCATGTCAGTAGCCCCCGAGTCTCCATCCGAAACGTAGATTTGGGTGGAGACTTAGTTGTCTTGAACCTTGTATTTGGATGTCAGAGTCGAAAGTTGTGTCGAGTGCGAAGCACTTCACCCGGAATTTCATCGGGTCAGCTGAATTTGTTCGGCTGTTGTAAAGGAAATCGACATCGTGGACGTAGTCAACACAATGGACTATAGGGTGCGCGACCAGCGCTCCCTATGGGAGTAGCCCCCGAGTGTCTGTTCGAGTCGTAGACTCGAGCAGAGACTTTAATTTAGCCATTGTTTGCTTTAGGTCGGTAGGACACAATTTTTTGGACAGCTGCACCCGAAAGATTGAAGACTCGGCGTAGGACTCGAAGATCTTGTGTGTGCGCGACCAGCGCTCCAGTTTGCAGTAGCCCCCGAGTGTCTGGCGGAGTCGTAGACTCGGGCAGAGACTCGAGTCTTGTATCGTGCAGTTGTAGCCGAAAATCTCATGGGCGTACCGCTGACCCGGAAGTACATCGGGTGCGCGACCAGCGCTCCTGATAGGAGTAGCCCCCGAGTGTCTAGTCGAGTCGCAGACTCGAGTGGAGACTCATGCGAGGAGAAACCACTGACCCGAAAGTGCATCGAGTCAGCGTCTCACGCATAAGGAGATTGTCATAACAGCGACGGGTTTCCGGAGTCGATGGTGGTAGTGAGGTCCGCATCCAAAGATTGTCGCGGTCGAAAACCGCACTGAGTCGCCACATCATCGCAGTCGAAAGCCGCATCAGGTTGCCGATGCCGAAGGAGCCCTCGAGTCGCTGAAGCCGAAGATCGCAGTGGGTTGCTGGAGCCGAAGGCCGCGGTTGGTCGCCAGAGCGGAAGGAGCCCCCGTCACGATCGCAAAATCAGCGCCCCAGGTTCCCACGGACGGCGCCAATTGACGAGGTTTAATCTCGTCAATGCCCATTGTTATGGACTTGGGTTTTGGAGAAGATGGGGATGCTAGAGATCGTGGCACGGTTAACAGACAAGCAACCAGGGGACACGAGATTTACCCAGGTTCAGGCCCCCGGAGGGAAAACCCTACTCCTGCTTGTCTGCTCTTGATTACGGTGGAACCGAAGGTTACAAGGTGCGCAGATTCGATCTGGCGTGGATGTGCGTGCGAAAGTATGAGTCGAGCTCTAGATCTGTAGATCTATTGTGTACGTGCCCTCCTCGTTGGACCCTCCTAGCCTTTATATATGGGGAGGCTAGGTCTCGGGTGCCAATACGAGTAGGTTACAAGTTGTATTCAAACTCTAGTCTTGAGGCTTCCTTGTCTTGTGCGCTTGGGAGTCCGTGTCCATATGGGCTTCATAGCAGCCGAAACGTCATAGGCGTCATGGACCCTGGCAGGTCGTCGAGTGGGCCTTCCGTCGGGCTGGACCAGGTATACTAACATCGGATACCCGTAGGGCATATCCATGTCAGTATGTCCATCATATCATTCTCCTAATGATATGACCCTGTTGTTAATAACATCTCTATGTTCATGATCAGGAAACCATGATCATATATTAACTAACAAGCTAGTTTAACAAGAGGCTTTACTAGGGACTCTTTTATGTTTACAAATCACACAAGTATTAATGTTTCCGGTTAATACAATTATAGCATGGTATGTAAACATTTACCATAAGTATGAAGATATGATAATAACCACTTTATTATTGCCTCTTGGGCATATCTCCAACATTAAGAAAGGAAAATTTCTACTTATATTTAGTGCCAAACTCATCTTAAGCTTGAACCAACCCAAACAAAGAAATAGAATCTAATCTTGTGTGCCATACAAAGATGGTGTCACAAGAACAGTTCTACATTAATCAGGTTAAGCATTCAATCTTCACAGATTCAACCAACCAACTATAAATAATTTTCCTGTCATCACAGGAATCATAATTAAGAAAATCCCTAAGTATATATTCACTGTTTGAAAACATTTGATCTCAAACTACATATGAATTCTTAAGCCAACAAGTGCTAATATAGTGACTTCATCACACAACACTCACTGTCATTAACCAAGTAATGACAGTGGTGTGTTATAAAACCACTAGATTTCCAAGTATTGCTTCTAGAGCAACTTTACCATCTGACCATATCAAAATTAATCCATAGAATCATCTGATAAACCACTAGCATCACCACAGCTAATCATCAGTAAGCCACAACAATTCACCACTTAACAGGTTCAAGGATCATCAACACATGATCCAATTCATCAGTTACTTAATCAACAACAGGGTATGAACCCTAAGAAGAACCAAGAATCCTAATAAGGACATGACAGTAACCAGGAAGGTCATTACCAACATCTAGCATAGGATGGCCTAGCACAGAGAGCACGAGGGGAGATGAATAACTTACCGAAGGTCCTCACTTTAGATTAGAAGAGGAAGCAGAGGAGGCCGACGACCATGGCGGCATGGGGAGCACCCCAATGGGGCGCTGCGACCCATACAATACCACAAAGAAAACCATAGCCACGCCTGGGGGCGAGGAGCATCACCACGGCACACGACAGCAGTGGCGGCGTCAGGATCAACGCCAACCCCAAACCCTAGGGTTCGGGACGACATCGATCTGGCCACAGGAGGACTCCAAGTCCAAATCCAATTGGACATGAGGGTAGAGCAGGGCCGACAACCTCATCCTGCACCACGGCAGTGGCTAGGAAGGTACACGGCGGCGCGAATCGCCGGCAACAGCACCGCTGACCACGGGGTCGGGGAAGGAGAAGGAGAGAGGTGAGCTCGAGAGAGATACAGAGAGTAATGGGCTGGAATGGGCCAATACCCCTTCGGGGTGTTGTTTTGCCTTTGCCCTACTGGGCCACAAGGGCCCAATAAAACCAAATAAGCCAGCCCAAATCATTTAGAGCCCGTTTTAATAATTGGAAAAGACCAAAATGCCCCTTAACTTAAAGAAATTCTAGAAAATAAAATAAAAGTCTAAAAATTATAAATAAAATATTTTTGGATTCACAATAATCCAAACTATCCAAATCAATTAAGAAATAAAATTTTAGACATATAAATTTTATTAAGAATTTTGTAATTTAAATATTCCTTATAGAATTTTACAAAATTATTGAAAGATGACAAAAATAAATAAAAATCACTTTCATTATATATTCATATTTTAGTATTTTATAAAAATACTAAATAAATATTTAATATCCATTTTTGGTATTTAATGATAATTCTTAAAGGAATTATTAATTAAATAAAATTCAAATAAAAAGAAATAAAATAAAAGAGTACAATATTCAATAAATATTAAAAAAATAATATTTATAAAATCTTTATTATTAAAAGAATTTCTATAATTTAAATAAATGGGGGAGAATATATATAAAGTTAAATAATGCATTACATTACTTTTGCATAATCATTTTGCTTCTTTAAATATTTTCCTTACCGGGCAATAATGATGTTTTTGTAGACATAGAAGCTCAAGTCCAGTGCAAGCATCAGACTTCACTATCTTGCAATCACAAGGCAAGTTCATCACTTGCTCATGTCCTTTGAAGAGTCTTTATCAAATTATTTACGAATTGTGTGTTATCATCTATACTATAGAAAAAGAAAACAATATTTCCCCAAGATACTAAATCTTAGATATCATCCTAAGTGATGATATGATGGAGCAATAGAATTTAGTGTTCTAATTGCACTAATGATGAACAATTAGGGATTAATAACCCATGACATCAGTGATTCTAGCGTCGTATTACGCGTTAACCATGAGATTTGGAATGAGACGGAGAAGTCAGCTGTGTCCTTTTCCTCTTGTATGGAGGCAAGACGACCTTAACGTGACGTTGTGATTCCTTGTGCGGATCCAACATATGGGTGGACACCCTTACGTCCCACACTTTTGGTGTCTAGATTATCTATGAATAGTGTTTAGGGAGATAGTCCATGTAAATGGCACTATTCTGGGCATCACTAGGTCATAGAGTCTTCGGGAACTCATCAGGGTTTTAGCCTGCCCGAAAGGGGGCTTAACAAAGGTGAGCCAGCCCGAAGGATCGTGCAGACATATGAGGTCGTGGAGAGGGCAGTGATTGGCTTGGACCAACTACTGGACCCCACATCATGGCATTGTGGACGGGAAAGTACGCCCGGTTGTGCAACAAGGAGTTGATCTCTCATGAGAAAAGTAACGCACCTCTGCAGAGTGAAAGAATTGTAACTTGTTACTCCCTGTTCCGGGAAGGAGCTACGAACGCGGCAGGAAAGGAACTCCATGAAAGTTCTGGTCAACCTGTGAAGGCTGATGGTCATAAATTTTTATAATAAAATCAACCTTTGAAGAAAGATTTACGAAAATTACATAGTGCCAACGACTGAAAGTCCGAGGTGGTAGATAGAGCATCAAACTTCCTACCTTGCATATAATGAATTTGTTGAGTAACGTTGTTACTCATCCTTTCCTTTGAATCCTTTCTCAGACTCTGAGAATCCCGAAGATACTCCAATGTATGCATGTGAGAGTCAAGAGGATGTCTTCTATGAAGAGCCCAACCTGTATGGAGCCGTAGAAGGGGAGGACTACGACATCGTCTACGGAGGAGAGTTCCAGGAGTCCGAATAATTACTATAGTTCTAGTAGCCACTAGAGCCGAGCATCATGAACAATATATAGCAATAAGTTGTTGAGCTCAATTTGAAGTTTAAGTTTTAAATTTGAAACTTCCGCTGAAACACTATATTTTGGTTTGTAAGTTGAATATTTTGGAAGTCTTAAACTTCTGGTATTGTAATAATAATAATGCGTGTATGTTTGTAATTTGGACCCGCAATGTTTCTGTTGTACCACTCTGAGGGATGTGATATTACGGAACGGTGTTCTGTGGATGTCATGTCAACGACTATAGTGTACTACACAAGCAGTGTATGCTGGGTCGCCGCAAAAATATATCATTTGTAGTTTATGGGAAATTTGTTGTATAAGGTAGAAATTATGCACATATGACAAGTTGTATAGGTAACTCATGAAATTATTCATGTTGATCATGAAAAATGCTCCACATGTCAAACATAATTTCAGCCGCGTTCCAACATTTATGAAAAGAATGCTCTTATGTTTTAGAAAAATATTCATGTTTATTTTAATATTGACCTACTCTCTTCGATCCATAATAAGTGTTACTGATTTAGTTCAACTTTGTACTAAAACAACGACACTTATTACAAATCGGAGGGAGTAGTAAACATAACATAGTGTGGCATGATCTGTTCTTACAAAATTGAAAAATGAAGAAATCACTTACTAGAACACATAAAAAACCACATAACAATTCCAAACATGCCCCTAGCTAATGGGTTGGTTCTCACATTTTCATAACATAGTTTTGTTTAGAAGTAAGTAAAATAGATATAAACACACGTTCTAGCAAGATATCTGAACCTGTGGAGTAGGATTTAGAACTGCCAGTACACATTGGATATGAGATAATCTCTGGTGCTGCTAGACTAGACAGTACATGAAGATTACAGGATAAGTAATTCAGAACGGGAATGTGACTAAGGCTTGGCTCCGTTGGACGGGGGGATGCCACAGAGCTCAGGGTCAGGGGACGCGTCACCCGCTCGCGCGGCGCCGGTGCGCACCCTGCTCCGCGCGAGGAGGAACCCGATGGCGTGGCCTGCGACGGCCGCGAGGAGCACGCCGACGTTGAAGGACATGACGGCCAGCATGACGATGTACGCCGTCCCCATCCTGGCGGCGTGCACCGCCGTGAGCAGTGCCGCGGAGGCCGCCGCCGTGGCCTCCCCTTCGCCGCCGCGCCGGGCGAGGCGGCGCGAGAGCAGCGCGAGCGCCTCGGTGAGCGCGGCGAGGGCGAGCACGAGGAGGAGGCAGAGGAGGTACATCCCGGCACCCCGGTCGCCCGGCCAGCCCGGGAAGAGGACCACCGCGCGGTCGCCCCAGAAGAAGCTCATGTGCATCATCCCCATCATCTTGTGCTGCGGCGGAGCCGTGTGGTCGGCCCGCGGCGGCGCCATCGTCATCGTGCCCATGCCGTCGCCGCCCATGGCCATGTCCCTCATTGGTAGGTGCTTCTTGGGGGGAGCGAAACGGATCGGGGTGGGACGGAACGCAGATATGGCGTGGCGCCGAAGGGAGAAACTTTACTGAACTCAGGAGAATCGCAGGGCCAGAGCGGTGGGAACAGCGAAGCACAGGCGCGAGCGGCCCGTCTCGTGACTGCACTGAACAACCGGGGAGGGGACCGGGACGTTGTCGCTTGCTCTGCCTCTGTGGCGCTTCGCTCGATCGGGTCATTTTGTAGTACGCCATGGCTAGCGGCCACGGATTGGCATGTGAGGAGGACGTACGATGGTTTTGCTACGGCTACTGAAATCGTCAACTCCTACCGGTGGTTTCTCTAGGACACCGTGCGCGGCCAGCAGGCGGGAGCCAGGAAAGCATGACCAACCTGCCGGTCAGGCGGCTTTGCTAGAGATGGCACTGATCTCACTCTCGACGTCTTCTCATTTCGATGGAATCTATCTACTGACCGTGGAGTATTTAATGGGGGTTTTCTCTCGTGCAAGCAACAGACGGTGTCTGCAGTAAGCCAGTAGTACTAGTAGTCTTGAGGAAAACAAACTTTGCAGTATCTAGGTGTGAGGTCCGTTTCGAACATTTGGAATAGCACGCCAGCATTATTATTGTTCCTTGGTGCGAGCGTTCGCCGCTGCCTCGACTATTGTCCTTTTCTCCCTCATCTCTGAGTAGGTCAGTTTAGCATGTTGCCCGATATAAAAATAACTATGGGTTACTCATTCTGTTTAAAAATACAAGATGTTTTAATTTTATAAATCGAATGTATCTAGATATATTTTAGTGTATATGTTTTTAGAGCCTCAGAGTGAACCTATACACTATAAATCGTCTAGATATATACATTTCACAAAGCTAAAATGTTTTATATTTTTGAACGGAGAGAATACAAAGTTATATTTTCATAGTAATGTAGTAGTATCATTTTGATACTTTATTTCTTATGCATGGTGTCTGTCCACCAGGCGAGAGGCGGCGGATGCTCAAGACCCATCTAGGATTTCCTTCCCTCCGTTGATATTGTTGGTCCATTTCGCCTATGATGGTCTTAGTGTCTTGGAAGACTGGCGGACCACGGCTCTCACCGACGGTAGGTTTTTGTTCTTCGTTTAGGCCTGTATTTGTGTCTTCTTCGAGATAGTGAGACGATGGCTATATATTAAAGTCGGAATAAGGTCCTCTTCGCCATATCCTCGCTCCGGCGGTGCGTCTAGCGCCGACGAAGGGTGCTTGGAGTCGTATGTCTAGCAGATCTCCTAGGATCTGGTCGGTTTTCGTCTTAGTTGGTGTATCTTCCATTCTACATATATCATCATTGTCGGTGGTTGCTGCTCTAGTGTGCTGGTTCTTTGGGGTCTTAGCACGACGACTTTCTGTCTGTCTACTATAACAAGCTCTACAACGACAAGCTTTGCCTAGCTACTATGATGGAGGGGCGGGGACGACGACGTGTCTTCGGCTCGTGCTAGTGTTTGGAGTCGTCGATAGGAGGTCCATCGACCTATTTGTAATTTTTATTACTTTTAGGCCCCTTTGTACTAATGTTGATGATTCTTAATAGATCGGTAGAATTTCGCAAAATATATATATAAAGTGATAGAGGCATATAAAAACCAATAGGCACGCTCCTGGTCGTCCCTGATACGTCGGAAACGTATCTATAATTTTTGATACTCCATGCTTGTTTTGTATCTACTTTGCTTTGTTTTATCTACACTTTGAGGTATTTTTATACACTTTATGAAACTAACCTATTAACAAGTTGCCACAGTGTCAGTTGCTTGTTTTCTTCTGTTTTTGGTTCCAGAAAGGCAGAAAATCAATATTCTCGAAATTGGACGGGACAAAAGCCAAAGTTATTATTTTCTCGGAGCAACACGGAACATCGAAGAAGAGACGGAGGAGGAAACCAGGGTGGCCACACCCTAGGTGGGCGCGGACCCACCCTAGGCCGCGCCCATAGGAGGTGTGGGCCCCCTGGACCTCCACCGACCTTGCCTCCTGCGCCTATAAGAAGCCCCCGGGGAGAAGACCCTAAATCATCCAGAAGAAATCCACGAAAACCTCTGCTACACCGCCGCCACCGAAGGGGAGATTCGGGGGACAGAAAGTCTCTGTTCCGGCACCCTACCGGGATGGGGAAGTGCCCCCGGAGCCATCTCCATCGATCTCCACAACCATCTTCATCACCGTTGCTGATTCCCATGATGATGAGGGAGTAGTTCTCCTTTGAGGCTAAGGGCTCTACCGGTAGCTATGTGTTCATCTCTCTCTCTATGCATGATCTTGTGGTCATGATCTTTGTAATCAAGTAGATCTACCTTGCTACTCAAGTGCTTTAATAGACCTCTGCTCTCCCCATGTGTGTGAAAGTGACAGCATGCACGCCATGGTGGCACTTAGGTTTGAGTCTACATAAATACTCTTTGTGCTTTAATAGATCTATGCTTTTCCCCACGTGTGTGAAAGTGACAGCGGGCATATCGTGTGTGGCACTTTGGCTAGATTGAATATTTGTTATGAGTTATATTTGGAGTTGGATGTCTCTATGAAATTGTGGTGTTTGTTGGAACCTTCTAGCGCTCAAGGTGACAGTCTAGGGTTATCTAGATTGGGGAAGGCGGACTTTGAGGTGTGCTGTTATAGCCCTACCATGGATTATAGTGTCCAACCAGAGAGTAGTTAAGAGTAGTATCATGAAGAGAGGATATTTATATAAGAGAGTGTTCACTAGTAAAAGTATGATCCCTAGGCCTCGTTTCTAAGCATTAAAACACCGTTTGCTACTAGATCCGCTGCATGTTTGCTTGCTTCCTTCTTGTTGTCTTTAGTCTTTGCCTCACAGTCAAGCTATTTTCTGGTACCGTTACCACTTGTATTTCACTATCTCTTCGCCGAACTAGTGCACCTATATTGGGTGTGTTGGGGACACAAGAGACTTCTTGTATCTTGATTGCAGGGTTTCTTGAGAAGGAATACCTTTGACCACTTCCTCCCTGAGTTCGATAAACCATGAGTAATCCACTTAGGCCTTGTTTGGTAGCAGAGTTTTGTAGTGTTTGATTGTGTACTATCTTAAGGGTATTTGGTGAAAAACCTCACATCACCCAATCCACTTCCCTCGTCCAATTTCGTTTCATAAATCCCGGGTCACTAAAACAAACTGCGAGCGTCTGCCACTGCCACCAGGTAAAACGCGAGGGGTCGCTCGCGTCTGGGAAACACGCCAACCCGGCGTGTATCTTCGTGTCTTCTAGGGTTCAGCCCGGTCAAGACCGGCCTGCCAAATGGCCCGTTCGCGTTTTGCGGTGTATTCCGATCGGGCCGGGATTATACCCAACAAAACTTGCCATAACTCTCACGCCAAACAAGGCCTTAAGGGAAACTTGCCGCTGTTCTACAAACCTCTGCACTTGGAGGCCCAACAACTATCTATAAGAATAGAAGTGCGTAGACATCAGTCCTCGCGGGTGACCAGGAGCACCTAGAGTCGTATCACCCCCGCCCACGTCCCTCCCCTTCTCACACCCTTGATGCAACGCTGAGTAGGTGTAGGAGCGCTTCGTGGGAACCCCAAGAGCAAGGTGTGAAGCAGCATAGCAGCAAGTTTTCCCTCAGTAAGAAACCGAGGTTATCGAACCAGTAGGAGGAAGGAAACGTCACATAGGTGTTGCAAGCAACGCGGAGACCTACACAACACAAACTCAAGACTTTTCCCTAACGAATCAGTGAGGTTGTCAAGCTCACCGGTTTGCTATAACAAAGGATTAAACGTATGGTGTGGAAGGTAATGGTTTACAGCAAGTAAACAAGTAAAGTGGAAGATGTATCAATGGTAAGTATTGGACCGGGGTCCATAGTTCACTAGAGGTGCTCTCCTTAGATAAACAACATGGCATGAAGGGTAAACAAATTACAACAGGGCAATTGACAGGAACTGAGCTAGGAATAACAATGCAATTACTAGTCAGAAAGATCCTATGAGATTAGATTGGGCAATACAACAAGATACATAGACCGTCATCCAACTGCATCTATGACTAGAAGTCCACCTTCAGGTTATCATTTGAACCCCTTCCAATATTAAGTTGCAAGCAATAGACAACTGCTTTAAGCAAAGTGTAAGGTAAACAGTCCACATGTTCCATGAACAAGAGACCATTGTTTTATCCCTAGTGGCAACATCACATCTACAAGCGAAGAGATTTCTGTCAATTCCCTTTGAAACTAGACGCATGAACCCACTATTATCAACACCCAGATTTTTCAATCCTAGATGCCTGTTATGCCATACATCGCAATCCCAGGATTACCATTTTTGCGAGACATAACAGAATTGGATACCATAGTACATCATCAATTACAAACGATACATAAGTTCTTACACAAATAGGGATCTCATGATCCAGTTCTTAATACAACATCAAGCAGCGGAATACGTAATAATAACGGTAGCGTAGGCGAAGCTCTATCTTCGGGGTCACATGCAATGCTGACGATGGGAGATGATCCTAGTTGTCGTAACCTTCCTGGGGTCCATCTTCCAGGTACTCCTCTTCATAGTCTGGCCATGGGAATAGCCTGGGACAAAGACATGAGTACTCTTTAAGTACTCGCAAACTAATACTAACAGGTAAAGGGGTTTTTGGATAATAGGACACTAGGCTCTAGGGTTGTTTTGCAAAAGCCAGATTTATCTCTACTAGGTTCCAAAGCTAGTCACAATTTTATAACTCCTAAGTGGGACCTTGTATTTCATATCACAACTCTGTTGTGGTCAAGTCAAAGTCTCAATTCATTTCACAAGTCATTTTGAAAAGTCTGACGGGGGAACAGTATGGCCACTCCAACTGTCCATAACCGCGGACGCGGCTATTCGAATAGTTTGACACTCTGCAGAGATTGTACACTTTCACCACAACATTCGATACATCCGTCAGGAACAAACCCTGAATTCACCATACTCAGTATGCGGATAATCAATCCGAACCTTTCAATTACACGCCCTAGTATAAGCACCTCTCCTGTAAGTTTGGCCTCCCAACCATGACCAACTGTCATCTTGGGTACTGCACAGGTGGAAAATCTTCACAAGGTAGCCTCAGCTCAGACCTTGGCCGTGAGGGAACTAATACTAAGGTATATAAGTTTCCAGTCAAGCCCTACCCAATATTCGGGTATTGTGGTTGTACGATAAAATTGGAATGGTATCGCATCCAGGCAACCATCAGTTTTTATAAAGGGCTAAGGCTCATGCCTCAACATTTTCATCACCAAGATCATCAGGTGTTTGGAAACACATGTCCAAAACATTTCAATAGAATGATCCATCATTCCAAGGTTTTCATAACCATTTTTCCACCAATTATTCCCATCTAAAGTTGATCAAGTTTTATGCTTAGCATTAGCATATACAAGTGGGGGGTAGTACTGATGAGGGGTGGTAAACTAGTGGAGTTTCAACTAAGTCCAACCTTATATCTTAGGCTGATATCAAGGTTTCTAACTTAGGCCAAATTTTATGCTCTTTATGCAACCTTCAGAATCTTTCTAGTATCTACAAGTCACTTAAGTCAACTCTAAGTTGAAGCTTTGATAAAGAAATAAAGTAAGAAGCTTGCAAATAAAACTAGGATTGGTTTATCAAGTGGGGGTGATCACATATGCTTAAGGCATATAGTAGGCATAGCAACAAGTAGGGGTTGGTTGCATCAGTAGGGTATCTTGCAAGTGTTAGCTTGCATCAATGTCAATATAAGCTTGCTAAATTGCAAGTGTTAGCTTGCACATTCACTAGTAGTATTAGGCTTGCTAAAGTAGAGAGTCTTGCAAGTTTTAGCTTGCCTTGTGCAGAGCAGTGGTTGAAGTTCTCCTCGGCTTCTTCTTCGTAGTATCCTCCTTCCTCCTCGTATCCTTGGTCGGTACTAGCGTCTATGAATAAATACGAGGTACACAATCACCAAACAATACTTAACTACTTGCAATCATCACACACAAGGGTCCTATAGATGATCTAGCATCATCTCTAACATTACAAGGTTAAGGCTTGATTTAATTCCTTTTATTTTTAGAAAAGTAATTTCTACTCATTGAAAAACTACTTAAGATTTAATATTCTCCAAACCAAACATGGGATCATGTTGACACATGTCATCACCACATATTGTAGTCCATGGGGAAGTGATTTAAAGTGGTGTCACAATTTAATAAGGTTTTACCCTTTTATTTTAATTAATTAAAGTGGCTAGTAATGCCTATGGGGCATTCTTTTATTACTTGAACATTATTTCTACAAGTAAACCTATATATTTTTATATATTCTGAAAGGTATGGTTAAATGTGATTTTTGAGAGTTGGAATCAATGCAAAAGCTATTATGGTTTAAATTAGAAAAATATTTGAATGCAGAAAAGCTTCTGCCTTGTTATTTTTACCATGGGTGATCTATAGATCCAAATGACTTGAATCCAACGGGCTTGGATTCAGCATTCACAGACCTTTCCAACAAAATTGGCTTCATTCAATTTGGTGCAATGAATCGATCTGGGTTGATTTTTTAAGTTGGGTATAGAAGGGTGTTTGAATTGAAATGGAAAAAGTTTAATTTGAATAACTGGGCTGCGCGGGAAAAGTTAACGGGCCGGCCTGCTAAGCGCAGTGCTCCCGCGGTCTGCTTAAGTGGGTGTCCCTACTCGTCAGTGACACGGGGCTGGGTGAAGCGGTATGGGGCAACGTGGATCGTTCGATCTAGTTCTAATCCAACGGCTGAGAGTCATCGTCGACGCGAGACAACGCTGGCGAGAACGAAACCTAGCGCGGACAGTGAGGGGTGCTGGGGGCTCACCGGGGTACGGGAGAGGGTCGGCGAGGCGGGCGAACGACGAAGTCGATGACGACGAACTCAGGGGTGGTCGCGGCAGCTCCTGGGGTGGACAAAATCGATGGCTCCCTTCTTCTCCATAGGCAGAGGTCTTCGGTGAAATTCCGGCGGGGTGGTGCTCGCCTTGCTCTAAGAACGGTGTGCCACGATCAGTAAGAGAGGGGAGTGAGATGGTGTGAATAAATCGAGCGGGGGTGGCCTCTATTTATAGTCGAGCGAGGGGACCGTCGGGGCGTACGGTGAGCTCGTCGGGGGCGATGTTACAGGCGGCTATTGGCATGGGCAAGGGTAGGGGACGGTGTGGTGTCTCCTGGCGATGCTTAACGACATGGTTTTGAGGCATGGGGCGGTGCGGCTTGGTCTGGAACGGGCGATGCTCTGTGCTGCAGAGGCGGCGTCTTCGACGGCGGGCGGTGGCTGTGCGACACGGGGCGGCAAACGGGGATGTCTGGCGGTCTCCTGGGTCGGTGGCGATCGTGTGTGCACGCGGTGAGGGCGGCACGCGGTCTGTGGGCGCTGGTCGAGGGTGGTGCTCTGGCGCACGCTCGGCATGGTCTCTGGCGGTCTAGGCACGGTTCGTGCCCGTGGTCCAGGGCTTGCCAACGCTCGCGGCTGGGACAGTGAGTGGCGATGGACGGTGGGCTGCCTCCCAGACATGCTGGCTAGGCTTGCTGCTGCTCCTAGCTTGCTGTCGACTATGGGGTCGCAAGGGTGTGCTCGGCTGTTCACCATTGATGGCAATGGCAAACTCATAGTGGTGCTAGTGCTTGGCTAATCTTCCTAGATGATCTACTGAGCTGGTTGTGAGCTAACTAGGGAACAAGTTAGGCCAATTTTACTGCACACTATAGTGTTTGATGTTTGTTTGATTTGTGTCTGCAACCTGTTTGATGAAATGGCCGCATGAAATCAAGTTTTGAATTTTGAAAAGATTTTTGGTGGGTTTGCTAGATTGGTACTGGTGAGTCTGAAGATGCTTGGGTTTTGAAATTTGAGCTTGTTTGAGTGGTTTTTGAAAAAGTGGGATCTTCCCATATGATAAAGATTCAATTTTGAATTGTCATTTAAATTATGCATTTGAAAGTTTTTGGATGATCACAAAGTGGGCCTTGATACTTTGTTATGAGTACATTCAAGGGGTGCAAAGATCCAGAAAAGTTTCTGTTAGGTTCTGAAAGTTTGAGATAGCCAAAGTAGGCATGAGAGTTAAATTGGTCAAAGTGACCATTCATTTAATATATGTGTTTTGATTTACTTGTCTTTAGGAAAAGTGTGGGAAATGTTTTAGATGATGTTTATTTCACCTAAGAAACATTTTACAAGCAAAGAAACAAACAAACAAGGTGGTTTAAAAAGAATTCAAAATCAACGCATACACATATGCATGCATTCATAATGTTATTTAGAAAAGTTTTTGTTAACCCTAATTTTGATGATTAGAGTTTGATGATACAAGCTTAGTATTTTTGGGATGTTACAAACCTTCCCCCCTTAAACAAAATCTCGTCCCGAGATTTGAAAAATGACGAAAAGATTACCTAGGATTTGAAGAGATCGGGAAACTCCGTCCTGATGTGATCTTCGCGCTCCCAGGTAGCTTCCTCTTCTGTGTGGTTGCTCCACTGAATCTTGAGAAACTTGATGCTTCGGGTTCGGGTAGTTCGAAAAGCTTCTTCCAAAACGCGGATGGGTACTTCGGGATAGGTCAGGTCATCGTTTATCTCTATGGTCCGATGATCGATATTCTTGAATACTTCGATCTTCTCGGGGACTTCGAGACACTTGCGAAGTAACGAGATATGGAACACATTGTGCACGGCTGACATCTCTTCAGGTAGCTCCAATTGATACGATACTTCTCCTCGACGGCTCAGAATCTTGAAAGGTTCGATATATTTGGGGGCTAACTTTCCTTTGAGTTGGAAACGCTGCATTCCCTTCAATGGCGACACTTTCAGATAAACAAAATCTCCTATGTTGAAGGCGAGGTCTCTACGTCTCTTGTCGGCGTAACTCTTCTGACGGGATTGGGCGGTCTTGAGGTGCTCACGAATCTTGTGAACCTTCTCTTCTGCTTCTCGTAGGATGTCGGGTCCGAAAATCTGATTCTCTCCTACTTCCGACCAGTTCAAAGGGGTGCGACACTTTCTTCCGTACATGAACTCAAATGGGGCCATTTGCAAACTGGCTTGATAACTATTGTTGTATGAAAATTCTGCAAACGGAAGACAGTCTTCCCACTTGGATCCATATTCTAACACGCATGCTCTCAGCATATCTTCGAGTATTTGATTTACTCGCTCCGTTTGTCCATCGGTCTGAGGGTGATACGCGGTACTGAAATCTAGGCGGGTTCCTAAACCTTCTTGAACTTTCTTCCAGAATCTCGAGGTAAACTGAGTTCCTTGATCCGATACTATGTTCTTGGGGACTCCATGCAAACTAACGATTCTAGCGATGTACAATTCCGCTAGTTTCGAACTCTGATATGTGGTTTTGACGGGCAAGAAATGGGCGACTTTGGACAATCTGTCCACTATGAACCAGATAGAGTCATTTCCCCTACTAGAAGTAGGTAGTCCAGTGATAAAGTCCATTCCTACAGAATCCCATTTCCATTCCGGAATTTTCAAAGGTTGCAACAATCTAGCGGGTCTTTGATGTCCTGCCTTGACTCGCTGACATATATCACACTTGGCGATATAACTTCCTATTTCTCTCTTCATCTTATGCCACCAAAATTGCTCTTTCAAATCTTGATACATCTTAGTTCCTCCGGGATGGATAGAATAAAGAGTATCATGAGCCTCCTTCAAAATAACTTCTTTCAACTCAGAATCTGCTGGTACACAAAGGCGTCCTTTGTACCACAACACTCCTTCTTCGTCCTCGGTGAATCCGGGTACTTTGCCTGTACCGATATGACGCTTGATTCCGTCGATACTAGCATTTTCCTTCTACGCCTCCTTAATCTGACTGATCAAAGTGGGCTGGAGTTCTATGCTAGCCAAAAATCCTTCACTTACTAATTCCATTCAAAAATCTTCCATCTCCTTGTGCAAACTTGGTTGCTCCTTCAAAATCATGGAGTTCAAGAGGCACGGCAATCTGCTAAGGGCATCGTCTACCACGTTGGCTTTACCAGGGTGATATTGAATGTCCAGGTCATAATCCTTGATTAGCTCAATCCATCTTCTCTGCCTCATATTCAGCTCCTTCTGAGTGAATATATACTTTAGGCTCTTGTGATCCGAATAAATCTCACAACGATTTCCCATCAGGTAATGTCTCCATGTCTTCAGGGCTAGAACTACTACTGCGAGTTCGAGGTCATGGGTTGGGTAGTTTTGCTCATGTTGCTTCAATTGTCGAGATAGATAAGATATAACTTTGCCTTCTTGCATTAGCACACATCCGTGACCAATCTTGGATGCGTCACAATACACATCGAAGGGCTTCGTGATATCCGGCATGATCAAGATTGGGGCTGAAATCAATCTCCTTTTGAGTTCTTGAAAACTCGCTTCACACTTTTCTGTCCATTCAAACTTCTTGTCCTTCTTCAGCAATTGGGTCATGGGTCTGGCGATACTCGAGAATCCTTCTACGAATTTGCGGTAATATCCCGCCAATCCGAGAAAAGCACGAACTTGGGTTTGAGTGGTTGGGGCTTGCCAATCTTCTACATCTTTCACTTTAGCAGGGTCAACGACAATTCCTCTGGCGGATACAATGTGACCGAGGAATCCTACCTCCTGTAACCAGAATTCACATTTGCTAAACTTGGCATACAACTGATGCTCTCTAAGGGTTCCAAGAATGGTCCTTAGGTGTAGCTCATGTTCTTCTTCTGATTTGGAATAAATCAGAATGTCATCGATGAAAACAACGACAAACTTATCTCGGAAGTCCATAAAAATCTTATTCATGAGGTTCATGAAATAAGCGGGGGCATTGGCTAATCCGAAAGACATGACTGTATACTCATACAATCCATATCTGGTGGTAAAGGCAGTCTTTGGAATATCCTTTGCATGAATTTTGAGTTGATGATAGCCAGTTCTAAGGTCAATCTTAGAAAACACTTTGGCACCGGTCAACTGATCAAACAAATCTTCTATCTTGGGCAAGGGGTACTTGTTCTTGATGGTGACCTCATTCAACTTCCGATAATCCGTACACAAACGGTTACCTCCATCCTTCTTGTCCACAAACAAGACAGGTGATCTCCATGGGGACGCACTTGGTTGAATCAATCCAATTTCCAACATGGAATCCAGTTGCTTCTTCAGTTCTGCGAGCTCTGACGGGTTCATACTATAGGGTCTCTGGGCTATGGGTCTGGTTCCGGGGATTAGTTCAATGATAAACTCGATATCCCTATCTAGGGGCATACCAAGCAAAACATCTGGAAATACATCGGGGTATTCACAGACTATCTGGACTTGGTCATTGGTAGGTTGGGCTATACTCTTGTTGCATTTAAATTGACGAGGTAATGTTTCAGATATATGCTCGACTGATATTCCGGCTGTACTGGTCATGGTGATGGATTTCTTGGCACAGTCAATCAATCCATTATGTTTGGACATCCAATCCATTCCTAGTACTACTTCCAAACCTTTAGTTCTGATTACTATCAGATTAGCATAAAAATCTATGCCATGGATTCGGATAGGGACGGCTTTGCAAATTTGCCTAGCCTTGGTGGTTGATCCGGGAATTTGCACAATCATCACATGCTTCAATTTGGTTGGTTGAATTTTACTAGTGCATGAAAATTCTTCGGTGACAAATGAATGTGATGCAGCAGAATCAAACAACACTCTTGCAAGTACTGAATTAACAGAAAACATACCCAGCACTGACGTCTGGCGCTTCCTGAGCTTCTTCAGCATGCATGAGAAAAAGACGGCCATTGCGGTTGAGTGAATTTCCTGGGGCAAATCTTCTCCCTGGCTGAACACAACGCTTCTGCTGAGCTGGGGCATTGGCATTGGGGGCTGTAGCATTCTTCTTGTTGGGGCACTCGTTAGAATAGTGGCCTTTATTTCCACAGTCATAACAAGTCACTTGCGACTTGTCCTTGGCTGCTACAGGCACAACATTGCTTCCAGTCCTCGGGGCAGTGTTGGGGTTGGCGGTAGCATTGTTGGTGTTGAACTTGGGTGGGGCACGGGTGAAATTGCTAGAGTTGCCGGGGTTGTTGTGATTTCCTCCGGGTCTAGGGTTTCCACGGTTGGGATAGGTCGGACGGTTCATCGGGGGTCTGTTGGTTCTTGGGGCAAATCCTAGAGATGGGTTGGGGCGGTACTTTGGGGTCTGATGGGTTCCTGGCTGATGCATCATACGATGCTTGCAGTTCTCATTGGCTTGGTTGATCTTTCCTTCCATCTGGATGGCAGAGTCGACAAGGGCTTTAATATCCGCAAAGGGGATATTGACTAACACCGTCTGCATCTCGTCATGCAGACCATTCAGGAATCTTTATTTCTTCTTGGCTTCGGTGTCTATCTCGTCCGGGGCATACCTAGCTAATGACAAAAATTTGTCACGGTATTCCACTACAGTCATCCTTCCTTGCTTCAGCTCTCTGAACTCGTATCTCATTCTCTTGATCAAACCTGGTGGTACATTGGTTCTGCTGAACTTGACCTTGAATTCCTCCCAGGTCATCATCTGGCCTCCGGTCATTGCGCGAACACTGTTCCACCATGCCCTGGCATCTCCGGCTAGATAATGGACGGCAAACAAGACTTTCTCGTTGGCTTCCACTCCGGCGACATCTAGGTTATTTTCCATGGTTTGCAGCCAATCATCGGCGTCTAGGGGATCTTCTGACTTAGTGAAAACAGGTGGGTTGGTGTTTTGGAAATTCTTGAGCTTAGATCTATGGTTGTCCTGATTTCCGTGGCCTTGGTTGTTGTGGGCTAGCTGGGCTATCTGTTGCAGAGTGGCTAGGTTGGCTTGACGTTCCGCTCTTTCAGCTTCACAGTCAGAAGTCAACAGTTGCAGGATCTGCAACATCAGGTCCGGGGCTGAACCACTTCCTCCACGTGGCATCTGAAGATTTAGAGAGATCATGAGAAAAGAGGGAAATTTCTAAGGTTTTGGGGACTTTGAAAAGTTTTAAAGGTTTGACTCAAATTTTTCTAGCAACTTGCTTTTTCATTCATTCATTCATAGCACACAGTACAACACACACCACAACAAAGAAAAACAAATGGTTTTAAGAACCATTCTGGAAACTACGATACAGTGGGACCGAATACTACTCACTACGCTAGTGCTCAAGTGCTACTACTCCTCGGAGTCTGTGGCTTCATCATCTTCATCATCATCGATGAAGGCGAAATCATCCTCATCGGTGAAGAAGTCCATGGCCTGATCCTCTAGAAAATCATCGTCATCGCTGATATAGGAGTAAGGGTCTCCACGAAGATCCTCTCCGGCATTCTCCCTTTCTTCCAACTGCATGTCTCTCTCGTGGATGGTCTCCTCCAAAGATGAGATGCGGTGGCGAAGACGGGCAATAATGCTCTCCTTCTTGTCGAGCTGACGGCGGCGAGACTTGCGATCCCTTGCTAGCATGGTGATGGTCTGGTCCTTTGTCTTGATGATGGCAGACTTGTGGTTGCAGTAGTCACGGCAGTTGTTCAACTCCTGCTGACGATCATACATCATGAGGCTAAGGTGGTCCAATTGAGTCTTCAGCTCGGGGTGGTATGGGGCTTCCAGGGGTTGTCCATTTGCATCACGCCTTGGGCAAAACGCAAAGCGAGTACCCTTGTACCCTTGATCTGATTGATGCTCTGCCCACACAGACGAGAAAGAGCTTCCTGCATTGCTCTGTCAAGTCCATCGAGCCAGTTGTTTTCCCTCAAGGTAAACTGAATTCCCTCCGCAGTGGGAGGTTCAATCTTTCCACGGAGACTTGCAACAATTAGCCACTGCAGATCTTCTCCTCCTTGATCATTGAGCTGAGCTCCGAAGAACTCGGGGTGTGGATGCTCCAGAAGTTTCGAAAGCTGGTCCAGATCCCTCTCAAAGATAAGGTCTCCTCCATTCCCAAGTTGGTAAAACTTGCTGTACTTCACGTCCATCTATAAAAATAGAGGATGAGTAGATTAGCAGGGTGATCAAGTGTGTCAAAATTTTATGCATTTTGCAAGAGTTTTTTAGGAACATGAATTTTTAGGAAAGAATTAAAAAGATAAGAATGAGAATAAGTTTTTGTAAATATTTATTTTCTTTGGTTTTGAAACTAAGTTTTTGGTTCAAACGTCCAGTCTAACTAGGGTCTCCTATGGTCAGGATGGCTCTGATACCAACTTGTCAACACCCGGATTTTTCAATCCTATATGTCTGTTATGCCATACATCGCAATCCCAGGATTACCATTTTTGCGAGACATAATAGAATTGGATACCATAGTACATCATCCATTACAAAAGATACATAAGTTCTTACACAAATATGGATCTCATGATCCAGTTCTTAATACAACATCAAGCAGCGGAATACGTAATAATAACGGTAGCGTAGGCGAAGCTCCATCTTCGGGGTCACAGGCAATGCTGACGATGGGAGATGATCCTAGTTGTCGTAACCTTCCTGGGGTCCATCTTCCAGGTACTCCTCTTCATAGTCTGGCCATGGGAATAGCCAGGGACAAAGACATGAGTACTCTTTAAGTACTCGCAAACTAATACTAACAGGTAAAGGGGTTTTTGGATAATAGGACACTAGGCTCTAGGGTTGTTTTGCAAAAGCCAGATTTATCTCTACTAGGTTCCAAAGCTAGTCACAATTTTATAACTCCTAAGTGGGAACTTGTATTTCATATCACAACTCTGTTGTGGTCAAGTCAAAGTCTCAATTCATTTCACAAGTCATTTTGAAAAGTCTGACGGGGGAACAGTATGGCCACTCCAACTGTCCATAACCGCGGACGCGGCTATTCGAATAGTTTGACACTCTGCAGAGATTGTACACTTTCACCACAACATTCGATACATCCGTCAGGAACAAATCCTGAATTCACCATACTCAGTATGCGGATAATCAATCCGAACCTTTCAATTACACGCCCTAGTATAAGCACCTCTCCTGTAAGTTTGGCCTCCCAACCATGACCAACTGTCATCTTGGGTACTGCACAGGTGGAAAATCTTCACAAGGTAGCCTCAGCTCAGACCTTGGCCGTGAGGGAACTAATACTAAGGTATATAAGTTTCCAATCAAGCCCTACCCAATATTCGGGTATTGTGGTTGTACGATAAAATTGGAATGGTATCGCATCCAGGCAACCATCAGTTTTTATAAAGGGCTAAGGCTCATGCCTCAACATTTTCATCACCAAGATCATCAGGTGTTTGGAAACACATGTCCAAAACATTTCAATAGAATGATCCATCATTCCAAGGTTTTCATAACCATTTTTCCACCAATTATTCCCATCTAAAGTTGATCAAGTTTTATGCTTAGCACTAGCATCTACAAGTGGGGGGTAGTACTGATGAGGGGTGGTAAACTAGTGGAGTTTCAACTAAGTCCAACCTTATATCTTAGGCTGATATCAAGGTTTCTAACTTAGGCCAAATTTTATGCTCTTTATGCAACCTTCAGAATCTTTCTAGTATCTACAAGTCACTTAAGTCAACTCTAAGTTGAAGCTTTGATAAATAAATAAAGTAAGAAGCTTGCAAATAAAACTAGGATTGGTTTATCAAGTGGGGGTGATCACATATGCTTAAGGCATATAGTAGGCTTAGCAACAAGTAGGGGTTGGTTGCATCAGTAGGGTATCTTGCAAGTGTTAGATTTCATCAATGTCAATATAAGCTTGCTAAATTGCAAGTGTTAGCTTGCACATTCACTAGTAGTATTAGGCTTGCTAAAGTAGAGTGTCTTGCAAGTTTTAGCTTGCCTTGTGCAGAGCAGTGGTTGAAGTTCTCCTCGGCTTCTTCGTAGTATCCTCCTTCCTCCTCGTATCCTTGGTCGGTACTAGCGTCTATGAATAAATACGAGGTACACAATCACCAAACAATACTTAACTACTTGCAATCATCACACACAAGGGTCCTACAGATGATCTAGCATCATCTCTAACATTACAAGGTTAAGGCTTGATTTAATTCCTTTTATTTTTAGAAAAGTAATTTCTACTCATTGAAAAACTACTTAAGATTTAATATTCTCCAAACCAAACATGGGATCATGTTTACACATGTCATCACCACATATTGTAGTCCATGGGGAAGTGATTTAAAGTGGTGTCACAATTTAATAAGGTTTTACCCTTATATTTTAATTAATTAAAGTGGCTAGTAATGCCTATGGGGCATTCTTTTATTACTTGAACATTATTTCTACAAGTAAACCTATATATTTTTATATATTCTGAAAGGTATGGTTAAATGTGATTTTTGAGAGTTGGAATCAATGCAAAAGCTATTATGGTTTAAATTAGAAAAATATTTGAATGCAGAAAAGCTTCTGCCTTGTTATTTTTACCATGGGTGATCTATAGATCCAAATTACTTGAATCCAACGGGCTTGGATTCAGCATTCACAGACCTTTCCAACAAAATTGGTTTCATTCAATTTGGTGCAATGAATCGATCTGGGTTGATTTTTTAAGTTGGGTATAGAAGGGTGTTTGAATTGAAATGGAAAAAGTTTAATTTGAATAACTGGGCTGCGCGGGAAAAGTTATTGGGCCGGCCTGCTAAGCGCAGTGCTCCCACGGGCTGCTTAAGTGGTTGTCCCCACTCGTTAGTGACACGGGGCTGGGCGAAGCGGTATGGGGCAACGTGGATCGTTCGATCTATTTCTAATCCAACGGCTGAGAGTCATCGTCGACGCGAGACAACGCCGGCGAGAACGAAACCTAGCGCGGCCAGTGAGGGGTGCTGGGGGCTCACCGGGGTATGGGCGAGGGTCGGCGAGGCGGGCGAACGACGAAGTCGACGACGGTGAACTCAGGGGTGGTCGTGGCAGCTCCTGGGGTGGACGAAATCGATGGCTCCCTTCTTCTCCAGAGGCGGCGGGCTCCGGTGAAATTCCGGCGGGGTGGTGCTCGCCTTGCTCTGAGAACGGTGTGGCACGATCAGTAGGAGAGGGGAGTGAGATGGTGTGAAGAAATCGAGCGAGGGTGGCCTCTATTTATAGTCGAGCGAGGGGACCGTCGGGGCGCATGGTGAGCTCGTCGGGGGCGATGTTACAGGCGGCTATTGGCATGGGCAAGGGTAGGGGACGGTGCGGTGTCTCCTGGCGATGCTCAACGACATGGTTTTGAGGCGTGGGGCGGTACGGCTTGGTCTGGAACGGGCAATGCTCTGCGCGGCAGAGGCGGCGTCTTCGACGACGGGCGGTGGCTGTGCGGCACGGGGCAGCAAACGGGGATGTCTGGCGGTCTCCTGGGTCGGTGGCGATTGTGTGTGCACGCGGTGAGGGAGGCGCGCGGTCTGTGGGCGCTGGTCGAGGGTGGTGCTCTGGTGCATGTTCGACATGGTCTCTAGCGGTCTGGGTGCGGTTCGTGCGCGTGGTCCAGGGCTTGGAAACGCTCGCGGCTGGGACAGTGAGTGGCGGTGGACGGTGGGCTGCCTCCCAGACATGCTGGCTAGGCTTGCTGCTGCTCCTAGCTTGCTGTCGACTATCGGGTGGCAAGGGTGCTAGTGCTTGGCTAATCTTCCTAGATGATCTACTGAGCTGGTTATGAGCTAACTAGAGAACAAGTTGGGCCAATTTTACTGCACTCTATAGTGTTTGATGTTTGTTTGATTTGTGTCTGCAACCTGTTTGATGAAATGGCCGCATGAAATCATGTTTTGAATTTTGAAAAGATTTTTGGTGGGTTTGCTATATATGTACTGGTGAGTCTGCAGATGCTTGGGTTTTGAAAGTTGAGCTTGTTTGAGTGGTTTTTGAAAAAGTGGGATCTTCCCATATGATAAAGATTCAATTTTGATTTGTCATTTAAACTATGCATTTGAAAGTTTCTGGATGATCACAAAGTGGACCTTGATACTTTGTTATGAGTACATTCAAGGGGTGTTAAGATCGAGAAAAGTTTATGTTAGGTTCTGAAAGTTTGAGACAGCCAAAGTAGGCATGAGAGTTAAATTGGTCAAAGTGACCATTCATTTAATATATGTGTTTTGATTTACTTGTCTTTAGGAAAAGTGTGGGAAATGTTTTAGATGATGTTTATTTCACCTAAGAAACATTTTACAAGCAAAGAAACAAACAAACAAGGTGGTTTTAAAAGAATTCAAAATCAATGCATACACATATGCATGCATTCATAATTTTATTTAGAAAAGTTTTTGTTAACCCTAATTTTGATGATTAGAGTTTGATGATCCAAGCTTAGTATTTTTGGGATGTTACAACTATCGAGCATAAATACCCCCTCTTGGAGTCACTAGCAACTACTTGTCCATGATAGCTACTAACAACGGAGAGCATGCAATATCACAAACAACACAGACATGAGAGAATCATAAAGACAAAACCATTAATCAAACCAACATAATAATCTCAATATCCATCGGATCCCTGCAAACACAACATGCATGATTTCAAATAGATTAGATCTTGATCATGAACGGAGCTCACAAGATCTATACATGAAAGCACAAAGGAGGAGATACAACCATCTAGCTACTACATGGACCCATAGTCCAATGTGGAACTACTCACGCATCATACCGGAGAGAAGGCCTCCGGGATGATCTCCCCTCCAGCAGGGTGCCGGGAAGAACTTCAGATCTCCCCGATCTAGGGACGATGGTGGCGGCGGCTATAGACGGTTTCGTAGATATTTGATCGGGTACTCAGGGTTTCTGCATCGGGGGCTTCTTATAGGCGAAGGGGGTGGCCGAAGCGGCGGCCAGGGCGACCAAACCCTAGCCAGGCGCGGGGCAGGGCCCACCCGCGCCTAGGGTGGGTGTGGCCCCTTCGGCTCCCCTGTGGACTTATTGTTCCCCACAAAAAAATTGACTTTGTCATTTGTCCCGTCCAATTCCGAGAATATTTCTTTACTAACTTTCCTGAAACCAAAAACAGCAGAAAACAGGCATCTGGCACTGTTGCAACTTGTTAGTAGGTTAGTACCAGAAAACATGTAAAAAGCACCTCAAAGTGTGGATAAGTAAAGCAAAGTAGATACTAAACAAGCATGGAGCATAAAAAATTATAGATATGTTTCCAACGTATCAACATCCCCAAGCTTAACTCATGCTCGTCCTCGAGTAGGTAAGTGATAAACAGAATAATTTTTGAGGTGACATGCACCCTCACAATAAAGATCCAACCATTTTCAAGCATTGAAAGCTGGGATCAAAGAACTCTAAACATGTGCATGAAAGATGGAGTTCTAACAATATGACATAATAACTATGCATGCAACATGGAAAGCTATAAACAAAGATCATGGATAACATGCATTGAAAAACATTTGTTTGTTTCACATGCAGAAAACATAGCATAGTGGCAATCAGCTTGTCCCTCATAGAGTAGCAATAAATATGCATAGGACACCTGCAAATTTCACAAGGGTGACTAGAAACAAATAGCACAAGAACAAGTAATAACACAATATGCATCAATTAATAAGCTTTGGAATATTTCACACAGAATGACAACCATGCTCTCTTAATGGTGCCTAAAGGTAGAAGGTGGAAACTCAATAGTGGTAGGAGAAAGGCCTTTTTGTAAAGGAAGCAGGGATTGCAAGTTTCAAAAAGAGCTTCCAAAAATTATGGTACTTGTTAGCTTTCAGTCCTCGTTGCCCCTATCATAAGCATCTTGAAGTGGTTAAGGTTAAAGTGGCAAAGCTGGAGTATATGCTTGACGAAGTATAAGTTGGCAATCTCAAGTCCCTTGAATACGAGGGCCACACCTCATGCATACTAAACTTTGGGTCCAGGTAAGTTCTTGTCATTGTAAGTATTTGCATATCATTGAGAACTACCAACGGGGTACCCCTTGCACATGGTACATGAGCTTTCCCATAACCAAAATGACAAGGCAAGCACACAATGAGCATCTCAGCAATATTTTTATTTACTATATGCATAGCTTTTTATTGAGGATGCTTCATAGATAGCTCATTATGGTGATGCTGCAAGTTTCCACCATGATTAGGCATGGATTAGGCTAGCGGCCTAGGCGTTTCTATAACAGAAGATACAAACTCCATGGACTTACAAGTTCCCTCTTTATTTTACACCGGTGACATCCATGGACAAAAGAACATGATTGTAGAGGTCTCAACCTATTAAGGTAGATTCCTCCTGTGTTTTACAATGCTAGTCCCTGGATCAATAGCTAGCATCCACAGTTAAGATGTAATATCAAGATACAAAGGTCATATTATAACTTTATAACCAGGAATAACATAATTTTATTACATCACACATAGCTCATATGGCTAATACATTACATTGCAGCGGAATAACTATAAGCATGGGTCCTTCATCTTCAAAATGCCACAGGCAGATGTTGGTTGTAGACTTTGTAATCCTAAACAATCAATCTTCAATAAATCAATCAAACCTGCAACATACAAGTTACAGCCACAAAGGGTCAATACATTTGAATTGTATTGGCAAGTGATACTATGGTAGTATAGTGGAGTCTATCATCTATATGCATTTGGCTAAGTGGAGTTGAGGCTTGCATTGCTCAAAATAGATTTTTCTTATCATTTTGAAAATACTAAGTTTTTGCTTGACAAAATCATTTTTCTCAATCAAAGATTGAAGATCCTTTCCAAGGCATCTATCAACCAAAGATTGAAGATTTCAAACAACCCTTGTTAATTCCACAAGATTTTAACTTAGAAATTTGAATGATGAGATTCTTGATTGCTTCCATGTCTTGATGCTCAAATTGTCCTTTACCAGGGACATGGCTAAGTACTTAGATTTTACACTCTGCAGAGGTGGTGCACTTTCCCCACCAGACTTGGTTTCCCAAGACAAGATCTTTCAGAAGCCTTCCCTTAGACCAAATTGGACGCGCTCCAACCTATCAAACACTACCACCCACTGTCCATATGGCTAAGTTCTTGCAACCTATATGATCATGGCAGAGCCCATATTGCCAAGTGGTTGCACTTGAAGCTTCTCAACATTTGACATCTCAAATCCCTTTGTTCCTGGGTGGCATACCACAAGTGAGATACACAATCCAAGTCCATGGCATTGTGAACCACTCAACCAATCTCCACCAAGCAAGCCCATTCCACCCAGGGGATTCATTAACTTAGTTGTTTTATTAAACAAAAACATAAGTCCTCAGACTTAGAGATTTTTCCATAGTGTGAATATATTTTCCACCCATGTTTTCTATTAGCTAGGCTAAGCTTGATAGTAGTAGGAATCTTTAACTTAGGAAAATCCTACTAAGGATTCATCTACTAGGTTTTACTATAGCAAGGTCTATACTTAGCAAAATCCATGCAAGTTTACTTAGCAAAATCACTAATGCATAGAAAAAGTAATAGGACAAAAAGTATGAAGCATCACTTGCCTTTTTGGTAGGGAATGGTGGTTCACTCCTTGATCTTTCTAGTCTCACACTTCACTACAAATCAGTCAAGCAAACACAAATTCAAGTCACATTCTAAGCCAAAGTCAAACAAACAATTCTTCACACACACTAAGTAATGGAATCTAAGTCATGCATGGGAGCATGCACAAGATAGTTTTATTTTTCAAAGGGGTCTCTATGGGGTTTCTAAACTTTGTAAGATCCAAATTGGTAATTTACCAATGTGGCAAGGTCATTAGCAAGAGGGTTTTGTCCAAAAACTATCTTTAAATCCATTCATCATTTTATGTGGTGAAAAATGTTTTTATTAAGGCAAAACTCTTAAGTTGTTCACCAAATGAGTTGCTAATTTGCAAAACTTGGTGTTTGTAGGTCAGTAGGTTTGGTCCAAAATATTTCCTTAAAGTTTTCTTTCCATAAACATTTTTATAACAAAAACCATTATTTTTATTTGGCTAGAAAATGACTAAGTCAAGTAATCCAACCTAAATCTTACAAAAATCATTTTTAACACCAAGGGTTGGTTCCTAGGGTCAGTAAGATCACAACAAACCATTTTGCAAAGGTTTTAATCCAAAAATAATTTTTAAACAAATTTTCTAATCTAAACAAGTACACAAATGTTTCTGCAAATTCAAACAAGCTAACAGATACTATTTGTCAAACTAAGGCCATGGTTGGCTAGGTCTTGTTCTCCTGATTTCAATGATATAAAGTTTGCAAAATTTGGACGTGTGGTTTGAAAGTTATAGCAATTTCAAGTTTGCATTCTAATCTGGTTCAAATTCTGTTTTTCAAATTTCTGGTGACACGCGGCACTCTCTTATTCGCTGGTAACGGTTCGACCGGATCACGCTGCGGTGCGTTGGATCTAATCCTATCGTGCGGCACAGATTGCTCGATACCCCTTCGGTTAAGTGAGTCTATCGTGCTCGTTGGATCTAGATCGCACGGTGCTCAGCTCGCTTGCCAGGGATGGGCGGCGCTGGCGGCGGCGTCTGGTGGCGGAGCGGCTAGACGGTGGCGGAGTCGATGCTATAGGAAGCGAGGAAGGAGGAGAGGGGGCTCACTATGATCGTCGTGGCACGGGGATGCTCAACCTGCCCTTGGTTGATGAAGGGGCGCACGAGGTTGGGCGGGATTCCTCACCGGAGTTTCTACTAGCGCCCGGAGTTTCTGTTCGAGGTTGGAGACGGTACTGTGGTTCACCTCAAGGCAAAACATCAACGCGGTTAGATGCAGAAGGATGTGTCAAGTGTGGGGGGTGTGAACGAGGAGACGCGGGGCGGTTTGGTTTACCTGGGGGTCGTCGTCGGAGAAGAAACAGGCGGCGGCGCTGTCAGAGCTATTCCAAGCCAAAGCTCTGGGACGCCCGCGGTCGAGTGAAGGACACGGGGAGAAGCGTCTGGGATTGGGGAACTTGCTCGTGTGCTCAGTGTGGCATGGGGTGGTCAGGTTTGGACGGAATCGACAATGGACCTCGTCGGAGACAGAGAGGCTCGAGGAGGAATTGGGGCAGCCTTGGGGCGTGTCGAAGTGAGGCGACAGAGGGAAAATGGAGAGGAGTCACTGGCGTTTAAAGGGGCATGGTCATTACAAGAAATCAAAGCCTCCTTCATGTGCAATCAATCGCCGGAGTAATTCTCTCTGCAACGGTCAGGGCGACGGTGTCTCGTTGAAGACGATGGCTGGGGATGTGGGGCCTGATGTCAGCGAGTGAGGAAAGTTTCAGGTGGGCTCCAGTTGTCATTCACTGCGTGGGTTTGTTTTGCGGTGAAAAACGATTCACTTCGCTGAGAGAGGGAGGTGGGCTCGGTTGGGCTGAGTTGGGCTGGGGTAATTGGGCTGCTGTTGTTTCCCTTTTTTTTTGTACAAAAACATTTTCCTTTTCTATTTCTATTTGCTGATTTGATTTTCAATCAACATTTCAAACATTTAAACCATTCAAACAATTCAAACTATTGTAATGAGTCTTTGATTCTGTTTAGTAGTATAAACCAACTTCCAAAATAAAATAATATTTTAAATCTTTTTAGGTTCCATTTATTAATTAAATAAAATGGACCATGGTTTATTAATAAAATAGGCTTTGGTTTATTTAAATAAAAGCCTCATTTAAAATCCAAATATTTTCAAAACCAAATCAGTAGGTTTATTTGGAAATAAAGAATATTTTGGAAACTTGTTTTAAACAAAATAACATTTTATTTTAGAGTCCATTATTAATTAAATATAATTAGACTTTCATTATTAAATCAAATAGGATTTGTTTTATTGAGATATTTATTTTGAAACCTAAAATAAAGCCAAAACACTTTAGTAGGTTTTATTTGTGAATAACAAACATTTGGAAAACTTATTTTAAATAATTTAATAAGTTTTGATGTTTCAATTAAAATGGTAAAACCTATTATTTAAATAAAGTTGGATATTAAATCCTTATTAATTTATTTAAATAAATCTTTGCTAATTTTATTTAAAATAAAATGTTTTAATTCCCAAAGCTTGGCCAAGGTTTAAGTTGGCTTTATAAAATAATCTTTATTTATAAATCCACCTTTTCATTTAAAAACAAAATCTTTTATTAAAGATCCAAAGTAGTAATTTTAAATATTCAAAATATTTTCTTTATTAAATGCTTATCTTTTAAAATTCTTTAGGATTTTATTTAATTCAAATGGGTTTGAAGTTCCAATTGAATTCAAAAAGTTTCTTCTGGCTCTGAAAATCAAACAAAGTTTTATTTTATTCATTTATTTTCACATTACAAGATTTGGAAAATCTTGGGATGTGACAATGATATCAACTGAGTACAGAGTACAAGTGCAATGTTGAAAACGTTCCCCGTGACAGCACTGTTCTGCTAATTCCAACTTATAAGTGCAAGCATATACAACAAAGTTGTCACAATGGTTCAAGTTTATTAGGGGCGAATAATAAAGTGTGCCATCAAGTTCGTGAGGGCTTTAATCACTAAGTTTTCACATAACAAAATAGTTTTTAATTGGAAGATAGTTGAAAACAAGAATATACTTGGAATGGTGTAACACACCATGCATAGGAGTTTATAGTGGACACTTTGGAATAACTTGGTTTCTTGGGAGTTGGAGGCATGAGTAGAACTTACTCATACAAGTGGAGGCTAGCAAAAGACTGGGAGCAACCAACTAAGAGAGCAATAATGGCCAAAATCATGCAGTGCAACAAAGCATACTAATCAAAGCAAAGAGTGGTACTAAAAGTCAAGGACTAAATGATCATAGAGGCTAATGGTGACTTGTGAGAGTCATAACATGGTGTAATCATGTGCCAAGTCAACCCTAGCAAAGCATCAAAGGAGAATACCACAATACTATGCTTTTGCATGCTAAAATAACGCATAATTTCTTCAAGGCACACTAAGCAATCCCAATTGTTTGGAACAATACATGCTACAGAAATAATCACTAAGCATAATGCTAAAACAACACCTAGCATGTCATGCTAAAGTTTAAGTCACAGTCAATGCAAGCTCCTCTTGCACTTCAAGCAAGAACTTACTACTCCATTCCAACACCAAGCAAACTTATTTGTAAAACAACACAGCAAGAACGGGGGTCCAAACTACTTTATTCAAGCAAACTAAACAACCTAAGCAAAGCTAACAAGAACTAATTGCTCCAAGAACAACACAACTCTACATGAAACAATAAAAACGAAGTGTCTAGATAGACCTGAGCTTTTTATTGATGAAGAAGGGGATACCTTGGGCATCCCCTAGATTTGACGCTTGTACCTCTTGGATATTTCTTGGGATTACACCATGGTGGCATCCCCAAGCTTGAGTTTTTTGTCTAGTCTTCATCTCATTGCATCATTCTTTCTCTACACCTGAAATTTTTCCTTCATACAAAACTTCACACAATCTTCATTAGCAACATTAGTGTATTCAAAAGATATTAGACCCCTGGCAAAGCTTTGGAACAGCAAGGCTTTTCACTAAAAACACAAGCTACTGTAGTAACTCCTTCAAAAATCTCAATTCACCTAAAGATAACTCAAAAAGGAATCAATAAAAAGCAAATGCAAATAATGGCAGAAATGTGTCAAAACAGACCAGCAGGTAGAAACCGATTTGTTAGAACATCTTCTGTTGCTCAAATCAAAAAGTGTTGAACTAATGAAAGTTAGCTAACATACTGGGGGATTTATTCGTAAATTGTGAGTTCAATCCGAGTTACAGAGCCTCCTCATGAATTTTTTTGGTGGAGGACAGAAATCTGTTTCGGGATAGCAACTCCCCAAATCTTACTTCCCTCTCATTAGAGGTCATTCTTGGTACAAAAATCAAACAAAAAGGATAATGAGAGGTCATTACTGAAGTAATAAATTCCAAGACTCAAGGAAACTCTTGGGTTATCTCCCAACAAGTACTTTTCTTTAACGCATTTAAGTTAGGCACAAGAAGCAAGAAGAATCAAGTATTTTCAAATGAAGAAGCATTAAAATCAAATCTTGCTTTCAAAGGAGGAGAAAAAAATCAACTTCTATCTCCTCACAGAGAAGTGTTCAATACCTTTCTTGAATGGAAAATGATATTTAATGGTGCCTTCTTTCATATCAATGATGGCACCAACTGTTCTAAGAAAAGGTCTTCCCAAAGTAATAGGACAAGAAGCATTGTATTCAACATCCAAAACATAGAAATCCACAGGGAAATAAGCATTATTAAACATAATGAGAACATCATTAATACTCCCCATGAGTTTATTCTTAGCATTATCATTGAGTGAGATATCCAAATAACAATCTTCCAAAGGTGGTAAATCAAGCATTTCATAAATCTTCCTAGGCATAATAGAGACACTAGAACCAAGATCACATGAAGCTTTGAGATCAAAGTCATTCACTTGCATATTAATAATGGGTTCCCAACTATATTCTACTTTCCTAGGAATAGAAGCTTTGTGTTTTAGCTTCTCTTCCTTAATTTTCACAAGAGCATCTATAATATGTTTAGTGAAAGCAACATGCATATCACTAGCATCAGGACTTCTAGCAAGCTTTTGCAAGAACATAATCACTTCAGAAATATTGCAACCATCAATATCAAAGTCAAACTTGGCATCACTAGTAGTAGGCTCAATAGTCTTAGGCATAGTAGGAGTAGGAATAGGGACTACTGGTGGTTTAGTGGTGATGGTGCACACACTATTGTGTCTATCAATTCCAGCTTCCCTTTCCCACTTAGCATGGAGTTGAGCTAACAACCTAACATTTTCATCAATAGTAACTTGCATGGCATAGGCAGTAGCAAAGGTGTTTTCCATAGTTTCAGGTTTAGCAGCCGTTTTATTAATCAAGGAAGACTGAGCTTCAGACAAAGAGGATATATTTTTCTCAACAGTTAAAAGCTTCTGCTCTATAGTATTATTGAAAGTGGTTTTCTAATAAAGTCTTTGAGCATGACTTCAAGTTCAGAGGGGGCACTTCTAGCATTATTGTAAGAGCTTCCATAGGAATTGCCATTATTAGGAGGATAAGGCCTATAATTGTTGTTTCTACCAAAATTACTCCTATATGCATTGTTGTTGAAATTGTTGTTTCTAATGAAGTTCACATCAACTTGCTCTTCTTGAGCAACCAAAGAGGCTAAGGGAACACTATTAGTATCTATAGGAGCTTTCCCATTAACAAGCATAGCCATAATAACATCAATCTTTTCACTCAAAGAGGAAGTTTCCTCAACAGAATTTACCTTCTTACCATGTGGAGCTCTCTCAACATGCCATTCGGAGTAGTTAACCATCATATTATCAAGGAGCCTTGTTGCAGCACCCAAAGTGAGCCCCATAAAAGTACCTCCAGCAACTGAATCCAACAGGTTTCTTGAGGATAAGTTCAAACCTGCATAAAAAGTCTAGATAACCATCCAAGCAGTGAGTCCATGAGTAGGGAAATTTTTAACCAAAGATTTCATTCTTTCCCAAGCTGGAGCAACATGTTCACTATCAAGTTGTTTAAATTTCATAAAATCACTTCTCATAGAAATAATCTTAGCAGGAGGATAGTACTTTCCAATAAAAGCATCTTTGCACTTAGTCCAAGAATCAATACTATTTTTAGGCAAAGAAAGCAACCATTCTTTAGTTTTTCCTCTCAAGGAGAAAGAAAAAAGCTTGAGCTTAATAATATCTCCATCTACATCCTTATACTTTTGCATCTCACAAAGTTCAACAAAGCTATTGAGATGAGCAATAGGATCATCAGAACCAACACCAGAAAATTGCTATCTCATCACAAGATTCAACAAAGCAGGCTTAATTTCATAAAAGGTAGCACCAGGAGTAGGTGGAGCAATAGGTGTGCTAAGGAAATCATTGTTGTTGGTGCTAGTGAAGTCACACAACTTGGTGTTCTCAGCAGAGTTCATTTTGGCAAAGGTGGGCAAGCCAAAAAATAGCAGCACCAGCTAGAGCAGGAACTAATTTTTTTGAGTTTTTGAATAAAGCAAGCAAACCAAGCTAGACTATTTTATTGGTTTTTTTTGGAAAGAGGCAAACAAAACCAAGCAAAAGAAACAAAGCAAACTAAACACAAAGTAAAGAGAAAGGAAGTGAAGGACTCCCCTAGTGAAAACGTCCTTAGCCTCCCCGGCAACAGCGCCAGAAAAGCTTGATGTAGCGCTGAGTTGGCGTAGGAGCGCTTCGTTGGGAACCCCAAGAGCAAGGTGTGAAGCAGCACAGCAGCAAGTTTTCCCTTAGTAAGAAACCGAGGTTATCGAACCAGTAGGAGGAAGAAAACGTCACACAGGTGTTGCAAGCAACGCGGAGACCTGCACAACACAAACTCAAGACTTTGCCCCAACAAATCAGTGAGGTTGTCAAGCTCACCAGTTTGCTATAACAAAGGATTAAACGTATGGTGTCGAAGGTAATGGTTTGCAGCAAGTAAACAAGTAACAGTGGAAGATGTATCAATGGTAAAGATTGGACCAGGGTCCATAGTTCACTAGAGGTGCTCTCCTTAGATAAACAACATGGCATGAAGGGTAAACAAATTATAGCAGGGCAATTGACAGGAACTGAGCCAGGCATAACAATGCAATTACTAGTCAGAAAGATCCTATGAGATTCGATTGGAAAATACAACAAGATACATAGACCGCCATCCAACTGCATCTATGACTAGAAGTCCACCTTCAGGTTATCATCCGGACCCCTTCTAGTATTAAGTTGCAAGCAACAGACAACTTCTTTAAGCAAAGTGTGTAAGGTAGACAGTACACATGTTCCATGAACAAGAGACCGTTGTTTTCTCCCTAGTGGCAACATCACATCTACGACCGAAGAGATTTCTGTCACTTTCCTTGGAAACTAGAGGCATGAACCCACTATCGAGCATAAATACCCCCTCTTGGAGTCACTAGCAACTACTTGGCCAAGATAGCTACTAACAACGGAGAGCATGCAAGATCACAAACAACACATACATGATAGAATCATAAAGACAAAAACCATTAATCAAAACAACATAATAATCTCAATATCCATTGGATCCCCGCAAACACAACATGCATGATTACAAATAGATTAGATCTTGATCATGAACGAAGCTCACAAGATCTATACATGAAAGCACAAAGGAGGAGATATGAAAGGACATTTATTGTCATAATCACTTTTGGTGTTCGTTAACAACAAGCAGACCATTTTACAGTTTGTTATTGTCCACAGGTTGGTATTATCATAGATAAAAAAAACAAACTCTTGGGAAAAGACCACATACATTTGCCACTGTTCTGGAAACTCCAGACCGAAGTCTCCGGTCTGCCAAGACCGGAGTCTCCGGTGTGGTCCGGAGTTTCCAGTTCTGGCTCCGATGGTGCCTCCTAGGACATGGCTGGGACATTCTGACTGGGGGTCCGGAGGCTGCACCGGAGGTTACTCTAGAGTCTCCGGACTTTGGTCAGTCCGGAGTCTCCGGTGTTGCTGATGAAGAACTGGCCTGGGTCAGTCAGAAGGGTAGTCCGGAGATTGGCCGGAGTCTCCGGTCTGACTTTTCTGCAACGGTCAGAAAACGGTTCATGGAGGGGGCTGTCTATAAATAGGGACCCTTATCTTCTTCCTCCAGTTGCTCGAGCTACTCAAGAACACCAACACCATTAGAGCCACCAAATCCACAAGATCTCTTCATCCAACCATCCAAAGTCATTGATCTTTGGAGAATCAGAGGAGGAGGCCTTGATTCACATCTTCACCAAGAGAGATCTTCATTTCCCCCTCATTCACTTGAGGGCCCCCAAGCTCTAGTGTTTCTTTGGAAACCCTAACTTTGATTTGGTTCTTACAAGCTTATCTTTGATTTGTCTTGACAGCTTGCTTGTATTTGGGAGCCTCCAATTCAGTTGTGGATGTGTGCCCCGAACTTGTTGTAAAGGTGCCGGCTTCCACCTCGAAGGTTGCCGATATAGTGGAAGGTGAATCGAGCCCGTTGGGGTGAGGTTCATCGGAGAACAAGGGAGGCCTCTCGTGGCGTTGGTGGTTTGAAACCACCCCCTCTACAAACGTAGACGTACTTCCCCTCAAAAGGAAGGAACTACGGGAAACAAATCCTTGTGTCTCCGCGTCCACTCCCTTGGTTACTTCTATCCTTTACCGCACTTTACTTACTTGTTCTTGCTTAGTGTTGTGTTAGTTTGTGCTTGTTTGACATATAGGTAAATTCACCATAGTTGCATATTCTAGAGAATTTACCTTTCTTGTCAAACCCTAAATTGAAAAAGAGTAAAATTTGAAGTAGCACCTATTCACCCCCCCCCTCTAGGTGCCCATACGATCCTTTCAATTGGTATCAGAGCCTCGGCTCTTTATTTGGGCTTTACCGCCTAAGAGAATATGGGTAGCCGCGAAGGGGATGGTGATGGTGAGTCGACCCCGGTGACCATGGAAGATCTCAGAAACTTGGAAACAAGATTGAGCTCTTCCTTGGTCAACGAAGTCAAGAAGATGCTTGAGTAACTTCTTAAAGACAAATATGGCTCATCACCCCCATCTCCTCAAGAGGATCTACCATCCGTTGTACCTAAAGGGAATACTCCGGTATCCCCTGAGGGTATGGTGGTAGGGGGCAAACTAGACAACGCTAATTCCTCCACACATAATAATGGTGGGAAGGGTGAGCACCATGACTCATGGTACTCTCCCGACCCTCCAATTCCTCACCCTCATGTATACAATAGAGGTGACCCACCTAAGCTTGAAGAATCTGCTACTTTTGCTCAATGGCAATCACTAATGAGAACTCATATGCGCAGCTCTTGCATTGAACTATGGAACACCATCGAGCATGGACTCTTTATTGGGGATCCAAACAACTTGACAAGAAGAGAGATTGTTAATAGTCAACTCAATGCCACTGCTCTGCATATGATTCAACAAGGTTTGGGGACAAAGGATTATCCACACATTAAGCACTTTAGCATTGCCAAGTAAGCTTGGGATGCTCTCACTGTGTTGTTTATTGGAAATGAGAGTATGAGGAGGAACCGATATGATGCTCTAAGCAATGAAGCCGAAGGCTTATACATGAAAGAAGGTGAAGATCACGAAGATATGTACCGAAGGCTCAAGACCACCGCCACTGCTTTTAGGAATGTGGGTGCCTCACATGTGGATGATGCATGGATAAAAAGGAAATATGTGAGTGCACTCATGCCTTTTAAGCCCACCGACTTGAAGAGCCTACAAGGAAGACACAACTACCATCTCATGACCTCAAATGAAGTTATGCAAGAGATGGCTGCTTTCAAGGTTGCCGCCAAGAATGCCAAAGATGCCCGTGCTCGTGCCCTTGGTATGAGCAATGTTTTCAATGTTGCTTTGAAGGCCAAAGTTGTGGACCATGGGGATGAAGATGATAGTGATGAAGGGCTTTCCATGGACCATCCCGATGAAGTCAAGATTGCTCATGGTCAATATATGGCTTTCTATGCCAAGAACTTTTGGAAGAACCCCGCCAAGGCCAAGATGGAAATGGAACGGAGAAGCAATCCAAATGGGAAAAGAGAGAATACCACAAGATTGAGAACTTGCTTCAATTGTGGTGACCGCTACCACTTTGTAGCTAGTTGCCCCTATGATAAGAGAGAAGATCATGGTGGAAATCTTGTGTTGAAGAAGACTCTCAAGGGACCGTACAAGAAACCTTTCATCAAAAAGAATCCCATCAACAAGAAGCCGGGAGAAATTGTCTTGATCACTCATGAAGAGTACTCCTCCGACAATGAAGATGATGAAGATGACGAAGAGGAAACTTCTCATGGTGTGGCTGCTCTTGCCACCACCTCTAATCCGACATTATCACTCTTCGATTCTCCAAATGAGAACTCTTCCACCAAGAACGCCACTTGCCTTATGGCAAGAGGAACGGAGGTATCTTCATCATCCCGCTCTACTCACTTAGATAATGATGAAATTGATGATGAGATGTCTCTTGATGTTAAAAAGGAATTAATTGCCTTTGATGAGTTTATGACTAACCTAGAAGGAGATGCTAAGCTACATTTTGGAAACATCTTAGATCAACTATCACATACTCAAGAGCTTCTATATGTAAGATGTAAACTTGGGCATGAACATATGATTGAGCTAGAGGCCCTAAACAATACTTTAGAAGAAGAACAAGAAACTAGGTTGTCACTTGAATTAAAACTTGAAGGGCTTGATGAGGCCAATGACATTATTGTTAACAAACTCATCAAAGAGCGTGATCATGCTATTGCTAAATATAAAAGAGCTAAAAAGGACAAGATTGAGTTTGGTGTGGTTCATGAAAAACTTGCCGAGGACTTTAGCTTGCTTAACAAGGCCCACAAGGCCTTGGAGAGTGAACTCTTGTCACTCACAAAGTCCCATGAAACGCTTCAAACTCAATTGGCCAATATTCTTTCACCTAGTAACTTCATTCCATCTAGTAGTACAACTATTCTTGAAGAGAATGCTATGTTGAAGGGGGAGCTTGCTAAGGCCACATTTCCACAAGGCAACAAGTCTATTGATGATCTTTTGAGTAAGAAAAGGCCTAGTGGTGATAAAGGGGGAATTGGATTTGTCTCCAATTCTAAGAATAATAAGAACAACAAGAAGAAGAAGGTCAAGCACACACAAGAAACTAACAAGGCCATTGTGGGTAGTAAGACCACAAGTGGGAAAACTATGTCTCATGATGACTTTGCGGGTAGTGCTAACTCTCACTATGTTCTAATGCGTGATCATTATGGTGATGTGTATGCACAATATGTTGGCCCTTATGATGGTTATATTGCTTGGTCTATTTGGGTTCCCAAGACCCTTGTTGCTAACAAAAGAGGACCCATTGAAAAATGGGTACCTAAAAACTAGCTTGATCTTTTTGTAGACTTATGCTTCCGGAGGGTCAAAATGGGTGATCGATAGTGGTTGCACAAGTCATATGACCGGAAGATCGTCTATTGTCAAGGACTTGGTGTCAAATGAAGATCAAATCACTGTCACATATGCCGACAAATCAAAGTCTAAGGTAATGGGTTTCGACAAGGTAGTGGTGGCTCACGACATTACACTCGTGAACGTCATGCTTGTTGAAACCCTTGGATACAATTTACTTTCTGTCCGTGCTCTTGGAAAGATGGGCTTTGCTGTCTTTATTGATGGTGATATTGTGGTCCTCATGTGGAGCAAGTCTCTCAAGGTCCCTTTCGTTGGGTACGTCGAAAATGACTTGTATGTGGTGGACTTTTCGGGGCAAGCCACTGAAGGTCCGATGTGCTTATATGGAAAGGCCGATGTGGGTTGGCTATGGCACCGCCGACTATCCCATGTCAATATGAGAACTTTGCAAAGTCTCCATAAAGAGGGCCATATTGCTGGACTAAAAGAAAATGTTTCCTTTGCCAAAGATCGTGTTTGCAGGGCATGTGTTCTAGGGAAGATGCATGACTCTCCTCACAAGCCCACGAACCAAATCAAGTCTAACAAGATCTTGGAACTCCTCCATGTGGACCTATTTGGTCCTCCATCTCATGCAAGTCTTGGAGGGAAGAAATATTGTTTGGTGATTGTTGACGACTTTTCAAGATACTCTTGGGTTTATTTCTTCAAGTTGAAGAGTGAAACTCAAAGGACTTTTATCGACTTCATCAACTTGGTTCAACGGCAACACAATGTTCCCGTGTTGATTATAAGAAGTGACAATGGCACCGAGTTCAAGAACTACACCTTGAATGATTTCCTTAGTGATGAGGGGATTAAACATCAATATTCCGCTGCATACACCCCTCAACAAAATGGTGTGGCCGAAAGGAAGAACCGGACTCTTATTGAGATGGCTAGGACCATTTTGGCGGAGTTTAAATCTCCATACAACTTCTGGGCTAAAGCCGTCTCCACCGCTTGCCATGCTTCAAACCGACTCTACCTCCGCAAGAAAATCAACAAGACTCCATATGAGATACTTAACGGTAACAAGCCCAACATATCTTATTTCTGGGTGTTAGGTTGTAAGTGTTTCCATCTCATCAAAGGTGTTCGTTTGTCTAAATTCGACTCTAAAGCATTAGAGGGTATTTTTGTTGGCTATGGTCTCGAATCTCACACTTATAGAATCTATGACAAGCTCTCCGGAGTCGTCATAGAATCTTGTAGTGTAACCTTCGAAGAATATGATGGTCCCAAAGGGGGGTGTGTTGATGCTTGTGATGCAGATGATGAAATGCCTCAGGATGACATAGGAATAATGGGTGTGGGTTATATCCTCCCCGTTGAGGAACCCCTTATGGCGGATTGAGAAGAACTATGCTCCACACGAGTGGAGCCCTCATCTTCACAACCTCAACATGCTCCATCTACCGAAGAGGACATTGACTCAAGCCAAATACAAGATGTGGACCCTCAACATAGTGATCAATGTGTGAACTCTAATCAAAGGGAGCTTGGTCCATTCGATGGGTTGTCAAGTGGTGCCAAGTCAATTTGTCAAGGAAGATCCATCCAAACTGTTTTGAGACGAGCTCAAATTGATGCTAGAAGAGCACTTGATCAAGACCAAGGTCAATACTTGCCTCCCAATGTAGAGGATGACTCCAATGATGATCAAGGTCAAGTTGATGGTCAAGACGAGGATCAAAATGATGAATAGGGCCCTCCAAGAAACAATGAGGAGATCCACGCTCGTCGCGAAGCTAGAAAGGAAAGAATGTTGGAAATAAGAGACCACACCCTCCAAAATGTTGTTGGAGATCTAAGGAAAGGAATTTCCACAAGAGCACAATTGAAGAGGTTCAGTGAACATCAAGCACACATCTCCATGATTGAACCAAAGAAAGTGTGGGAAGCTCTTGAAGATTCGGATTGGTTAGAAGCTATGCACAAAGAGCTCAACAACTTTGAGAGAAACAAAGTGTGGAAGTTAGTTGAGAAGCCAAAAGATTGCCGCAATGTTATTGGAACAAAGTGGATATTCAAGAACAAGCAAGATGAGCATGGAATTATTGTAAGGAACAAGGCTAGATTGGTTGCACAAGGGTATTCTCAAATTGAAGGCATTGATTATGGAGAGACTTATGCACCCATGGGTCGCCTTGAGTCCATCTGTATCCTTCTTGCTTATGCGGCACATCATAACTTTAAGTTGCAACAAATGGATGTAGAAAGTGCATTCCTTTATGGTCCTTTAAATGAATTGGTATATGTTAAGCAACCCCCGGTATTTGAGGACCCCAACTTCCCAAACCATGTCTACAAACTTGATAAGGCGCTCTATGGGCTCAAGCAAGCCCCACGCACGTGGTATGAGCACCTTAGAGAGTTATTATTTGACCGTGGCTTTGAGGTTGGGAAATCGATCCCACTCTTTTTACTAAGAGGGTCAATGGGGAGCTTTTTGTATGCCAAATATATGTTGATGATATTATCTTTGGCTCATCTAACAAAGCTTTTAATGATGAATTCTCAAAGCTTATGACTAGTAGGTTCTGGATGTCCTTGATGGGGGAGTTGAGAGTATTTCTTGGCTTTGAGATCAAGCAAGTTAGAGGAGGGACATTCTTCAATCAAGCCAAGTATACTCAAGATGTGCTCAAGAGATTCAAAATGCAAGATTTGAATGGAGCTCCTACTCCCATGGCTACAAAGACTCATCTAGAACAATATCCAAATGGTAAAGATGTGGATCAAAAGGTATACCGGTCTATGATTGGTTCTTTGCTTTACCTTTGTGCATCTAGACCCGATATTGTGTTGAGTGTAGGTGTGTGTGCAAGATATAAAGCGGCTCCTAAAGAAAGCCATTTGATGGCGGTCAAGAGAATCTTTCGATATTTGGTTCATACCCCATTTTATGGTCTTTGGTATCCTCAAGGCTCAACATTTGCTCTTTGTGGATACACGGATTCGGATTGGGCGGGTGACAAGGATGATAGAAAATCAACATCCGGGGCTTGCCAATTCCTTGGTAGGTCCTTGGTATGTTGGTCTTTCAAGAAGCAAAATTGTATATCTCTCTCCACCGCCGAAGCCGAGTATGTGGCAGCTGCTAGTGCGTGCACTCAATTGCTATGGATGAGGCAAACTTTAAAGGAATACGGTGTCCATTGTGACAAAGTGCCTCTTCTATGTGACAATGAAAGTGCCATCAAGATTTCCTACAACCCGGTGGATCACACAAGGACAAAGCGTATTGAGATTCGCCATCACTTCATTAGAGATCATGTTGCTCGAGGTGATATTGATCTATCATATGTACCAACCAAAGATCAACTTGCCGATATATTCACGAAGCCACTTGATGAAGCAAGGTTTTGCTACTTGAGGAATGAACTAAATATCGTAGATTCTAGGAGCTTCACTTGATGTTATTGCACTCTCACCTATGTTTCATCTCATATTTGGTCTAGGTGTAGGCATGGATATAGGGGGAGTGCGGTCCTAATTGATTGGACCATCCCTCCCCCCATTATGCCCAAAGCAATCAAAATCATTCCTCTTAATATCATTTAGTGATATGTGAGCTTAATGATGAGTTTTGGTAATGGACCCAAGATATATATTCGTGGTGCCAAGCCGAGTATACTCATATATGGTGGCCTAGGCCACCGCCCTCTCTCATTTAAGAGGTTGGCACTTACTCATGTTCGTCATTTGCTTGATTTTAGTCTCTTGGAGTTTTTCTGATTATTTTCAAACTTCTATGGCTCTTATTGGTTCTTCACAGTTTGATGTCTCAACCCAAGCCCTTTTCCTACCTTAAAAACCATCTATCTCTCATATATGTCCCCAAACACCTTTCCTGGAATTTTTGGTCGAAGAGGACCGGAGTCTCCGGTGTACAAACACCGGAGTCTCCAGTGTAGGCCGGAGTCTCCGGTGTAGAGCGGAGTCTCCGGTCTGGACGGTTTCTGCCACTTAAAGAAGGGGCACGGGGTGAACTGGAACAACAGTTCCTCATTCTTCACCCCGTCCCCTACCTCCAAACCTGTCGCCTCCTCCTCCAAAAATCCTCCCCGGAGCTCAAGAAGCCCCCGGGATCCGCCGTGCAGCCGGCCAACCTTCCCCTCTCCTCCATTGGGTCATTCCCACCAGAGGAATCGATCCCATGGACAGATCTGGTACCTCTCCTCTCCTTTTTCCTCCTAGGGTTCAACCCTAGATGTGTTTTTGAGGATTGTTGCTGATTTGTCCATTGGAATCACTTGTTTGCATGCACTCTAGTACTCTAGCCTTGTTGCATTGCCCGATCTACTAGATTCACCCTCACCAGCATCTCCCCATCGCATACCCGAGCCTCCTGACCGGAGACTCCGGACTTAGGTCCGGAGACTCCGGACCAGGCCGGAGACTCCGGTCTGAACCGGAGACTCCGGTGTTTGGTGCGGAGACTCCGGTGTTGGGTGAATCAAAGTAGTCCAGAAATGCATCAAAGCTCTTGTACTGCATCTTTGGGACATATATACTCATCTCCATGCTATCTCCCTCACTATTGTTCACAGGTGATGGCTCTAGTCGTCCTCGTCGTACCAAGGCTAAGTCCCAAAGGGGCAATCCTCACTATGATGAAGCTCAGGGTCAGTTTATCATGCCTCCGTCCAACCGGAAACAGCGGGCACGTGATGCAGCTTACATGAAGAGGGATTAAGAGAGAGCTGAAAGGGAGGAACGTGCAAAGAGATCCAAGTATGACAACCTCCAGTCGCTAGCCAAGATGTCTAAAGAGGAGTACCGTGAGCTGAGGAAGACATATTTCTATGCACTGCCTCGCACCAGTGATGACCCTCGTTTCTGGAGGAAAGAACAGGGTGTGTTCATGAAGGATGTGTATGGCGTACTCACCAAATCACTTGTTTGCCCTCAGAAGTTCATGAACATTGAGCAAATGCGCCAGAGCCCTTATTTCAGTGATGCCCTGTGGATCTGTGAGAAGCTGGGTCTCTACAACTTGATGGAGCTGCGTGAAGACTACAGTGTGCACCTTGTTCAGCAGTTTTATGCCACAGTGGTGTTTGGGTCTGATCTTGACAGGACCATGGTGTGGATGACTGGCTCTACTCGCTGCACAGCTACCTTTCATGACTTTGCCAATGTCATCTTTGAGACCTTTCACGGCGTATCTACTCCTGTGGGGCAGCGCATGCACTCAGCAGCCTTGGGTGAGAACAAGTTAAAGCTGGCACCTCTGTATGATGATGGTGTTGTGGGGGCCTCCAAGGGACTCAAGACCCTCTACAACCTTATGCTGAGGATTTTCCGTCACACTATTGCTCCAAATGCTGGAAATGATGTTGCTCTCAGGGGAGGGCTTGTCAACCTCCTGTACCATACTCACCTGATCTTCAATGCTGGACCAGAGGCTGATGCTGCACCCATTGATGTCATGGACTTCATTTTCGAGGAGATGTTCCATGCCATTATTTTCAAGAAATCTCCTCCATATGCACCCTTGATTATGAGACTCATCAACTCCCAGCCGCATGATTCTCCACATGGCATACCACCACACCTCATGGTGCACGCTTTGGTCTCTCTGCAGCAGAAGGGTCACATGGGGCCTGCTCCAAGGCGTCGATATGGAAATAATTATGATGAGGAGATTGAGACGGAGAGGGCTCCCTCTCCACCTAGAGTTCGGAGGAAGAATGCCTCCAATGTCCCTATGCCTACCATGACTAGAGACTATGTGCATGAGAGGGTCAAGAAGGCCAGCTTTTGGGAGAGGACACTTTGCTGCATGAATGTTGACATTCGCAAGCAGCAGCAGCATGCATCTTACCAAAGCAACCGCCTCATTGAGAAGATCCTCAAAGAGATCAAGGACCAGGGTGCTGCTGATACTGAGGAAGGTGAAGATGAATACAATGATGAGCATGGGGCCCAGTAGTCCATAGAGTCTGATCACACTCTCTCATTTGGGGCATGGAATGCCCAACAGGATAGTCTGGTGGACTGGAAGACATTTGCTGATGTCACCTCTGGGTTTGGATACCAGGGTACTTCCTCTTCTCGCCCTCACGGCAAAGGGCCTGCTATCCCTGAGGATGATGAGGATGACTATGACCAGGATGAGGGTGACCAGGACGAGGATGACCAGGATGAGGATGAGGATGCCGAGGATGACGAGGATGACGATGACTACTGAGTTATTGGGGCACTAGTATAGGTCTTTTCCCTTTTCGGCGTTTCGATGCCAAAGGGGGAGAAGACATTCTCATCGCTTTGCATGGGACTTGGGATTTGCGACTATCTGCTTTTATCTGCCTTTTATTTGGATATTCAAACTTGAACTTTATGTGTGTTATCTACTGTTCTTATGTGTGTCTAAGACTATGTGCTTGTGTGCAACATCTATTGTAACTCATGTGAGATCTATGTGTGCTATCGTTGGTATTATTTTCTTTACATGATTTACTTCATTATCTTGTTGCACATAGTCAGGGGGAGCCACATTTATATGTTATTCCATGCAAATCACTTGTTGTCATCGAACACCAAAAAGGCGGAGATTGAAAGGACATTTATTGTCATAATCAATTTTGGTGTTCGTTAACAACAAGTAGATCATTTTACAGTTTGTTATTGTCCACAGGTTGGTATTATCATAGATAAACATAACACACACTCTTGGGAAAAGACCACATACATTTTCCACTGTTCTGGAAACTCCATACCGGAGTCTCCGGTCTGCCAAGACCGGAGTCTCCGGTGTGGTCCAGAGTTTCCGGTTCTGGCTCCGGTGGTGCCTCCCAGGACATGGCTGGGACATTCTGACTGGGGGTCCGGAGGCTGCACCGGAGGTTACTCCAGAGTCTCCGGACTTTGGTCAGTCCGGAGTCTCCGGTGTTGGAAGGCCGGAGTCTCCGGTGTTGCTGATGAAGAACTGGCCTGGGTCAGTCAGAAGGGCAGTCTGGAGACTGGTCCGGAGATTGGCCGGAGTCTCCGGTGTAGACCGGAGTATTTGGTCTCCAGACCGGAGTCTCCAGTCTGACTTTTCTACAACGGTCAGAAAACGGTTCGTGGAGGGGGCTGTTTATAAATAGGGACCCTTATCTTCTTCCTCCAGTTGCTCGAGCTACTCAAGAACACCAACACCATTAGAGCCACCAAATCCACAAGATCTCTTCATCCAACCATCCAAAGTCATTGATCTTTGGAGAATCGAAGGAGGAGGCCTTGATTCACATCTTCACCAAGAGAGATCTTCATTTCCCCCTCATTCACTTGAGGGCCCCCAAGCTCTAGTGTTTCTTTGCAAACCCTAACTTTGATTTGGTTCTTACAAGATTTTCTTTGATTTGTCTTGACAGCTTGCTTGTATGTGGGAGCCTCCAATTCAGTTATGGATGTGTGCCCCGAACTTGTTGTAAAGGTTCCGGCTTCCACCTCGAAGGTTGCCGATATAGTGGAAGGTGAATCGAGCCCGTTGGGGTGAGGTTCATCGGAGAACAAGGGAGGCCTCTCATGGCGTTGGTGGTTTGAAACCACCCCCTCTCCAAACGTAGACGTACTTCCCCTCAAAAGGAAGGAACTACGGGAAACAAATCCTTGTGTCTCCGCGTCCACTCCCTTGGTTACTTCTATCCTTTACCGCACTTTACTTACTTGTTCTTGCTTAGTTTTGTGTTAGTTTGTGCTTGTTTGACATATAGGTAAATTCACCATAGTTGCATATTCTAGAGAATTTACCTTTCTTGTCAAACCCTAAATTGAAAAAGAGTAAAATTTGAAGTAGCACCTATTCAGCCCCCCCATCTAGGTGCCCATACGATCCTTTCAAGATACAACCATCTAGCTACTACATGGACCCATAGTGTGGAACTACTCACGCATCATACCGGAGAGAAGGCCTCCAGGATGATCTCCCCTCTGGCAGGGTGCCGGGAAGAACTTCAGATCCCCCCGATCTAGGGACGATGGTGGCGGCGGCTACAGACGGTTTCATAGATATTTGATCGGGTACTTAGGGTTTCTGCATCGGGGGATTCTTATAGGCGAAGGGGGGGCGAGGAGGCGGCCAAGGCGACCAAACCCTAGCCAGGCGCGGGGCAGGGCCCACCCGCGCCTGGGGTGGGTCTGGCCCTCCTGGCTGGCCCCTTCGACTCCCCTCTGGACTTCTTGTTCCCCACGAAAAGTAATCGACTTTTTCGTTTGTCTCATCCAATTCTGAGAATATTTCTTTACTAACTTTCCTGAAACCAAAAACAGCAGAAAACAGGCATCTGGCACTGTTGCAACTTGTTAGTAGGTTAGTACTAGAAAACATGTAAAAAGCACGTTAAAGTGTGGACAAGTAAAGCAAAGTAGATACTAAACAAGCATGGTGTTGGAGATATGCCCTAGAGGCAATAATAAATGTAGTTATTATCATATCTTTGTGTTTATGATAAATGTTTACATTCATGCTATAATAGTATTGACCGGAAACATTAATACTTATGTAATTTGTAAACTAAAATAGAGTCCCTAGTAAAGCCTCTTTATAATACTAGCTTGTTGGTTAATAGATGATCGTGGTTTCCCGATCATGAACATTGAGATGTTGTTAACAACAAGATCATATTATTAGGAGAATGTTATGATGGACATACTCCTATAGATAAGCGTAGCATAAAGATCAAGTCCTTTTAATAGTTCAATTGCTATAAGCTTTCTGATACATAGTAACCTAATTCCTTCGACCATGAGATCATGATAATCACCATCACCGGAAGGATGCTTTGATGATATCAAACACCACACCGTAACTGGGTGGCTATAAAGGTGGCATTGAGTGTTCGGAAAGTATGGGTTGAGGCACATGGATCAAGAGTGGGATTTGTCCATCCATATGACAGATAGATATACTCTGGGACCTCTTGGTGGAATGTCATCCAATTAGCTTGCAAGCATGTGACTGGCTCACAAGGGATCACATACCACGGGAACGAGAAAAGAGTACTTATTGGTAACGAGGTTGAACTAGGTATGCAGAGATACTGACGATCAAAACCTCGGATAAATAAACTATCGTGAGACAAAGGGAAATTGGTATCGTATGTAAGTGGTTCATTCGATCATGAAGTAACCGTAGAAATATGTGGGAGACATATGAATTTCCAGATTCCTCTATTGGTTATTGATCGGAGAAGTGTCTCGGTCATGTCCGCATAATTCACGAACCATAGGGAGACACACTTAAGGATTCGATGTTGTTTAGTAGATATGGAATGTTAGTAGGGATACTGAATGTTGTTCGGAGTCTCGGATGGGATCCGGGATATCACGAGGAGATCCGGAATGGTCCGGAGAATAAGATTCATATAAGGAAAGTCCTATTTCGGTGTTCGGGAAAGTTTTGGATGATTTCATCGGAGAGGTTCTAGAAGGGTCTAGAAGGTTCACTGAACCGGAAGAGGAATGGTCCATGAATGTGTCATGGATATGTGGAATGATTGGATCATATCCTAGGTCAATTGGTGTTGGCGTTTGCAAGAGAGAAATAAAGCTCTAAATTGAAAGTCAAACGGGAAGTTTGAAAAGTCAAACTGGAACAATGGTTTCCTAGTGGGAGAAGAAACAATTCCTTCTCTCAATCCAACTTGGGTTTGGGTTTGGATTCCAACCCACCCCTCCCAAGGTTGCCCCCCTTCATAAAGAGAGGGAGAGGGCTGCCCCAACACCACAAGTACAAGCCCTCCCCGAGCCAAGCCACCGCCGCTGCCGCGCCCTCCCCGAGCCAAGCCAAGCCACTGCCCTAGCCGCCGCCGACACCTCCTCCTCCTCCCGGATCTCTAAACCCTAGTTTTATGGGAAACCCTAAATCCACCATAACTCGCATCCGGCTTAGGCGAAGCCCTGCGGGATCTTCCCTCTACTTCCGACACCACGCCGTCGTGATGCCGGAATCATGGGGGAGAACTACAACCTCCGCTGCCTGTTGGAACAAGGGAGAGGAAGGTCTTCATCAAGTACCGAACGTGTGACCGACTACGGAAGCGCTGCCGGAACGCAGCACCGGAAGGATCTTCTACACGATCTTGAGATTGGCAAGTGTACGACTACATCACCCATAAGAATCTGCTCTCGTTAACCGCTTTGGAATCTTCGAGGGTGAGTTCTTGTATCAACTCGTTGCTACAATCTAGTAGATAGATCTTGGCTTGTTTGTGTGCATGCGGTAGAAATTTTTGTTTTCCATGCTACGAACCCCAACAGTGGTATCAGAGCCGTGTCTATATGTAGATCTGTTGCACGAGTAGAACACAATGGTCATTGTGGGCGGTGGTGCTTTTATTATCAATTCCTTTTTGTGTACTTTGCATCTTGCGGTATGATGAGATGAAGCGGCCCGGGCTAACCTTACATGACATCATTCATGCGACTTGCTCCACGCTCAACATGCAACTTGTATTGCATAAGTGGCTTTGCGGGTGCCTGTCTCTCCCATCATAGTATAGATCCAATTTACAACGGGCACTTGATAGTTCAAGCATCAACGTTGTGGTTCTTGTTCGTAAGTTAGAACGACACTTATTGAAAGCCCCAAACCATGTAAAATATGCAAAGAAAATTAGAGGCTTCTAACTTTGTTTTGCAGGGGTGTGCTGTGATGTGATATGGCCATGATTGTGATTATATTTGATGTATGCAATGTTCCTTATTGTAAGTTGGCAACCGGAAGTAGCCATATGGTTGTCTTTAAATTTCGTTAAGGCCTGCATGTCTATTCAAAGTAGTTGTAATAGTTGAAGCTGGTGGACGACAACCATGAAACGGCGCCATTAACCTTGACGCCATACCGGTGATGATGGAGATCATGTTCGTGCTTGAAGATGGAGATCGGAAGAACAAGAAGAAAGGCCATATCATATCACATATTATGAATTGCATGTGATGTTAATCCTTTATGCATCTTGTATTGCTTATTTAACGACGGTAGCATTATAAGATGATCCCTCAAGCACACAAATTTCAAGTTTTAAAGTGTTCATCCTTAGTAAGCACCGTTGCTAAAGCTCGTTGTTTCAAAGCACGACGTGATGATCGGGTGTGTTAGATTCTGCGAGTGTATACAACGTGAGCAAGCCAGATTTGCTCATGCGGAAGCTAAGGTTTGATCTTGACGAGCCTAGCATGTAAATACATGGTCTCGGAACACGGATCACCGAAAGGTAAAGCATGAGTCATATAGTAGATATGATGAACATGTTGATTGTTCGCCATTGAAGCTACATCAACTCTCGTGATGATCAGTTTTGATGTGGTGGATTTGGTTCGTGTGATCACTAAAACAATTTGAGGGATATTGTTTTGAGTGGGAGTTCACCTAGATTAATTTAACTATTAATTAGAACTCAATTTGTCATAAACTTAGTATAAACTATTGCAAATATATTGTAGATCAATGGCGGCCCCTACCATCAATTTTAATGCGTTCCTAGAGAAAGAAAAGTTGAAAAACAATGGAAGCAACTTCGCGGATTGGTTCCGCAATTTGAGGATTTTCCTCAATGCTAGTAATTTGACCTATGTGCTGGATGCACCGCTGGGTGACCCGCCTGCAGCTACTGCTACTGATGAAGTAAAGAATGTTCACCTCACTCGGAAGAATCAGTACTCCACAGTTCAGTATGCTATCTTGTATGGTTTGGAATCGGAGCTTCAGAAAAGGTTTGAGAACCATGACCCACATGATATTGTCCATGAACTCAAAATGATATTTGAGGCTCACGCGGCAGTTAAGAGTTATGAGGCTTCTAAAAAGTTCTTTAACTGCAAGATGGAAGAGGGAAGCTCCGTCAGTGAGCATGTTCTTAAGATGTCTGGGCATGCAAACAAGCTCCAAAGTTTGGGTATAGTGATTCCTAATTCTTTGGGATTCACCGTGTCCTCCAATCACTACCACCAAGTTACAAGAACTTTGTGATGAACTACAATATGCAAAACATGGACAAGACGTTGCCAGAACTCTTCTCCATGTTGAAATCTGCAGAAGTGGAGATCAAGAAAGAGCACCAAGTGTTGTTGGTCAATAAGACCACCACATTCAAGAAGCAAGGCAAGTCTAAGAAAAAGGGAAACTTCAAGAAGGGCGGTAAGAAAGTTACCGCACCGGCAAAGAAGACCAAGGTTGGGCCTAAGCCTGATACTGAGTGCTTTTACTGCAAGGGAGAAGGTCACTAGAAGCGGAATTACCCAAAGTACTTGGCGGATTTGAAGAACGGCAACATCAAGAAGAAAGGTATATCCGATATACATGTTATTGATGTGTATCTCACTAGTACTCATAGTAGTGCTTGGGTATTTGATACTGGTTCGGTTGCTCATATTTGTAACTTCAAACAGGTACTGCAGAATAAACGGAAGCTAGCGAAGAACAAGGTGACGATGCGCGTTGGAAATGGATCAAAGGTTGATGTGATCGTGGTCGGCACGCTACCTCTTCATCTACCATCGGGATTAGTTTTATACTTAAATAATTGTTATTTGGTGCATGCGTTGAGCATGAACATTATATATGGATCATGTTTATTGCGAGACGGTTACTTGTTTAAGTCCGAGAATAATGGTTGTTCGATTTATATGAGTAATATGTTTTATGCACATGCACCTTTTATAGATGGTCTATTCTTATTGAATCTCGATTGTAGTAATACACACATTAATAACATTGAAGCTAAATGTTTGAAATTGAGCGATAACTCGACCTATATGTGGCACTGTCGTCTTGGTCACATTGGAGTGAAGCGTATGAAGAAACTCCATTCCGATGGACTTCTTGAATCACTTGATTTCGAATCACTTGAAAGATGCGAAGCATGTCTAATGGGTAAAATGACTAAGACTCCATTTTCTGGTATGATGGAGCGAGCTAAGGACTTATTGGAAATCATACATACCGATGTGTGTGGTCCAATGAGTGTAGCATCGCGCGGTGGTTATCGTTATGTTCTTACCTTCATGGATGACTTGAGTAGATATGGGTATATCTATTTCATGAAACATAAGTCCGAAACTTTCGAGAAGTTCAAGGAATTTCAAAGTGAGATAGAGAATCAACATAACAAGAAGAATAAATTTCTACGATCTGATCGTGGAGGTGAATATCTAAGTTACGAGTTTGGCGAGCATTTGAAGAAATGCGGAATACTTTCACAATTGACACCGCCAGGAACACCACAGCGTAACGGTGTGTCCGAACATCGTAATCGAACTCTCTTAGATATGGTTCGTTCTATGATGTCACTTACAGATTTACCGCTATCATTTTGGGGTTATGCATTAGAAACAGCCGCATTCACTTTAAATAGGGCACCATCTAAATCCGTTGAAACGACACCGTATGAATTATGGTTTGGGAAGAAACCTAAATTGTCGTTCCTTAAAGTTTGGGGTTGCGAAGCTTATGTAAAGAAGTTACAGCCGGACAAGCTTGAACCTAAAGCGGAAAATGCGTCTTCATAGGATACCCGAAGGAAACTATTGGGTATACCTTCTATCATAGATCCGAGGGCAAAATCTTCGTTGCTAAGAATGGATCCTTTCTAGAGAAGAAATTTCTCTCGAAAGAAGTGACTGGAAGGAAAGTAGAACTCGACAAGGTTGTTGAACCTTCTCTCGAACTTGCGAGTAGCACAGCACCGAGAGTAGTTCCCGTGGCGCCTACACCAATAAGAGAGGAAGCTAATGATGATGATCATGAAACTTCGGTTGAAGCTACTGCGGAACATCGCAGGTCAACGAGAACTCGTACCACTCCTGATTGGTATGATCTCGTTATGAGTGTCATGTTGGTGGACAACATCGATGACCCTGCGACATATGAGGAAGCGATGATGAGCCCAGATTCCAATAAATGGCAAGAAGCCATGAAATCCGAGATTGTATCCATGTACGAAAACCAAGTATGGACTTTGGTGGACTTACCGGATGGCCGGAAGGCTGTCGAGAACAAATGGATTTTCAAGAAGAAAACAGATGCTGATGGTAATGTTACTGTCTATAAAGCTCGACTTGTCGCAAAAGGGTTTCGACAAATTCAAGGAGTTGACTACGATGAGACTTTCTCACTAGTAGCGAAGCTAAAATCTGTGAGGATTATGTTAGCAATCGCTGCATATTATGATTATGAGATATGGCAGATGGATGTCAAAACGGCGTTCCTCAATGGAGACATTGATGAAGAGTTGTATATGATGCAACCCAAACATTTTGTCGATCCTAAAGATGCTAACAAGGTATGCAAACTTCAACGGTCCATATATGGATTGAAGCAAGCATCCCGAAGTTGGAATCAACATTTTGATAAGGTAATTAAAAGTTTTGGTTTTATACAAACTTATGGAGAAGCTTGTATTTACAAGAAAGTGAGTGGGAGCTCTGTAGCATTCTTAATACTATATGTAGATGACATATTGTTGATTGGGAATGATGTAGACCTTCTTAATAGTGTCAAGGATTATTTGAATAATAGTTTTTCAATGAAAGATCTTGGCGAAGCAGCTTACATATTAGGCATAAAGATTTATAGAGATAGATCGAGACGCCTAATATCATTGTCACAAAGTACATATTTGGACAAAGTTCTAAAGAGGTTTGGAATGGAAGATAGCAAAAAGGGTTCTTGCCCATGTTGCCCAATACGACCTTGAGTAAAACTCAAAGTCCTGCAACGACAAAAGATAGAGAAAGGATGAGTAAAACTCCCTATGCCTCAGTCATAGGATCTCTTATGTATGCCATGCTATGTAATAGACCGGACATTGTATATGTTGTTAGTTTGACTAGAAGATATCAAAGTAATCCAGGAGTGGATCATTGGACAGCGGTCAAAAACATCCTTAAGTACTTAAGAAGAACTAAGGATATGGTTCTTTCTTATGGAGGTGATGAACAACCCGTTGTTAATGGTTACACCAACGCTAGTTGGAACACCGATCCGGATGATTCTAAATCTCAATCTGGATACGTATTTACTTTGAATGGTGCAGCAGTTAGCTGGAGGAGTGCAAAGCAAAGCGTTTTGGCGAGATCTTCAACTGGATCGGAATACATAGCTGCTTCGTAGGCTTCAAAAGAGGCGATATGGATGAAGGAGTTAATTACAGAGCTCAGTGTGGTTCCAAGTGCGCTGGACCCAATGTCTATCTACTATGATAACATGGGCGCTATAGCCAATGCGCAAGAACCAAGGTCACACAAGAAGCTGAAGCACATCATGCTACATTTTCATGCTATTCGAGAGCATGTCCAAGATGGTGACATAAATATTTTCAAAGTACACATAGATCTGAATGTGGCGGATCCGTTGACTAAACCTCTCCCGAGGGCAAAACATGACCAGCACCAAACCGCCATGGGTGTTCGGTATATTACCATGTAATCTAGATTAGTTGACTCTAGTGCAAGTGGGAGACTGTTGGAGATATGCCCAAGAGGCAATAATAAATGTAGCTATTATTATATATTTGTGTTTATGATAAATGTTTACATTCATGCTATAACAGTATTGACCGGAAATATTAATACTTGTGTGATTTGTAAACTAAAATAGAGTCTCTAGTAAAGCCTCTTTATAATACTAGCTTGTTGGTTAATAGATGATCGTGGTTTCCTGATCATGAACATTGAGATGTTGTTAACAACAAGATCATATCATTAGGAGAACGGTATGATGGACATACTCCTATAGATAAGCGTAGCATAAAGATCAAGTCATTTTAATAGTTCAATTACTATAACCTTTCTGATACATAGTAACCTAACTCCTTCGACCATGAGATCATGCTAATCACCATCACCGGAAGGATGCTTTGATGACATCAAATAGCACACCGTAACTGGGTGGCTATAAAGCTGGCATTGAGTGTTCGGAAAGTATGGGTTGAGGCACATGGATCAAGAGTGGGATTTGTCCATCCATATGACGGATAGATATACTCTAGGCCCTCTCGGTGGAATGTCATCCAATTAGCTTGCAAGCATGTGAATGTCTCACAAGGGATCACATACCACGGGAACGAGAAAAGAGTACTTATTGGTAACGAGGTTGAACTAGGTATGCAGAGATATGACGATCAAAACCTCGGATAAATAAACTATCATGAGACAAATGGAAATTGGTATCGTATGTAAGTGGTTCATTCGATCGTGAAGTAATCGTAGATATATGTGGGATCCATATGAATTTCCAGATTCCTCTATTGGTTATTGATCGGAGAAGTGTCTTGGTCATGTCCGCATAATTCACGAACCGTAGGGAGACACACTTAAGGATTCGATGTTGTTTAGTAGATATGGAATGTTAGCAGGGATACCGAATGTTGTTCGGAGTCTCGGATGGGATCCGGGATATCACGAGGAGATCTGGAATGGTCCAGAGAATAAGATTCATATAAGGAAAGTTCCATTTCAGTGTTCGGGAAAGTTTTCGATGATTTCATCGGAGAGGTTCTAGAAGGGTCAAGAAGGTTCACCGAACCGAAAGGGGAATGGTCCATGAATGTATCATGGATATGTGGAATGATTGGATCATATCCTAGGTCAATTGGTGTTGGCATTTGCAAGAGAGAAATAAAGCTCTAAATTGAAAGACAAACGGGAAGTTTGAAAAGTCAAACTGGAACAATGGTTTCCTAGTGGGAGAAGAAACAAGTCCTTCTCTCAATCCAACTTGGGTTTGGGTTTGGATTCAAACCCACCCCTCCCAAGGCTGCCCCCCTCTCATAAATAGAGGGGGAGGGCTTCCCCAACACCAAAAGTACAAGCCCTTCCCGAGCTAAGCCGCCGCGCCACCACCGCCCGCCGCCGCCGCGCCACCGCCGCCGGCTCTCCGTCGCCGCCGCCCTAGCCGCCGACGACACCTCCTCCTCCTCCCGGATCTCTAAACCCTAGTTTTCTGGGAAACCCTAAATCCACCATAACTCGCATCTGGCTGAGGTGAAGCCCTCCGGGATCTTCCCTCTACTTCCGACACCACGCCGTCGTGCTGTCGGAATCACGAGGGAGAACTACAACCTCTGCTGCCTGCTAGAACAAGGGAGAGGAAGGTATTCATCGAGTACCAAACGTGTGACCGACTACGGAAGCACTGCCGGAACGCAACGCCGGAAGGATCGTCTACGCGATCTTGAGATCGGAAAGTGTACGACTACATCACCCACGAGAATCTGCTCTCGTTAACCGCTTTGGAATCTTCGAGGGTGAGTTCTTCTATCGACTCGTTGCTACAATCTAGTAGATAGATCTTGGCTTGTTTGTGTGCATGCGGTAGAAATTTTTTGTTTTCCATGCTACGAACCCTAACACATGGAGCATCAAAAATTATAGATATGTTTCCAATGTATAAACCCTCTCCCGCCGCCACAGGGCAAAGCCCCATTGGTGCTGGCAGAGCCCCTAGTCCTTATCGCGAGGAGGATGGCGCGAGACGACCCGATTTGGCGGCGGCGTACTACATCGATAGGTCCACGTTTCCCTATGTGGCAGGCCGGCGTGCCCTGGCGGTGGTGGTCCCTTGTGCTGGAGGCGGCGAATCTTGGTGGCACAGGCGTCGGCCTCACCTGAGCGCCACCAGTTGTTGTTGCAGCTTCTTCTGGAGTTCTACGCGTCAGCAGTTGGGCAGGGCCTAGGGCCTCCTTCACCGGAGCAAGCAGTGGTGAGGACTAGGATGGCCGACAAGCAGGTGATGGTGGCAGGCGAAGCTGGCCCAGATGGAGGAGGGCCTGCCTCGGCCCAGGCCTAGGCCCACTCGGGCCTAATTTGGGTTGCCAGGCCTTGCTGCATATGAAGGTTTCAAGGGCACCTAGCTTGTCTGGGAGCCCATCCCCTGTCCATGGAGTGGTCGGGGTGCCAGATCCGGGCCATGGGGCCTAGATCTGGGGTCCGCCTAGTAGTCCCGTCCCTCGGGTTCTGCGGGTTTAACGTGTGTCTTGCTAGTTGAACCCCCGCTGTCAGAGTACTAGCTAGCTGTCCTAGACCTCCATGTCCGCACTGGTGGACTTGCTTTTTAGGTGTCTGTCGCGTTGTGTGCAAGAGCTTGGATGTCGGGGTAGCGGCCCTGGAAGGTGGACTGCATGAACGACTCTACGACGAGCGACGTGGCGATGTGGTGGTGTATCTCTTTGGTCATGTGGATGGCGAGGAGCGGACGGAGGAAGATCCCGACGTTGGCGTTGCTTCGGCTTTGGCAGCTCCCAGATCGCGTTTCAGAGACCTATCTCATGGACAATGAATGTGTTGAGCTCTCAGGACCGGTGCGAAGGTTTTTCAGGGCGAAAGCTCAGTGCTTCGGCACCAACGGCGGCGATGCTTGCGAGTGTCGTTTTCCCTCTAGGGCTCCGGATCAAAACCCTTGACTATTGCGGTCTCGATGGTGGGCGGCGTGTGCATCATTACCCTCTTGGGGGCGTCATCATTGAGCCCCAGATTCACTCAGTCTCATTCCGATGTCTTCGTAGTTTTAGGTTTTCTATGTGTTATTTTGCTTATCTTTGATCTGCTTTGTAAAGGATCTTTTCATCATTTTGTATCGATTCGGTCGTTGTGGCTTTATTTATAAAACGGGAGAAATCTTGTTTCTAGAAAGATATAAATCCGAACAGGGCCCTCCGTCCCAATGAATGTGGCACCATCGTTTTGCGGGTTTCAACCACCAGCGATTTAACCTATATAATGCATGTGTTACTACTTGTTATACTCCCTCCGATCCATATTACTTGTCACTAAAATGGATGTATCTAGACATGTTTTAGTGCTAGATACATCCATTTCAATGACAAGTAATATGGATCGGAGGGAGTAACAAATATTAATTTCAGATTTAGTGATATAACTTGTGACATGTTCCATTTTATATTGGTCACTGATGGTCAAGATATCGAAAAAAACATATAATTTTTTTTGTGTTTGTTAGAGGTAGTATTTCTTTTTTTACACTGTAATATTACACTTTGTAATGATTATGTCGTCCCTTGAAAAGGATTACTCCCCCCGCGTGTCCGGGCATGTTCGGTATTCCACCTCCCAATTGGATTTGGATGGATTGGAGGTGGAATTAGGGATATTTTGACTTAGAATGAGTTTAATCCAGGTCAAACCATGTTAATTTCATTCAATCTATGCCAAACCGAACAGGGCCTCCGTGTGTAGTGCACGTGAATCAGCCCCACCTACCAGGAAGCCAAGCCCATCTACTACAACAACGAGTCGTTTTACAAGACAACACCCAGGCCCATCAAGGAAACAACTGGAAGTCCATTCAGGCAAGGAGTTTGGCGAAGAATCAGCACGCACACACGTTCGATCAGATCACATCAGATCCCTGTTCTATTTCTATTTGGTACACCTGCGTTCGACGCTTGCCTGACGGCCGCCACCGAGGGCTTCAATCCAAAATCCAAAATCGATCGAAAAACCAGGAAAATGGCTCACCGATACACGATCAGCCGTCCACATAGCATGATTGATGACGAGCGGACTCAGGGAACTGTAGAGGAGGGCGGGAAATTTGAGGGCCGTCGTGCTTCACATAAAGTATTGACATTGTGAATTATTTATACCCTCTACCTCTAATATTTTGAAGATCGCCTAGTTTTTTTTAATCACATACTCCTCTGTCTTAAAATAGGTGTCTCGGCTTTTTCAAAATTTAGATAAATCTAAACACAGTTTAGTACTAGGTAATTTGGTGCGGCGACACGCTGCACCCTTCTCGTTAACTCATATGAGTATATGGTAAACTTTGATGCTGACATGAATTTGAAATCTGTATATATGGTAAACTTTGATGTTGACATTAATTTGAACAGTTTTTAGATGTCAAGCAATGCACACAGCCAATGCACACAAGTATAAGATAAGTAGTTGATATATTTACACCGGATTAATATCGTAGCCGTATAGTGATGGGGATGCGCCTACCGGGGTATACCCAGCAGGACGTTTCCGACTGGCCCAAGACCTGGCGAGTGGGCCTGCAGGACGGCGACTGGATCAAGGCCCGGCGTGGATCCAAGCGACTGGAAGCTGAAGGCCCATGCGAGTAGATAGGCCCAGTCGGATTAGGTTAAACGAGTACCGAAGCCTTAATTGATTCGGTTGAGATATGTAAACCCTAGGGGAGGTGAGCCTATATAAACCTCTCTGCGGGGCGTGTAGAGATATGTTCCATCATACACCCAAGCGACTCGCCGCCTAGTCGCCGAGCTCGCCCATTGTACCATCTTCATAATACAATCTAGCAGGAGTAGGTCTTTACCCTCCGGGGGCGAACCTAGGTAAAACCCTGTGTCTCCGCCCTCATCTCGCACCGTAGATGGCTGGCCGCCCTTGCCCCTCGTTCTACTACTCGCTGCCGATTGCAGCATCTGTCGTGACCATTCCCACGACAGTGGCGCCCACCGTGGGGCCTGGCCGGTCTGGCCGGTGTTCTGTGGCGAGATCCAATCTTCCCATCAACGAGACGGTCGCCACCGGCCGCATGATAGCGATCGGCGAGATGCTCCAAATCTTGCCGAGCAGCTACGTCCCGGCGGCGCGACCCGTCACGCACAGCGTGATCCTGCCGGTCGGCACGATCAGCCTCTTCGTCGGCCTCACCGACGTCATCGTCTCGGAGGACTCGGCTCGCATCCGCGAGTCGCCACCACGCGATCGGCTCTCCGAGAGCCAGATCCGCACGATCCATCACCTCGCCTCCGAGTACAACTCGGCCCACAGCGACGTGGCCGAAAACTCAGCGGCCGCAGAAGACGCGGCCCTCAACGCCGACGCCGACTCGGCGACCCCGGCGTTACTCGCCGGGTCCATCACCGCGGCTTCACCCGCGGGCTCCATCACCCAGGTCTCCAACGTGGGAGACTTCGAGGACCCCTCCATCCTCGGGATCTTCGAATTCGACTCCGGATCGGAGAACTCTGCCGACCTCCGCGACGGAACCGGTCGCCACGCCGCGACCTACATGGCGACCGGCACTGAACCGCCGGAGGACCCATTCTCCACCCCAATCCCTCCTAACACCACGGCAACGGAGGTCGAGGAACTCCGCCTGAAGCTGGCGGAGGCGGTGCGCAAGGAACAAGCCGAGCGCGAAAAATTTCGCCTCGAGCAGGTGACGGCGCAGGAACTATCGCGCTACGACCAGCAGCGGATCAGGTCGCGCCTGAACCCCACCGTTCAGGGGCGTTCCCTGAACTTTGACGATGAAAACGACCCGGGGCGTGGCCGAGCGCGCGATCTGCGAGAACGCGCCACCAGGAGGAAGCGCCCGACCCCCGCCAGGGTCGACGGCGATGGGCGCCCCACCTCCACCCAACCGCACACCTCCCAGGGACCAGCCGCGGATAGTAGTCTCCTCACGGGAGCGAGACGCAAACGGTCTCCCACTATTCTCCACCCCGATGGACAACCTCGTGGCAGGTCGAGCAGCAGCCGACAACATCACGGCCACGGGCGACGGCGCCCTATAGATCCAGTACGTCAGGGCCCTGCTTGCAAAGGCCGTGGAGCAGCAAATGTGGGCGCCGACTCGCAGGCTCGAGTATACTCGCGTTCTTCGGGAAGCAAAGCGGCCTCAAGCGGCCGCCCAATGGCGGCAAACACCCTCAACTGCCCGCCACCGGAGCCGCTGCAGCTCCAACACCGACCCGCGAACGCGGCACTCTCCACCAACGACCCCAAGCCAGCGACCAACTTCGTCGCCGCCAACGGACAACCCATCGATGCCCGCACCCACATCATCAACAACCAAAGCTGGCGTGCACGCCAGCCCGACGACCTGCGACACACCCTAACCAATCGCCGCGACGGCGAGCCCATGGGGTCGCTCAGTCGACTCGGCCCCAAGTGCTTCGGACCAATGATCCGAGGCGAGAAGTACCCGCCAAACTTCAAGGCGCCGAAGGAGATAGAAAAGTAAGACCCCTCGTACGACCCCGCCGTTTGGCTCGATACATACCTCATGGCGATGGGGATCGCAGGCCACACCGACCTGCTAGCCGCCCGTTACCTCCCCCTGATGATGGAGGGGACGTGCAGGCAGTGGATCAACACCCTCCCCCAGGACAGTATCGATTCCTGGGAAGAGATGCGCGACGCCTTCGTCAGGCACTTCGAGTGCTCCTACACCCGCGCCACCACCATCGAGGACCTGGAGCGATGCGTCCAGGGACCCCGCGAGTCGACCCGCAACTGGGTCCAACGGTGGCAAGAACTCTGGTACAACGCGGCCGGTATCCATCCGGACACCGCGATCCACTGCTTCAAGACCTCGTGCCGCTACGAGCCCCTGGTCGCCAAGCTCAAGCGGCACTCCCGCACACTCGACAACATCCCGGATCTCCTCGAGATCGCCAAACGGTACGCGGAGGAAGATCCAAACCAGGAAACTGACGACGAGTCAGGAGGTCAACGCCGCATGAGCGGCAACGACAGCGGACGACGGTCCGACCTTCGCTACAGCAACACTCGCCTCACCAGCAAGCGCCGCAGCGACGGGCGAATCGACTTCGTCGCCAACGCCGGGCACGCACAACGCGAGCCCAAGAGCTTCCGCCACGACGGAGGACAACGCCGCGACAGCGGCAACTACAAGGCCAAGCCAAGGTTCGACCCCGCGGCCCTCCTCAACCAACCGTGTGCGTTTCATAGTAGGGAAGGGAAGCCTGCAACGCACACAACCGCCGACTGCCACACCCTCAGGGAGATCGAGAAGGCACGGCGAGCACGGGAGGACCCCGACAACGACCCGCCAAACGGCGGAAAATTCGGCAAAGTGGCCGGCTCGCTCCATAACTTCACGGGCTTCAACACGAAGCGCGAGAAGAAAGTCATCGCCCGCGCCGTCGCCGTCAACGCGGTGGCCCAGGTAGACGTTCCCCAGTTCATCAACTGGTCGGAGTAGCCCATCACCTGGAGCCGCCAAGACCACTCGCCTCGCATTGAGTACCCAGGTCGAGTCGCCCTGGTGGTCAAGCCTAAAGTCGGCGACTACTGGGTCCCCAAGACATTGATGGACGGCGGCAGCTCCATCAACATCCTGTACCTGGACACCTTCAGGCGGCTGCGGCTCCCGCAGTCAATGATCGAAACAACCCACACCACGTTCCATGGTATCGTCCCCGGTCGGAAGGCGTACCCGATCGGTAAGGTCACGCTGCCAGTCACCTTTGGCACACAAGCAAACTTCCGCACCGAGCGGATCGTCTTCGAGCTCGTGCCCTTCGACAGCCCCTACCATTGCGTCCTGGGGCGCCAGGCGTTCGCCAAGTTCATGGCAGCACCCCACTACGCGTACAACACGATGAAGCTCCCCGGGCCGTGCGGCGTCATCACCATCAACGGCGACCCCGACATGGCCGCCGAGTGCGAGGCCAAAGGAGCCGAGCTCGCTGACGCCGTCATCGCGGCGAAGACCAACCACGCCGATGAGCTCGCTAAGTACGCAAGCGGGGTCAACAACGACGACCCCACTATACTCAAGAAGCCCAACTCGGAGGGCGCAAACACCTCAACCTTCGAGGCGACGACGCACACCCGCACCGTCGAGCTGGTCCCAGGCGACTCCAGCCAGACGGTGACGATCGGGACAGGCATGAGCCCAGCATAGGAAGGCGCGCTCATCGAGTTCCTCCGTGAGAACAGGGACATATTTGCATGGAAGCCGTCTGACATGCCTGGTGTCCCTAGGGAGCTCGCTGAGCACAAGCTAAACGCCGACCCCAAAGTGCGACCCGTCAAACAGTCGCTGTGGCCCTTCAATGAAGAGCGCCGCCGAGCAATCGCCGAGGAGGTGCAGCGTCTACTCGCTGCAGGCTTCATCCGGCCAATCAAATAGTCCAAGTGGCTGGCAAATCCAGTCCTGGTCGAAAAGAAGAACGGGACCTGGAGAATGTGTATCGACTACACAAATTTGAACAGCGCCTGCCCAAAGGAGCAGTTCGTCCTCCCGCGGATCAACCAGATAATCGATTCAACCACGGGCTCGGAGTCGCTATGCTTCCTCGACGCCTATTCCGGGTACAATCAGATCAAAATGGCGGTCGAGGACGAGGAGAAGACGGCGTTCATCACGCCATTCGGAGCCTTCTGCTACACCGCCATGACCTTCGGTCTCAAGAACGCCGGGGCGACCTACCAGCGGTGCATGCAAGAGTGCCTCGCGAGCCAAATTGGCCGCAACATCCACGTCTACATCGACGACGTGGTCGTAAAGTCCGCTCGCCAGGGTGACCTACTCGCCGACCTGGCGGAAACATTCGCCAACCTGCGAAAATACAAGATAAAGCTTAACCCAGGCAAATGCACCTTCGGTGTACCAGCAGGACAACTACTGGGGTACGTCGTCTCCAAACGGGGGATCGAGGCGAACCCCACGAAAATCAACACGATCGCCCGACTCGGCAAACCCGAGTGCCTGCGCGACGTGCAGAAACTGGCGGGGCGAGTAGCGGCCCTCAGTCGCTTCATTCCCCGCCTGGGCGAAAAAGCGATGCCCCTATACCGCCTGATGCGCAAGAACCCCACCTTCCAGTGGGACAAGGAGGCGGATGACGCGCTTCGCGACCTAAAAAAGGTGCTACTCACCGCCCCCGCCGACAAGGAACCCATGCTGGTTTACGTCGCGGCTTCCGAGCGCGTCGTCAGCGCCGTGATGGTCGTCGAGCGACCGGAGGAAGGAAAGGAGCGCCCAGTACAGCGAACGGTGTACTACATCAGCGAGGTCCTTACCGAGTCGCGCCAGAGGTACCCCCAGTACCAAAAACTGGTATACGCGGTATTCAGAGCTCAGCGGCGCCTGCCGCACTACTTCCAGGAGCACCCGATCACGGTCGTCTGCTCAGCACCACTGCAAGACATCACCCGCAACCGCGAGGCGACCGGGCGGGTCGCCAAGTGGGCCGTCAAGATCGGCGTCCACAACATCAAATACGAGCCACGAAGAGCGATCAAGCGCAGGCCCTAGCGGACTTCATCGCCGACTGGGAAGAGGCCCAGCAGCCAGAGAAGCTGCCATACCTCCATTACTGGAGCTTGCACTTCGACGGATCCAAGAACGCGGACGGCGCAGGCGCAGGAATCGTGCTAACTTCACCAAAGGGCGACAAACTCCGCTACGTCCTCTTCCTCGACTTCACACCCTGCACCAACAACATGGCCTAGTACGAGGCCTTACTCCACGGCATGCGAGCTGCCAAGGAGATGAATGTCAACCGCCTACGCTGCTACGGAGATTCCGACCTCGTCGCGGGGCAAGTCGCTGGCACCTGCGACGCCGTCTCCCCCACCATGGCGGCGTACCGCCAAGCAGTGGACAAGCTGGGCGGACACTTCACAGGCTACTTCGTCGAGTGGATCGACAGGCGGAAGAACGAGGAGGCCGACGCTCTCTCTCGTATTGGGTCGGCTCGACGCGCACCACCCGCCGGCGTCTTCCTCGACACAATAACCAAGCCATCAGTCTCTCCCCCGAGGGAGATCGACATCGGAGTCCCGTTACAGCCGGAGGCGGCCCTGGTTGCACTCGTCACCGAGCCAGACGACTGGACCAAGCCCTACATCGCCTACCTGGAGGCCGGCACCTTGCCGGCTGACGAGACAGACGCTCGGATGGTCGCCCGCCGATGCAAGTCCTACACCATCATCGACGGCGAGCTCCACAAGCGCAGCGTCACCGGCGTGTTCCAACGCTGCATCCAACCCGCCGAAGGACGCAAGATCCTCCATGATATCCACTCCGGTGACTGCGGCCACCACGCCGGCGCCCGCTCTCTGGTCGCCAAGGCTATGCGACATGGCTTCTACTGGCCCACCGCACACGCTGATGCTGTAGACATTGTCCAGCGGTGCGCCGGGTGCCAGAAGTACGCCAACCAGACGCACGTGCCGAGCTCAGCGCTCAAAACAATCCCCATCACCTGGCCATTCGCTGTGTGGGGCATGGACATGGTAGGCCCCTTCAAGAAGGCTCCCTCCGGCTACACCCACCTGCTGGTCGCGGTCGACAAATTCACAAAGTGGGTGGAGGCCAAGCCAGTTCGGAAATGCGACGGGAAGACCGCCACTAAATTCCTACGCGAGCTCATATATCGCTACGGGTTCCCAAACCGCATCATCACGGACAACGGCACCAACTTCGCCAAAGGAGCCATGGCTGAATTCTGCGAAGAGCACCACATCCGGCTCGACCTCGCGCCGGTCGCCCACCCGGAATCCAACGGCCAGGCGGAACGGGCCACCCAAAGCATCCTCCACGGCCTGAAGCCGCGACTCCAAGTACCACTCGAGCGCACCGCCGGGTGCTGGGTCGAGGAGCTGCCCTCCGTCATCTGGGGCATCCGCACCTCGGTCAACAGGTCGACAGGATTCACCCCCTTCTTCATGGTGTACGGCGCCGAGGCAGTCATGCCCACCGATCTCGAGCACGACTCGCCACGGGTCGTCCACTACACGGAGGCTGCAAACAAACTCGCCCGCCAAGACGGAGTCGATCAGCTCGACGAGGCACGCGACCTCGCTCGGTCATGCACCGCCATCTACCAGCAGGGACTCCGCCGCTACCACAGCCGGCGGGTGAAAACTTGCACCTTCCAGGAAGGCGACCTGGTGTTGCGCCTCATCCAGGACAAGAAGGGCATGCACAAGCTCTCCCCTCCGTGGGAGGGACCATTCGCCATCGGGCGAGTACTTGGCAACGACGCCTACTACCTCATCGACGTCCCCGGGGACGACGAACTCGACGTCAAGCGACCATGGAATGTAAACCTCCTACGGAAGTTCTACCCCTAGAACCCCACATATCTACTCTCCAGTCGCTATGAAATAAAAAGAATCGGTTACTGCAAATTGCGCCTACTCTCCATGTCTTGTGCCACTCGCACTCGCAATAACAGCGTCCAGCTAACCGCAGAAGTCAACCTTTGGTACAGCGACCGGCACAGCTAAGTAGTGCGGTGCAAGAGCACTGAGTAACCTCAGGCCTTGCATCGTCCATGAAAAACGCCTACCCGGAGCCCCATTGGAGTCGCCTAGCCCGACTGGCTTTACGAGCCAAGACAACTGTCTTCGCTTCTTACAGCGACCACGGTCCTCCGCATCCTCGACATAGCGACTCGAACGACTAAGTACCACGCTCGGGGACTGACGACCAGTTCATCGCGAGCGGCTCGGGAAAACGCCAAGTAGGAGAGCATGCCCAGGACTCGCCACACGACTGACCCAACGGGCCAGGCAGGAGTGATGCGCCCAAACTAACGCGCCATGTCCTCAACCACCCTCGAGTCGTGCCTAGAACAACCAAGTACCACGCTCGGGGACTCGGCCACCCGACCCCGTTCGCGCAAGGGAAAACGGTGAAGTACAGAGCGTTCAAGGGAGTCGCCCTGCGACTGGCTCTTCGAGTTCGGGCGAGTAGACCACAAAAACAAAACATTCAAAAACAACAAGCATATCATACACGAGATAAACCCCACAAAAGGGCGGACGCGCCCGGGGACTCGTTCAAACCACAATCACAAAACACATGACAAATTCCAACACAGACACGATGTCTCATTCAATAGCATGTCGCATTGTCTCACATTACAAAATATGCCCGTACGGCAGACCTGCTACTAACGCCTCAGGGCAAACTACCCTATTCTGCAGGCTTCGACGACGACTCGCCAGCACCCCGACGACTGCCAATGAACGGCGTGTATGGGTTTGACGGGTACGTCGTCAGCTCACCCGCCATCGCTGCGCGGAAAGGCTGCTCGACCTTGAAATCCAGGTGCGGAGGCTCGGGGTCGTTAGGCGCGACGACCGTCTCCTGGTACGGAAGGAGGTCGTCCATTGCCCAGACACGCTCCGAGTACACCGCGGCGCGGTCCGTCAACTTCAGCACCTCGGAAAGCTCCACCGCGCCAGTCGACGAAGGGTAGCCGCTCGTCACGTCGTCGAGGTCGAAGTCCTCTGGGAAGTGAGCAAGTCCAAGGCTCAGCGCCGTTGCTGCTCCGCGTCGAAACGCCGACCGCGTCATGAATTCAACTACCGAGGGCGCCTTCTCCAAGTACTTCCACACCTCAACGAGGTCGCTGGGAATCACCTCCGTGGGTGATATCTCCTGGAGGTAGGCTCGGATGCACGTTGCCGACAATGTGCCGAGTCAACGAGCATGCCCACACATAGCCGCGCGTCGAGCGAGCTCGCCTCTTCCGCGCTATCCATGATGCGAACTGCGAGTAGAGGACAACATTGAGTATGTTGAACATCACAAAAAGCACAAGCTCCTGGCAGAGGCAAATGCACTTACCAATCAGCGGGCGGGCGAGATCCGTGATGAAGCGTTGAAGCGCAGTATGATCGTCCTGAAGCCCAGCAACAAGGGCGTCCGACACTTTACGATCTTCTTCGGCGGCTGTAATGGCGGCCTTGGCTCGTCCATCAGCCGAGCTCGCTTCTTCCTTCGCTTCCCGCAGCTCGCGCTCGAGATCGGCGATCCGCTTCTCAGCCGAGCTCAAAGCCGATTGCGCCGCCGCCAATTCACCCGTGGGGACAAGTCCCTGGCGAGCTTCCTCCGCCTTCGCGGCAACTGCCTGAAGCCCCCAATTCACCTCTTGGATGGCTGCCAGTTCCTTCTCCGCGCGGTGCTTCGCTGCCAATCGATCAGCTGATTCACGTTGCAGACCCTGCACGTCCTTCAAACAGTTAATTAAAGCAACATCCTAAGTGCCCACCCGCTGAAATTCAGCAAGTGCGCACTCGGGGACTGGCAATCAAAAACTTCCTAAGTGCCCACTCGCTGAAATTCAGCGAATGCGCACTCGGGGATTGCCAATCAAAAACTTCCTAAGTGCCCACCCGCTGAAATTCAGCGAGTGTGCACTCGGGGACTGGAAATCAAAGCCTTCCTAAGTGCCCACCCGCTGCAATTCAGCGAGTGCGCACTCGGGGACTGGACGCGCAAAATAACAAATTATATGCCAAAAGGATCAGACTGCTGCAAAACACCGACCTGATCCTCGGGGACTGGACATACCTGGATGGCTGCGCCAAGCATGCCATGAAGTTGTATCGCGTCCACGGACGCGAGGAGGGCCGGCGTGTACCCACGACGCTGGTCAACTTCCGCATCGGCGACCCCAGGTGCACGGCTCGAGGGTGAAGTTCCACTCGCCGTGGCCGCTTTGGCCATGAAGCGCGGGAATGTCGCGATGGAGGCACCCGCCCCAAAGGAGGTCGGCTCGGCCGTTCCAGGCGAAGGAGCGCCCTCCTTCGTGGGTGCGGCCGCCTCTGTTACGGGTTCCGTTGGCGCGACCGCCGTGTCGTCAGAAATTGTGACGACGTCATCACCCTTGGCCTTCTTGCTGCCATCTGTAGGGACGACGACCTCGTTCGCCTTCCTCTTACGGGAAGGATCCTCCTCGCTGGCGACGGATGGCACCTTAGCCACGGTCGGGTGGCCCATCCTCTTCACTCCGGTCCTGTACATCAATCGTGTAAGCAAAGATAATTCAAGCGGTTATGGAAGACAAAGGAGGGTGAGGGTACTCACTTGGCGACTGGAATAAAGCGTAGCCCCGTGCGGAGGCCGGCCGGCTTCTCCAGTTCAGGGCCCAGTTGGCGACTGAGCCCCATCTCCAGGACGTCGCGTGCCCAAGACACGGACGGCTTCTTCGTCGTTGAGGCCGCAGCCGGAGCCTCTAGGATATCTTCGGCAGGAGCCTCCCTGCGAGGCGAAGTCGCTGCAGCCGGAGCATCCCCCAGCCCAGAGACTGGGGCGAATGGCGGAGGCATTGAAGCCAGCGGCACCTCGACGGTGGCCGTGTCCAGCACGGCTGTCATCGGCGGCGCCTCGTCCTTGGCCGGGCTGGGGGCGTCAGAACTGCTCGCCGAGTGCGGCGGCGAGGCCGGCCTCGTCGGCTTCGGCTTCCTCTTCGGAGGGGCCTTTGCCTCCTTCTCCTTCTTCTTCTTCTTCTTCTTCTTCTTCTTCTTCGACGGAGTAGCCTGGCGGCACGAGGTGGTCTCCGGAAGTTCTTCGTCGTCATCGTGACGCTCGAGGCTTTTACTCGCCTCAAGCTCACGCTCTCGCTACCCGCGGGTCTTGCGAACCAGCGGGGCGACCTCCTCTTCGGACTCATCGTCGTCGTTGATCTCGTCACTCCCGGAATCGCCTTTGGCGGGAGGCAACTCGCCCATGTCCTGGACGGACGAGCTCGAATTCTCGTCGTCCGAAGGCGGGAGCCATCCTTCCACCACTTGGAACAGCTGCAAAGAATGCAAGATGAAATTAGAGTTACCGCGACTGCAAAAACTGCGACTGCGAATGAAGCGAGGTGATTACCGTTGGGGCTGGACGCTTTGCGGTGTAAGGGGTGACCCCAGCTTGTGCGTCCAGGTACACCGCCTGGGTGATCTTCTTCAGTGTTGGGATGTAGTCCTCGAGCTTCCACTCGGTGAGGCAGGCCTTCGTCGAGTCTTCCCGGACGGTGTACTGGTACATATAGTGGTCGCGTCGAGCCAGAGGGACGAGCCGCCGCCCGAGCCAGCAGTTGTATAGGTTGATCGTTTGAAGGCCCTTCTTCTTCAAACCGCGGATGGTCTGGAGCATTTTGTCAACGACCATCCGCTGGTCGTTTGGGAGCTTCCCGACTTGAAGACGGCGCGGCTCGGACCGGTTGGCGGAGTACCGTGGGATCGCCGTCTCGTCCTCCGGGGTCGCCTCGGCAACATAGAACCACGACTTCTTCCAGTCGCTCACTGCCTTGGCGGGCAGCATCAAGTCGAAAAATGAAGCCTTCGACTTCAGCTGGAAGGTTAGGCCGCCCGCGGCAAGCATTGGGTCGCCCGCCTCCTCGCGGCTGATCCGTCCGTGGAACAGATCTTGCCATAGAGGGAAGTAGGGCCGACAGCCCAAGTAGCACTCGCAGAACGCCATGAAGATGGCGAGCTGCTCGATACTGTGGGGACCCAGATCCGATGGTTGGATCCCGTAGTAGGCGCAGAAGCGCCGGAAGAACAGGGACGTGGGGAACCCTAGCCCCCGTTCAAGATGGCTGGTGAAGCAGATGAATTCCCTCTCTCGCGGGTTCGGGGTCACCTCTCCAGCCGCAGGGATGCGCCAGCAGCCGGCTCGCAGGATCCCGGCCTCCTCAAAGGAAGCCAGTTGCGCCCTCGTGCATTTAGATCTACCCCAAGGTTCGGTGGAGAGGGCCATGGCAGAAATATTTGTGGGGAGTCGGAGGATTTCTGGTCGGCTGGATCGCGGTGCGAAGGGAGGTGAAAGTGCGCGTAGTCGGAAGAATTGGTGAGAAGGTGGTTCTCTGATCGCCTGCCATTCCCCTTATATAGCGGTTATTACCCGCCAAATCAGGGAGCCGTTACTACGCGGTGATTACGCCAAAAGTTACCGTTGGATTACACCAACGGATGGTTTGACCACGTTTAACGGTCCAACTTCAGCCACTCGGCTCGCCGACCCGTTCACTATAACAGTGTTTCGCCGACTCGACTCGCCAAAGCGGCGAACAGAATGATTAGTTTTTTTCCTTTATACAGGAGCCCGCCAACGATTCGACTGGATGTCTACTCAGCGGCCGTATACTCCGACTGCCAGAAGCCACCTACGCCTAATCGACGACGGCCTCGGGGACTACTGATGGGGATGCGCCTACCAGGGTATACCCAGCATAACGTTTCCGACTGGCCCAAGACCTGGCGAGTGGGCCTGCAGAACGGCGACTGGATCAAGGCCCGGCGTGGATCCAAGCGACTGGAAGCTGAAGGCCCAGACGAGTAGATAGGCCCAGTCGGCTTAGGTTAAACGAGTACCGAAGCCTTAATTGATTCGGTTGAGATATGTAAACCCTAGGGGAGGTGAGCCTATATAAACCTCCATGCGGGGCGTGTAGAGATACGTTCCATCATACACCCAAGCGACTCGCCGCCTAGTCGCCGAGCTCGCCCATTGTACCATCTTCATAATACAATCCAGCAGGAGTATTTCTTTACCCTCCGGGGGGCCGAACCTGGGTAAAACCCTGTGTCTCCGCCCTCATCTCGCACCGCAGATGGCTGGCCGCCCTTGCCCCTCGTTCTACTACTCGCTGCCGATTGCAGCATCTGCCGTGACCATTCCCACGACATATAGACTACATTGCCTTATATAGGAGGAGAGATTCTCATCCTAATCTAAGGTAGGATGTGCATGATTGTACATATGCCGTGTGCCTAAACGCACTGTCAGTGTTCAGATTGAGGTGTCCCTCACCATTACTATCTTCGGAAGGATTCTTGTTTCTTAATAAAAGTTGGCAAGTATTAATAAGTACATGGCAAGAATGACACAATAATATTCAGTCTGATGTGCATGTAAGTTATGTAACCCCTGCCATCTTGGTGCTCCTCGATCCAAACATAGGACTGAGATACAAACATATGCACCTATCCTGCTGAAATAACAAGCCGTTGGTAAAAATTAATCAAGACTGCTGGAAAGAAACCAACATATTTACATGTTGACACTTGATGCACCAGGCTCATTTGATGCTGCAGGGGAAAACTAACAATATTTGAACTCAATTGATCATGTAGTGTTCACCTTCTCTTGTGGCAACAGTTAACAGAGGATAAAAACCTCTTAGCCCACATTCTCATCTGGCCTCACTCCTTGATGCTAGCGAGTTGAACCTAAACCGCAGCCTGCACGGACCCAACCGGCAGAGCAGAAGGGGGCCGGCATATATGTATACACCACTTCTTAGATCTGAAATCACCAAAACAAACTTTGTGTGAGCCGAATAAAATGGAGCTCAATAAAAGTGAGCAGACCAACCTGTAGCATCCAACGAAAATGACATTATCCAGTAAAGTATCTCCATCAACTGTCGTAAAACAAACCTCATTATTCAGCGAGGCTGATTATCCAAGGGCTTCACCATCATCTTTAAGTGATTATCCAAGGGCTTCACCATCATCTTTAAGTTGTGGATGATCAAACAGTATAAACTAATTACATGGCACTGCATGGCGCAATGCTTTACAGACAAAATGTATCATTATAAAATACTTCATTAAAAATTACTGATCACGTGCATGCTTCAAATCTACGTATCAAGATAAATGACATGTAAGCTTGCAATCCTAACGTTATCACGAAAACCTTCTAGTCTTAGACAATACTACTGACCGTCTGATTCAGTCTCCAAACGATGTATTAATCTTCCAATCTGATTTTTATGCTAGCAATATGGGCAATACTCAGAACAGCAGAAGAAACCACTATATTTTGTTTGAAGGGCCTTGTCTTGCACAACTTATAAATCCATGTATGGACGGAAAGAATGTGATTTCCATTGTAGGACAATGAAATCAGTATATTCACTGTCATTTGTTGTTTATATTTATATATATTTTTCAAATATTTAACACGGGAGAGCAAATGAACATTTCCACATCAATAGAACAGAAAAACTTAGATACAATCTTACGTGTATGCATCATAAGAGAAGGTTAAATCTCGTAGTTAACAACTCATCACATATTAGTTAATGGATGGGGGAGTTAAATCCAATGCTAAGGACTTGTACATGTCCTCGCCTCTCTTATGGATGGCTATATAGACACATATTTTCCATCAACTTACTCTCCTCGACACTGAAAGGCAACGTTGAGTTGTGCCATATTCATATAAGCATAATCTTTTACATATTTACCATTGAACTTCGGAAATGCTTGCAAGCCTCTTCTCGAGACCTAGATTCAGAAATATTAAACTGTATAGCAACAGAAGAGCAATCGTCTTGCAAAAATACTTGGAGGACAACTATATGAACCTATAAAGTCAGGAACAATTCTGTTCTAAGAAAACAATCCATAAAAAATTATGTGGTAAGGATCAAAGTAAGCATGTACTTGTATTCTCTCCACACAAAATCTTCTCCGTTACTGACAGAGGCATACTATGTTCCTAGTTTCACTAGTTGCTGCACCATTTTCATCTATTTGTAATTTGCAAGTATTTTTAATCCTTTGCTTGATGTCAGTCTTGAGATGCGACATTTCCCATGGTAAATACAGATCTTGTCTAATAAACACCTAATATGTCCAGGGCCTGACCTGAATTTTGTCGATGTTCATGGCATAGAAGAGGCGAATTAGGTAGAGGCGGCGATGCAGCATGAAATGCCACTTTTCTATGGGAGCAGTATATATAAGGACTACACGGTTGAAGCTAACTATGTAAGTATGAATGAAAGCACACATCAATCGGTTGTCATACATATACAGGCACAAAGATGTAAAAAGATAAAATATAAAGGGGCACCAAGAATCGACAGAGAATTGGCATACATATAATTAGAGTGGGCACGACATCAACATGCAACGGTACTAATGGCTTCTATTTTTACAGAAAAAGTTCCATCTCCAGTATGTCCTGTCTTTCCAGGTAAATAGCTTTCTCCCAAAAAAGTTGTTAAGAGGAAACCTGCTACTGCTAGGAAACTGAATATGGTATCCACTTGGTTGTTTATAAATCAGCACATTACATTACGATCTAGTATATTTAGCAAGGAGTTGTGAGGGAGATGGGGGAGGGGCGTTTGGGACACCTGCTGAGTTCTGCAAGTATGGACATAGTGGCTTGCCTGAACCAAGTAATATCCTCGACATCTAGGTTGATGGCGAACTCTAAATATGGGTGGTTACTCCCATATCGAAGCAACGTGTTAATTTGAGGCCTCAGCACCGTGTACAGGCTCTCATTCCCCAGTTTTGAACTTTTGATTGAATGTGTACATTGTCCTGGAATACAATCCAAAACCAAAAGGAGATAAATCAGAGTTTGCACACCTGAAGAACACATTACAGTATGTGTAACTAATACTAAGGCAAGAAATATAAATTGGCATAGAAAGTTTCAGCAAGAAGTTTTAGTGGTCGGGCACGGACTTGGCATTAATCCTTCTCTGCGGAGGCGGGAGCACACATAGATCAGATATAAACCACGATGACTATAAAAAAACTCCTTGACCAAACGATCGGGAGCAGAATCGCATGGCAGAGCAAATAACCTGCTGGAACATCACAAATAAAAACTGGCTACCAATCCCGTCCAATCCACCAAGACCTGCAAGAAGTACAAAACAAAATTAAAAGAAGACAAACATACATAACCTGGAACAGGAACATGAAGGCTACGTAAAAGAAACATCAACGGAACAAATAACAACACAAGAATCACCAGCGGTACAGTAAGGTCAAGCTGAGGAGTGGCGTAACACGTTGACACGGTGTCCCCGCGCTCCCTAACACATTGAGCAGCTATGCCCAGCGGCGCTTTTGCCGGTCACATGTTCTGCAGGCAAGAACACCATAGCCTCCCTTGTCCTGACCCTTCTTATCCTTAGCTAAGCACGCTCGAGAAAAAAAGGCTTTGGAAGAAAAGAACTCAGGCAGGAGCCCCATGACGACCAGGGAGAGAGAGGAAGGCGGAGGACCTGGGAAGGGGAGCCCGGCAACGTCACCACCCCTCGATCTTGCTCCCTCCGATGTGAGGCGACGTCCCCGGCGCAAATCCTCCAGCCACGGGCTCACGGCGCATTGGCCGGTGGCCGGGGCGGTCAACGGCACGGCCACACCTTCCTCGTCCTCCTCGTGCAGCTTTCAGAGGCCCTCCTGTGTGAGGTGGCCATGGGGAAGGGCAGGGGCGAGGCCGTGGATCGGAAGGCGTGCCGAGCTCCTCCACCACATCGCCAATCACCTCTAGAGGGAGAGGAGGACGCAGAGCTCGTCCGCATCAGCAGCCGCCTCATGAAGGAGAGGAGGATGTGATGTGTCGATGGATGGCTCAGCAGGTGCCACCAAAGCCAGGGAGAGATAGGAGGGCGCCGGTTGAGGAAGGGGAAGCTTCTGGAGTGGCGCTGCGCATGGCGGTGGCGGCGAAAGAGAGGAAAATTGGGCGCCGCCCATCGGGATCGGTCGGCCGCCGGTTCGTTCGAGATGTGAGAGAGGAAACCGGAAAGAGTTGGAGTTTTCTAGAGGCCACGTGCCAAAAAGGGAAGGAACATATCTGGTGGCAAGAAAAAATAATGTGAAAGAAAAACGCCCTCATGGTTTACTGTAGATGTACGTTACTGTAGATATGTCTACAATATCAAAACTGATTTGGCATGCCTCACAGAGGGCTGAACTACTTCACTTTCATATATGTAGTAATATAGATTTTGTTAGACTATAGATTAACTTATAACCCAAGTTAGAGTAGCCGCCGGTCTGGCCCCCCTCCCTCTATTTATACCCCTTGTAATTAACTCAATAATTATAAATTGTGAGACATTATACAAGTTTACATGGTATCAGATTAGATCCTAGCCCTATGGGTGTGCCGCCACAGCCGTCGCCCCCTCCCCCGGCCGGCTACTTCGAGAAGAAGGTCGTCGCCGCTGTCAAGGGCGACGTCGCCACCACCTCAACCTCCCTCACAAACCCCTCTCCCAATTCCTCTACCTCCCTAGTTTTCCCTCCTCCAACCCACAACGTCGTCATGGCTGCCCCTCTCTCCTATACAGACACCATCTCCGACGTCACATTCATCCCAATTACCCTAGACCTAGCCCAACACAACTACTACCATTGGCGCCATCTCTTCGAGGTTCACCTTGGGCGCTGCAATTTTCGTGATCACATCGCCGTCGACTCCGTTCCCCGTCCCACCGATCCTCGTTGGGTCACAAATGACTTCGCCATCATCCAGTGGATTTACACCCGCGTCTCCACTGAGATCTTCAACCTCATCTTTTGAGAGGCCGCCACTGCAGCCGCCCTATGGGCGGCCCTGCGCCAGCTCTTCTAGGACAATGTCGAGGTTCGGGTCAACAACCTCAACTCCGAGATCCGCAACACCGTCCAGGGGAGCTCTTATCTCAACGTCTACTGCCAGCGCATCCAGACGATGGCCGACGAGCTCCGTGAGCTTGGTGACCCTGTGCATGATCGCCAGCTCATCAACATCCTTCTACAGGGGCTCAACGAGCGGTTCGAGAGGAAGGCATCCTTCATCCCCATGAGGCAGCCCCGACCCACCCTCGTCGAGGTTCGCTCCCTGCTCCAGTGCTCTGACGACGCCCAGACGCGCAAGGAGGCGCGTCCCCACGCCTTCGTCGCCTCGTCCCGGCCGCAGCCACCTCCTGCCATGGCAGGACATACTGGCCAATTGATACGTCCAAAATGTATCTACTTTCCCAAACACTTTTACTATTGTTTCTCCTCTAATTTGTATAATTTGGATATAACTAACATGGACTGATGCTGTTTTCAGCAGAATTGCTTTGGTGTCTCGTTTTTATGTAAAAAATCAACTTTCAGGAAAAATCCCAGAAAATATGCCAAAAATCCTATTTTCCCAAAAGACTCATGGAGCCAGAAGACGGAGGGGAGAAGAGACCAAAGGGGCCCACACCACCTCTAGGCGCGGGCCAGGCCTGGCCGCGCTAGGGCATGTTGTGGCCGCCTCGGACTCCGCCTCGACCTCTCCTTTCTCCTACATATACCCTCTGACCTAAAAACACCGGGGGGGAGGGGGGTTCTACAATTTCCAGAGAAGAGTTCTGCTGCGCCGCCACTACCAGAAATCGTGGTTCGGAACCAGAAACTCCATTTTGGCACCCTGCCGGGACGGGGAATTGGAGGAGATCATCGCCATCATCATCATCGATGCCTTTCCATCAACCATCCATGATTCCCCCATCCATGTGTGAGTAATTCCCCGTTGTAGGCTATGGGGATGATAGGGATTGGATGATATTTATCATGTAATTGCATAAGATTGTTAGGGCATGGTGCCTAGTATCTATTGTTAGTGCATTTTGACATTGTTGCAACTTGTTGTGCTTAATGCTTGTTACTATGGCCCGAGTGCCATGATCTCAGATCTGAACATTTTATTGATTCATGATGATATTATTGTCTGTGATCTTACCTGCAAGTTGTATACACATATTGTTGTCTGGAACCCGAGGCCCCGAAGTGACAGAAATTGGATAACCGGAGGGGATGGCTATGATGTGAGGATCACGTGTGTTCACGGAGTGTTAATGCTTTACTCGGGTGCTCTACTAAAAGGAGCACCTTAATTGCCAGTAGATTCCCTTGAGGCCCGGCTGCAAACGGCCTGGCAGGACAAAAGATGTTGTGCAAGTTATCATTGCGAGCACGCATGACTATATACAGAACACATGCATATGGTTACTTAGTACTTTGATGCTTTATCTTTATTATCTGCAATTCATATGTCTTAATTGTTATATGAATTATCTTTTCCATACAATGCCCGTCCATCCATACCTATTCTTATCGCATTTTAATCTTGTTGTTTATTACAATTGTTACTCCTGTCTTTATTTTACTACTGCTGTTATTTTGATACTGGTACTACAAAACTGTTGCTACTGATAAACTATTGCGAGTAAGACTGTTTCCAGGTGCAACTTAATTGATGACTCATTTGTTAAGGCTTATAAATATTTTTTGGCTCCCCTTGCGTCGAATCAATAAATTTGTACTTTACTACCCACGAAGACTGTTGCGATCCTCTATACTTGTGGGTCATCACCAATCTTCTGCCACGGCAGGCCCTCCGGCGCCTTCTCCTGCCGCGGCAGGGCAGCCCCCTCCAGGCTGGCGCCCCAAATACCGCGGGAAGAACCCGATGTACTGGCCGCCCCGCGCCGCTCCTTCGTCATCGACGACACCTGTGGCCCGCCCCGCTCCATCCCCGACGTTGGCACCTTCACCAGCTCCTATGGCTCTATCTTGGACGATGCCCCCACCAGCTCCTGCGGCTCCTACTTGGCGTCCGCCACATGACCCGTGGACCAGCATGGTCCAGGCTTGGTCCATGCCCTGTGTGGCCCTCTCTCCGATTGGTGCTCCTCTTGCCTACTCTGGCACCTGGGCGCCCGGCATGCACCCCATACTAGCGCTCCTAGACTCCTGAGATCGCGTCCTCCGCCAAACGCATATCATGCCACTCCGGTCTACTACCCCTACGTCGCCCATGGGGGGCAGTACATGCCATATCAGCCCCCTCTGTGCTCGCAGCACCACCATCAACTGCTCTGCCTCACCTCGCGGCCTCGACTTCTGCACCATCACCAAGCTGGGACCAGTCTGCATTTTTGCAGGCCATGAACAACTTTGCTGCCTAAGGGAACTCAGGTATGGACTGGATTTTCGATTCTAGTGCTTCTAGTCACACGTCTTCTTCGAGTAATATGCTGTAGAATTTTTTCCCCACTCCCTTTTCTTCGATAATTCTTGGAAACGGTTCCTCTGTTCCTATTTACTACATCGGCCAAACCTCTATTCCCACACCTACAAAACCGCTTCTCCTTCGTGACGTTCTTATTGCCCCAGCACTCATCAAAAATTTAATCTCTATTCGCCAGTTCACACGTGCTAATCTTGATTCCGTTGAATTTGTTCCTTTTGGTTTATCTGTGAAGGACTACCTGACCAAAGTGGAGATCGCTCGCTTTAATAGCTCCGGTGACCTCTACACTCTCCATGGAGTCCCAGCTATCGATCCTCCCACCTCCATGGCTGCCTCCGTCAACCTCTGGCATCATCATCTCGGCCACCACCACACCGCAACCTTATCATCCATGCTTAGTGAATTTTCAATAAATTGTAATCGAGATAGTCATAATTCTTCATTTTTTCCTTCGTGTCAGCAAGGCAAACATGTTAGACTTCCGTTTCATCCATCGTATTCTGCTAATACTTTTCCTTTTGAGTTGTTGCATTGTGATCTTTAGACATCACCACATTCTAGTATCTCCGGTTTTAAATATTATCTTGTTGTTCTCGATGATTTTACACACTTTGTCTGGATTTTTCCTCTACGCAACAAATCTGATATACACACTATTTTTGTGAATTTCCAACGCTATGTAGCTACCCACTTATTTCTTCCCATCCGATTTATTCAATGTGACAACAGTAAAGAATTCGACAATTTTCAAAACAGAAATTTCTTTCTCCAACACGGCATCCTCCTTCGTTTCTCCTGTACATATACTTCTCCCCAGAATGGCAAAGCAGAACGCTCTCTTCGCTCTCTCTCAATGATATTGTTCGTACACTTCTTATCCACTCCTCCATGCCACCAAAATTTTGGGCTGAACCTCTGCGCACCGCCACCTATTTACTCAACATTCGTCCTTCCAAATCCAACCCAAACTCCACCCCCTACTACTCCCTTTTTCTTTGCCACCCAAATTATCCTGAGCTCCGCGTCTTCGGTTGTCTATGTTTTCCAAACACTTACTCTACCTCCCACGATAAGCTTTCTCCTTGTTCTCTTCCTTGCATTTTTCTTGGCTATTCTGACGAACACAGAGGCTATCGTTGTTTGGACCTTGTCTCTGGTCGTGTTCATATCTTTCGGCATGTCAGGTTTTCTGAGCATATATTTCCCTTCTCTTCTCGTACGTCAACCCCGTCCCCGACACTCCCACGCCTCCACCACACCACCACTCCACCCAAACAATCCTATTCCCCCATCAATATACCGCACCAACACCTCCTACAACAACCCCTCCCTTTCCTGCCGCAGTAGACATTACAGTAGAGTTTCCTGCCGCGGCAGCCGCAACTTCTACACCCTCTGCCGCGGCAGCCCCCTCCACCCCTAGCCCTGTCGTGGCAGCCTTCCCCTCTGTTCCTTCCTCTCTGGCGTATGTCTCTTCCACTGCACTCGACGCCTCTACACCATCTCCACCACCACCAGCTCGTGTTGTTCCTATTCCACTTTCCAGAAATGATCACACTATGTGCACTCGTGCCAAATCAGGATTCCGTCTCCCTACCCAACGTCTAAATCTCCTAGCAACTCCCTCTCTCTCTCTCTATCTCTCTCTCTCTCTCTCGATCTCTCTCTCGATCTCTCACCTACCCAAAACCTACAAATCCGCACTTCTTGATCCCAATTAGGTTGCTGCTATGCGAGATGAGTTTTCTGCTCTCCTTCAAAATGACACTTGGCACCTTGTTCCTCGTCCTTCCGGTGCAAACATAGTTTCTGGTAAATGGGTTTTTCGTCAAAGAATCTACTCTGATGGCAGCCTTCCTCGTTATAAATCTCGCTGGGTTTGTCATGGTTTTTCTTAGCAACATGGCATTGACTACGACGAAACCTTCTCCCCCGTTATTAAGCCAAGCACCATCCGCATTGTTCTCAGTCTAGACGTCTCCTCCACATGGACCATTCACCAACTTGACGTCAAAAATGCATTCCTCCATGGTTCTCTTCAAGAAACAGTCTATTGTCAACAACCTATCGATCCCTCTGCTCCTGATCATGTATGTCTCCTTAGAAAATCTCTCTACGGTCTAAAATAGGCTCCTCGGGCTTGGTTCCAACATTTCTCTACCTATATTCAAACCATTGGTTTTACTCCCTCTCTCACTGACACCTCTCTTTTTGTGTACCACACCTCCTCTCACACCGCATACCTGCTCCTCTACGTCGATGATATCATTCTAACTGCTTCTACCCAAACCTTTCTTGATCACATCATCACTCTCCTTCGTTCTGAATTTTCTATGACGGATTTAGGTCTTCTCCGTCATTTTCTCAGTATAGCTGTTACTCGTGATTCTAATGGGATCTTTCTCTCTCAGCGTCAGTATATTTTAGATCTTTTAACACGGGCTGGTATGCTTGATTGCCAACCGTTCCGCACTCTGTCGACACTAGTTCCAAACTCTCCTCCGATGGTGATCCCTTTTCTGACGCTCCTCTCTATCGTAGTCTCACGGGTGCACTAAAATATCTCACTCTCACACGACCTGAACTATCCTATTCTGTCCAACAAGCCCGACTCTACATGTATGACCCTCGTCTTCCCCACTATAACCGCATTAAATGCATTCTCCACTATCTCAAAGGAACTCTTGATTATGGCCTTCATATGAATTCTTATTCTCCATCCACTTTGACAGCATATTCTGATGCTGACTGGGCTGTCTGTCCAGATACTCGTCGGTCTATGTCTGGATACTGTGTTTTTCTAGGTAACAATTTGATTTCATGGTCTTCTAAACGACAGATTATAGTCTCTCGCGCCTCTGCAGAAGCTGAGTACCATGCAGTGGCCTACGCAGTTGCTGAGACAGTTTGGCTATGTCAACTACGGACAGAGCTCCACCGCCCCTTCATCAGACCACCATTGTTTATTGTGATGATATTTTAGTTGTTTACTGATACGTCGGAAACGTATCTATAATTTTTGATGTTCTATCCTTGTTTAGTATCTACTTTGCTTTGCTTTATCTACACTTTGATGTATTTTTATATGTTTTCTGGTATTAACCTATTAACAAGATGCCACAGTGCCAGTTGCCTGTTTTCTTCTGTTTTTGGTTTCAGAAAGGCAGAAAATTAATATTCTCGGAATTGAACGGGACAAAAGCCAAAGTCAATATTTTACCGTCGGGAACACGGAGCCAGAATACGAGACGGAGGGGAGGCACCAGGGGGCCACACCCCCTGGCGGCCCGGGCTAGGGCTAGTCGCGCCTGGGGGTGTGACCACACTGGCCGCCCTGCCTCGCCTCTTCGCCTGTAAAGACCCCCTGATGCAGAAACCCTAAGTATCTGATCAATATTCCACTAAACCGTCTATAGCCGCCGCCACCATCGTCCCTAGATTGGGGGAGTGTCTGAAGCTCTTCCCGGCACCTTTCCGGAGGGGATATCATCCTGGAGGCCTTATTCTTCATCATGCCAGCCTCCGGTATAAAGTGTGAGTAGTTCCACCTTAGACTACGGGTCCATGTGGTAGCTAGATGGTTGTATCTCCTCCTTTGTGCTACCATGTTTAGATCTTGTGAGCTCCGTTCATGATCAAGATCATCTATTTATAATCATGCATGTTGTGTTTGCGAGGATCCGATGGATATTGAGATTACTATGTTAGATTGATTAATGGTTTTGTCTTATTGATTCTATCATGTCTGTGTTGTTTTGTGATGTTGCATGCTCTTCGTTTCTAGTAGCTATCTTGTCCAAGTAGATGCTAGTGACTCCAAGAGGGGGTATTTATGCTAGATAGTGGGTTCATGTCTCTATTTAATCTAAGGGAAATGACAGAAATCTCTAAGGTTGTATATGTGATGTTGCCACTAGGGAGAAAACAATGGTCTCTTGTTCATGGAACAAGTGGATTGTTTACCTTACACACTTTGCTTAAAGTAGTTATCTGTTGCTTGCAACTTAATAATGGAGGGGGTTCGGATGATAACCTGAAGGTGGATTTCTAGTCATAGATGCAGTTGGATGGCAGTCTATATATCTTATTGTATTGCCCAATCGAATCTCATAGGATCATGAATGTCTAGTATTGCATTGTTATGCCTTGCTCAGTCCTGTCAATTGCCCCGCTGTAATTTGTTACCCAGCATGCCATGTTTGTTTATCTTAAAGAGAACACCTCTAGTGAACTATGGACCCCGGTCCAATCTTTACCATCGATATATCTTCCATTGTTACTGTTTACTTTCTACAAACCACTATTACCTTTCACACCATACAGTTAATCCTTTGTTACAGCAACCAATGAGATTGACAACCTCACTGTTAATTGGGGCAAAGTCTTGAGTTTGTGTTGTGCATGTCTCAAAGTTGCTAGCAACACCTTTGAGTCGTTTCCTTTCTCCTACTGGTTCAATAACCTCGGTTTCTTACTGAGGGAAGACTTGCTGCTGTGCTCATCACACCTAGCTCTTGAGGTCTCCAAGACTTGCACCATCATTTACATGTCCATCAACCCAGTACATCATCGGCGGACCAAGAACATTGAGATTGATATTCATTTTGTTTGAGAGAAGGTCGCACTGGGCCAAGTTCGCGTTCTTCATGTGCTCTCTACTGCGCAGTTCGCCGACATCTTCACCAAGGGGCTTGCCACTCAACCATTTTCCGATATTCATTTCAGTCTCAACGTTGTTGAACCCCACGTTGATACTGCTGGGGGATGTTAGACTATAGATCAACTTGTAACCCAAGTTAGGGTAGCCGCCGGTCTGGACCCCTCCCTCTATTTATGCCCCTTGTAATCAACTCAATAATTATCAATTGTGAGACATTATACAAGTTTACAGATTTATCCAGGTTTTAAAAAATTCAAGACATCTATTTTGAGATGGAGGGAGTAGTTTTTGTGAAGATCACATAGTTTCTTCTCTTGTGCTGCGCGTTTTGCATTCTTATGAGGTTTTAGATTCATGGTTGTTTCTCTTTGATTTAAATCTTAGAGCATTAGTTTGCTCAAAAAAATTAGAGTATTACTAGGCTTAAATTATTTTATCCACATTATTGGCAGCCGCAAAACTTCACCCCCCCTATGTTGGAATCCTGGCCCCGTCCTTGCGCACAAGACGTCCACCTCAAAAAGGTGTGATAACGAAATACTACTCTACTCACTTGGTCGCGTCCGAAAAAAGTTGTCCTCCCGGGCCGCTCACGCGAGTAGCTATGAAGGCGGAAACCCTAGCCAGAAAAGACCCTGTCCTCGAGCTCCCCTGACCGGTGCCGCTACCGGCATCGGCAGCGATGGCAGCGGGCAGGATGGGTACGCCCCCGATGAGTAGTTCGCGCGCGGAAGCGGGCGTCAATGGGTGGCGGCGCTAGGTTGGAGAATCAGGGCAGCGCGCAGTTGGGAGGAGCAGTGGAGAAGACGACGGGGCTCCTGCACGGTGGAAGTTCCGAAGGTGGTGTGGTGGAGCTTCGACGCATATGCATGGGAGGTTTGGAGGCAGCAGGTCGGGTTCGATCTGGTCCCAATCCGCGCCCGATCAGATCCTAGAGGGAAGCGAAGGAGGTCGTGTCATGACTGGTTGCTTGTAGTTAGAGAGCTTGCGAAGGCAGTTGCGGGCGGTGCACATGCCCTCCTTGGTGCAGGCGCTGGAGTTCGGTCCGGTACTATGGGTGGCTGTGCGGGTATTGGAGGTCAGAAGGTGGTCGGGCTGCGTTCTCTAAGCCATGCGAGGAGTGAACCATGACATTTCGGCTACGTGATAAGGTGTTGTGGCGGCGACGGTGTGAACAACTGGAAGACTGTCCCAATCCGGTGGGTATGGAGGGAGGTGTGCGGCTAAATGGACAAAAGTCTAGCCCGTCTTCAGTCGGTGTCGGTGATGACGTCGCCCGTGGGTGTCGTTCCCCTCCTTGGAGGCGTTGCCGAGATGTGTCGACACTTCACTCAGTCTCTCTGGCTTGGTAGATGTCTCCGGGCGAAAGCCTAGTTCCGGAGTTAGACCAAAGCGATGGCGGCATCCTTGACATCATCACTCTGTTGGGAGCATTGCGTTTGGAGACATGGCATTGAGGTTCGAAGTTTCCCTCCTCCGGTGCTTGCCGCTATCCAAGGTTGATCTCCAAGGGCGCAATGCACGTCATTGTCGTCAAGTTCAAGACGATGTCTTCCCGGAGCCGACCAAGTCCCGTCATTTACTCTCCTTGATGGATGGTGAGTTGACAAGGAGAGTCCAAGTCAAGCTTCGATATTCGGATGTGTCAGGCGCCGGCCGAGACGCGGTCTTGTTGTTTAGCTTAGGACATGCTCTTCCATGATGTAGTTGCTATGTTTGTGGTGTGGACATCGTACTGCGCTTGTTGCTGTAGTGAGTAGTAGTCGTCTTATACTTAAATCTCTGCCTTCTATAAAATTATGATACGTCTTTGGTGTACTGTCAAAAAAAAGTGATAGCCCTAAAGGGCAAATGACACTTGTAACACTTATCAATGTGGAAGTAAGAGTATCAATCAACAGAAACAATAATAGGGTTATTTATTCTATCAAACTAAGTTTCATGACTCTAGTTATATATACGGTAAACAAAATAAAGGATCTAAGATGATTTTTGGTTACAAGGCAAGCCTTAGGTTGTATTATACGAGGTCTAGGATGAGAAAAGTAGTAGTAGTAGGATGAGTAAATTTTGTTTTGCACGGAGTAGGGTTTGAGTAAAGTAGTAGAATCGTGATATGGCGACTAGAGGGGATGGATAGGATTTCGCAAAAAATCCTGCTAAGTAAACAAAAGACGATAACAGGATAAACTTAGCAGTAGAAGGATGAGGAAAGTAGCAAATCAAGATGAGCAAAGCAGAGATAAATAAATGCTAAATAAAAATATATATATAGGAGACGAATACATGGGTATGGTGGGATCAACTGGCAGCAAAGGATGGGTATGATAGGTTCAAGCGGCAACAAAGCATGCACTAAACAACCTATAGAAACTCAATCAACTATTGACTATAAGATAAGGTAAGAGGGACCTATTCGTAACCAACCTCATACTAACACCAAACAAAACTCATCTTGGGATTTCCCCTCCAAACAAATCGAGGAAGTCATTCCGAGGAGAATCGAACAGTTGTTAGTTTAGGCATTTGATTCCATTATAGTTGTCATACTTACTAGTCATGTCAGATACACGTCATATTGATGGTAATACTTTAGTGTAAGTTGTCTATAATCCAGAAACTGTGCTCCAAATTGTTCATAACCATGAACACGGCTTTTTAAAAATATTTACTATGTATAGTGCATAAATAGCAACACACACGATCAACCTTGCAAGAAAAAAGCGAATAAAAAGCAAAAAGGCCTCACGACAGAATCATTCCAAGAAATAAGAGAATGTTTTAGAGGCCACCCGAAAAGGCTACTCGTACAAGGTATAACTAAATCTTGTACATACTTAGAGGTTGCATGCACTTGTCGCGCGACTAGAGACCATGGACAATATATTTCTGTGACAGAGTGTCGCATCTATACAACAATAATAAATTGTAACATCCCAATATTTAGGAACCAACGAAGGTTAGAAATAGGAATTTATGTATTTGCATGCATTCAACCGTAAAACCAAGGTAAATTTTTTGCCAAATAAAACCCCAAAAGGATCAGAGTTTCTTTCACTATTTTGAAGTAGGATTAACTCTTTATAGTGATTGCTATAAATTTTGACATGAACTTTGGGAATTTAAAAGGTTTTGGGGAAAGAATTTGAAAATTAGAAGTATTAGTATCTAATTGTTTTCCAAAATGATTTAGTTAGTATTGTTTGAATATAAACATAATATTATACAATAATGAGAATTGAAAATAATACAAACAGAATAATTTAAATAAGAAAGTATTTATTATTTCTTGCCTTTATTCAATTACAGCAATACAAATACAAATGTATATATAAAACAAGTGCAATACATGATCATTTCTCAATGAACAGAAAACTTTATTGAATAAAAGAATGTTATTACAGAGCCTTTACATACATAAAAAGATTACAAAAAGAATAAAGAATTAGGAAAAAAACCTAAACTAGATCCTAATCTAGTCTTCATTAGTCTTAAATGAATGATCTTGTACCCGTAAACACAAAAGAAAAGAAAAGAAAGAAAAAGGTTTAATGTTAGATAAATTGCTCCCAACGATGAACAGTGAAATGCACTATTTAAATTGCATCACTGAGCAATTAAGTGTGAAAAGGGGCAAGTTTTACCAATGTGAAAATCTGTTCTTATTAAAATATTGCATCAGTACAACATCACTAGCCTGGGGAAAGTTTCACCATTACAGCAGAGGCAAATAAACATCAAAGGATAATATCAACTGCCATTCGAACCAATCCACGGTAGAAATATCCCAGCCATTGAAACTTGAGTCAAGTGGAGCCCACTAGTAAGCAGATTGGTCAATTCTTGCATGTTGTGTGTTGTCAATACAACAACAGCAACCGATTCACATAAAAGAGGTAACACAGCCGCAACACAACCGCTAGCTATTTCCTCAGTTTCAATCTATCTCAAACCATTACCAAGCTATCAAGAACACAACCAACACAACATCAGTTCTTGCTAGATCTCCAAAAGATCAACCAACCATTCACCATAGAAACCCGATCAGATCAACAACAAGATGGTAACTTAATGGAGGGGTGGTTTAGGAGGACATCAAGGCCACACATGAGATACGAGGAGAGCAGGGCCTGTTCTAGGAAGTTCAGAGCAACGCCAAGGAAAAGTAGTAGTTCTAGAAGCAATCTGCAATCTCATCAGCAAATCTAGATCAAGACAGCAACTACATCACTTCACCAACTACTAACAGGTTGGTGATTTATAATGCAAACATGATTTGAATCTGTTCTTATCCATTCAATAAGCAAAATCTATTGGATAAGTTGAATCCTCAGAGATACACTCAAGTGGGGTGTATAACTCTTCATTGGATATAATAAACAACCAAGTATAGAATCTGTTCAAATCCAAAGTCAAGATCTCAGCCTATGCATCATTGACCTTGTAAGGTATTCTCTAGTTTTAAAACTATATGTAAATGAATTCATTGGTTAATCACTACTGGGCACATTCCAAGAATAGTAGCACCTTAGTAGTGGCTTTATCTTATAATTTTCTCTTGTAAGGTAAGAATCAATCATAACATTTCTTATAGAGTTTATCAAATCATCTTTCTAAAAGCTATAGGAATCATTGCTTAGAACTAACTATCATAGAACACATGAGAAGGGAGGTAGTAGATAAAAACATCTCTTTTTACCTAGATTTGTCTCAGACCAGCATCATAGGCCAATATATTTAACTAGTATAACAGCGCATTTGATAGAGTTCTTCAGTTCTTACAATACAAGCCAATTCAAAGTACAGTATAGGAAAACCTTAGTATCAGACAGGATTTGTGTACCATTCAAAAGAAGGTGTCACAAAAATCCATACCACCTAAGTAATCCATACACATAGGCTTCATAGCGAAATCTTCTCAAAGAGAGGATTAATCATTTTCGTCAATCCTCGCAGCCTCCTCCCCCATTTATTCCAACCACCCATTCACCAGCCATAGAGGTTTCTCGAAGATGGTGCCGCTCCAAATAGTTTTGGGCGGCACTCGCTGTGCGCCCACGAGGCACAGACGCTGTGGGAGGCGGGCTACCCAGCACCGCCGGACATGTGGTGCCCTTACCAATGGATTCTCATCGCCGGCGGCCTATCCATCTCGCCGGTCCCCCATGGACAAGCGCGCTCTATGGAGATGTACCGACACTACTGGGACGCCCTCATGCCAGAGGATCAGAACGATCCCACCTGGGATCCGGACAACATCGAGGCATGGGACGAGTTCTTTGTGGACCAGCGCTAGGCCCGCCTCGAAGCCTACGACGGCGATGATCCCCCACTAGAGGACAACAACCTCGAAGGGCGGATCCAGTGGTGGATATCCCCAGGCAGGACGCTCACCTGGGTCCTAGACTACATCGCCGTCGGCAATAATCCGCTACTAAGGATGCCTCCACCCTAGCCACGGCTGCACCAACAACTGCGCTATCCGGACCAGCGGTGGGCGTCGCATGGACACGCCGCCCACTCTTCCTCGACGTACTCCCGCCGAGGTCTTTGTCTTCGTCAACACGTTACTCCACGTACTCCACGTTGTCGCTGTGCTTCTCTGCTCTCCTCGCTCCAGTGAAGGACGAACACGAGGAGACCCCGCCATCGCAACAGACGCACAGGCGCTCCGGTGGTGTCGCCATCAGGCCACGTCGTGCGGCATCCCCTCCCCGTGGGTGCCCGCGCCTCGCGAAGCCCCAACGCCAGGTGAAGAAGGAGTGGACGCCGGCTCCGGAGTACAAGACGGCCACCCTCCAGCTGAAGATCGAAGGACCCGGAGGAGTTTCCGGGCCAGCGCGTCGCCGAGCGGGTCTCCTTCGAGATCGTGCCACCAGCGACGGATGCGTTCGCCGAGGCTTGGTCCACGACAGAGTACCAACACGAGCAGGCCGAGCGCGCCCCCGCCTCGGCCTGTTCATCGACCTAGAGGGCGATGACGACGGGGCCAGCTGCTCGGACTGGAATGACAGTGGTGGCGATCCGGGCCAGGGCTGCAGCACCATGCAGCCGTCGAAGAAGGAGCCCAGCGACGATGACGACTATGCGGTGGCGATGTACCGTCCCCTTAGACTGGGCGGGAGTGGTCAAGGCCGCCACTAGATTAGTTTTTTTTCAAGTTTTGTACAAACATGTTTGAACTGTTGTGAAATCGAGAGTATTTTCGTATTTGCATGAATTTCTAAATGTTTAATTTTTTTGTATGGGGGGCACCGATGGGAGCCAGCGCCTCTCGCCCCCTCCCCCTTCCCCGCCCCCGCCCCAAAATCGGGCCATTGCGGACACCGTATGGGGGACAAGTGGAGATGCTCTTGAACATTATTAAAGCATTTATTAAACATTAGATGATATTTATTATTTTGCAATATTTGACAAAATAAACAGAGACCAGATTCATATTTAGAATTCAAAAACAAACAGGTTTCATATTTTAAGTTTGTCAAATTCAAATTTATTTGAAAATTTTGACTTTAGTTGACTTTGATTTGAGTTTGACTGAATTTGAAAAGTCTAGGGGCTGAGATCGAAAACAGAGGCCGCGGGCTTGGTCTAGAAAAGATGCAACCGGTTTTTATAAAACGGATTTGCTAGTCCTGACGTCTGAGAATTTCTTAAATCTCAGTCGTCTTTTTTATCGTTTGATATACCTCGTGATTCGTGTAAACTGGAAGTTACACATAAATTGCAACTCAGGTGTAACTAAGAATTTAATAAGTTGCAACTAAGTTGTAACTGAAAATTAGTATAAATCTTATGAGTTGCAACTAGATTGTAACTGAAAATTAGCATAAATATTAGGATAACATCAGCGACTTAGACATAACTAGTTCTCATGCGCATGAGATCTAGACACTCCCTTTATAAAACCATCAAGGGCTGCTTGGTTTACTGAATTTTTGAAGTCTGAAATCGACGGTGCAAAAAACAGCTAGCTCGGAACGATGTTGGCCAGACGATTGCAAGTGATTTAGGTCGCAGTTTGGAACCAGACTTGATGCTACGCGTATATGGGACAAAGGATATTAGCTAAGAATCATCTAGATCGGCGGAGACAATCTGGAATGGCAGGAAACCCGACGGGAACAGAGAGGAAAATTCGTGTCGCTGCGCACGCGCTGAAGTGAACAAAATGTTCTATCTTCGGATGATGACTGCGAGTTACTCGGGGCACCAAATCTACCATGGTTTGTCGCAGAGGCTATCTGGTACATAGGATAAGATCTGGACATAAATAATATCGCCTGATATCATCTGTAGGGAGCGCCAGATCGTCGGGAACAAGAGCCGCAACGAAACGTCCAGACTGAATTTTCTGTCAGACAACACCGCGAGGTCGGGTGATCGACGGGAACAGAGGTCTGCGCGGCTGTTGCTGCTGCGGTCGCCCGCGCGCGCCGCCTGAATCCCCGTCTCCTTCTCCAGCATTGCTCTTGAGTCTTGACGCGGCCGCTATTCTCCTGCTCGCTGTGCCACGGATTCGCCGGCGCTCGCAGCTCTCCCCGGCGTCCACGTCCACGCAACTTCGCGCCCGATGGAGCAACTCCCCGTTGCGTTGCTCCTGCCAGTCTGCCACGGCAACCCTCGTCGACTCTGTCCCTCGCGGAACCACCGGTGCTCCAGCTAGCCACCCTCCTCGGAGCCGTCGCTCGCGGCGCCCCCGACGGACCGCCTCAAATGCTTGTCCCGCCGGCCGTGCTCAATCTACTTGTTTTCTTGCCTACTCTGTTATTGTCAGCACATCACGGGTGAACTGGACTGCATGTGATGCTCTGTTCGGTGAACTTTGCCGGAGCGCGCCGGAGAAGAAAGAAGGCGTTGTTTTCTTCTGTTCTTGATGATGACGACGACGTCTGTATCAAGTACGTATCAACGAACTACTACTGGAGTTTGGATTAATATATCGCTGCTGTAAGCCTGTAACCTGAAACTGCTCTGTCTCAATGAACTACAACTGCAATAGGACTTTGGTAATCGGGTAAATACGATATGCTTTGAGATTCGTTTTTTCACCAGGTGTCCAACGTACAACTTGGTCCAGCCCTCGGAGCGTACGACCCAGGGTCTCCTAGGATTTTCTTCCTTTCCGTGCGCGATACATAGAGTCTCGCGATTATAACGAACCACTATCCTAATTAATCACCTCCTCACTCCCGTGCCTGCCCGCCGCCGCCTCCTGCCGAGGGTAGCCATGGTCATCTCCCACTCCCACTCGCAGCCTCTTCTCTGCCATCGCGCCGACAATCACAATGACCGCGATCCGCTCCCCGGCGGCGCCCAGCGCAGCAGGGACGGCTCGCTGCGGCTCAGCGGCGGCAGAGCGCCAAGGGCACGCTCCTACGATGACATGGTTGCGTCCTCGATCCGATGTGGCAGCAGCGACGGCGTCGACATCTACCTCGACCGCCGCCAGACTGGATCGGGCTACGTGAGCTTCGAGGACGTGATCGTCTCCAAGGAGTTCCGCGTGGGCAATGACCGGCCACAAGAGGCGGGGATCAGCGACCCGCTCCTGAGGACGTCGTCGCGGCGGTACTCGTGTGAGGCGCAGCCGCGCCAAAATCGACGCAGGTCACCTGGGCCGCTGGGAACACGCCGCGGCAGCGCCATGCATCGGTTTATCAAGAACTATGTCGCCCCTTGGTTGTCCCTCGTCGCAAGAGCCTTCTGCTGTATACCAGGTGTGCCGGCGCATTGATTGGTCCACCGGCATCATCCATTGTTCAATGAACCATTCTACTAGAATTGATTTAGTTAGCTCCTCCAAATGGTTGTATATTCTCGTAGAATCGTTGAGATACTTTTTCGGTCAAGATCCCGGTCGGTTTGTTAGAAAGGTTAGTTTGAGATAGACTCTTTGTCGTACCTATCCCCTCTTGTCTCATTTAATTATATCATGTGTTCTACACATTGTTTTTCTTCAAACGTACTCCCTCTGTTTCAAAATATAAGATGTTTCAGATTTATGAAGAAAATGTATCTACACTTGTTTTAGTTTTTACGTTCATTCTGAATCTCAGTGAATCTATACACTAAAAAAAAGTCTAGATACATTTGCTTTATAAAGCTAAAACATCCCATATTTAAACGGAGGGAGTATGTAGTAGTACTTGATTTCTAGTCTTTTCTTGGGGTGGTTTCTGCCTTCCGCACCGCTCGGATCGCCTGTCCGGGACATATATAGTCGTCCTCAACGAAGCTTGGCCTCTCCGCTCAATCCCCTTAGAATGAGAAGAACTTTTGAATCAGCACAAATAGAATCGCCAAATGTAACATCTGATATACATAAACTACCTTGCTTTGGATGTTCAACACTTGTTGCCTAACAATTGGTCTACAAGTGAAAAGATAAAGGGAAACTGGACATAATTGATTTGAATGTTCAGAACAACTATCTTCTCTTGAAATTTCTAAATAAATTCTTCAGTAAATCTGAAACACTTTGGGTGCAACTGTTTTGGGGTCATATTACGATAATGTTCTACCACCAGCGAAGATAACATACTACTCTTTCTGGTGGAGTGGAGGGATTGTGTTAAGCTAATACCTGAATTTAAAGTGTTAGCCTCCCGTAAAATCCACAATGGGAATACAGTTCTTTTATGAAAGGATAACTGGCACATTGAGAATCCTTAGTTAATATATCCTCATTTGGCCTCTTTCAGCAAATTCTGGATATATTCTTCCGTATGGCTAAGCATCAAATTATTCCTCAAGAGCTATTCCATCTGCCCCTCTCACAGGCTGCTTTTGATGAATTTTAACAGTTCTGTGTACTTTTACATGATACTGATCTTTCTACAGAAACTTATCAATGGATATACCCATGGGGGAAAGGATTCTCAGTATCTAAATATTTTTTTCATGCATGAAAAGCATCCAATGTCATTGCCTCCATCTTTCTAATAGTTACGGAAATCATGTTGTCAACAAAAGCACATGGTCTTATTTTGCTTGTTACTTCAAGATAGATTGAAAACCCGAGATCTCTTACAACGGAAGCATCTATTAATTGAAGATTATACTTGCATTCCGTGTGATAACAATCTGCTGGAGACAAGAGATCATCTCTTCTTCTGTTGCCCTTTTGCTAAATCATGTTGGCAATATCTTTGTCCTTCTTTCAGTGTACAGTATGGACATAATTATCTTGACTACATCTCCCAGTTAAACTCACTAATCGCTAAGCCTTTCTTTATGGAAATCATTACTCTTGGATCATGGTCCATCTCGATGACTCCAAATGCCTGGCCTTATCAGGGGTTAGAGCTAAATCTTTACGGATGCAAGATGCTGAACACTCTTGAAGACTAAATTGAGATGGCTGAAAACAGAGCAATAAAGAAGAAATACGACATCTTCCCAACCTGGGTAGATAATTTTATTTGAACTCTTTCTCTTTGTTTGTTTTATTTTTTGTGTTTTTTGTAGGGGTTCGCAGCATAGAAAACAAAAATTTTCCTACGATGTGAACTATATACCAAGATCCATCTACTAGATACAAACAACGGGCGGATGTATATCCGTAGAGAACATACCCTTGAAGACCGACAAAGCTTAACGAGTTCAACTCGTGGTTGATGTAGACGATCTCTTTCCGATCTCAAGATCGAGAGGAAGTCCTAGCGCCGCAAATCAGCAGCGCATCCGTGCTCGCACACACGTTCGAGGCACCGAGCAACCTCCGCCTCCTCGCTCCAGCGATGCAGCGGAAGCACAACTCTTTCTTGCCGAATAGCCACCGGGAACATGTATCTCGCTAGTCCGAGACCATGGGGGATAAATTCTAGAGGGGGAGAGAGATCCTTCACGAGGAGGTGTGGTGTGAGAGGAGGAGAGGGGGGCCTTTTATAGGGGAGAGGGGGGGCACCCAAGGGGCATGGCGCCCAGCCATGGGGCTGCCCCCACCTCTTCCACATTCATGTGGGTGGAGCTCCCACTCAAAATGAAAAGCCTCCACTCCCATTAAAAAGCCTCCACTCAAAAATCCACTCACATGTATTAAATTTCCACCAAATTTAATGCAAGCTCTCATTTAAATAAAACTCTTTTATTTATTTATTCAGAATTTTGTTAATTACTTTAATTAACAAACATTCACATAAAACCCCTTACTAGTATTCCATTTCACATGCAGAACCAGTTTCAGCAATTTCAACCGAAACAGTTTCGGTGTCTAGTGAAATAAATTCCTGCGCTTTCCTTTTCTTTTCGGCATGAAACTTTTGCTCCAATTGGATGTCGGTGTCTCTTAAGTGTGTCACCCTACGGTTCGTGAATAATGCGGACATGATCGAGACCCCTCTCGGATCAATAATCAGAAGCGGGATCTGGAGACCCATACTGACTCCCACACATTCAACGATGACTTTCTTGTGATCGTCGGAACCTTTTACGCTAGTATCTTAATCCCTTTGTTTCATGATATATTACATGTCCGAGATTCGATCATCGGTATCTCCATACCTAGTTTGATCTCGTTACCGACATGCACTCTTTTCTCGTTCCCGTGATATAACATTCTAGTGATCAAATCACTTGCTTGCAAGCTAATCAATGTGATATCACCGAGAGGGCCCAGAGTATATCTATCCGTCATCGGGATGAACAAATTCCACTCTTGATCCATGAGCCTCAACATAACACTTTATTAGTTCTGAATCCATCTTTATAATCACCCTGTTACGGTGTGACGTTTGATGTTATCAAGAAACTCTTCCGGTGTTAGTGATTGACATGATATCATGGTCTAAGGATTAGGATCACTTCGTAAGTTGTTATAGCAATATAAACTCAATGACTTTGATCGTAATGCTATACTTCGGATGAGTGTTCATCACACCATTACACTAATGTTGTGATCCCGTTATTAACAACATCCAATGTCCATGATCAGGAAACCTTGATCATCTTGTTAATCAACGAGCTAGTTTATGAGAGAGGCATAACTAGGAACTTTCTGTTTGTTTATTAAACACACATGTATTAACGTTTCCGTATTAATACAATTATAGCATGCAAAATAAACATCTATCATATACTTGGAATACACATAATAAACACTTTATTATTGCCTCTCAGGGCATATTCCCTTCAGTCTCCCACTTGCACTAGAGACAATAATCTAGTTACATAGTGATAAATCTAACACCCATTGAGTTCTGGTGTTGATCATGTTTTGCTCTAGGGAGAGTTTTAGTCAACGGATCTGCTACATTGAGATCCGTATGTACTTTACAAATCTTTATATCTCCATCCTTGACATGCTCGCGGATGGAGTGAAACCGGCGCTTAATATGCTTGGAATGCTTGTGAGACCTTGGCTCTTTGGCATTGGCAATGGCACCATTGTTGTCACAATAGATCACCATTGGGTCCAATGCGTTTGCCACAACTCCTAGTTCGGATATGAACTCCTTCATCCAAACTGCTTCCTGAGCCGCTTCTGAAGCAGCAACATATTCGGCCTCCGTTGTTGATCCCGCTACCACAGGTTGTTTGGAGCTCCTCCAACTAACCGCTCCGCCATTCATGAGAAATACGTATCCGGATTGAGACTTAGAGTCATCCGGATCGGTGTCAAAGCTAGCGTCGACATAACACTTAGCGACGAGCTCTTCTTCACCTCCGTATACAAGAAACATATCCTTAGTTCTTCGTAAGTACTTAAGGATATTCTTGACCGCTATCCAGTGTTCCGAACCTGGATCCGATTGGTACCTACTAGTCAAACTAATAGCATGTGCCACATCCGGTCTTGTACATAGCATGGCGTACATTATAGAGCCTATGGCTGAAGCATAGGGGACTTTGTCCATTATCTCTCTTTCTTCCGCCGAAGCCGGACTTTGAGTCTTACTCAATGTCTTGCCTTGCAACATAGGTAAGAACCCCTTCTTACTTCCGTCCATTTTAAACTTCTTTAAAATCTTATCAAGGTATGTACTTTGCGATAGCCCTATTAGGCGCCTAGATCTATCTCTATAGATCTTTATGCCTAATATGTATGACGCTTCACCTAGGTCCTTCATTGAAAATTTGCTGTTTAGATAACTTTTAACACTGTTTAAAAGATCTATATCATTTCCGATCAATAATATGTCATCCACATATAATATCAGAAATGCCACATTGCTCCCACTCACTTTCTTGTAAATACAAGCTTCTCCATAAGTTTGGACAAATCCAAACTCTTTGATCACCTCATCAAAGCGGAGATTCCAACTTCGTGATGCTTGCTTCAATCCATAGATGGATCGCTGAAGCTTGCACACCTTGTTAGCATCCTTAGGATCGACAAAACCCTTTGGTTGTATCATATACAACTCTTCTTCAATATTACCATTGAGAAACGCGGTTTTGACATCCATCTGCCATATTTCATAATCGAAATATGCAGCAATTGCTAACATAATCCTAACTGACTTTAGCATCGCTACGGGAGAGAAAGTCTCATCGTAGTCAACTCCTTGAATTTGTCGAAACCCCTTTGCGACAAGTCGAGCTTTATAGATGGTCACATTACCATCAGCATCAGTTTTCCTTTTGAAAATCCATTTGTTCTCCACGGCCTTTCGGTCGTGAGGTAATTCCACCAAGTTCCAAACTTGATTTTCATACATGGATTCCATCTCGGATTTCATGGCTTCTAACCATTTGTTGGAATCTGGGCTCATCATCGCTTCTTCATACGTCACAGGGTCATCATTTTCATCAACCATGAAATTCATGACAGGATTTCCGTACAGCTCGGGAGCTGCACGCGTCCTGTTTGACCTGCGAGGTTCGGTAGTACTCTCTTTTGGAGTTTCATGATCATTATCATTAGTTCCCTCTTCAACAGGTGGAGCCAACTCCGGAACAACTTCCGGCGCTGCGCTACTCGCCATACTTTGAAGAGAAGGTTCCACAACCTCTTTGAGTTCTACCTTCCGACTACTCACACCTTTCGCGAGAAACTCTTTCTCTAGAAAGGATCCATTCTTGGCAACAAAAACCTTGCCCTCGGATCTGTGATAGAAGGAATACCCAATAGTTTCTTTAGGGTATCCTATGAAGACGCATTTTTCCGCTTTGGGTTCGAGTTTATCCGGTTGAAGTTTCTTCACATAAACATCGCATCCCCAAACTTTAAGAAATGACAGCTTAGGTTTGTTTCCAAACCACAATTCATACGGTGTCTTTTCAACGGATTTAGATGGTGCCCTATTTAAAGTGAATGCAGCAGTTTCTAGTGCATAACCCCAAAATGACAACAGCAAGTCTGTCAGAGACATCATAGATCGAACCATATCTAATAAAGTATGATTACGACGTTCCGACACACCATTTCGCTGTGGTGTTCCGGCAGGTGTGAGTTGTGAAACAATTCCACACTCTTTCATGTGAGTGCTAAACTCGTAACTTAGATACTCACCTCCACGGTCGGACCGTAGAAATTTGATCTTTCTATTACGATGATTTTCCACTTCATTCTGAAATTCCTTGAACTTTTCAAAGGTTTCAGACTTGTGTTTCATCAAGTAGATATAACCGTATCTACTCAAATCATCCGTGAAAGTAACAAAATAACGATATCCACCTCGCGCCGACACACTCATTGGACCACATACATCAGAATGTATGATTTCCAATAAATCTGTCGCCCGTTCCATTGAACCGGAAAACGGCGTTCTAGTCATCTTGCCCATAAGGCATGGCTCACATGTATCAAATGATTCATAATCAAGTGATTCCAAAAGTCCATCCGAATGGAGCTTCTTCATGCGTTTAACGCCAATATGACCTAGACGGCAGTGCCACATATATGCGGATATATCATCATTAAGTTTAATCCTTTTAGCATCAACATTATGAATATGTGTAACATTATCATCGAGATCTAATAGAAATAAACCATTCATCATCGGTGCATGACCATAAAAGATTTCATTCATATAAATGGAACAACCATTGTTCTCGGATTTAAATGAATAACCACTTCGCATCAAACATGATCCAGATACAATGTTCATGCTCAGTGCAGGCACCAGATAACATTTATTCAAGTTTATAACTAATCCCGATGGTAAGTGGAGAGGCAGCGTTCCGACGGCGATCACATCAACACTTGATCCATTGCCGACACGCATCTTGACCTCACCCCTTGCTAGCGGTCGCTTGTTCCGCAGCCACTGATTCGAGTTACAAATATTAGCAACTGAACCGGTATCAAATACCCAGGTGCTACTGCGAGCACTAGTCAAGTACACATCAATAACATGTATATCATATATACCTTTGTTTGCCTTGCCGGCCTTCTTGTCTGCCAGATACTTGGGGCAGTTGCGTTTCCAATGGCCAGTCCCCTTACAATAGTAGCACTCGGAATCAGACTTAGATCCAACTCGGGGTTTCTTTTCAGGCGCGGCAACCGGCTTGCCGCCCTTACTTCCCTTCCGTTTTCCCTTCTTGTCTTTCTTGAAACCAGTGTTCCTATTGATCATCAACACTTGATGTTCCTTTTTGATCTCCACTTCTGCAGTTTTAAGCATTGACAGAAGCTCGGGGAGAGACTTCTTCATGCCTTGCATATTATAGTTCATCACAAAGCTCTTATAGCTAGGTGGCAGAGACTGCAGAACACGATGGATGCCTAAGTCAATGGGAATCGATATTCCCAAGGACACAAGCTTATCGGCGTAACCCGACATTTTGAGTACATGCTCACTAACGGAGCTGTGCTCTTCCATCATGCAGCTAAAGAACTTTTCTGAAGCGTTGTAGCTCTCTACAGCAGCATGTGTGTCGAAAATCATTTTCAACTCACCTATTGTATCAAATGCATTGCCGTTTTCGAAACGCTTTCGAAGTTCCGGCTCTAGCCCATACAATATGCCGCAATGAACTAAGTTGTGGTCCTCCTGACGAGTCTGATAGACATTCTTCTCCTCGTCAGGGGCATCATCAAAAGGTGGGGGGCCTAACGGCGCTTCTAGAACATATTGCTTTTGTGCAGCAGAGAGGAGAATCCTCAAATTCATGGCCCATTCAGTAAAGTTGCTACCGTTCGTTGCTAGTTTCTCTTTCTCCATGAACGCATTGAAATTAAAAGCAGGTGGTGCCATCTACAACAGAATTTGTAAAGTTTAGACTAAGTGTATGATAGATCGAGTTCAACTAATCTATATTACGAATGAACTCCCACTCAAAAATGACATCCCTCGTGCCTTTTTGGTGATTACATGAACCAAATCCACTACACCAAGTCCGATCATCACGTGAGTCGGTATAGCTTCAAAGGCGAGCATCAAATGAGCATCATATCAACTATATGACTCATGCTTAACCTTTCGGTCTGTGTTCCGAGGCCATGTCTGTACATGCTAGGCTCGCCAAGTTAGAACCTTAGTATTCGCATGTGTAACTGTTTTACACCCGAAATATGGTCGTGGATCCAAGAACACCCGATCATCACATGATGTCTTGGAGCGACGAAAACATAATCGGTGCATACTAAAGGAAGAACACATTCTTATCTTGATATTTAAATGAGGGATCATCTTATTATGCTTAACAAAGCGCTAAACAAGCAATATAAGATGCTATCAAACATCATATGTTTATCAGTGAAATTATATGGTTCCCGCAGATGATCTCTATCATGTGCATCGTGGTATGATCACTATCATACCTATATGTGTAAATCCAAGGTCTATGGATTTTACACGCTATGTGTGTTGTAAGAGTATCATCTTATACTTCTACTTACAACACTACCATGTCATAACACTAGCCCAGCAACAATCTAAACTAGACGCCTCTAATTTATCCATTGCAAGTTTTACGTGGCTTAGGGCTTTCGAGATAGAACCGTTCTTACCTACGAACATGAACCACAACGAGGATAATCAAATTGTTGACAACTCGCTTGCAAAATAGATATTGACTATAGTAGGAGAGACAGACACCCGCTAGCCACTTATGCAAACTAGTTGCATGTCAAGCGTGGAACAGGTCTCATGTGCGAGGACATGTAAAGTTTGTCCGGGCCGCTTCATCCCACTATGCCACCAATATCCAAAATTACAACAAAGGAGCAACAACATGATCATCATCGCCCACATACTCATATGTGTACTACCCGTGTAAAGTATCTACGCATAGATCCGGCTCTGATACCACTGTAGGGGTTCGCAGCATAGAAAACAAAAATTTTCCTACGATGTGAACTATATACCAAGATCCATCTACTAGATACAAACAACGGGCGGATGTATATCCGTAGAGAACATACCCTTGAAGACCGACAAAGCTTAACGAGTTCAACTCGTGGTTGATGTAGACGATCTCTTGCCGATCTCAAGATCGAGAGGAAGTCCTAGCGCCGCAAATCAGCAGCGCATCCGTGCTCGCACACACGTTCGAGGCACCAAGCAACCTCCGCCTCCTCGCTCCAGCGATGCAGCGGAAGCACAACTCTTTCTTGCCGAATAGCCACCGGGAACATGTATCTCGCTAGTCCGAGACCATGGGGGATAAATTCTAGAGGGGGAGAGAGATCCTTCACGAGGAGGTGTGGTGTGAGAGGAGGAGAGGGGGGCCTTTTATAGGGGAGAGGGGGGGCACCCAAGGGGCATGGCGCCCAGCCATGGGGCTGCCCCCACCTCTTCCACATTCATGTGGGTGGAGCTCCCACTCAAAATGAAAAGCCTCCACTCCCATTAAAAAGCCTCCACTCAAAAATCCACTCACATGTATTAAATTTCCACCAAATTTAATGCAAGCTCTCATTTAAATAAAACTCTTTTATTTATTTATTCAGAATTTTGTTAATTACTTTAATTAACAAACATTCACATAAAACCCCTTACTAGTATTCCATTTCACATGCAGAACCAGTTTCAGCAATTTCAACCGAAACAGTTTCGGTGTCTAGTGAAATAAATTCCTGCGCTTTCCTTTTCTTTTCGGCATGAAACTTTTGCTCCAATTGGATGTCGGTGTCTCTTAAGTGTGTCACCCTACGGTTCGTGAATAATGCGGACATGATCCAGACCCCTCTCGGATCAATAATCAGAAGCGGGATCTGGAGACCCATACTGACTCCCACACATTCAACGATGACTTTCTTGTGATCGTCGGAACCTTTTACGCTAGTATCTTAATCCCTTTGTTTCACGATATATTACATGTCCGAGATTCGATCATCGGTATCTCCATACCTAGTTTGATCTCGTTACCGACATGCACTCTTTTCTCGTTCCCGTGATATAACATTCTAGTGATCAAATCACTTGCTTGCAAGCTAATCAATGTGATATCACCGAGAGGGCCCAGAGTATATCTATCCGTCATCGGGATGAACAAATTCCACTCTTGATCCATGAGCCTCAACATAACACTTTATTAGTTCTGAATCCATCTTTATAATCACCCTGTTACGGTGTGACGTTTGATGTTATCAAGAAACTCTTCCGGTGTTAGTGATTGACATGATCTCATGGTCTAAGTATTAGGATCACTTCGTAAGTTGTTATAGCAATATAAACTCAATGACTTTGATCGTAATGCTATACTTCGGATGAGTGTTCATCACACCATTACACTAATGTTGTGATCCCGTTATTAACAACATCCAATGTCCATGATCAGGAAACCTTGATCATCTTGTTAATCAACGAGCTAGTTTATGAGAGAGGCATAACTAGGAACTTTCTGTTTGTTTATTAAACACACATGTATTAACGTTTCCGTATTAATACAATTATAGCATGCAAAATAAACATCTATCATATACTTGGAGTACACATAATAAACACTTTATTATTGCCTCTCAGGGCATATTCCCTTCATTTTTAAATTTTGTACAAGCCATGTACATTTGTAATATGTTAAAAAATCAATAAAAATACATAGTAGAATCCTATTTTTTCGTAAAACAAACCAAACATAAAAGAATGTGATGCCTACTCAATCAGCATACCCGCTAAAAATATGAGTTAGTTTGATGGAAAACGACACTAACACACTAATCACATTAGAGAAAACAAAATTACACCAAATTATATACTTTGTGATAATTAGCCTGACAATCGAGGTATGTGGAAACCTGTCACCTAAATATACACAATCAATCCACTCTTGTAGTGTCCAACTTATTTTTTATGCTCCAATTATTTTCCGAATCTGCATTTCTATGCACATCATACTTCTCTACACTTCTATCCTCCTAGGACGACTCCTAGTCCGCTAGTAGTCCCAACCGTGAGGTCGTTTTTACCTACCGCGCCCCTCTTATCGCTCATCAGGGACATATATAGTCATCGTGAACAAAGCTTGGCATCTCCGCTCAATCCTCTCGGAACAAGAAGAACCTCTGAATCAGCACAAATAGAATCGCCAAATGTAATACCTGGATACATAACTACCTTGACTTGAATGTTTAACACTTGTTGCCTGACAATTGGTCTACAAGTGAAAGGATAAAGGGGGACTGGACATAAATGATTTGAATGTTCAGAAAAACTATCTTCTCTTGAAATTTCTAAAGAAATTCTTTAGTAAATCTGAAATACCTTGGGTGCAACTGATTTGGGAGTCATATTAAGATAATGTTCTACCACCAACTAAGATAACATACTATTCTTTCTGGTGGGGTGGATGGATTGTGTTAAGCTAATACCTGAATTTAAAACTTTAGTCTCCTGTAAAATCCACAATGGGACTACAGTTCTTCTATGGAAGGACAACTGGCACACTTAGAATCCTTGGTTAATATATCCTAATTTGGCCTCTTTCTGCAAATTCTAGATATTACATTCAGTATGGCTAAGCATCAAATTATTCCTCAAGAGATATTCCATCTGCCCCTCTCACAGGATGCTTTTGATGAATTTCAACATTTTTGTGTACTTTTATATGATACTGGTCTTTCTGTAGAAAATGATCAATGGATATATACATGGGGAAATGAGTCTTCGTATCTAAATCTTTTTGTTCATGCATGAAAATCATCCAATGTCATTGCCTCCATCTTTCTAATATTTATGGAAATCATGTTGTCAACAAAATCACATGGTCTTATTTTGGTTGTTACTTCAAGATATATTGAACACCCGAAATCTCTTACAACGGAAGCATCTATTAGTTGAAGATTATACTTGCATTCCATGTGATAACAATGTGCCGGAGACAAGAGATCATCTCTTCTTCCATTGCCCTTTTGCTAAATCATGTTGGCAATATATTTGTCCTTCTTTCAGTGTACATCGTGGACATAATAATATAGACTGCATCTCCCAGTTAAACTCACTAATCCCTAAGCCTTTCTTTATGGAAATCATTACTCTTGGATCATGGTCCGTCTGGATGACTCCAAATGCCTAGACTTTTCGGGGGTTAGAGCTAAATCTTTACACATGCAAGATGCTGAACACTTTTCAAAACTGAATTGATATGGCTGAAAACAGAGCAGTAAAGAAGAAATATGGCATCTTTCCAACCTGGGTAGATAGTTTTATTTGAACTCTTTATATTTGTTTGTTTTATTTTTTGTGTTTTTAAATTTTATACAAGCCATGTATATTTGTAATATGTTAAAAAATGAATAAAATGCATATTAGAGTCCTATTTGTTTTTGTAAAACAAACCATACATAAAAGAATGCGATGCCTACTCAATCAGCATATCCGCTAAAAATCTGAGTTAGTTTGATGGAAAATGACACTAACACACTAATCACATTAGAGAAAACAAAATTATACTAAATTATATACTTTGTGATAATCAGCCTAAAAATCGAGGTACCTGAAAACCTATCATCTAAATATCCATAATCAATCCACTCTTGTAGTGTCCAACTTCTTTTTTATGCTCCAATTATTTTCCTAATATGCATTTCTATGCACGTCATACTTCTTTGCACTTCTATCCTCCTAGGATGACTCCTAGTCCGCTAGTAGTCCCAACCGTGAGGTCGTTTTGCCTGCCGCTCCCCTCTGATCGCCCATCAGGGACATATATAGTCGTCGTGAACAAAGCTTGGCCTCTCCGCTCAATCCCCTCGGAACAAGAAGAACCTCTGAATCAGCACAAATAGAATCTCCAAATGTAATACCTGGATACATAACTACCTTGATTCGAATGTTCAACACTTGTTTCCTGACAATTGGTCAACAAGTGAAAGGATAAAGGGGGACTGGACATAATTGATTTGAATGTTCAGAACAACTATCTTTTCTTGAAATTTCTAAAGAAATTCTTCAGTAAATCTGAAACACCTTGGGTGCAACTGATTTATGAGTCATATTAAGATGATGTTATATCACCAGCTAAGATAACATACTATTCTTTCTAGTGGAGTGGAGGGATTGTGTTAAGCTAATACCTGAATTTAAAGCTTTAGCCTCCTGTAAAATCCACAATGGGAATACAGTTATTATATGGAAGGACAACTGGCACATGGAGAATCCTTAGTTAATATATCCACATTTGGCCTCTTTCAGCAAATTCTGGATATATCCTTTGGTATGGCTAATCATCAAATTACTCCTCAAGAGCTATTCCATCTGCCCCTCTCACAGGCTGCTTTTGGTGAATTTAAATAGTTCTGTGTACTAGTACATGATACTGATCTTTCTGCAGAAACTGATCAATGGATATACCCATGGGTGAAAGGATTCTCAGTATCTAAATATTTTTTTCATGCATGAAAAGCATCCAATGTCATTGCCTCCATCTTTCTAATAGTTACAGAAATCATGTTGTCAACAAAAGCACATGGTCTTATTTTTCTTGTTACTTCAAGATAGATTGAAAACCCGAGATCTCTTACAACGGAAGCATCTATTAGTTGAAGATTATACTTGCATTCCGTGTGATAACTAGAGACAAGAGATCATCTCTTCTTCCATTGCCCTTTTGCTAAATCATGTTGGCAATATCTTTGTCCTTCTTTCAGTGTACAGTGTGGACATAATCATCTAAACTACATCTCCCAGTTAAACTCACTAATCGCTAAGCCTTTCTTTATGGAAATCATTACTCTTGGATCATGGTCCATCTGGATGACTCCAAATGCCTGGCCTTTTCGGGGGTTAGAGCTAAATCTTTACGGATGCAAGATGCTGAACACTCTTCAAGACTAAATTGAGATGGCTGAAAACAGAGCAATAAAGAAGAAATACGACATCTTCCCAACCTGGATAGATAATTTTATTTTAACTCTTTCTCTTTGTATGTTTTATTTTTTGTGTTTTTAAATTGTGTACAAGCCATGTACATTTGTAATATGTTAAAAAATCAATAAAAATACATAGTAGAATCCTATTTTTTTCGTAAAACAAACCAACATCAAAGAATGTGATGCCTACTCAATAAGCATAACCGCTAAAAATCTGAGTTAGTTTGATGGAAAACGACACTAACACACTAATCACATTAGAAAAAACAAAATTACACCAAATTATATACTTTGTGATAATTAGCCTGATAATCGAGGTATGTGGAAACCTATCACCTAAATATACACAATCAATCCACTCTTGTAGTGTCCAACTTATTTTTTATGCTCCAATTATTTTCCTAATCAGCATTTCTGTGCACATCATACTTCTCTGCACTTCTATCCTCCTAGGACGACTCCTAGTCCGCTAGTAGTCCCAACCGTGAGGTCGTTTTTACCTGTCGCGCCCCTCTGATCGCTCATCAGGGACATATATAGTCATCGTGAACAAAGCTTGGCCTCTCTGCTCAATCCCCTCCGAACAAGAAGAACCTCTGAATCAGCACAAATATAATCGCCAAATGTAATACCTGGATACATAACTACCTTGACTTGAATGTTCAACACTTGTTGCCTAACAATTGTTCTACAAGTGAAAGGATAAAGGGGGACTGGACATAAATGATTTGAATGTTCAGAACAACTATCTTCTCTTGAAATTTCTAAATAAATTCTTCAGTAAATCTAAAATACCTTGGGTGCAACTGATTTGGGAGTCATATTACGATAATGTTCTACCACCAACTAAGATAACATACTATTCTTTCTGGTGGGGTGGAGGGATTGTGTTAAGCTAATACCTAAATTTAAAACTTCAGTCTCCTATAAAATCCATAATGGGACTACAGTTCTTCTATGGAAGGAAAACTGGCATACTTAGAATCCTTAGTTAATATATCCTAATTTGGCCTCTTTCAACAAATTCTAGATATTACATTCAGTATGGCTAAGCATCAAATTATTCCTCAAGTGCTATTCCATCTGCCCCTCTCACAGGCTGCTTTTGATGAATTTCAGCATTTCTATGTACTTTTATATGATACTGATCTTTCTGCAGAAACTGATCAATGGATATACACATGGGGGAAAGGATTCTCAGTATCTAAATATTTGTGTTCATGCATGAAAAGCATCCAATGTCATTGCCTCCATCTTTCTAATATTTATGGAAATCATGTTGTCAACAAAAGGACATGGTCTTCTTTTGGTTGTTACTTCAAGATATATTGAACACCCGAGATCTCTTACAACGGAAGCATCTATTTGTTGAAGATTATACTTGCATTCCATGTGATAACAATGTGCTGGAGACAAGGGATCATCTCTTCTTTCATTGCCCTTTTGCTAAATCATGTTGGCAATATATTTGTCCTTCTTTCAGTGTACATCGTGGACATAATAATCCAGACTGCATCTCCCAGTTAAACTCACTAATACCTAAGCCTTTCTTTATGGAAATCATTACTCTTGGATCATGGTCTGTCTGGATGACTCCAAATGCCTAGTATTTTCGGGGGTTAGAGCTAAATCTTTACACATGCAAGCTGTTGAACACTCTTCAAAACTGAATTGAGATGGCTGAAAAAGAGCATTAAAGAAGAAATATGGCCTCTTCCCAACCTGGGTAGATAGTTTTATTTGAACTCTTTATATTTGTTTGTTTTATTTTTTGTGTTTTTAAATTTTGTACAAGCCATGCACATTTGTAATATTTTAAAAAATGAATAAAATGCATATTAGAGTCCTATTTGTTTTTGTAAAACAAACCATACATAAAAGAATGCGATGCCTACTCAATCAGCATACGCGCGAAAAATCTGAGTTAGTTTATGGAAAATGACACTAACACACTAATCACATTAGAGAAAACAAAATTACACTAAATTATATACTTTGTGATAATCAGCATGACAATCGAGGTACCTGGAAACCTATCACCTAAATATCCACAATCAATCCACTCTTGTAGTGTCCAGCTTCTTTTTTATGCTTCAATTATTTTCCTAATATGCATTTCTATGCACATCATACTTCTTTGTACTTCTATCCTCCTAGGATGACTCCTAGTCCGCTAGTAGTCCCAACCGTGAGGTCGTTTTTGCCTGCCGCGCCCCTCTGATCGCCCATCAAGGATATATATAGTCGTCGAGAACAAAGCTTGGCCTCTCCGCTCAATTCCCTCGGAACAAGAAGAACCTATGAATCAACACAAATAGAATCGCCAAATGTAATACCTGGATACATAACTACCTTGACTTGAATGTTCAACACTTGTTTCCTGACAATTCGTCAACAAGTGAAAGGATAAAGGGGGACTGTACATAATTGATTTGAATTTTCAGAACAACTATCTTCTCTTGAAATTTCTAAAGAAATTCTTCAGTAAATCTGAAATACCTTGGGTGCAACTGATTTATGAGTCATATTAAGATGATGTTCTACCACCAGCTAAGATAACATACTATTCTTTCTGGTGGGGTGGAGGGATTGTGTTAAGCTAATAACTGAATTTAAAACTTTAGCTTCCTGTAAAATCCACAATGGGACTACAGTTCTTCTATGGAAGGACAACTGGCCAACTTAGAATCCTTAGTTAATATATCCTCATTTGGCCTCTTTCAGCAAATTCTAGATATTACATTCAGTATGGCTAAGCATCAAATTATTCCTCAAGAGCTATTCCATCTGCCCCTCTCACAGGCTGCTTTTGATAAATTTCAACAGTTATGTGTACTTTTGTATGATACTGATCTTTCTGCAGAAACTGATCAATGGATATACCCATGGGGGGGGGGATTCTCAGTATCTAAATCTTTTTTCATGCATGAAAAGCATCCAATGTCATTGCCTCCATCTTTATAATAGTTATGGAAATCATGTTGTCAACAAAAGCACATGGTCTTCTTTTGGTTGTTACTTCAAGATAATTGAACAGCCGAGATCTCTTACAACGGAAGCATCTATTAGTTGAAGATTATTTTTGCATTACGTGTGATAACAATGTGCTGGAGGCAAGAGATCATCTCTTCTTCTGTTGCCCTTTTGCTAAATCATGTTGGCAATATCTTTGTCCTTCTTTTAGTGTACATCGTGGACATAATAATCTAGACTGCATCTCCAAGTTAAACTCACTAATCGCTAAGCCTTTCTTTATGGAAATCATTACTCTTGGATCATGTCTTGTCTGGATGACTCCAAATGCCTGGACTTTTCGGGGGTTAGAGCTAAATCTTTAAAGATGCAAGATGCTGAACACTCTTCAAAACTGAATTGATATGGCTGAAAACAGAGCAGTAAAGAAGAAATATGGCCTCTTCCCAACCTGGGTAGATAGTTTTATTTGAACTCTTTCTCTTTGTTTATTTTATTTTTTGTTTTTTTAATTTTAGTGCAAGCCATGTACATTTGTAATATGTTAAAAAATCAATAAGAATACATTGTAGAGTCCTATTTGTTTTCGTAAAACAAACCATAGATAAAAGAATGTGATGCCTACTAAATCAGCATACCCGCTAAAAATCTGAGTTAGTTTGATGGAAAACGACACTAACACACTAATCACATTAGAGAAAACAAAATTACACTAAATTATATACTTTGTGATAATCAGCCTGACAATCAAGGTACCTGGAAACCTATCACCTAAATATCCACAATCAATCCACTCTTGTAGTGTCCAACTTCTTTTTTATGATCCAATTATTTTCCTAATCTGCATTTCTATGCACATCATACTTCTCTGAACTTCTATCCTACTAGGATGACTCCTAGACCGCTAGTAGTCCCAACCGTGAGGTCGTTTCTGCCAGCCGCGCCCCTGTGATCGCCCATCAGGGACATATATAGTCGTCGTGGACAAAGCTTGGCCTCTCCGCTCAATCCCCTCGGAACAAGAAGAACCTGTGAATCAGAACAAATAGAATCGCCAAATGTAATACCTGGATACATAACTACCTTGACTTGAATGTTCAACACTTCTTGCCTGAAAATTGGTCTACAAGTGAAAAGATAAATGGGGACCGGACATAATTGATTTGAATGTTCAGAACAACTATCTTCTCTTGAAATTTCTAAAGAATTTCTTCAGTAAATCTGAAACACCTTGGGTGCAACTGATTTAGGAGTCATATTACGATAATATTCTACCACCAACTAAGATAACATACTATTCTTTCTGGTGGAGTGGAGGGATTGTGTTAAGCTAATACTTGAATTTAAAGCTTTAGCCTCCTGTAAAATCCACAATGGGAATACAGTTCTTCTATGGAAGGATAACTGGCACATTTAGAATCCTTAGTTAATATATCCTCATTTGGCCTCTTTCAGCAAATTCTGGATATATCCTTCAGTATGGCTAAGCATCAAATTATTCCTCAAGAGCTATTCCATCTGCCCCTCTCACAGGCTGCTTTTGATAAATTTCAACAGTTATGTGTAACCGATCAATGGATATACCCATGGGGGGAGGATTCTCAGTATCTAAATCTTTTTTCATGCATGAAAAGCATCCAATGTCATCGCCTCCATCTTTCTAATAGTTATGGAAATCATGTTGTCAACAAAAGCACATGGTCTTCTTTTGGTTGTTACTTCAAGATAATTGAACACCCGAGATCTCTTACAATGGAAGCATATATTAGTTGAAGATTATACTTGCATTACGTGTGATAACAATGTGCTGGAGACAAGAGATCATCTCTTCGTCTGTTGCCCTTTTGCTAAATCATGTTGGCAATATCTTTGTCCTTCTTTTAGTGTACATCGTGGACATAATAATCTAGACTACATCTCCAAGTTAAACTCACTAATCGCTAAGCCTTTCTTTATGGAAATCATTACTCTTGGATCATGGCATGTCTAGATGACTCCAAATGCCTGGACTTTTCGGGGGTTAGAGCTAAATCTTTAAAGATGCAAGATGCTGAACACTCTTCAAAACTGAATTGATATGGCTGAAAACAGAGCAGTAAAGAAGAAATATGGCCTCTTCCCAACCTGGGTAGATATTTTTATTTGAACTCTTTCTCTTTGTTTGTTTTATTTTTGTGTTTTTAAAATTTTGTACAAGCCATGCACATTTATAATATGCTAAAAAATCAATAAAAATACATAGTAGAGTCCTATTTTTTCCATAAAACAAACCATACATAAAAGAATGTGATGCCTACTCAATTAGCATACCCGCTAAAAATTTGAGTTAGTTTGATGGAAAACGACACTAACACACTAATCACATTAGAGAAAACAAAATTACACTAAATTATATACTTTGTGGTAATCAGTCTGACAATCGAGGTACCTCGAAACTTATCACTTAAATATCCACAATCAATCCACTCTTGTAGTGTCCAACTTTTTTTATGCTCCAATTATTTTCCTAATATGCATTTCTATGCACATCATACTTCTGTGCACTTCTATCCTCCTAGGACGACTCCTAGTCCGCTAGTAATCCCAACCGTGAGGTCGTTTATTCCTGTCGCGACCCTCTGATCGCTCATCAGGGACATATATAGTCATCGTGAACAAAGCTTGGCCTCTCCGCTCAATCCCCTCGGAACAAGAAGAACCTCTGAATCAACACAAATAGAGTCTCTAAATGTAATACTTGGATAACTACCTTGACTTGAATGTTCAACACTTGTTGCCTGACAATTGGTCTACAAGTGAAACGATAAAGGGGGAATGGACATAATTGATTTGAATATTCAGAACAACTATCTTCTCTTGAAATTTCTAAAGAAATTCTTCAGTAAATCTGAAACACCTTGGGTGCAACTGATTTGGGAGTCATATTACAATAATGTTCTACCACCAGCTAAGATAACATACTATTCTTTCTGGTGGGGTGGAGGGATTGTGTTAAGCTAATACCTCAATTTAAAACTTTAGCCTCCTGTAAAATCTACAGTGGGGCTATAGTTCTTCTATGGAAGGACAACTGGCACACTGAGAATCTTCAGTTAATATATCCTCATTTGGCCTCTTTCAGCAAATTCTAGATATTACATTTAGTATTGCTCAGCATCAAATTATTTCTCAAGAGCTATTCCATCTGCCCCTCTCATAGGCTGCTTCTGATGAATTTCAATAGTTATTTGCACTTTTTACATGACACTGATCTTTCTGCAGAAACTAAACAATAGGTATATCCATGGGGGCAAGGATTCTCTGTATCTAAAGCTTATGCTTTTTTCGTGCATGAAAAGTATCCAATGTCATTGCCTCCATCTTTTTAGTAGTTATGAAAGTCATGTTGCCAACAAAAGATCATGGTCTTCTTTTGGTTGTTACTTAAAGATAGATTGAACACCGGAGATCCATTATAATGGAAGCATCTCTGAGTTGAAGATTATACGTGGTTCCATGTGATAATTGTAGGGGTTCATAGGATGGAAAACAAAAAAATTATACCGCATGCACACAAACAAACCAAGATCTATCTACTAGATTGTAGCAACGAGTCGATAGAAGCACTCACCCTCGAAGATTCCAAAGCGGTTAACGAGAGCAGATTCTCATGGGTGATGTAGTCGTACACTTGCCGATCTCAAGATCGCGTAGACGATCCTTCCGGCACTGTATTCCGGCAGCGCTTCCGCAGTCGGTCACACGTTTGGTACTCGATGAAGACCTTCCTATCCTTTGTTCCAGCAGGCAGCGGAGGTTGTAGTTCTCCCCTTGTGATTTCGGCAGCGCGACGGAGTGGTGTCGGAAGTAGAGGGAAGATCCCGCAGAGCTTCGCCTAAGCCAGAGCAAGTTATGGTGGATCTAGGGTTTCCCGGTGATCTAGGGTTTAGAAGACCAGGAGGAGGAGGTGTCGGCGGTGGCTAGGGTGACGGCGACTGGCCGGTGGCGGCGCTAGGCGGCGGCGGCGGCGCGGCGGGCGGCGGTGGCTAGGCGACGGCGGCGCGGGTGTGGAGGGGCTAGGGCTTGGTGTTTTGGGGAAGCCCTCCACCTCTATTTATGAGAGGGGGGCAGCCTTGGGAGGGGAGGGTTTGAATCCAAACCCAAACCCAAGTTGGATTAAAAGAAGGACTCTTTCCTTCTTCCACTAGGAAACCATTGTTCCAGTTTGACTTTTCAAACTTCCCGTTTGACTTTCAATTCAGAGCTTTAATTCTCTCTTGCAAATGCCCAAACCAAGTGACCTAGGATATGATCCAATCAATCCACTTACCCATGACACATTCATGGACCATTCCCCTTCCGGTCCGGTGAACCTTCTAGAACCTCTCCGATGAAAACATCAAAATCATTCCCGAACTCCGGAATCGGACTTTCCTTATATGAATCTTATTATCCGAACCATTCCGGATCTCCTCGTGAGATCCCGGATCCCATCCGAGACTCCGAACAACATTCAGTATCCCTATTAACATTCCATATCTACTAAACAACATCAAATCCTTAAGTGTGTCTCCATACGGTTCATGAATTCGGACATGACCGAGACACTTCTCCGAACAATAACCAATAGAGGAATCTGGAAATTCATATGGCTCCCACATATTTATACGATTACTTTGCGATCGAATGAACCACTTACATATGATACCAATTTTCCTTTGTCTCGCGATAGTTTACTTATCCAAGGTTTTGATCGTCGGTATCTCTGCATACCTAGTTCAACCTCGTTACTGATAAGTACTCTTTTCTCGTTCCCGTGACATGTGATCCCTTGTGAACAAGTCACATGCTTGCAAGCCAATTAGATGACCTTCCACCGAGAGGGCCCAGAGTATATCTATCCGTCATATGGATGGACAAATCCCACTCTTGATCCATGTGCCTCAACACATACTTTCCGAACACTCAATGCCACCTTTATAGCCACCCAGTTACGCTATGGTGTTTGATGTCATCAAAGCATCCTTCCGGTGATGGTGATTAGCATGATCTCATGGTCGAAGGAATTAGGTTACTATGTATCAGAAAGCTTATAGCAAACGGACTATTGAAATGACTTGATCTTAATGCTACGCTTATCTATAGGAGTATGTCCATCATACCATTCTCCTAATGATATGATCTTGTTGTTGACAACATCTCAATGTTCATGATTGGGAAACCACGATCATGGATTAACCAACAAGCTAGTATTACAAAGAGGCTTTACTAGGGACTCTAATTTAGTTTACAAATCACACAAGTATTAATGTTTCCGGTTAATACTATTATAGCATGAATGTAAACATTTATCATAAACACAAAGATATAATAATTACCACTTTTATTATTGCCTCTAGGGAATATCTCCAATAGTCTCCCACTTGCACTAGAGTCAACTAATCTAGATTACATGGTAATATACCAAACACCCATGGCGGTTTGGTGCTGGTCATGTTTTGCCCTCGGGAGAGGTTTTGTCAACGGATCCGCCACATTCAGATCTATGTGTACTTTGAAAATATTTATGTCACCATCTTGGACATGCTCTCGAATAGCATGAAAATGTAGCATGATGTGCTTCAGCTTCTTGTGTGACCTTGGTTCTTGCGCATTGGCTATAGCGCCCATGTTATCATAGTAGATAGACATTGGGTCCAGCGCACTTGGAACCACACTGAGCTCTGTAATTAACTCCTTCATCCATATCGCCTCTTTTGAAGCCTACGAAGCAGCTATGTATTCCGATCCAGTTGAAGATCTCGCCAAAACGCTTTGCTTTGCACTCCTCCAGCTAACTGCTGCACCATTCAAAGTAAATACGTATCCAGATTGAGATTTAGAATCATCCGGATTGGTGTTCCAACTAGCATCGGTGTAACCATTAACAACGAGCTGTTCATCACCTCCATAAGAAAGAACCATATCCTTAGTTCTTCTCAAGTACTTAAGGATGTTTTTGACCGCTGTCCAATGATCCACTCCTGGATCACTTTGATATCTTTTAGTCAAACTAACAACATATGCAATGTCGGGTCTAGTACATAGCATGGCATACATTAGAGATCCTATGGCTGAGGCATAGGGAGTCTTACTCATACTTTCTCTATCTTCTGTCGTTGCAGGACTTTGAGTTTTACTCAAGGTTGTATTGGGCAACATGGGCAAGAACCCTTTCTTGCTATCTTCCATTCCAAACCTCTTTAGAAATTTGTCCAAATATGTACTCTTTGACAATGATATTAGGCGTCTCGGTTTATCTCTATAAATCTTTATGCCTAATATGTAAGATGCTTCGCCAAGATCTTTCATTGAAAAACTATTATTCAAATAATCCTTGACACTATTAAGTAGGTCTACATCATTCCCAATCAACAATATGTCATCTACATATAGTATTAAGAATGCTATAGAGCTCCCACTCACTTTCTTGTAAATACAAGCTTCTCCATAATAAGTTTGTATAAAACCAAAACTTTTCATTACCTTATCAAAACGTTGATTCCAACTTCGGGATGCTTGCTTCAATCCATATATGGACCGTTGAAGTTTGCATACCTTGTTAGCATCTTTAGGATCGACAAAACCTTTGGGTTGCATCATATACAACTCTTCATCAATGTCTCCTATTGAGGAACGTCGTTTTGACATCCATCTGCCATATCTCATAATCATAATATGCAGCGATTGCTAACATAATCCTCATAGACTTTAGCTTCGCTACTGGTGAGAAAGTCTCATCGTAGTCAACTCCTTGAATTTTTCGAAACCCTTTTGCGACAAGTCGAGCTTTATAGACAGTAACATTACCATCATCATCTGTTTTCTTCTTGAAAATCCATTTGTTCTCGACAGCCTTTCGGCCATCCGGTAAGTCCACCAAAGTCCATACTTGGTTATCGTATATGGATGTAATCTCGGATTTCATGGCCTCTTGCCATTTATTGGAATATGGGATCATCATCGCTTCCTCATATGTCGCAGGGTCATCGGTGTTGTCCACCAACATGACACTCATAACGGGATCATACCAATCAGGAGTGGTACGAGTTCTCGTTGACCTGCGAGGTTCCATAGTAACTTCAACCAAAGTTTCATGATCAACATCATTAGCTTCCTCTCTTATTGGTGTAGGCGCCACAGGAACTACTTCCGGTGCTGCGCTACTCGCAAGTTCGAGAGAAGGTTCAACAACCTCGTCGAGTTCTACTTTCCTTCCAGTCACTTCTTTCGAGAGAAACTCCTTCTCTAGAAAGGATTCATTCTTGGCAACAAAGATTTTGCCCTCGGATCTATGATAGAAGGTATACCCAATAGTTTCCTTCAGGTATCCTATGAAGACGCATTTTTCCGCTTTGGGTTCAAGCTTGTCGGGGTGTAACTTCTTTACATAAGCTTCGCAACCCCAAACTTTAAGGAACGATAATTTAGGTTTCTTCCCAAACCATAATTCATACGGTGTCGTTTCAACGGATTTAGATGGTGCCCTATTTAAAGTGAATGCGGATGTTTCTAATGCATAACCCCAAAACGATAGTGGTAAATCTGTAAGTGACATCATAGAACGAACCATATCTAAGAGAGTTCGATTACGACGTTCGGACACACCATTACGTTGTGGTGTTTCCGGCGGTGTCAATTGTGAAAGTATTCCGCATTTCTTCAAATGCTCGCCAAACTTGTAACTTAGATATTCACCTCCGTGATCAGATCGTAGAAATTTAATCTTCTTGTTACGTTGATTCTCTACCTCACTTTGAAATTCCTTAAACTTCTCGAATGTTTCGGACTTATGTTTCATGAAATAGATATACCCATATCTCCTCAAGTCATCCGTGAAGGTAAGAACATAAAGATAACCACCGCGCGATGCTACACTCATTGGGACACACACATCGGTATGTATGATTTCCAATAAGTCCGTAGCTCGCTCCATCATACCAGAAAATGGAGTCTTAGTCATTTTACCCATCAGACATGCTTCGCATCTTTCAAGTGATTCGAATTCAAGTGATTCAAGAAGTCCATCGGAATGGAGTTTCTTCATACGCTTCACTCCAATATGACCAAGACGACAGTGCCACATATAGGTCGAGTTATCGCTCAATTTCAAACGTTTAGCTTCAATGTTATTAATGTGTGTATTTCCACAATTGAGATTCAATAAGAATATACCATCTATCAAAGGTGCATGTGCATAAAACATATTACTCATATAAATCGAACAACCATTATTCTCGGACTTAAACAAGTAACCGTCTCGCAATAAACATGATCCTAATATAATGTTCATGCTCAACGCAACCACCAAATAACAATTATTTAAGTATAAAACTAATCCCGATGGTAGATAAAGAGGTAGTGTGCTGACCGCGATCACATCAACCTTTGATCCATTTCCAAGGCGCATCGTCACCACGTTCTTCGCTAGCTTCCGTTTATTCTGCAGCATCTGTTTCAAGTTACAAATATGAGCAACCGAACCAGTATCAAATACCCAGGCACTACTACGAGTACTAGTGAGATACACATAAATAGCATGTATATCGGATATACATTTCTTCTTGATGTTGCCGTTCTTAAAATCCGCCAAGTACTTAGGGCAATTCCGCTTACAGTGACCTTCTCCCTTGTAGTAAAAGCACTCAGTATCAGCCTTAGGCCCAGCCTTGGTCTTCTTCGTCGGCTCTATAACTTTATTACCGCCCTTCTTGAAGTTTCCCTTTTTCTTAGACTTGCCTTGCTTCTTGAATTTGGTGGTCTTATTGACCAACAACACTTGGTGCTCTTTCTTGATCTCCACTTCTGCAGATTTTAACATGGAGAAGAGTTCGGGCAACGACTTGTCCATGTTTTGCATATTGTAGTTCATCACAAAGTTCTTTTAACTTGGTGGTAGTGATCGGAGGACACGGTGAATCCCCAAAGCATTAGGAATCACTATACCTAAGCTTTGAAGCTTGCTTGCATGCCCAGACATCTTAATCACGTGCTCACTGACAGCGCTCCCCTCTTCCATCTTGCAGTTAAAGAACTTTTCAGAAGTCTCATATCTCTTAACTGTCGCGTGAGCCTCAAATATTATTTTGAGTTCACGGACAATATCATCTGGGTCATGGTTCTCAAACCTTTTCTGAAGCTCCGATTCCAAACCATACAAGATATCACACTGAACTATGGAGTACTGATTCTTCCAAGCGAGGAAAACATTCTTTACCTCATCGGTAGCATTAGCTGCAGGCGGGTCACCTAGCGGTGCATCCAGCACATAGGTCAAATTACCAGCATTGAGGACAATCCTCAAATTGCGGAACCAATCCGCGAAGTTGCTTCCATTGTTTTTCAACTTTTCTTTCTCTAGGAACGCATTAAAATTGATGGTAGGGGCCGCCATTGATCTACAACATATTTGCAATAGTTTAGACTAAGTTTATGACAAATTGAGTTCTAATTAATATTTAAATTAATCTAGGTGAACTCCCACTCAAAACAATATCCCTCACATTGCTTTAGTGATCACACGAACCAAATCCACCACATCAAAACCGATCATCATGAGAGTTGATGTAGCTTCAATGGCGAACAATCAACATGTTCATCATATCTACTATATGAATCATGTTTTACCTTTCGGTGATCCGTGTTCCGAGACCATGTCTGTACATGCTAGGCTCGTCAAGATCAAACCTTAGCTTCCGCATGAGCAAATCTGGCTTGCTCACCCAATCATCACGTGGTGCTTCGAAACAACGAGCTTTAGCAACGGTGCTTACTAAGGATGAACACTTTATAAATTGAAATTTTGTGCTTGAGGGATCATCTTATAATGCTACCGTCGCGAACTAAGCAATACAAGATGCATAAAAGGATTAACATCACATGCAATTCATAATATGTGATATGATATGGCCTTTTTTCTTGTGCTTCTGATCTCCATCTTCAAGCACGAACATGATCTTCATCATCACCGGTATGGCGTCAAGGTCAATGGCGCCGCTTCATGGTTGTCGTCCACCAGCATCAACTATTACAACTACTTTGAATAGACATGCAGGTCTTTAACGGAATTAAAAGACAACCATATGGCTCCTGCCGGTTGCCGACTTACAATAAGGAACATTGCATACATCATATATAATCATAATCATGGCCATATCACATCACATCACACCCCTGCAAAACAAAGTTAGATGCCTCTAATTTTCTTTGCATATTTTACGTGGTTTGGGGATTTCAATAAGTGTCGTTCTAACTTACGAACAAGAACCACAACGTTGATGTTTGAACTACCAAGTGCCTGTTGTAAATTGAATCTATACTATGATGGGAGAGACAGACACCCGCAAAGCCACTTATGCAATACAAGTTGCATGTTGAGCGTGGAGCAAGTCTCATGAACGATGTCATGTAAGGTTAGCCCGGGCCGCTTCATCCCATCATACCGTAAGATGCAAAGTACACAAAAAGTAATTGATAATAAAAGCACCACCGCCCATAATGACCATTGTGTTCTACTCGTGCAACAGATCTACATATAGACACGACTCTGATACCACTGTAGGGGTTTGTAGCATGGAACACAAAAAATTTCTACTGCATGCACACAAACAAGCCAAGATCTATCTACTAGATTGTAGCAATGATTCGATAGAAGCACTCACCCTCGAAGATTCAAAAGCGGTTAATGAGAGCAGATTCTCGTGGGTGATGTAGTCGTACACTTGCCGATCTCAAGATCGTGTAGACGATCCTTCCGGCGTTGCGTTCCGGCATCGCTTCCGCAGTCGGTCACACATTCGGTACTCGATGAAGACCTTCCTCTCCCTTGTTCCAGCAGGCAGCAGAGGTTGTAGTTCCCCCCTTGCAATTTCGGCAGCACGACAGCGTGGTGTCGGAAGTAGAGGGAAGATCCCGCAGGGCTTCGCCTAAGACGGAGCGAGTTATGGTGGATCTAGGGTTTCCCGGTGATCTAGGGTTTATAAGACCGGGAGGAGGAGGTGTCAGCGGCGGCTAGGGCAACGGCGACGGGCCGGCGGCGGCGCGACGGTGGCGGTGCGGGTGTGGAGGGGCTAGGGCTTGGTGTTTTGGGGCATCCCTCCCCCTCTATTTATGAGAGGGGGCAGCCTTGGGAGGGGAGGATTTGAATCCAAATCCAAACCCAAGTTAGATTGAAAGGACTCTTTCCTTCTTCCACTAGGAAACCATTGTTCCAGTTTGACTTTTCAAACTTCCCGTTTGACTTTCAATTCAGAGCTTTAATTCTCTCTTGCAAATGCCCAAACCAAGTGACCTAGGATATGATCCAATCAATCCACTTACCCATGACACATTCATGGACCATTCCCCTTCCGGTCCGGTGAACCTTCTAGAACCTTCTAGAACCTCTCCGATGAAAACATCGAAATCATTCCCGAACTCCGGAATCAGACTTTCCTTATATGAATCTTATTCTCCGGACCATTCCGGATCTCCTCGTGATATCACGGATCCCATCCGAGACTCAGAACAACATTCGGTATCCCTATTAACATTCCATATCTACTAAACAACATCGAATCCTAAAGTGTGTCTCCCTACGGTTCGTGAATTCGGACATGACCGAGACACTTCTCCGAACAATAACCAATAGAGGAATCTGGAAATTCATATGGCTCCCACATATTTATACGATTACTTTGCGATCGAATGAACCACTTACATACGATACCAATTTCCCTTTGTCTCGCGATAGTTTACTCATCCAAGGTTTTGATCGTCGGTATCTCTGCATACCTAGTTCAACCTCGTTACTGATAAGTACTCTTTTCTCGTTCCCGTGACATGTGATCCCTTATGAACCAGTCACATGCTTGCAAGCCAATTGGATGACATTCCATCGAGAGGTCCCAGAGTATATCTATCCGTCATATGGATAGACAAATCTCACTCTTGATCCATTTGCCTCAACACATACTTTCTGAACACTCAATGCCACCTTTATAGCCACCCAGTTACGGTGTGGTGTTTGATGTCATCAAATCATCCTTCCGGTGATGGTGATTAGCATGATCTCATGGTCGAAGGAATTAGGTTACTATGTATCAGAAAGCTTATTGCAAACGAACTATTGAAATGACTTGATCTTAATGCTACACTTATCTATAGGAGTATGTCCATCATACCATTCTTCTAATGATATGATCTTGTTGTTAACAACATCTCAATGTTCATGATTGGGGAACCACGATCATCTATTAACCAACAAGCTAGTATTATATAGAGGCTTTACTAGGGACTCTAATTTAGTTTACAAATCACACAAGTATTAATGTTTTTGGTTAATACTATTATAGCATGAATGTAAACATTTATCGTAAACACAAAGATATAATAATAACCACTTTTATTATTGTCTTTAGGGCATATCTCCAACAATAATAATGTATTGAAGACAAGAGATCACCTCTTCTTCCGTTGCCCTTTTGCTAAATCATGTTGGCAACATTTTTGTGCTTCTTTTCAGTGTACATCATGGACATAATCATCTAGACTGCATCTCAGTTAAAGTCACTAATCGCTCGGCCTTTCTGTATGAAAATCATTTCTCTTGGATCATGGTCCATCTGGATGACTTGAAATGCCCAGACTTTCCGGGGATTAGAGCTAAATTTTACAAATGCAGGACACTCTGCAAACCTGAATTGAGGTGGCTGAAATCAGAGCAACAAAGAAGAAATGTGGCCTCTTTGCAGCCTGGGTAGATAGTTTTATTTGAACTCTTTCAGTTTGTTTGCTTTATTTTTTTGTGTTTTTAACTTTTGTACAACCCTCATGTACATTTGTAATATGTTGAAAAATCAATAAAAATACAGAGTAGTCGTGTTGTTTTAGTAAAAAAACATACATAAAAGAATGTGACGCCTACTCAATCAGCATAACCACTGACACTATCACATTAGCAAAAACAAAATTACACCAAATTATATACTTTGTGATAATCAGCCTGGCCATCGAGGTACATGAAAATCTATTACCTAAATATCCACAATCAATCCATTCTTGTAGTGTCCAACTTCTTTTTTACGCTTCAATTACTTTCCTACTCTGCACTTCTATGCACATCATACTTCTCTGCACTTCTATCCTCCTAGGACGACTCCTATTCCGCTAGTAATCCCCACCGCGGGGTCGCCGCTGCGTGGCCGCGCCCCTCCGATCACCGCCAGGGACATAGTCGTCATCAACGAAGCTTGGCCTCTCCGCTCGTTCTCGGAAGGAGAAGAACCTCTGCATCAGCAACAAACAAAATCACAACATGTAACATCTAAATACGGTAGCTACCAAAGTGACAAAAGAGAAGTATATTCAGGGTACATACCCTTGTCTTCGAGCCACTGGATGCCTGCGACCGGACATAGTCGAGCACCCGGAGGAAGATCTCGTATCCCTTATCGGTGAAGTTCTTGAGGTAGAAGACGATGAGGTCGCCGGCGTTGGCCCGCAGGTACCGCAGCCTCTCCTCGATGTTGGGCTCATACTGCATCACCAGCGGCCGCACGAAGGTCTCGTACACGATGTCAGTTCCCTGGTCCAACGGGGACAGTCACACACACAATAAGCAAACATTTGTTTTGTTCAGACATGTATGAGTCAGCAGACCACTGCAGTCAGGGTTATGCAGCAAACCCAGTGACCTACCCTTGTCTGGGGGTACCAAAGGTAGACGAGGAAGGCGAGCCTGAGTTCATAGTACATCGGTATCCTGTGAAAGGAACAAAATGGTCTGTCAGAGAGCAGGTATACTTTTTTCTTCTGAAAAAAGAAGCCATGACCTGGGATGATAACCTTGATGTCAGGGCGCCTGCGATTTCGTCGAATATGACCAGGAGCACTAGAATGATCCTGCAAGGTTGCTGAAATTGGTCAAGCTGTGTGAGGTCAAGATCTCTAACCAGTTATGTCATGCCACAAAGTCAAACTACATGAGCATTTCAGCAATTATTAGGTGATGCGTTCCCAATTGCTCAAATCGGGCACGGGACGCGTCCTCGATTCTATCGACTACAGCCAATTGCAAGCATCGCGTAAGCAGCAAATCCTAGGAAACCGAGGCAGCCGCTAAAACGAAAGAATGAGGATTGCTCCGAGATAAAGGATTCTGAATCAGTACCAATACTGGCACCAGAACCGGAGCTGATCCGTCCTGCCGGTCCGCTGCTCGACCGCCTTGAAGCACTCCAACGCCGGCATGGCATACCCGAACAGAACCCTGCAGCCCAGAGCGATCAGCGGTGGAGTCGAGCAGGCGGAGGCATGGCGAATTCCACCAGAATTGCCGGCAAAAGAGAGGTCGGAGGAAAACCACCACTTACGTGAGAAATTTCGTCAGTAGCTCGACAGACATCTTGAATTCTCGGGGGGAAGAGGGGAAGGAGGCGAAGATCTAAGCAATCTAGCTACCTAATTTCTTGATGAGTTCTTGGAAACAAGATGCTACTATAGATAAATTGGCCGGCCAGCCCAGGTGATGTGTTTGGTGGACTATGACTTGCTTGCCTTGCCAAGTTGCTTGCGGACAGGAGAAGACAGGTGGTTAAGCTTCAGCAGCCCCAACCGGCAGGATCTCCTCTGGAAAGGAAATCTGCGGTTTTGCACTTTCAGCTGCGTTTTGTGGTCAATGATGGGTGGGCCATTGGATTGGGCATTTTGGGACGCATCCTGGATAGGAGGATCATGGAAGTATTTGTGAATATACTAGTAGAGGGAAAGGTGATTGGGATTGTTCATAAAGAAAACATCAATAATGTGGGACTAATTTGGTGCTATTAGCCTGGTGTGACACAAAACCTACCCAACCAAAAAGTGAGCACAGAAGTATTGGGTCAGTACACTCTGGTTGACTGGAAAACAAGCATGTGTCAAAAACAACATGTTATAAACCAATTTTGCTTTCCCCATACAAGGAAACTAACCTACACCAAGAATACTGGAGCTTAATTAGCATCATAATCATGCTTTCCACGTACTCCCTCCGGCCCATATTAATTTGCTCAAATTTGTTGGATAAATCTAGACACTATTTAGTATATAAGTTCATCCAAATTTTAACAAATTCAAGTCAACTAATATGGATCGGAGCCTCGGAGGGAGTATGTTTATTAGGTTGAAGTAAATAGTAACTTAATTCGTCACACAAGTGTACTTCTAGTAGTATAAGATATCATGTGACATGTAGTATGTTAGAATATAGTTGTTTCACTCACGTAAGTGATGGCTGATGCAAAATGACATTACCGCGTGAACATATATATTGATAACACAATATACGCAAATCTAGGTTGATGACTCATGGAAACTTGCTTTCACTAATCCTTCTAACGACGGTACTCACTGGGTCCCTTCGATTATCACAACTCATATTGTGAAAATCTAGAATTCAAATAAACCAAACCAATTAAACATCACATGTATGGTGAGATATGTGTAAGAAGATGCCGCATTTTCTCCCCCTTTCATTATATAGTGAGAGTGATTGCCAATTTTATAATCTTCTCACATCGTACCATAGTTTTTTTTAGGAAATAGTGAGAGAGTTTTCCACTATAATTTTTATAATTACAAAAAGTGATACATGTAAAAGGAAGACAGAAAATGCTAAAAACTAAAGAAAACTGGAAATTACATTAGGTTACGTCTCCATTTATTGAAACTTTCTTTTCATTTTGTGGCTACTCATGGCTAACTCATTGTAATATATTGCCTTCCATCCATGAATCATTTGTCTTTGATTTTTCAATTCTTTTGTTATTTCTTATTTATCCAAATGCTCCAAGTTGCAAGGATGATAATTTCCATAGCGAATGGAAGCTTCAACTTGTTCTTCATGTCATTTATTGCTCCTAGGGCTGGAAGATTTGTTGATCTTTGTGGGCAGACTATATCCCAACATGCCCTAGCAAATGGGCAGTCCCAGAAGAGATGTAATAGTGTTCGATTTTCATCACACTCAAATAATAGCACATTTTTAAGATGGCAAATGGAAGCTTTCCTTTGCAACATATATCTTGTGTTCATCCTATTATGAAGTAATAGCCAAAACAAGAGTTATGCTTTTGTTGACAGTTAGTTTTCCAGATCCATGTAAATTGAGGTGGTGCTGCATCAAACCTTGCCAGAACTTTATGTGCTTTTGAAGCAGAAAAACATCAGAGTTCCAAATATGTGACCACCATCAATTTGTACAGAGGGTATGAGTTCTAAAGCACTGTTGCATACTCTAGTTGTAAAAATTCTTGATATGCTTGCTGAGAGAGGGGCAAATTGAACATGTCCTCTAGATATTCTCGACTGACTACTTGAGAGACTGTAATTTGCTATATTTTTTGGAAATGAGTGTAAGTGTGGTAATTTCTGGTGCATGCGTACTTCATGCTATAGATCTGATCAAAATAGAGCACTTCGAGCACCTTCAAATTACATGTAGCCATAGGTGTATATTGATTAAGAAGTTTAGGATGGCCCCTCCACCAGAATGATCCTTCCACTCTCTGACCTGAAAGTGTATTGTTGTTGTAGTAGGAATCCATACAGGATTCACCAAAGGTGTATCAATCTTGTTGAAGAACTTGTGTAGATTTTTCAGCATTAAGGCTTTATTCTTTAATTTTTTAACTCCTGATCCACCTTTCCACCTCGGTTCTTGGGTTTACACACTACGGACCATGCAACCAGGGCAAGCCTCTTATTTTGAAAATCTAGTTTCCTCCATAAGCAATGTCTCTTGTATATCTAGAAAACACATGAAGAAGATTGGAATAGATGATGGGATAGATTTTACCAATTGCAACCTTCCTCCATATGCTAAAACATTGTACTATAATCAAGGTATTTTCCGGTTTTACTTCTATTAATTAACCAATTACTCCTTGTTAACAAGGTGGCTGCTTTTTTTTGGCCCATGGTTCATGACTAAGAAACCACGTGGGTGTTATCTCATGATTTTTTTGGAAGGTCCACATATATCTTACATTTTTATCCCCAAATGCGTGTTTTTTATTTGACATTTGTATAGAAGTATATTCTACATTACATTATGGGATGTTAAAATTCCTTTTTTAGTCGATGAACTAAAATTAACTTGAGGTAACTTAAAAATCCTTATTGAAATTAGTTTTGATTCAAGCCAGAGTTTTGTTCCATAATATCTCTATAATATAGTATATGTTCATTCAAGTTTGATTTAAATTCACCCTTCTTCCTCTATAAAATCCCTAAAAATATAAATAATATTTTTAGGTAAAACTTATTTTCTATATCCATCATATTGTGGATGGGCCTTCGGTGCAAAGGCAGGCGTTTCACCTCCTTTTGAAAAAGGAAAGTGGATAGACCTGGCATGCGGGTCACACGTGTGAGAATTTCAGTAACCATAAATTGATTATTATGCAACCAAATGAAGACTTCACAATTTGGTAGGATCTTTGACACAATGTAACAACTACACGGTAAAGGTGAAATTTACTTGAATCTGTCAGCCGATTATCAGAGATTCTAGTGGGACTCATAGATCAGTTACAAGAATGCTTTAGAGGACGCTCTTTGAAAATGTACAAATTGCACATGTGTCTTATATAAAGTTTATAATGAGAGATTCTATTAACTCAATATGTGGCTTCAAGATGATACAACCAACAACAATCCATATACGGCTTTTGCATAACAAGATGCACAAAACCTATGAAAACCATACCTTATAGTTCCATTTTTTAAAAAATACTCTATATGTACCATGTTAAGATGTTATGTACTTCAAATCAATTTCCGTGTTGTACAGAGCAAAAGAAAAGAATGTCTAAACAACATATACAAACGTGCAAAGTCAATCTAGTTTCCTCGGAATGTTCCCCCCTTTGTTAAAACATGGCCCCCTTCTAGATATTATTTCGTTTCTTCTTAATGAAAATGCATCTTCCTTCCGTTGCTCTACAAATAACGTGTGCGATAAATTCTATACAGAATTCGTATGTGCATATATTTTCACAAAATTTGCAAGTTTACATATTCTAACAATGACAAAACCAAAAATAAGAAAGAATTCGGTGCCTATTCTCAAGTTTTTTTTTTTAAGTCTTTGCATAGACCTGTGTAGCGTAGGCTATTTTTGGTAAAACATGAAACCGTCAAGCCGCAAGTTGAGACGGGCTCCACTACTCCTTATGACTTTGTGCCTCGAACCTAGAATTAGGTTTTGTTATCTGCTCGTGTCATGTCATGTTGTAACTTGTGCTGTTCCCATGCCGAGATCGTAATATATCTTGGCAGGCAGCTCGCTCTATGCATTCGGTTCGCACGCCTAGCCTAGGTGTCTCAGCGAAGGGAGCAGTGTAGATTAATCAACCGTGAGATTCCAATTAGCCCCATCAGCTCGGGGTGCTAGATAATGGCGTTGACGACGCTGAAACTTTGGCGAGGTTCGTGAATTTAGGAGTTTGGTTAGTCAGAAGTCAGGACTCTGGCTGGAATGACATATGTTTGCATGAGAAATCAAAGGTCCACGCCGAAACATGTTTTGACTTCAGAAATCTGAAGAATGGCTCCGTAACTGCTAGTAGAGGCTGTGTGCATCGACTGATGCAGAGGCCTGATGCAGAGGCCGGGGTTTTCTCCTCTTTTCGAAAAAAAGAACTGCTAGTAGAGGGCAGAATGAACACACTGGGCACCAATTAATCTTTGGAACTGCAATCTGACGGCCCTGTTTATCCCACCACACTGTGCGTACCAGCAGCTCTGAGCTACAGGTGTAAAAACAGAAGCGCGTCAGGCAGCAGCATAGTGGGTTGGTTTGTTACGCTTGGCTTGATGGCTGATGCTGCAACCGTGCAGCGAGGAGCAACGCGACGCACAGTGCTAATGCATCCCAATGATGAAGACGCAGAGAGATTTTCAGGTTCTTAAATTCGCTCGGGTCGATCGTACGTCCGTTTCGTCGCACAGTGTGTCGTCTGCAGTTTCATCGTTCACGTCTGCAGCTGCAGCTAGCTCGTGGCCCAGGGAATTGGCTTTATAGAGACGAAAAGACTAGCCGCTAGCTGAAGAAATACTTGGCCAGAATCGTACGAACATGTTCTGCAGGGGTATAGTCTAGAGGATGGGATTTTTGTTTCAGGCGACATGATAGTAAGATTTGCTTCAGGTAGTCGTTCGAGCTGTGGCCTGTGGAGAGTAAAACGTGCAGGCAGTCTGACTGAACCATGTTTTTTCTTATAGAGGGAAGAGCTTGCAAAAATATGTACTACTCCCTCCGATCTATATTAGTTGACTTGGATTTATAAAAATTTGGATGAACCAATATACAATAGTGTCTAGATTCATCCAAATTTAGATAAATCCAAGTCATCTAATATGAGTCGGAGAGAGTATTTCAATCATCAGCCTGATGGCAGTGTAACACACTCTTCAGCACAAGGTCCACAAGGACACAATCGCTCGAGAATGGATCGATGCATTTCGATGGGACCTGCTTGCTTCACATTACTCGTGCTCGTGCGTCCTGTCATCGTCTGAGCTAGTTATAGTTATGGACCATGATAAGCAACAACAGATTCACGGGTCCCCTGCCTACAGCCTGCTCAATGCAATCAAGGACTGCCCAGCGAGGCTTATTCAAGGGGAACGACCTAACAGCCGCGTGTACTTCTCGTTTAAGATTTGCATACGTACATAGAAATATCCATATCCTATATCATAGACCGGAGTACGTCCTTGTTTGCTCAACCAACGTCGAAAACTGATATAGGAAAGTTAAAATCCAATGTTTGGGTTCCAAACAAGTTCCTCCTCCTTCAAAAGGAAAAGTGGCAGCGGACTAGGGTTCCACCCTAGCCGCCACCATCTGCCTCGTCCTCGTCCTCTATGGTCGGGAATTAATAGGTACCCACCTCAGATGCTTGCCGCTTAGGTTGTGAGAGGGAGTGGGGACCTCGGACCTGAGCTTGGTGTCATAGTAAGTGTTAGATATTGGTCAACTCTGCATCGACATTATGGCGGCTATACCGGCGTTGTGCGGGACAAGAATATGGTATACTCATCTCCTCGTCCACATCATCGGCGGCGATCTCACGGGTGGTACTGAGGAGGGCGAGGATTTGTCTGTTCCATGGGGTGGATCTCGTCGTGTCTATATGTGTTATAGGTTTGGTATTAGAAGTTTCGAATCAACTCAAGGATTTAATAGCCATGATTTTGGCTCTAGAGTGTTGGTCCTTAGGTACACGTGCACGAAGATTTCCCGACTATCATCAACAACGACAGGCCAGCTCTGGTAAGGGAGCGACAACAATGGTGAGTCAGCGTCTCGCTCTAACAGCAATAGTGTTCATTAGGTGGTCCAAGGATATCCATATGATTTTTATTATATTTGGCATGCTTTTTACTTCCATGTAAACTCATGAAATAGATCTAGAGCTTTCCCTGGAAAAAAAGGTTTAGAAACTTGACGTTGTGCTTTTTTAAAGAAATCTATATACTTACACATATGACAAGACATATGCTTTGGGACATTTGCAAAATGTTGAGGACGTTACATTGCTTATCTATTTATGTTATGAAATATCTATACAAAGTTTTCAATCTACCTATCAGAACAATATTGGCAGACGAAGTTGTTAAAGTTTAATTAGATCTTGTTAGAGTATGTATATGTGTATAAACTAGAGATTGACTAGAATTATACATCTTGTACTTCAAGTCACCACCTACCTATGTGTAACTCTATATAAACTTCCACAAGAATCATTGCAATACAATACAATATTTTAGGGATTCAATATTCTCCACGGAGCTATAGCTATGTCTAAAATGTCATGCAATTGTGAACAATGTCGGGCCGGCTCCGGTGGTTAATCTTACTCCCATTAGGGATCAGACCTTACTAGACAACAAAAAAGTGATTTTTTTTTTAAAAAAAAGGTAATCATGTGGGCATGGTTTAAAAGGAAAAGAGCAAAAATAAAATTTTCTATACTTGTAATTAAATGTTAATGTCGAGTAGTAATACTCTCGCCGATCCGAAAAAGAATATTATAAATTTATCTAAATTCATATGTATTTATATATTAAAATATATCTTCATACATACGAACCTAGTCAAAAATCTGTCCATTTCGCGTGGGTTGTGAACTTGTGGTGATCGCTTTGGGCAGTGCCATCGGAGAGTAGAGAGTAGCTGTACACTCTATTTTTCATTTTCAGAAGGCCTCCTCCATTATTCCTCTAGAATAAGGACAAGCTGCCAGACTTTTCACACCGTCTCTCATGTCGGTGGGGCAGTGTCCTAATTTTTTTTCTCCCGTCACACAACAAACATCATGGATCAATTGGAACAACGCACGGACTAACAAGATGCCAGATCAACGCACGGCGACCAACAATAGCATCGATCCTGCATCATGGCGGCGCTGGAGGTTGTCGCCGTGTTGATCATCACCAGCATCCCGATCATTGTCGTGCTCCTGGTCATCTTCGCCGTGCTACACAACAAGCCTGTGAACTTGCGCATGTAATTCTCCAAGCTCCACCTCGCGAAGAAGTGCACTTACAATCAGGACGACCCTGCAGGGCTGTAACATCCCAAAAATATCAAACTTAGATCAACAAAACACTAATCCTAAAGTTTAGAGTTAACAAAAACTTTTTTAAATCAATTCATGAAAGCATGTCTATGTGCATGCATGAATTTTGAAATTCTTTAAAACCACTTTGTTTGTGTGATCCATTGCTTGTAAAATGTTTCTTAGGTGAAAAGAACATCATCTAAAACATTCCCCACACTTTTCCTAAAGAAAAATAAGTCAAAACCAATATATTAAGTGAATGGTCATTTTGACCAATTTAACTCCCATGCCTACTTTGGCTGTCTCAAACTTTCAAAACCTAACAGAAACTTTTCTGGATCTTTGCACCCCTTGAATGTACTCATAACAAAGTATCAAGGCCCACCTTGTGATCATCCAGAAACTTTCAAATCCATAGTTTAAATGACAACTCAAAATTGAATCTTCTTCATATGGGAAGATCCCACTTTTTCAAAACCCACTTAAACAAGCTCAATTTTCAAAACCCAAGCATCTGCAGACTCACCAGAACCAATCTAGCAAACCCACCAAAAATCATTTCAAAATTCAAAACTTGATTTCATGCGGCCATTTCATCAAACAGGTTGCAGACACAAATCAAACAAAACACAAAACACTATAGTGTGCAGTGATTCTTGCCTAACTTGTTCCCTAGTCGGCTCTCACACACCTCAGTAGATCATCTAGAAAGATTAGCCCAACACTAGCACCCTGTGAGCTTGCCATTCCCATTAATGGTGAACAGCCGAGCAACCCCATGTCACCCCAAAGTGGACAGCAAGCTAGGAGCAGCAGCAAGCCTAGCCAGCATGTCTGGGAGGCAGCCCACCGTCCACCGCCACTGCCTGTCCCAGCCGCGAGCGTTGCCAAGCCCTGGACCACGCGCGCAAGACACGCCCAGACCATGCCGAGCGTGCGCCAGAGCGCCACCCTCGACCACCACCCACAGACCGTGCGCCGCCCTCACCGCGCGCACACACGATCACCACCGACCCAGGAGACCGCCAGACATCCCCGTTTAACGCCCCGCGCCATACAGCCACCGCCCGCCGTCGAGAACGCCGCCTCTGCCGCGCAGAGCACCGCCCGTTCCAGACCAAACCACACCGCCCCATCACTCGCGACCATGCCGTTGAGCATCGCCAGGAGACACAGCACCGTCCCCTACCCTTGCCCATGCCATTAGCTGCCTGTAACATCGCCTCCGACGAGCTCACCTTGCGCCCCGACGGTCCCCTCGCTCGACTATAAATAGAGGCCACCCCCGCACGATTTCTTCACACCATCTCACTCCCCTCTCCTCACTGACCGTACCACACCATTCTCAGAGCAAGGCGAGCACCACCCTGCCGGAATTTCACCGGAGCCTGCCGCTGCCGGAGAAGAAAGGAGCCATCGATTGGAGCCGCCCCAGGAGAAGCCACCGGTACCAGGAGGTTCGCCGTCGTCGACTTCGTCGTTCGCCCGCCTCGCCGACCCTCGCCCGTACCCCGGTGAGCCCCCAGCACCCCTCACTGGCCGCGCTAGGTTTCGTTCTCGCCGGAGCTGTCTCGCGTCGACGATGACCCTCAGCCGTTGGATTAGAACCAGATCTAACGAACCACGTTGCCCCATACCGCTTCGCCCAGCCCCGTGTCACTGACGAGTGGGGACACCCACTTAAGCAGCCCGCGGGAGCACTGCGCTTAGCAGGCCGGCCCGTTAGAATTTCCCGCGCAGCCCAGCATTTCAAATTAAACTTTTTCTTTTTAAATTCAAACACACTTCAGTACCCAACTTCAAAAATCAACCCAGATCAATTTAGTGCACCAAATTAGATGAAACCAATTTTGTTGGAAAGTTCTGTGAATGCTTAATCCAAGCCCGTTGGATTCAAGTCATTTGGATTTGTAGATCACCCTTAGCAAAAATGACAAGGCAGAAGCTTTTCTGCATTCAAACATTTTTCAAATTTAAACCACAATAGCTTTTGAGTTGATTCCAACTCTCAAAAATCACTTTCAACCATACCTTTCAGAATATATAAAAATATATATAGGTTACTTGCAGAAATAATGTTCAAGGAATAAAGGAATGCTTCATAAGCATTTCTAGCCACTTTAATTAATTAAAATAAAAGGGCAAAACCTTGTTAAATTGTGACACCACTTTAAATCACATTCCCATGGACTACAACATGTGGTGATGACATGTGTCAACATGATCCCATGTTTAGTTTGGAGAATATTAAATATTAAGTAGTTCTTCAATGAGTAGAAATTACTTTTTCTAAAATAAGAAGACTTAAACCAATCCTTAACCTTGTAATGTTAGAGATGATGCTAGATCATCTATAGGACCCTTGTGTGTGATGATTGCAAGTAGTTAAGTACTGTTTGGTGATTGTGTACCTCGTATTTATTCATAGACGCTAGTACCGACCAAGGCTACGAAGAAGAAGGAGGATACTACGAAGAGGAAGCCGAAGAGAACTTCAACCACTGCTCTGCACAAGGCAAGCTAGTAACTATGCAAGCTTATACTGATATTGATGCAAGCTAACACTTGCAAGATACCCTATTGTTGCCACAACCCATGCTTGTGACATGATTACTATATGCCCTAAGCGTATGTAACCATACCCACTTGCTAAACCAATCCTAGTTTTATGGCAAGCTTTTTACTCTATTTCCTTATCAAAGTTTACTTAGAGGCTATCCAAGAAGTTTGGTAGAGACTAGACAGTTGTGCTGAAGGTTGCATAAAGAACATTAAAATTTGGCCTAAGCTAGAAACCTTGATATCAGCTTATGATATAAGGTTGGACTTAGTTGCAACTCCACTAGTTACCACCCCTCTATTAGTACTACCCCACCTGTAGATTCTAGTGCTAAGCATAAAACTTGATCAACTTTAGATGGGAATACTTGGTGGAAAAATTGTTATGAAAACCTTGGAATGATGGATCATTCTATTGAAATGTTTTGGACATGTGTTTCCAAACACTTGATGATTTTGGTGATGAAAATGTTGAGGCATGAGCCTTAGCCCTTTATAAAACTGATGGTTGTCTGGATGCGATACCATTCCAATTTTATCGTACAACCACAATACCCGAATATTGGGTAGGGCTTGACTGGAAACTTATATACCTTAGTATTAGTTCCCTCACGGCCAAGGTCTGAGCTGAGGCTACCTTGTGAAGATTGTCCACCTGTGCAGTACCCAAGATGATAGTGGTCATGGTTGGGAGGCCAAACTCACAGGAGAGGTGCTTATACTAGGGAGTGTAAATGGAAGGTTAGGATTGATTATCCGCATACTGAGTATGGTGAATTCAGGATTTGTTCCTGACGGATGTATCGAATGTTGTGGTGAAAGTGTACAATCTCTGCAGAGTGTCAAACTATTCGAATAGCCGCGTCCGCGGTTATGGACAGTTGGAGTGGCCATACTGTTCCCCCGTCAGACTTTTCAAAATGACTTGTGAACGACCTGAGACTTTGACTTGACCACAATAGAGTTGTGACTGGAAATACAAGATCCCACTTAGGAGTTATAAAATTGTGACCAGCTTTGGAACTTAGTAGTATAAATCTGGCTTTTGCAAAACAACCCTAGAGCCTAGTGTCCTATTATCCAAAAACCCCTCTTTCTTGTTAGTATTAGTTTGCGAGTACTTAAAGAGTACTCATGGCTTTGTCCCTGGCTATTCCCATGGCCAGACTATGAAGAGGAGTACCTGGAGGATGGACCCCAGGACGGTTACGACAACTAGGATCATCTCCCATCGTCAGCATTGCCTGTGACCCCGAAGATGGAGCCTCGCCTACGCTACCGTTATTATGCCGTATTCCGCTGCTTGATGTTGTATTAAGGACTGGATCATGAGATCCCTATTTGTGTAAGAACTTATGTATCGTTGTAATGGATGAAGTACTATGGTATCCAATTCTGTTATGTCTCGTAAAAATGGTAATCCTGGGATTGCGATGTATGGCATAACAGGCATCTAGGATTGAAAAATCCGGGTGTTGACAAGGGCCATCTGCAGCCTCAAGCAATTCAGCATGTACTTAGATACGGATTAGCCAGAGGGAGCTCATATGCACGACCGGTCCTATGTTTTCTGGGGCTGTGGGATGAACTCCGAATGGTGGGCTTATCTAGTATGTAATATTATGTATTGTGTTTTGGAGCTAGTCGAGAGATTATTCGGGTAAAACTTAAAGTATGAAAGTCTAGGGGGACAAATGCCCCCCCCCACACACACACACTGAGTGGCATATAGCTCCGCTAGTGTTTTTGCTCTATGGAAAGTACTTTTTTGTCTTGTATACATATAGGCAGTCAAAATCGCAACTACCAAATTTAAACATCGATATAGCATAATTTTCTTAGAAAATAAGATCCAACTAGATCAGCACGCGCGCTTCGCCGCGCCGGCTGCCCAGCGTTGTCGCACGGCACAGTTATTTGTATCATGGTTGTTGGTGGTAGTCAAATCCTTGATTCTGGTAGACCAGCTGGTACGTAGAAGTGTGGACCAAATTTTTTGGAGCCAGGCATAAAAATTTCGCATCGTGAAGAATTTTCTTCTCTTTTTCCTCAAATTCCTGTAACCTCTCATCTTGGTGCAATAAAAAGTTGCTCCAACACGACCATTTCATAAAAAAAGGCAGGAGCAAACTGAATCCAATTTCTCACAACTGAAAACCGGAAGTGAAATTCGACTGAATGCAGCTTCCTGCAGTTTTGATTTCTATGGCAAGAACACATGGCCATTATATTCAGTTTGTTACAACTGAAAAATCAAAATTCAAATAACACGTAACATAGATCAGATTTATTGCATGGGCTAGGTGTAGAGCTCCCGAGGAGGTGCAACATTCTACATTTTCTAAGTTAAGGGGGAATAACATTAACATATTTAAGCAGACACTTTTAATAGTGTCAGGTACCCTTTTAAAGGTTTTTTGACGCGCCCTCGATAGCACGGGCAGGTTCTTTATCTTACAATGGAGCAGTTCTTTTGCTTGAGGCACCAACACGATGCATTGTACTAAACAAAATATCAAACATAACACATCAAAGCACCTGCCATGGAGAAGTACCTTATGGGGCACTCGAAGGATATTCTTAATGGTCCTTCAAGTACATTTGAATCTTCATGAAATTAAAGAGTTATCACAATGAAAACTCCCAATCATACACAAAAAATCTCCAACAGGGGGACCACCAACACCATCAAATCCACCAAGACCTGCTCATCCATCGAGTCCACTGTGAACTGCTCTTGGCAATCCATACAAACAAACCCCACTCAAGATTGTTGGTGAACCAATTCGAGTAATTTCCAAAGCAAGACATATGAACAGCTGAATTCCTTACTACTACTGCAGAGAAAGATAAATGGGAAGAACGTTCAGTTAAGTAATATTGTTGTGCAAGTAATTAAAGACAGAATAAAAGATGGTAATACCAAAAATTATGATCAAATGATCAAAATAATCAATACCAAGAAGTTCCAGATGCATTGTGAATTGTGTCTATCCACAAGCAATTGTTTGAATCTTCTTCGCAAATAAACATTAGACATGCATTGTGAAATAATCATTGTGTAAAAAACTGTCATTCCAAATAGCATTTACTTATGTATTTTTTGTATCGCATCCATCAAAAAGATTTTAGATATTATACTATACAGTTCTTACCATATAGAAATGATATTTACATCTACGTTCCTTCCTTGAATTAAATGTATGGTTGAAATCTTAGCTGACAGAGACCTAAAATTACACAGAGCAATGCAATGTGATTGAATTCCTATTGCACCTGGAGACACCAAATATGCCTATAAGTTCAAGATCCTTAGCATAATAAGTTAATGCTAATGAATAAGAAATTTTGTTTGCCTAGTCCACTTCTATTTTCCATGACACGAGTATTAGGCTACAAATTTATGTCAGCCTAGTCAACCATAAGCATTCGAATCTGCAAGTTCTCTAAATGATTTTTTTGACCCAGAAAACAATACTGCCAATGTAAAGTGATGTACGCCATAAATCTTATAACAAAAACTTAAATTGCCAGACAAATTTTTAGGCATCAGCCAAAAGCATATGTTGGCACATTCATTGCATCCTTCTTTCTTTCACTTTCACCATGGAATTAGGTTGTCATACATAGAAGTTTACCTGAAATTTTACTGCAAAATATTCCGTACCAAAAATTTCAGCAAAATAATGATTATTATTTAATACCTATAAACATCAGCAGTAGCATACTAATGAAATTGCCATTAAATTTTTCCCAAGTTAACTGGATCAGTACCATTACTTCTAAATTACTTCTCATTTTAGATCTGCATGTTTTCCCGTACAAATTACACATAACCAATATTCAGGTTCATGAGAAACATGCTCCCAGAAGAGGTTATACAAATACACAAAAGCAATTAGTACACAAATTATTGTTATAGATCACCTTATAGAGTGAAAATTTGTTGTTTCTACCCATCTCATACAGATGAGAAAACGGTCATGTTCTTTACCATGTCAGACCCAATGTAACCGTGCACTTGTAAAATTTCCAATCGTGTTTTTATGCTACTTAGATCAAGATCATAAGTCATACATTATGTTTTTGGATCTGTTCTCATAATTTGTTTTGGATCTAGAAGCAAATCTTCACACAAATTTAACACATGGTAAACTTATCAGAAAAAAGAGAAAAGTGGATTACGCACGGTCGAGCGAGTACTAAACCACACCAATGCAACATGAAAGATTCGTAAGTCGTTGGTGGTGTAGATTCCATGTTTCAGACTTGTCATTCTGTGTCTGCAATTGAAAGCAAGAAGTCTGAAAGAAAAACATGTCAATTGAACTACTATGAACAAATCACAAAGAAGTTACATGCATGAAGGAAGAGAATGAGAACATGCAAGGGAAGATAGCTTAATTCTTCTTCTGTGCTTCATTAAGATGGTGAAAAGGCAAAACCACATATGCATAGAGGCTGGAAAATATACGGAAGAGATCTGGAGGGGAGTATGTTGCTTAAAGAAAACTATTCCAGGGAAAACTCTTCACGAGTATGGAAGAAGGGAAAGATGACCAGACCGAGGGGATGGAGGCAAGGTGTGTGTCACCTGGACATTGGAGTCCCCGCGTCGGTGGCTGCTGGAATAGCCACTTCACTCGAGCACAACGTGCTCATCGCCCTGTATTCGTCGGGAAGCTCTTCTGACTGGCCTTCGCCAGGTTGGAGCGCAGCAACATCATCCCTACACCCTGCATCATCAAGTAATTGCACGCATCCATCAGAAGAGATAAAAAAAATAGAATGGTAGAAGACACCCATCAGAGAAGAAAGGCAGATTCGGCGTATGCCTAACCTGTCTTGGCGGGCGACTGAGGCAGCAAAGTAGGACACCTTGCCCTATCAAATCGACGACGGCGTGGCCTTTTTAGTCGCTGTCGAGCGTCGGTGTCCTGCCGCTATACCCCGTTGAATGGAGTCAACGCTTTTGGGCACGGAACGCCGCAAGCATATGACCACGACGACAGCAGTCGGCGGTGGGCGGGGGAGCAAGAGAGGAATAAAGGAGGAAGTATGACCGCTCACCTTGCCTACAATGTCGCTCCATATTGTGCTTATGCCACGGGTCCCTCACGCACCGAAGGAAGGTATCCTAGGAGCATGGATCCATGGCGGATAGGGCGTGGGAGGCGCCTAGCGTTGCCAGAACTCGGTCGGTGAGGATTTCTAGGCGCTTCTCTGAAGTTTGGTCAAACCTTCAAAGCGGTGTGCAAATGAAGAAAGGAGGGGAGGAGCACGATAAACATGGACTCCTCTAGGCGCGGTGTACCCACCGAAACCACAACGTCAATGACAGATCGGGCCCCGAAATAGAGGGTCACCTGTGAGACGTAAAAGAAAAACAAACGCCCATGCACACGCATTGTTGGAGGACGCGTGTCGAAGCATACCATGGACGGCAGCGAGAGGCAAGACAACAGTGCAACGACGCGTTCACATGACCACACCCAGCATCAGACAAAAACAAAGGCCCACAAGCAGACAGAGAAGATCGCATGGCGCACCACAAGACCCCTCAGAGGCCGTCCTACTGCTCACGCTTAAGCAATTAGTTAATAATCGACGGTGAACATATCATATATCTCCTCAACCATATGTTCTTGATATTGCTCTTTTTTAAAATTTATTATTCATTCACAACCCATATTGTGTAACTTGCATGAAAGTGGTGAAGTTCTTCATAGATGGATTTCTTTCCCAATCTCCTTCAAAATCTCTTTCGGAATTCTGATGTTCTTGTCAAAAGCTCAATGATGTGTCTCTTTATCATATATAGAAAGAAGGATGGCTTAAAAATAGTTACTTCATGATTGTGAATGTTTTTGTTGGAAGCGTTGCTGCTCGCATGGCAATTGATTATTCATTTTCTCACGATCCCCCATTAAGTTTTCTTAAACCATTTCCCGCCGATGAATATATATTTTCCTACATTTGCTATCAGAAGATGATGAATTGGCCTAGCCGAGACAACTTCTTTAATAAGTACCCATCTCATTAGTTGGGTGTCATCAGTTATTCTCTACTATTATATTACACGAGTTTTGAAACAGTGATTTACCACCCCCACAGTTTTCTCGTCGAAACATCACTCTAAGTGATACAAACCGTTGATTCGACAAATCAAACGGACTATGCAGAATCAAATCCAAAGAATAACGACTGTTGATTTACATACATCTACCCATCCACTGACTGTTTGTTGCTCAACCGGCCCCAAGACCATTCGTTGTCACCTCTTTTTCCTCACGCGGTCGCGTTGCTCCTCCTCTTCCAGCACCCAGCATACATCCGACAGCTCAACCTTGCCACTCCTTTCTTCTCAGGAGACCATCTCACTCTTTTCTCCAGAAATCAGCTATTGAAAAACCGCAGCCTTCTAGCACAGGCTACGGATGCTGATTCGCTGCATAACCAGCTCAAGCGCATCCCCATTCCCAAGCATTTGTGCCCCTCACTCTTGTCTCCGTAGAATGATCCCATCTTCCCTCCCTGTGTCCCTCACACTAAACCCTCTTCCAGCCTTGTCCGACGTATAAGGAAGTAGAGGCATGGTGATAACTCGCAGCAGCCCATGCACCACATAGGGAGAAGGTCTTCGTTGGTCATTCAGAGACAGCAGAACACGCAGAAACCTCACTTTCGGAAGGGATCTGGAGTGAGAACTTGCAAAGGGAATCATCCTTGTTGCTACACCGATCATTGGAGGCCAAGGAATCATGCCCATCATCATCAAGCGTTGCATCTTCATCACCATTACCATTCCCATCTCATTTACCTCCATCTTGTTGTAATTCCAATTACTATTGTGGATTTTCACTTGTTATCATCCATCTACTTGTATTCATTTCATGTACCCATGATGATGTTGTTGATTGCCTCCATGAGTGAGTAGTTTACCCTGTTATTGGGGACATGGAGAAACCCTAGCAATACTATGATATGAAATAAATATAATCTATAACTTTGGTTCATGATTATGTGTTGGTTTTTTCTCTAGATATTATGTGAAGTCGACCATGTACTATTTTCCTTCAAGACTAGAGAGGGAATCACTGTTGGGTATATGGTAGTACATACGGTTCTAAGTGACATAACTTGTAAACGTACTATTCATATGGTCAAGAGAGATAAGGAGAGATTCACTAAGTCCATATCAATATCCATGGGGAAACCCTTAATTGTGAGGGATCGGAGCGACTTTTTTACGATCATCGCCGTGGTTATTAGGGATGAAATAACATATGGGTTTGTGTGATCATTTATTTATGGAGCTCTCCCACACATGTCACGAAGAGACATAAATTTATCCTAATTATGATTAATACCAATGCTAGAGGTGGGTCCTATAATTCCTGAGAAGACGTATCCTTACTATATTTTTATTAGCTTTTACATCGCATTTGTCTCCTTGTTGCTTTACTCTTTAGTCTTTACTCTACGCACAAAACAACTCTCTTAAAACACTCTTACTTGAGATCAAGGACATTTTACAAGTGTTTCTTAATAGATAGTAACGAGGGGCATTAAGATCTTAACAAAATAGCACTCCGTGGTTCGATACTCTTACTTTCAAAACATGATACAATATTCCTATGCACTTGCAATCATCACCAGGTCCCACTAATAATTATTGATTGGAGAGATGTCTCCATCATGTATGCATATTCTCAAACCCGTAGGGTCACACACTTAACATTCGGTAATGCTAGGGTAGTTCTAGAATATTAATTATGGTAAGGCCGAATATAGTTCGGAGTCTTGAATGGGATTCAGGATATCACGAGGTGCTTCAAAATGTTCTGGAGATAAAAGTACATATAAGGAAAGTTGGATATAGGGTTCCAAAAAAGTCAGGGGAATTTTTGGTAATGTATTGGTAAGGTTCTAGAAGGTTCTGAGGGTCCCATGGTGGGGCCACCTGCCAAGAGGGCCCATATGGACCTTAAAGGGGGACATACCAGCCTACATGGACCAGGACGCCACAGCCCCAAGGCACATGCACCATATGGGGACAACACCGTAGGGGTGTATGGAAGATGCCTTGGGAGAGGGTTCCCCCCTGGCTGCCACACATCATCTTGGGGGTGGGGGGGTAAGGTTGCCCCCTCGCCGGCTCCAAGAATATGTAAAGAGGGGAGTGGTGCATGAGGCTGCAACTCAAGAACTAGTCGCTGCTCCCTCCTGGTGCTCCTTCCTTCTCCCCCTCCCACGTGTGCGTAGCAAAGTCCTACTAGCGGATCTTGTTGGGCCATGCAGAGATAAAACAAAAGTTTTCCTCTAACATGGTGATCCCAAGACCTAGCTGAGGTAGAAGTCCACGAGGATTACCACTAGACGCGCGGTTGCGGATTACTGATGAAGCGCGTCAGTTGATGCAGTGCGGTCCTCACGATCTAATCCGATCACGATCATCCTGGTGCTGATCATACACCACCTCTGCTGGTATCCACATGTAATAGGAGGAGCACCGGCGGCGAACTGCTAGGTTTGATACGACGGTTGGACTGCTATGGAGCTAGGGTTTCCAACGCATGGAATGACCTAACCATTAACCCTTTTGGGTTTCTGCGCCCACTATATATAGGGAGTGAATGTGGGCTCCACTCACTCGTGGCTCATTCACTAAAGCCCATATAATATTAGTCACTGTGAGTCCGACTCACCGAATCAATCCAAAATCCGGCCCGGGTCCAAGCCAACCAGATTTCCGGTTCAGATCCAATCCGAACTTGCTCCTGCTCTTAAGTGTGTGACCCCGCAGGCTCATGGCTACTTTGAGAAGATTGGAGTCCCACTCTCAATCGATCAGTCAGTAGCGGCTCCTAGCAGAACGTGCCGACTCCCAAGTACCAAAGAGTCTTAACGACATGCCTTTCCAATGTTACTTGCATCCAAGTCCCTTTTGCCTCACGATATTCCTTATCAGACTATAGGCAAATAACTGTCATCCCTTAAATAGTCCGACTCTCTTCTTGATCCGAGATAAGTGATTCATCCGACTAACTCTTAGTTGATCACCTCGGTTAACACTTAACCGAGTCGTGCATGGCCATGCTTTCTGAATCATATCATCCGAGAGGGCCTAGAGAATATCTCTCCAAGTGGAGGGGCAAAATCTCATCTTGGTTATTCCCATCATGCAGCTTGATTCTTAGTCGACCCAAACTCTACCTTTATAACTATCCAGTTATGGATCAGCGTTTGACAGAACCTAAGTCGGTGATCCTCAATTCGGACGATGCAACAACCTCAGGTCTAAGGATTACATTGATTGATATATACAAATGACAAATTGTTCGTTGTACCTCAATATGGGTCAATCCAACTCTCTAAACTCTTTAGCCGAATCTGCGTAAGTCGGAACAACATCTCCATGCCCATGACAGGTGGAACCGAGTCATCATCCGACTTTCATATTGGTCTAAGTTGTGTGTCCATCACAACCTCGACGACCAAGGATATTTAGTGCAAACAACATGAACGTATAGTTCCACAACTGAATCACATATTCAATGGTACACATCATATGTTTATACAAGGACAACTTAATATCTTCATGAATACAATGGGAAATATCATCATACATGATTGCCTCTAGGGCATATTCCCAACAGATCTCTCCACCATAGAACCACGACCCTGTCGTGATGTTTGTTCTGATCTCATCTACCTCTGCCTCAAGCCTTCCTATATCAAGAAGGGAAGATGATGATGTGCTATACATGTGTGCATCTTGGAGGTGCCACTCATTGTGGTGCTGTATTGATTGAATCATGGAGGGAACGACTACATCAACCACGTCGTTAAAAAGTTTCTGCTCGTGTTTTGCAATGGTATGAAGATCTAATCCCTCTCATTACTTGCATCTTCCTAGATAAGTGATACGCCCAATTTACATCACCATTCTATATCATAATTTACCTCTATTCATTGATATTTGTCTTATTATGAGGTATTACTTATGGCTTTTCATCTGTTTATGCATGTTGGATGATTCTTGGAGGATGGACTGTCGGAGTCTGGATTCTGATGGAAAAGAAGACGTTTCAGTGCAATTTCGCGAAGATCAGAAAAATATGGAAACATATTATTTCACCAGAAGACGAAGGATGCCAGAAGGAGGGACAAAGTGGGGCCTCAGGGGGCCCACTTGACCCCGCGCCTAGGGCAGGTGTGGCCCACCTGCCCGACCTCCTACTCCGCCCCTTCGCCTATATCTTCCCTTTGAAACCCTAAGGTTCGGAGAGCGACCACAGATAGATTTCCGCCGCCTCGGCGGAAAACACCAAGAGAGAAAGATCTCTCCGGCAGACAGATTTCTGCCGGGGGAATTCCTTCCCAGAGAAGGGAGACCGTCGCCATCAACACCATCATCAAGCTAGGCTTCATCGGGATCATCATCATCATCCACACCATCATCTCCTCCATCACCATCATCACCACTCCGTCCCGCTGTAACAATTGTGTTGGATATTGCTTTAGTTCTTAGGGGAAACTTTCCCAGTGTTGATTACTATTGTAGTTGATGCTTATGAGTGGAACCATTGGATTATTGTTTATGTTCAGATTGTTATCCATTACCATATCATCTTTGATCTTGATCCATATGATGTCTTGTGAGTAGTTCGTTTAGTTCTTGAGGACATGGGAGAAGTCATGTTGTTAGTAGTAAATCTATGATGAGTTATTATTCAATGGTTTAGTATTTAAGTTTTGGTGCTATTCTTCTAGTGGTGTCATGTGAACGTCGACTACATGACACTTCACCATTTATGGGCCTAGGGGGATGCATTGTGTATTTGTCTACTAATCGTGGGGTTGCCGGAGTGACAGAAACCTGAAACCCCGTTAGGACACCTTTGCACAAGGGAGCGTAGGATCTCAGAGTTTAAGGTTGTGGTTAGATTTATATCTTAATTACTTTCCTATAGTTACAGATGTTTGCAGGGGGTTTAATCACAAGTATGTATTAGTCCTAGGAAGGGCGGTATGTTAGCACAGGTTCACCCACACAACACTTACAAACACCAGAGAAGAGTACTCACCTATTTCAAGCGAAAGCACTTGACAGAATTTCCATGTGTCCTCGAGAACATTTGGTCCTTATAAGTATTTCCACCGGCTTGTCCTTTGCTAAGAAAGGATTGGGCCACTTGCTCCGTTTGTTTGTTACTTCTGTTACTTGCTCTTTGTTTTGTTGCCTTATCAGAAAACCACTAAAAATCCGTTTGCTAAGTATTCACAGGGATTTTCTGCTCCATACCACTGTTCAGCACCTTCTGCTCCTCGTTGGGATCGACACTCCTATTTATCAAAAGTACTATGATACAACCCCTATACTTTTGGGTCATCAAGACTATTTTCTGGCGCCGTTGCCGGGGAGTGAAGCACTATTGAAGAGTGGAACTGGTAAGGGAAACTTTCACTGTGAGTATTGCTCTTGTTACTGCTTGTTACTTTGTTTCCAATATGGATAACCCACTTGGTTTTCTGTTTGGAAAAACTACTACCACTGCTAGGGTAGTAGATGAACCACCACCTGTTGAGATAGATCCTTTCAAGAAACCTACAAGTATTGTTAATCGTGTTATGGATAATTATTATTTTGGGGATGGAACTGTCCATCCCGGTGATCACTTGCTTTTTATCCATGAATTATGCAGGTTGTTTAAGTGTGCAGGTATAACAACTAAACAGGTGAAGACGAAGTTACTCTCCATATCCATGAAAGGGAGATCTGAAGAATGGTATAAGCTGCCGAAGAATGGACAATCCATGGAATGGGAGGATATGTCATCTCTCTTTAACTCTAAATTTTATCCTCCAAGTGAGATTCATAAGGATAGAAATCTTATATATAACTTTTGGCCTCTTGATGGAGAGATTACAGCTCAAGCTTGGGGGAGACTGAAGTTACTAATGCTAAAATGTCCTATTCATGAACTCCCTAACGATATTATTCTCAATAACTTTTATGCTAGGCTTTCTCTTCATGATAAAGATTTACTAGATGCTTCTTGTGCTGGATCATTCACATGTATGAAGGAAGAAGCTAAATGGGATCTCTTAGACCGTATTCAAGATAACACTGAAGCTTGGGAGAATGACAAAGGAAGAAAGTCAGGTATAAACTATGATTATGAATGCATCAAATCTTTTATGGGAACTGATAGCTTTCGTGATATTAGCAATGAGTTTGGTATTGATCCTCAAGTTCTTGTGAAATGTTTTAATGCTTTTGCTTCTTATATTGAGATTCCCAAGAAAGAGTGGGACAAGTATTGTGCTCCTTATAAAGACATTGTTACCCATGTTCCTGCCAGTGTAGAGGTTTGTACTGTTGATCCTATTTTGCCTGAACCTTATGTTGAAAAGATCCCTTATCCCTCCAAGTTAAGAGAACACTCTATTATGGCTAATGTGGTTAGAAAAAGCGCAAAGAAAACTGTAGGGTCCGATGAGCTTATTGATATCGAGCCTGTAGTAGCTATTGTGAAAGATCTTGTCACTAGAAATATAGAGGATGAGCATAGCTATTGTGAAAGATCTTGTCACTAGAAATATAGAGGATGAGCATAGCTACTGTGAAAGATCTTGTCACTAGAAATATAGAGGATGAGCATATTGTCTTCTTTGAAGACGCTACTGATATTGTTTATCATCCTAAGAAAGTTAGAAAAGCTAGTGTCCCCGTGCTTTCTGTTAAAATTGGTAGTCATAGCTATTATGGTTTATGTGATATTGGTGCTAGTTCCAGTGCTATTCCTTATGAGATTTACAGGGAAATTATGCATGAGATTGGTCCTTGTGAGCTTGAGGACATTGATGTGGTCATTCACCTTGCTAATAGAGAGCAAGTTTGCCCCATTGGCATTGTAAGAGATGTGGAGGTCCTTTGTGGTAAGATTAAATATCCTGCTGGTTTTCTAGTACTTGGCAAAGAAGCTAGTAAAACCTATCCTATTATCTTTGGTAGACCCTTTATGAACACTTGTGGGGCTATCATAGATTGTAGGAAGGAAAAAGTTTTGACTAAGTTTGCTGGAGAGTCTTATGAGTTTAATTTTTTCAAATTTTCCAAAACTCCTTATAAAACTGAACTGCCTGATGAGGATTTCAGGGTTGAACAACTTTCTGCTATTTCTCTTGCTCCTAATAATGCCTTGCAACAATTTATGGAAGATCATGAAAGTGATTCCTTCATGAAGGAAAGAAATGAGATTGACGAGGTTTTCCTTCGTCAACCTGAGTTACTTAAGCATAATCTACCCGTGGAAGACTTGGGTACAACACTGCCACCTAATGGGGATCCTGTTTTTGTATTGAAACCTTTACCTGATGATCTTAAATATGCTTATCTTGATGATAAGAAAATATATCCTGTTATTATCAGTTGTAAACTTTCAGGAAAGGAAGAAGAAAGGTTATTGGAGATATTGAAGAAACACCGAGGAGCTATGGTTTATACTCTTGATGATTTAAAGGGGATTTCTCCTACTATATGTCAGCATGCTATTAATATAGAGTCTGATGCAAAACTAGTTGTTGAGCACCAACGTCGTCTAAATCCTAAGATGAAGGATGTGGTAAGAAATGAGGTATTAAAACTCCTTGATGCTGGTATTATTTATCCTATTGCTGATAGTAAATGGGTTAGCCCTATTCATTGTGTTCCCAAGAAAGGGAGAATAACTATTGTGCCTAATGAGGATAATGAGCTTATACCCCAAAGAGTAGTAGTTGGGTATAGAATGTGCATTGATTTTAGAAAGATTAATAAAGTTACTAAGAAAGACCATTATCCTTTTCCCTTTATTGATCAAATGCTTGAGAGGTTGTCCAAAAAGACTCACTTTTGCTTTCTTGATCGTTATTCTAGGTTTTCTCAAATTTATGTGAAAGAACAGGACCAAGAGAAAACTACTTTCACTTGTCCCTATGGTACTTATGCTTACAGGCGTATGCCTTTTGGTTTATGCAATGCTCCTGCTACCTTTCAGAGATGTATGTCTGCTATCTTTCATGGTTTTTGTGAAGAAATTGTGGAGGTTTTCATGGATGATTTTCTGTCTATGGAACTTCTTTTGATAACTGTTTGCACAACCTTGATAAAGTTTTGCAGAGATGTGAAGAAACCAACCTTGTTCTTAATTGGGAGAAATATCATTTCATGGTTAATGAAGGAATAGTTCTTGGACACAAGATCTCTGAAAGAGGCATTGAAGTTGACAGAGCCAAAATTCAAGCAATTGAGAAGATGCCTTATCCTAGAGATATCAAAGGTATTCGTAGTATCCTTGGTCATGCTGGTTTCTATAGGAGGTTTATTAAATATTTCTCCAAAATTTCAAAGCCCCTTACTAATCTTCTTCAAAAAGATGTACCTTTTGTTTTTGATGATGATTGTAAGGAAGCTTTTGAAACTTTGAAGAAAGCTTTGATAACTGCTCCTATAGTCTAACCACCTGATTGGAGTTTACGTTTTGAAATTATGTGTGATGCTAATGACTTTGATGTGGGTGCTGTCCTTGGACAACGTATTGACAAGAAGTTGAATGTTATTCATTATGCTAGCAAGACTCTGGATGCTGCTCAAAAGAATTATGCTTCTACTGAAAAGGAGTTCTTAGCTGTAATCTTTGCTTGTGATAAGTTTAGGCCTTACATTTTTTATTCCAAGGTTACTATTCATACTGATCATGCAGCTATTAAGTACCTTATGACGAAGAAGGACGCTAAGCCTAGGATTATAAGGTGGGTGTTGCTTTTGCAAGAGTCTGATCTGTATATTGTGGATAGGAAAGGTGCTGATAATCCTATTGCTGATAATTATCTCGTTTGGAAAACATTTCTTTTGACCCTTTGTCTGTTAATGATAGTTTTCCAAATGAGCAGTTAGCTGCAATAAGGGTAAGTCCACATGAGAGTCCTTGGTATGCTAATTATGTTAACTTTATTGTTTCCAAGTATTTGCCTCCAACCTTCACAACCCAACAAATAAGAAAATTCTTTTGTGATCTAAGGCATTACTTTTGGGATGACCCACACTTATATAAAGAAGGAGTAGATGGTATTATGCGAAGATGTGTTCCAAAATTTGAACAACAAGAGATATTGAGAAAATGTCATGGCAGTGCTTATGGAGGACATCATGCTGGGGATAGAACTGCACAAAAGGTTTTACAATCTGGATTTTATTGGCCTACCCTTTTTAAAGATGCAAGGAAGTTTGTCTTATCATGTGATGAATGCCAACAAGTAGGTAACATCTCTAGACGCAGTGAAATGCGTATGAATTATTCCCTTGTTATTGAACCTTTTGATTGTTGTGGGGTTTGACTTTATGGGACCTTTTCCTCCTTCAAAAGGGTATACTCATATTCTTTTTGATGTTGACTATGTTACAAAGTGGGTGGAAGCTGTACCTACAAGTAGTGCTGATGGTAAGACCTCTTTGAAAATGCTTAAAGATGTCATTTTTCCTAGGTTTGGTGTGCCTAGATATCTTATGACTAATGGATGCTCTCATTTTATTCATGGGGGTTTTAGAAAAACTCTCGCTAAGTATGATATAAACCACAGAATTGCTTCAGCTTATCACTCCCAAACTAGTGGGCAAGTAGAACTTTCCAATAGGTAAATTAAGTCTATCTTGCAAAAGACTGTCAATAGATCTAGAAAATTTGGGCTAAAAAGTTGAATGACGCTTTGTGGGCTTATAGAACTGCTTATAAAAATCCTGGGGATGTCTCCTTACAAAATGGTCTATGGGAAAGCTTGTCACTTTCCTTTAGAATTAGAACACAAAGCTTATTGTGTAGTGAAAGAGTTGAATAGAGATTTTAGACTTGCTGGTGAGAAAAGACTACTAGACTTAAGTAATCTAGATGAGTGGAGAGGCGAAGCTTATGAAAATGCTAGGCTCTTTAAGGAAAAAGTAAAAAGATGGCATGATAGGATAATTCTAAAAAGGGAATTCCATGTTGGTGAGAAAGTTCTTTTGTATAGGTCTCGTCTCAGATTTTTTGCAGGAAAACTACTCTCAAAATGGGAAGGACCTTTCATTATCAAGGAAGTATACCGCTCAGGTGCCATAAAAATCTCTTCTCTGAAGGATGATACAACACAGGTGGTGAATGGTCAAAGACTAAAACATTATATTTCGGGAGATTCTTATAATGAAGATGTTGATGTTATTCAAATGATAACTCCAGAACAATTATCAGAAGCCAAACACCAGAAACTGCAGAGTTCGTCCTTGAATAGGTAAAAGTGATGAAAACAGAAGGTTCATGAAACCCCAATTTTTTTATATTTTTTATGTTTTTAATACATAAGGGAAGTTACGAGACGAAACTGAAAAGGAAATGGAGACCGGGGTGGACAAACCCACCCTAGGCGCGGGCCCAGCCTGACCGCGCCTGAGGGGGTGTTCCACCCCCGAGCTCCGACTCCGCCTCGTTTCCATGTCAAAACCTTCCTTATGCATTGAATCTTCGTAATATATAACCCCCCGGGTTCCCCGAGGTTCTTGCATCATGTTCTCGTCGTGTTTTTGTTTCGATATGTTTCTGTCAGGAAAATTCTTAGATTTGGAGCCTCAATGTCTTCCTCTGTATTACCCACGGAGGGTTCCGCTGCGGACGTCCTCAACCCGTACATGTATGAGTTGAGGATTCATCCCAAAGAGTTGATCCTCAAAGAGGGGAAGGTACAGATGAAAGAAGTTCAAGGCCCTAAAGGAGAAGGCAGTCTGGAAGATAGGATGGAAGCGTTGGAGCAAGAAGTTTTCAGGTACAAGAATATGGAAGAACGCAAAGTGGATGTTATTCACAAGATAAGTTCAGAACTCATCACCAAGCACGAGGGAGAAGTTTCTGAGCTCCGAGAAGAGATCCTCTCACTCCGTCAGACCACCAATTAATTGCAAGCACAACTCTATGGCATACAAAATCAAAACTGTGAGTATGAGGCTAGATTTGATCGCATAAGCTCTGCTACTAGTTTCAGGATTACAGAGACAAGGACATCCTTTCTTGATGGGGAACGATTGCCTTGGAAGTCCTATGATGACAAGAGAACACCACCACCACCAAAGGAGTAATTCGTCATCAGGTTTGGCATCCCCTTGGCTTGTTCCAAGCTTGGGGGAGTGCCGCGGTATCACCACGATTATCTTTTACCTTTTTAGTGGATTCATATCTGTGGTAGAGAGGTTATCTTATAGTTTGGTTTGCATGTGAAAGTATCTCTCCTTTAGTTGATTATCTATGTTTCCCTTGGTGTGAGTGCCTTTATTGGAATATTAATGAGAAGTCTCATCTTTTACTTTTTGCACTTCTTATTTTAGTTTGCAATCTCTGTTATATGATGGATCTTGTTGATCAGTATTGGCAGCACCTTGGGAGCATCAAGTGGATCTAAATTGGTTTTGGCAAACCGAGTTCTGGTCAGTGGATTTAGTTTGAAAGAAAAAGAAAGAAATAAAAAGCTTACAGATATTTGGTATCATTTGTTTTCTTTCTTGTTGGCTCATAAGCTTAGTATTCTTTATTTAAGATCTTTTGTGTCTTCAAAAAAGATTGCATGTTTGGCTTTATTACTTGTATGTTTGCTTGTTTCTTTCAACTCTCTTGCTTGCTAGCCAAAAATCTGTTTTGAGAAGGAATACTTCTCATGTTTCCAAAATCCTTTGAACCCAAAACCTTTGCCACTTGTGTCCACCATATCTACCTAGTAGCTCTTGCTATTCCAAGCAAATTCTCAAGCTTCATCCACCTTTCGAATTAAAAAGTATTTTTTTATGTGAAAACTAGTTAGTAAAGCTCTCACGAACTTGATGGCACACCTTATTTACTTGCCCATAATAGACTTGAACCATTGTGAACATCGAAGTTGTATATGCTTGCATCTATACGTTGGAATTAGCAGAATCGTGCTGTCATGGGGAACGTTTTCAACATTGCACTTGTACTCTGTACACAGTTGATATTGTGCTCTTTTGCCTATGGACGTCACCGGTGTAAAATAAAGAGGAAACTTGTAAGTCCATGGAGTTTGTATTTTGTGTTAGAGAAACGCCTAGGCCGCTAGCCTAAGCCATGCTTAATCATGGTGGAAACTTGCAGCATCACCATAGTGAGTCATCTATGAAGCATCCTTAATAAAAAGCTATGCACATAGTAAATAAAAAGATCGCCGAGATGCTCATTGTCTGCTTGCCTTGTCATTTTGGTTATGGGAAAGCTCCTATACCATATGCAAGGGGTACCCCATTGGCGGTTCTCAATGATATGCAAATACTTACAATGACAAGAACTTACCTGGACCCAAAGTTGAGTATGCATGAGGAGTGGCCATCATATTCAAGGGACATGAGATTGCCAACTTATATTTCGTCAAGCATATACTCCATCCTTGTTCACTTTAACCTTAATCATCTCAATATGCTTATGATAGGGGCAATGAGGGCTCAAAGCTAGTAAGTACCATAATATTTTAGAAGCTCTTTATGACTTGTAATCCCTGCTACCCTCTAAGAAGTACCTTTCTCCTAGTTACCAGTTGAGTCAGTAAACCTACTCCCTCTCTATCTTCAGCAATATTTTGAGTTGTTGTGTTTCAAGCATTCATATAGTGATTTATTCAATCATGTTCTCTATCTTCCTTGTTTGCACAAAACTCTTATCTATTGAGTATTACTTTGAAAGCCTTCACTTGTGAAAAACCTTTTTGAGAAAAGAGTGCTCCTGTTTTGAAACTTTTACAAAAAGCTTTTGTGAAACTGTTTGCCATGTGTTCTCTGACCAAGAACAAGTTTGCCAATTCCAATTATGATTTATCTTTATGCATCTCTATTGTGACTGTTGTACTTGGTTGCAAGCTAAGTTATATAATGGTGAGTTGCTTTCTTCTATGAGTTGTGCAATGGTAAGCTTGATGCTTCTTGTTCATATTCTTTTATCGACACTTCACTCCATAAACCTGTGGACATGTTTACTGAGCTCAGTTTTTGCTTGGGGACAAGCGAAGTCTAAGCTTGGGGGAGTTGATACGCCCAATTTGCATCACCATTCTATATCATAATTTACCTCTATTCATTGATATTTGTCTTATTATGAGGTATTACTTATGGCTTTTCATCTGTTTATGCATGTTGGATGATTTTTGGAGGATGGACTGTCGGAGTCTGGATTATGATGGAAAAGAAGGCGTTTCGGTGCAATTTTGCGAAAATCAGAAAAATACCAGAAAAATATGGAACCATATTATTTCACCAGAAGACGAAGGATGCCAGAAGGAGGGACGAAGTGGGGCCTCATGGGGCCCACACCCCCTAGGCACGGGCCCACCTGGCCCCGCGCCTTGGGCAGGTGTGGCCTACCTGCCCGGCCTCCGACTCCACCCCTTCGCCTATATCTTCCCTTCGAAACCCTAAGGTTCGGAGAGCGACCACAGATAGATTTTCGAAGCCTCTGGGGGCGGAAAACACCAAGAGAGAAATATCTCTCCGGCAGACAGATTTCTGCTGGGGGGATTCCTTCCTGGAGAGGGGAGACCATCGCCATCAACACCGTCATCAAGCTAGGCTTCATCGGGATCATCATCATCATCATCATCCATACCATCATATCCACCAGCACCATCATCACCACTCCGTCCCGATGTAACAATTGTGTTGGATATTGCTTTAGTTCTTAGGGGAAACTTTACCGGTGTTGATTACTATTATAGTTGATGCTTATGAGTGGAACCATTGGATTATTGTTTATGTTACAAATTGTTACCCATTACTATATCATCTTTGATCTTGATCCATATGATGTCTTGTGAGTAGTTCGTTTAGTTCTTGAGGACATGGGAGAAGTCATGTTGTTAGTAGTAAATCTGTGATGAGTTATTATTCAATGGTTTAGTATTTAAGTTGTGGTGCTATTCTTCTAGTGGTGTCATGTGAACGTCGACTACATGACACTTCACCATTTATGGGTCTAGGGGGATGCATTGTGTATTTGGATACTAATCGTGGGGTTGCCGGAGTGACAGAAACCTGAACCCCCGCTAGGACACCTTTGCACAAGGGAGCGTAGGATCTTAGAGTTTAAGGCTGTGGTTAGATTTATATCTTAATTACTTTCCTATAGTTACTAATGTTTGCAGGGTGTTTAATCACAAGTATGTATTAGTCCTAGGAAAGGCGGTATGTTAGCACAGGTTCACCCACACAACACTTACAAACACCAAAGAAGAGTACTCAGCTATTTGAAGCGAAAGCACTTGACAGAATTCCCATGTGTCCCCGAGAACGTTTGGTCCTTATAAGTATTTCCACCGGCTTGTCCTTTGCTAAGAAAGGATTGGGCCACTTGCTCCGTTTGTTCGTTACTTCTGTTACTTGCTCTTTGTTTTATTGTCTTGTCAGAAAACCACTAAAAATCCGTTTGCTAAGTATTCACAGGGATTTCCTGCTCCATACCACTGTTCCACCTTCTGCTCCTCGTTGGGATCGACACTCCTATTTATCGAAAGTACTACGATACACCCCCTATACTTGTGGGTCATCAATAAGATCTTGGCTTTTGTTTGCGCTCTCGTTAGAATTTATTGTTTTCTATGCTGTGAATCCCATCATTTCCTTCTTGACGGATTTTCTCGAAGCCGTATGTAACCAGATGACCGGTGAAGGAGGGCTTATTGCTAGGTAGCTAACCAGGGATTTGCGTTCTGTTTGGCAACGATGATCCATCGAGCAGGGTCGCAACCCGGGTTTCGGTAGTTGGTTTTCTGACATGTCTGATGGGCTTTCCTATGCTTCGATGTGTAGTTGGAGCTGCGGTGGAGTGTGTCAATCCGATGACACTGATCGGCAACCGGTGGTCTTCTGTGGAGGACATGGTCATCGCAAGATCAACATATCTCTCTTGCGAAGCTCTTCGTCGAAGTCGGAGTTGCCCGCCATTGGAGCGTGTGGCTGATTGTCGACATGTGCCGATATGGGTTCCGGTGTCGTTTGCGGCCTAACACCGCTGGTGGACGTTGAAGGAGAATTCGAAGTCAGTGGCTCGAGGAGAAGTGATGGTGATGACACTTGATAGCGACCTCGATTGTGGTCTTTCTTCTTCTCTACGCGTGCATGCTTCGTATGGATGACTATGTCGGCCAGTGTTGTCCAATGTAGTCATGTTTCATGATGACATTGGTTCATTTGTACATATTTTCGGGTGGTTTCCCCGCTAATGATCATGTCAATTCTTTTCGTCCTTTTAAATAAAATGAGCTAAAATTCACCGATTCGATCCAAAAAATAACTCCAGTTTTGGGTTTATTGACCGTGCAATTTGAGCTGAGTGAGATATAAGAAAGAATCAGACCGCTGATATTTTGTGAAATCTATTTCTAATCTCGTTGTGAAAAAATTGCTCGAAATTAGTAGTCGCCAAAATGTACCTTGTAGACCATCTAAATGTCCATAAGGACCGATGTTTTGCATCTGGGCAAGCATACAATGCTCGGGTTGAGTGTTATCTGCTGCTGGCTACTGCATTCAAACGACATAAACATCACATATTTATGAGCTAGCTGCTGGTGAGACATTAATAGGAAGCTGGATCCAATCCTTGAACGCTATGGTGTCCGATCCATTGCATCACGAGGGGGCGCCAAAGGCTGGATCTTCACAAGAAATTTTGGCGCCAAGAAAGTTCTGAGGCGACGACAGTCGCAGGCTAGAAAAATACAAGAACGTGCAGATTTGGTCAATGAAACATCTCAGAATACAACTAATGGAGTAACGGGTCAGCATCGATTAGTTTTAGCAACTGTACAATCATTCCATACCTCGCCCCAGCTCGCAAAGAATTAACAAAAACTCTGGTCTGACTCTGGGCGAGATTCTTTAAAAAAAGAATGCAAAAAACAGAGCTCCTGGCCATCAGCTCTTCTCTTCCTCGTCGAAGGTGGCCGACGAGTAATCCTCGAACGTAATGCACGACGACGACGGCGACTGCGACGGCAGCGACGGGCTCGGCGGGGTCGCCAGGCCTACGAGCAAGTCCACGAAGGCGCCCACGATGACGGCGTGCACGCCCTTGGCGTTGAGCTTGAGGTACCACGCCAGGAGCTCCTCCAGGCCTTCCCAGTCCCGCAGCCCGTGCGCCGCCACCATCTCCGCCATCGACGCCCGGAAGTCGCCGTACGGGTCCTCCGACTCCATCGTCACCACCACCGCGCCGCTCTTCAGATCGGCCGGCCCCGCCGGCGGCGTCATCTCCTTCTCGCCGGCCGGAACGGTGTTCGCGTCTTCGTTCTTGGCGGTCGCCTCGGCCTTGCATATGAGCGCGTCCGCCTGAAACATCTCTCTCGTGTTAACAAACACGATTTCGGCTTTGTGCCGACAGTTGTTGGTCAGATAGTCAAATGACGTGCACTGCATTACCTGCTTGGGCGACAAGAACTCTGCGCCGGCCGGCTCGAAGAAGAGCCGCTGCGACCGCACGCCGCACACGACGGCCGTCTCGCGCAGCTGCACCTCCTTATTCGTCTCCTCCGCCTCAGGCTCCCGATCGGCGGCGGCCTGCCCCGACACCGAGACGGATCTCCGTTCAGCGCACCACGCCTCGTCCAGGGACGGGCGCCGGAGGAAGTGCTCCGACGGCGTGTCGTACACCGCGTTCGCGGTCCTGTACACGGTCGCGGCGGCCGCGGCAATATCCTCCGGCCTCGCGCGGAACGAGCTGGTGCGCGGGTGCCGGCACGACGGCCACGGCCACGTGGACGGGGCCGGCGGGTAGCAGAGCTGCCGGTAGTGCGGGGTGGACGGCGACGGGGACGGCAAGGGCGAGGGCGGCGACGAGGGTGGGCGGTGCACGTGCACGTCGCGGAGCTTGTACAGGATGGCGGCGAGGCCCTTCCTGGCCTTGGCGGCGGGGCGGTTGCTGCCGGTGCCGCTGGCGATGGCGGCGCGCGCGCGCTTCTTGAGCTTGTTGAAATGCAGGTGGGGAGGGTGCAGGGGAGACATTGCGCTGCCGCGTTTCACGGAAGGGGTTGGTCTTGGACGTGGTGCTCTGGTCTTGGCGCTTCTGCTATGCTCTGTTTATTTTGCTTGTTTTATAGATGAGGAAGGAGACGAGGGCCCGGCTGGTTAGTGAGCTCATTTACTGCAGGTTCAGTAAAGAATTGAATACTGCCGTTGAATGGTCTATTGGCAATGGCGACCACAAGATTTGCCTTATGGCCTCCTTGGTTAAAGGTATTCTCATACAAATTTTGTAAGATTCAAATTCCATAATTTTCCTAAGGAAAATGTTTGATTTGTAGGATTGGATCCTATATGAATTTTTTCTAGTAAATCCTTTGCACTACATTTATAGGAAATCTAACATCCAATCAACCCTCATTGGACAATTCTTTTTTTAATGGAATCAGACAAACTTTTGTCCATATGAAACCATGTAGGAAAGAATGAACATGACATTGCAATCCTATGGTTTTCCTTATTTCTGCATTTTTTTCTTTTCTGAGATTCAAAGTGTTCTTTAGCTTTGGCCAAAAACAAGAAAAATATAGAAATCTCACAAAAAACACAAGTGCACAACACATGAAAACTATAAGGCTGCTTGGACTGACAGGAATTAAAAAACGAAGGAATATTATGTCATTACATGAAATAATACAAAAATAAAAAATGCGGGGATCAATAACAAAATTTGTTTGGTTGCACCACAAAAAGAATTGTTATAGAGATTAAGTACATGTCATACTTTTCATAGACATGTATTTTTCCCGAGAGGTTTAACCTCTTGCTAGAAATCCTATGAGAACTTATTGAAGGAAAGCAACTCATAGAAACTTTGGAGGATTTATACCTTTGAACCAAATGAACTCTATGGGAAACATTTCTATGGAATAGAATCCTATGAAAATCATTTTAACCTAAAAAGGGCTTAAAATGGTAGTTTCAATTGGACAAAGAAAAAATTAGTTAATCCTACAAGAAGTGTAAGACAAGGTCGGAGTAGAGTTGAATTTGTAGAAGAAAGCCAACAACATTCAATTCATCAAACTGGAAATCAAGACCGCTTTGGATCACATGAATAGAAAAGATAAAAAATATGAATGCAAGTGCAAATAGATGGTTCGAGAGCACAAGAAATACATATTTGATAGTTGTTTAGAAGAAGAAAAAAAACTCTAGGAAAATGCCTTGATACTAGGCAAATGAGTGTACAAAATTGGTTGGCATAAACATTGATGTCCCTATGGAATTGTGGCATAGTAAACCAATTATTTTATCCAAATTATACTTAGAAAAATACTAAAAGATTAGAGT